>OX579638.1:17748477-18449188 GCA_951230915.1 Antitrichia curtipendula | reverse complement strand
GGCCTTTGGATTCAAATTCACAAAGTGTGGGGGGCAAGATACTTAGGCTTGTTTTCTTATCTCGATACTTTGTGATTTTGTAAGTCTTTTCTCCTCTACATAATATTTTGAAAGCCAATTGAAGTGGCCAATGGATGACTTTCAAGATCATTGTAGAATGAAGAATGCACCTATTGGATCCAAAATCATATTATTTTTAAATTACTACCTTGGTAATAGGTCTTGTCTTTTCAAGGTTAAATTCCCTTGTGGAAGGGTCTTTTTGAATTCTAGACATTCAAGATGCCCCATACACTATAATAATCCAAATATACTACTTTAATTTCAAACGACCAATTCAAAAAAGAGATATTCCATGAAGAAAGATCCTTCTTCCCTAAAGTTGTGGAGGGATTAGATATTGGCCTAATTATCTTGAATCCCTCAAGGACTAAAAAGACACAATGTATCTTCTTCAAATTTTCAATGGCCAATTTTGGGTAGGTTGAAACAAATTTCAATATTTTGTAAACTAGGGTCTTATAGAGTAATAATTTTTAATTTCAAAAAATTGATGCATGTATAATTTTTTTATAATTTTGTAAGATCTAATTTAGTCAATTTTGACTTTCTACTCTTTATGTTTAAAAATGTGTACAAATTTTATTATTATTATTATTATTATTATTATTTTAATTAAAAATATTACTTTTGCTTTAAATTCCAATACGATTTTATTCATCTTCTTATAATTTTTATTCCCCCTAATTTTATTTTATTTTGCTTATAAGTTGATCATCCAAAACTGTTATAATCTAAAAATCCAACAATCAATATTTTTTACAATTAATTCCATGCATATTAGGCAAAGTAGTTCATCTTTTTTTTGATAAATTTAAAAAAAATTAAAGCACATCCATATGCAAAAAAATATCAAAATGGAACAACTCGTTGAAAACCTCAACTAGTAAGTAGTTGTTAGGCTTTGAGGGGTTAAACAACAAACCAAGTCTGAGGGATTTGGTTTTGAAAGAATCTTCATGAAAACTCTTTTAATACTCAACTACATGTTAACCTCTTAATATCATTATTTTCGCCTTCATGGGATGCATCTATCAATCTGAATTCACCATCAATGGGATTTGAATCGCAATTTGAACTTGCAGTTTCAGCAATAGAAAATTTGATTAAAAAATTAAATAGTAGCTTTGAGGTTGCCCATGACCTTGAGAAGGGTGGAAGTTCATCATTGATTGGTCATTTTGTACAAGCTACACAATGCCCAATAACAAAACAATAAAAATAAATTTGAAATCCAAGTTTGGGTAGCCTTCCGAGGACCTCATGGAATCCTCAATAGACTCTGATATAACGGCCTTTCAAATACGATCCTAACTCCCCATTGCTTTGGAATTAGAACTTGAAATTTACATCATTGGAAAACATATTCAAAAGTAATGTGAATAGGTACAAGTGAACTCAAATTTAGACATTGGAAAACCACTTCAAACCATATTTTACTCCAAATTGGAGTAAAAATATGCATTGGTAACTGCGATTTGCTAAGATCGCTATAATTTTTGCCTTTCAGCTACAATAGCTTTTGAAGTGGTTTTCCAATGTATGTATTTGAGTTCACTTATACCTGTTCCAAGTACTTTTGAATGCGCTTTCCAATGACAGAAATTTCAAGTCCTGATTCCAAAGCAATGAAAAGTTAGGGTTACATTTGTCAAGGCAGTTATACAGATGTCCAGACGCAAGGAGGATTTGCCCCCCCCACCCCCACCCCTTTAATTTTATGCCCCAACTAATTGTAAATGTCAAAAAAATTGCCCCCTATTTCATGCCGCACAAATTTATTTTTTGTATTTATTCCCCTCTCCTATCTCCTAGTCGGCTAATTTGGGGCCTCTCATTCCAATTCCAAGTAAGAATTCCAGGATGCCCTGAACTGTCCTGTGAAGGGTTAATGCCTACGCGTGCTTGCTAACTGACATTGTACTTGGCAGCAGGGTACTCAGTGGCTGCTGCAGACTGAGTTGTGGAGCTGGATTCTCGAGGTGTTTCGTCCTTGATAAGCTCAGTCAGTCAGTGATAAGTTAAGGGAGAGTCAGTGGGAAAAGGAAAAAAAGGAACTGGGGATGCCGTCAAAGGGCCAAATATTCTCCTTGTTTAAAAATACAGAATAGTAATGGGAAAAGAAGGGATCCAACCTACTGAACAACGTCTTTTTCAGTGCCCACTGCCCACTGTGTGTGCGGTCACTGTGCCATTGCCACAATCAAAACAAAAGTAAGAAGTAATTTATAATTTTTGAAAATTTTATTATAAAAAAATAAACTCTCAAAAATCCATAACTTTCACACGATGGGTCACCACAATGCAAAACAAAGCTTGTGCACCCCAATTCATTGAAGGCTTTCCGAAGGTACCAATAATGAGATCCGGGGACGCATGATTTTAGAGATCTCAACATAACAAACAAAACAAACAACTTAACTTAAGGTATGGATTAGTGTGTCTTGTGTTGTTGCCACGAGTTCAAAAAAAAGAAGTAAAAAGATATATAAAAAGTAAAAAAGTAAAAAAATAAAATATCTATATCTATATATCTATATATCTATATAATTTTAAATTCAGTAACTTTTCCACCATACGTGCAAATGCCACAAAACAAAGTCTACGCACCCCTACTTGTTAAGGACTTTCCAATGGTATTAAAAACGTGATGGGGAGATGCACAATCCAAGCGATCTCAATGTAACAAACAGAACAAATAGTCTAACTTAAGGGGGGTGCCGTTGCCACAATCAAAAGAAAAATAAAATAATTTTCTAATTTATTTACTCATAAAAAATCTACAATTCAATATATTTTTGTCATAAATCCAAATGTCACAAAACAAAGCCTATGCATCCCTCCTCGCAAAGAGCATTTTGACGGTACCATGCATGCAATTTGGGGACGCACGGTCCATGAGATCTCAGTGTAACAAACAAAACAAACAAACAAATAAATGTTGCATTGTATGATTTGTCTGCAATCATTGTTGGTTATCAACTTAGCTACAATTATTCACATTTGATATGCTTCTTGTTTTGGATTTTAGAAAATTCTTGCAAGAAAGCTTTTCAATGGCCAAATATTGGAACCCAAACTTGGAATTCCACCTCAAGGGGTAGTGTTTAACAAGATTTATTCCCCCAAGCATTGTCTAATCAATACATCATTGGATTTAATCAATTTGGTTGTATAACCAAAGTCTTAGATGTTTGATATAAAAATATATGAGAAAGAATCCTGAAAAAAGAGACATGATAGTATAAAACTACATGGGTTTACTTCTAGGTTATTTAATATCATTTTTGAGTCTTTCCAAATTCCTTCCCCCCCAAGTGGTTTGCCCCTTGGAATAATACAAATAAGTGCCTACAAGATGTTGACTTAAAAAATTTATGATTAATTCTTCAAAGGTTCAAAAAATAAGAAACAACTTAAGATTAGATGTGGCTTCATCTTTACTTTGAAGGCAAATTTACTAAAAAATATTTTGAGGGATTCAGCACACACACAAAAGAAGGGCTAACATTTAGAAGGATGTTTTATGGATCCCCCCACCTCATGGAAGATTGCTTTGCCTTCGCAATATTTTGTTATGTTTTAAAGTTGAATATCAATACAAAATATGCTTGCGTAAATCAAGCCTTAAAAAAAACACTTGGTCTAACTTGTTACATTTGTGATAAATTAGGCCAATGATGGATCTTAAATTTTGGTCTATACATGTATGTTTTCTACCAATAGATAACTAAATCTCTTCACGATTTCCATTCTCAATCTACTTAGCTTTTTAAGATAACACCTAAATGCATCCAAATAAGCAATCCAACATATTTTTCATTATAATATTGAAAAAGCTTTTAGGAGGTCATTGGTTTTAAAAAGAGGATTCTAGGTGGAACTCTTTAAATGCATTTTTAGACACTATATGAATAAACTATGAATTTTCAAAGTATTGAAAATAGGTGTTTTTAAACCTATCCATAGACTATCATAAATAGTGAGAATGCATTGTAGACAAGAATATGTAGGGGTTGTTTATCTTGAATCATCTCCTACCATCTTTCTAATGTCGACCTTGAATGCCACTTTGGTGGTTCCTAACTTTGTGCATGAGTTTGGGGGCCCCTACTCCTTACTAACCAATGTACTATATGAGTAGTCCCCCATAATTCCTTCTTGTTCCCTACCAAATGGATTTTCTTTGGAGAGCTCATCGAAGGGAAAAGACATAGTGCAAATATTTCCATCATTTTACTTTAGAATTTTTGTTGTTGTTGTATTGGTCCTTCTAGACTTGGTTGTTCCCCTTGCAACCTTTGGATCCTCACCTCGAGCCATAAGAAAAGGCAAAAATTATTTTTCCAGTTCATTCACTTTAGAAATAAATAGGAAACATCCTTTTAAGTTGTATTCAAAGCATCCCCAAAAAATATTGAAGGCCCAAAAATTAAAAGACAATAATGAATGTTCTTACTCCTTCTATGTACCCCTAGGTTATCCAAAATAGGTAGATATTCCTTAAATGCTCTTCCCAGTTTTCAGGTACTTCTCCCTACAATCATGTTCATAAACTAATTTGATTCCTCCCTTGCAAATATTGCGCACTCCCATATGAAATTCCACAAAAACTTTGTCTTTTTTTCCATTCCAAATTTGGCTAATTTTAGCACATAGAAGTTCATCCTAAACTAAAGACATCCCAAAAATGTCACTTTTTCTACTTGGGACATTTTCTCTTATTTGACTTAGAAATTTTCTATATTTTGACAATTGGCAAGTGATAGGACATTTAAGTGCATCAAAGAATGCACTTTCTAAATAACATATGCAAATGTTATGAAGGGTCAAATTATTTTTTTGTAGTAGAATGATGTTCTAAAATTGTTTCTACAATATTAGGTACATATTGATATTGGAGATGTATTCAACATGAGCATATCATAATGTGGCGCTGTAAAAGATGACGTGAACTTTCAGAGCCTCCTTTAGTAGTTCCATCTAGCCATGTAGATTGTATCCTACTAGGCTCTATGAAACTCAGTGTAAACATTGAATAAATGTTGAAACTGGCATAGCAATAATCAAAACCTTAAGTTAGGTTGTTTGTTTGTTTTGTTTGCTACAGTGAGATCTCCTCAATCACACATCCATTCCTTGTGTTCTTGGTATCGTCAGAAAGCTCTTTGCAAGGAAGGGTGCATGGTCCTTGTTTTGTGGCGTTTGGACCTATGGTATAAAAGTTATTGAATTTGGAAGGTTTTATGCATTAAAATTTTACTTTCACTTACATTTTTGGTTGTGGCAATGACATAAGGCACACTAGTCTATACCTTAATTTAGGTTGTTTGTTTGTTACAATAAGATTTTCGAAACTGTGTATCTCTCAATTGCGTTCTTGGTACTATTGGAAAGTTTTTTGCATGGAGGAGTGTGTAGACTTTGTTTTGTGACATTTGAACCCACATCAAAAAAAAATATATATTTTTGAAGTTTGTTTGAATCAAAAAAATTAAAAAATTACTTGTACTTCTATTTTGGCTGTGGCAAACTGGCAACGGCACAAGGCACACTAGTTCCTATGCGAAATACAGGTTTGACCATTTGTAATGGGGGCTGTTGTCCGTTGACTCTGTTAAGAAATTGTCAACACTCCCATGGTCAATACCGTGGTTGAGAAGATCTCTCTCACAGGAACAAATCGCATTCAAACTGGGACTGCATTGTAATAAAATCAAATGCCGCATTTGACCCAAGCCCATCAACTTTCTCACCCCTAAATTGTGCCAAGTTCATTTCATATCAGAGCAGGAAGTTAAAGTGGTCATTTGAAGTCTGCGTTTTTTACCCTTAGGAAGAAAACACTCAAATATTTTATTTGACAGACATGATCAAATTTTGGAAATTTTGAATTCAAATTTGGATCTAAGAGGCTCCAACTTAGCTAGGGGAGGACGGTGAAGAACACAATAGGAGATGTGAAGGATTTATGACACTGAGCAACTACAAAATAAAGGTAGGTTTTAATATTTACCCTTGGCTGGGGGAAGACAGATGTAGGATGCAGACTTCAAATGACCCAACTATAACCGGTTGTTGACTTTTCAATGCTAACATGACTATGACACCTTCCCATTGGCAACCCGTCACCATTGCCATTACAAGTTGCAACTCATAACCTTCTTTCCTTTCAACTTGCTTCCTACACCTTGGATCATGAAGATCAAAGGTTGTGATTGGAAAATGTGCAACCGGTTATGTACGATAACCTATTCGCCGCTAGCGCGGCTCATCGGTTATCTAATACTTAATGTCCTTCCAAATCAACTACCCAAATTTGTGCAAGACACAAGGTGCATTGCAGAGTCTTGGGGCATCTTCAATGGAAATGACATACTTGTCCTCCAAATATGCTTTTAACTTTTCAATGGTTTGGAATTTGAATTTGAAATTCTTATCTTTGGGAGCACATCCCAAAATAATTTGAATAGACACAAGAAAACTTAAATTTTGATATTGGAGAATCAAAATCAACCTTTTCAAAAGCAATATGATCGAAAGATAAAAACATAGAGGCTTTGACAAACCAAGCTTAAGAAAGCAAAATCACTGCAACAACATGGAAAAATTTCATGTTGAGTTTTTGACTAATCAAAGTATTGTGCAAACTTTGGTGTAGAGTTTCAAATCTCATACCCTTCTTATATTGTGTTTGTACTTCTCCAAATGAATATCTCTATAATATAATTATATATTCCCTATCTCTTCATTATACATTTGATTGAATAACTTTTACATGGCATATGTTGTGAATATGTGAAAGAGGTAAGGGAGTGGTATAGGTAAGAGCACCAATCATTAAGAGGGGAAAAAAATCTATGCTTTTTAAATGTACCCAAAATGAATGGAGATACAATTCTTCAATAGAATTTTAAACTTAGATGGATTTCCTTTACTTTTAGTCTTAGTAACTTGAATCAATGAAAAATATTGGTGACTTTAATATTGTGTATTTTGCCTAATGGATTTTGAACTCTGACACTATTATGCTAGGTTTGCTCTTTGTTGTTCCTACTAATCTAGAGTTATTCTTGAAACAGGTGTATGATCAAACTTGCGGATTCATTCATTCAGTACACCTCTATCGTCTTTGAGGTACATCTCAAAATCAAATATAGTGATTTTTTTTTCTATTTTCTCAAATAGCAATTAGTTGCAATCCTTGCTAAAGTAATGAAGCATGCACTCTATGGATGGAACATGAATAATGTAGATGAAGTGACATTTATTCATCTAAAACCACGTACAACCATCCCAACACAATTATCATGCATTCACACAAAAATGGCAATATCACTTCCACAAATTTTTCTTAAATTTTATTCTTAATCTCCCAAAGTGCAAATTGCAAGGGAGCCAAATGAATTACCCCCCAAAAGCAATTAAACCACTCAAATTAACACTAGCCATTTAAATTGCTGCACCATTACTCTCCAAGGCAGTGTCCTTTCAGAAGAGTTAGAACTTAGTTAAAACATTCCACTAAAACCGAAGCGCAAGAAATGCTCCACGAATCAGCCCACAGCAGCCCCAGTCGGTACCCCCTGCCTGTGTGAACCGGTCTAAAGTCGGTAATCCAAGTCCCAGAACCTGCCACGTCAGTTAATCGAGGTCCCGACAGCCTCTAAGCCCGAAAAAGGAAAGCTCGTGTGAGAAGGGAGAGATAGGCTCCCTCGCAGTAGTAAAACGTAGTGCGGCTGGCTATGGCGGAATTTCCATGTATCGAGCTCCATCGATCTACGCCGCCGCAGCTCGGATCCAAGCCTTCGCGCTTTAACTTGTGGCGGCTGTGAGGCTTCTGCGCTTCACGTGGATGGGAGTGGTGACGAGGCGCGCGCGGGAGAGACGTTCTTGTGCCAGCAAATTTTGAATCACGGTTTGCGCCTCTGTCGTTGAGTCTTTCGTGTAATGTAGGCTTCGTTTATGACTTTTGTGCTCTTGTTCGAAAGGAAGAGGCAGTCCTGTGGAAAGGAAGGTTTGTTTTTGATGTTTTGGTGTCGAGTGCGTGGTTAGGTCTTGTTTTTTAAAGGTGTGGACAGGGGTGTTTTCACTTGCATTGGTGCGGTATTGAGAAGCTGGTGGTTGTTGTGATGTTTGGAAAGCAACGCTGCTGCGAGGGACTGAATTCTGAAGTGGCGAGTAGCTCTAGTATCATCGGGGTGTCGGTCCGGTGAGGTCGGGACTGGCATTGCTCTTTCTAAGCACGATTTGTAGAATTTTGATTGGTGATACGAGTTTTGACTGCGAGTGATTTGTGCTTGGGAAAAGGAAATTTGCATTTGGTCAAATGGCCTTTTGGAGTTATTCGTCTTTGGCCTCAGTTTTTTTAGTGTGTGCGAGATGCTAGTAACCTGCGAAGAATTTTGAATTTTATCCCCTGCAAAGAAATGGAGACCTCAAATTTGACCTAAATGAGCTGAAGGGAGGTCGACAAAGAGTCTTCTTGTTGGGAAATGACACGATATTCTGTCGTATGACACAATGGCTCCTTTGTTTTGAGCTTTCTGCTAACAGATTGTCACATTACGACGGTTGAGCTGGTTGGTCGTCCGCGCTCCCTCTGTAATGCTGAGACTGGCTACGGTTTCACTTGCGCCGGAAATCGCTTCACAAGGGCTTGTGATGCATGTATAGGTTAGACTGCAAATGTCATCCAGTAGACAATGATTAGGAGGCAGCTGTCTGAATGAGAACATGTGTCTGTCTGTTGTTGAATCAGGGTGCTGTTGCTTTTGCGCACGAGGTCTTCGGCGTGCAGAGGCCATTCTATTACATCGAGTGTGTTACAAGGTTACCAACCGCTGAATGCAGCGTTCTCTCTACAGCTACAAATGTGAAGTCAAACATGGGGATCAAACATTGTTGCCAGAGAAACGCGGGTTATTTCTGCAAGCTAGGCTTGTTTTATGTTGCTCAAAGTTGTAGTGATACTTTGCGAGCAATTGAATTCATATGCAAAGCAGGCATTTGATATCAGTAAGTTGCAAGCAGAGGATAATTGCCTGAAGAGGCTTTAGTTCAAGAAGCCTTCACTGTAGCGGAACGGTTGATGCACTTAAAACAGAGGATATGAATCTCGTTTGTATGTTCACTTACTTGCGGCACTCGTTCCAGTGATCAATACATACAATTAATCGAAGCAAACACTAGTAAGCCAAACGCGCAGAGATATCCACTGGCAGCGAAGGGACTCAGAGGTATTATGGTCGTGAGGAACGTGCTGTAGCTGACCTCTCAAGATCATCTCACAGGATCCTCTGCTGGTATAAGGCTAGCCAGTCAATATAGCTGTATGATGTTACAGGGTTTCTCAGTATCGCTTCGACGATACAGTAAGGAAGTTATAGTGAACGCGATTCTAAAAGAGCAGCCTAGAAGTGAAGGGAACCCAAGTAATTGATGGGCTCCATATAGAAGCCGAATACCTTGAGACAATGTAAGGTACACGAATATGACTGACAAGCGAAATCTGGTGATGGGGACTAAGTGGAAAGAGAGAAGGCCTTGAATGTTGCGAGCTCGGTTATAAACCTGGAGTAGTTTTGAACCACGTAAGAGCAATCAAGTAGGTGCCTTCACCTATTTCTTCAGAGTTGCACTGGTGCCAGTCCTATATCCGTCATTGGGCTTTACAGTTTTACTGCTTGAAATTGCTGCAGCATTAAATTCCTGGCTTACCAATGCTCTCTTTGGGTCTATCAGCAGGGGATGGGTGAGATTGCCTTGAGTGGGCAGCGGTTTAGGCGTTTCCCACATCCTTACTCAGGGCAGTCAACAGACCTTGAGCCCTTGGTGAGTACTCAGATTCACTTCATTGCTTGGATATGGATTCTGTGTATCATCTTTTCATGTTGTGAATCCACCATCCCTGAGGTTTATCTGCAAGTTTGTCGGTTAGCAATAGTAGCATTTATTACTTTGGTGCCATTGTAAGTTTACGCAGCTTCAATGCTATCTTTGATGGAAGCTACACTCCTAACGATTCTTTGAGGGCTGTTGATGATTAATTATCATTTGTGCTGTTTCACGTCAATGCTGACAGTTGAATGGCAACGTGGAGCCATGGCCACATCTGAAGGAGTTGCTTCAAAGTTATACTGCAGATTGGGTGAAGGATGAACTTAAGTATGGACACTTTGAAAGTGTGCCACCTCCCATATTTGAGAATCAGATCTTCGAAGGACCTGACACAGATGTAGAGACAGGTCAGTATCCTGTGCATTGACGGTCCCATTTCCATGTCAATGTAAGTAAGGACTACTCGAGCGTATTGTGATGTATGATTCTCATTTCAAGAGGGCACCTTCTTTCTTTCTTTGGCATTGCAATGTACTTGATGTGCAGTCTACTATGCTAATAATCATGTTTTATTTTTATAGAGCTGCGCCTGTCAAACATAAGGCTTGGAAGACATGGAGACGCCACGGATGATGAAGATCCAACAACTTCAGGGAGATATTCGGGAGGATTATTTTCTGGGCGATTTTCTGGCAGATCAACAGCAAGTGATTTTCCAGATTCAACCGTTGCAAGAGCACCGAAGGTCCAATGACCCTCGCGCTGATCATTGGAATCATGATTTAATCTTTGAAGAGGGTCACTTATGTTCTGGCCTTTGGCTGTGTGAGGGTTTCAGGCGTTTTTGGTGGGTTAGTTCTGTAATACTTGTTCTTCCATTTCTTATATACAGCACTGAACGAAGAGATGCCGTGTGATGTATGCAGCACTATGGTGGGCCTTCGCTTCCTCCCTATGAGCCGGTTTTCAATTGGCGTGTAGCGCGGGCTTCTGTGTTTGGCCACAGGACACCAGAGATTCCATCAGCACTGTCACTGAGGTCTTCTGAGCTGAATTGTGAACTTGCTTGAGATCCAAATTTTAATGTGTTTATTTTGCTCACATATATGTGACTCTGATTCAGTCTTTTAAACGTAACGTATGTTTCGTTTTACTTCCTATTTGCTGTGTGACATTTCTCCTTGAGAATTTGGAAGCTATTCGAGTGGAGACTTTCAAAGGATACACCTGAGCATGTATTGCCTCGCTAAATGAACTCAACGTTTGATGATCGCAGCGGCGGGATGAGGATTTCTGTGAAGGTCGTGTCTTTGAACATTCTGGCTGGTCTTGTTGGTAAGATTTTCTTCACAAAGACCTTGTGGTTGTTCGCATTCAGTCCGATGCTGCTTACAATCAACTTTGAAGGTTATCGTTGTTGCTTGATATGAACATTGCATCATGCAGAGCCATGGTATGGTACGGTGTGTCTGTATCACCGAGAGAAGCGGGAAAAGCTCTCTGAGGATTTTCACTTTCGATGCTTACCTGCAGAGTTTCAAGATGTAAGACTTGATTATATTCTCAGTTCTTGTGTTGCGGTTGTATTTACATTTTTGGGACTTCACCAACGACATCATCACCCTGGAAAGATCACTTTGATGAGCTGTTTTTTGTACACATTGTGTATACAGGAGGCTGGTGGTTACCAACGGAGAGCCATTTTTTCACTCGAGGCACCGTCACCAGCAGTTTGCTTGTTGGTAGAACTTGAGAAGCACGTCACAGAAGAAGGAGGTGTTACTCCTTCTGTCTACACGCGCAAAGAACCTGTGAGTTTGCTCTGTGGTTTCTGAATTGTGTGGAAACTGTAAATAATGTTCTTCCCACTATCTGTGCTTCTCGGCTCACATGATATTGTGACACAATCATTATTATTTTCAAATGAAACAGATGGTGGCTCTTCACTGTCAAATTTAATTCAATACCATGATATGAGTCTGAGCCTTGTATGCTTGACATATGACGTAGGCAGCTGAAGCTGCCCCTTTCTAGTCATTGGACATGAACCTTCTTAATGTGCTTATGCCTTTGCTATTTTTAAGGCAAGGTGTTATACTTCAATTTGCTGCTAAGTAAGCCTCTTGATTTATGTTCTTTATTAGTTTGGTATTTAAGATGCACAATTTGGCACGGTTCTGGGGTTGATTAATATCAGCTGGTTTTGCTATTTGAAGGTACATTTGACAGAAAGAGAGAAGCAAAAACTGCAAGTATGGGCCAGAGTGATGCCGTTCCGTGAACCTTTCGCCTGGGCAACTGTAGCATTGTTTGACGCAAATGTAACCGGAGGCGTGGGTGGATTCTCGTCATCTCCTACAAGCAGTCCATTGCCTCCAGGTATCTTGGGGTCGGCCCTGATGGAGGCATCACTCGATCCGGACGGTAGGCTAATTGCCGATTCAAAGACGGAATCTGCCGCCGTTCCAGTTCTGGTTGATGTCCCAGGCCTTCATCGTGTAAAAGAGAATTATACAGACGAGATGCTTCAGGTATGCTTTACGTTTCACTTACAGTATCGGACAGCAGGGGAAGAGAGTTTTAGGTCGCATTAGTGATCCCTGTTTGCTGCCTATAAGGAAAAGAGCATCAGTAGTCGAAGAGAGTGTGTTTGATTACTGCTTTTTAAATTGAATACCTAGGTAGCTCTGACTTTTAAGATATGTAGATGGTTTAGTGATGTGATGGATTTTTCATTTTGTTTCAGGACCCTAAGCGCAAAGTGCACAAGCCAGTGAAGGCAACTCTGCGGCTTGAAATTGAAAGGCTGTGCAATGATGATCATGAGGTGGACTGCATCTCTGAATCGGGCAGTTTCAGTAATGGCTCTTTCGATGCGGATTCTCGTTCATTAGGAGGAGCTTCGTTGTCAGGGCGCTCCACTCAAGGCCTTGAGTTCACAAAGTCGCTATATAATGGTCATCAAAAAAGTAGCCCTGGACATCGTGATTTGCGTTCAGGCAGTGGAAGTAGTCTTGAACTGGGACGATCGGAGGTATTTCTTACAACATCCAAGGACTTCCTACCCAAATTTATATGTAGATTGAATGATGACCTCAGAGCGATTCATTCAGAGGTTTCAATTTGATACTGCAATAGCTTCTTCTACGCTCTTTTGTAAGCGTTCTTTGGTTATATTTAAGGAAATGGAAGCACTTTTGGAAATATGTAGTGATTCATAACCTGGTTAGTCCAATAGAAGCGGTCAGATGTGCATCTAATCATGTACTTTCGCATGTGGATGTGACAGTTTCGAGCTGTTGAATTTCGACTGGGTCCAAAACCTGAACCGTTTCCCCAGCTGTTGCACTGCCTGTATGTTTATCCCCAATCTGTAAATCTTAACCGAAAGCGAAACATGTTTATTCGATTAGAGCTCCGAAAGGATGATAGCGATATTCGGAAACCACCCCTCGAGGTACGGTTTCCATCCAAGCTAGGAGAATCCATTTTTCTTAGTGTTATGATTATTAGAATTTCTTGACGTTGATGTAAGTTTTGGTTTAGTTGCTTTTGACAAGTTGCACAAAACAGGCTCTTTATCCGAGGGACGCCGACAGCTCAATGCAAAAATATGCACACTCTCAGATTGATGCTAATACTAAGACAGCGCACTTCCATGATGAATTTAAAGTTCAACTTCCTGCCAATCTTGCTCCAGAACACCATCTGCTTTTCACATTCTTTCATGTGGACCTTCAAATGAAACTCGAAGCGCCAAAGCCAGTATGTTACTATGTTACTATTTACTTTTATTTCATTATTTTTCTTTATCGCCAATGCTACTTGAATTTCGTTTGACTTTGGTTCGGCTGTATTGCAGGTGGTAGTAGGTTACGCTGTGCTTCCACTCTTATTCGCCTCTCAGTAAGTTTCCCTATCTCACATATTATCAATAGGAATTTTGTCTTGTTCAGTCACGTTTGTTTAAGTGTGCTTCACTAGTAGGTTTGTCTTGTTCATTCTTAGTACCTGCATTTCTGCTCTATACTGAGTTTTTTGCAGTGTGAAGATTTTCCTCATTATATTTCGGCTGGAGTTCTCATGCATCTTGGAGCAGTGCTCAAGAATCATCTCATGGGTTGGCTATCGCTAGGGGTTTGAGCACTGGCTTTGATGGATTGCTGTTCCTCATTGAATGCTATTATGCTGCTCACCTTTTCGCGTGGAATTGTGTTCCAGGGTGATTCGATTGGATGGTACCCTTCCAATTGCAAAGGAGCTGTATCCAAACTACTTGCAAGATAATGTGAAGGTAGGTTGGGTCGCGTTCTTTACACTGCAAGCATGCTCTATGTAATTTATTCATTCCCTATACTTGTTCGTCACATATTCATCGCATCACTACAGCTTCTAATCTACTTAAGAGTGGTGATTGACGTATGACTTTCTGTGTGGTGCAGGATAGGTTGGAATACCTCGATGATGGCAGAACAGTATTTAAATTACGGTCCCGTTTGTGCTCCTCTCTTTATCCCGTCAATGAGAGGATACGAGATTTTTTCGCTGAGTACGATCGTCATATTTTGCGGACAACTCCCTGGGGAAATGAACTCATGGAGGTGCGTTGTTCTAGACTTTAGTATAGAATGTCACTGACGTAGCATAAAACTTTGATGATTTTATGATGTGCATTCCTCGTTCTGCTTGTGGTTTTGGTTCTGAGGTTGTTGGAATTCTAGGTAGTACCTGAATCTGAAGAACGTTCAGTCTCTCTGCACATGTGCAGGGAGATCTTTGAATAGTTAATTGCTTGAGATACCTAAGAGGACACGGTCACTTTATAGTTGATACTGAACCAAGTGTCTTGCTATATTCTGACTTTACACTGAAAGTACTTGTAGGCAATTAATGCATTGAAGAATGTCGAAGCTTCATCGATGCTCCAGTTCCTTGAACCCTGTCTCAACATGCTGCTTCGAATGATCGGTGATGGGGGTGAAACGTTACAGGTGTTTCATAGTTTTCGGGGTATTTTGTGTTTTGTTTTGTTTCGGCAGATAAACTAGAAAAATGTTTTTTTCTAAGATTTCTATTGGCTTTCGTAGCTGTACCGCGTTGTCTAGCTGGTTTAACTATTAGGCTGAATCTTGTAGTTTGTCTTAATCGTGAAAAGTCTCTAGCAAGGGATTTCTGATATACGTCTTAATTTTGAATTCGTTGAACTAAAATACTTCAATAAATCTTCAATTAACATTTGTATGTTTGCTTCTACTTCTTCAATGTCCTTTTTAGGTTGCTGCATTCCGATCAATGGTCAATATCATCACCAGGTACTTATGCTCCACAAACCTGTCACAAATTTGTATTGAGCTCTGATTAAAGTTTATGCACTTATTTTTTGCCCTGATCTCTGAATTGCTTATCTGTTTACAGGGTTCAAGGAGAAACATCAGATGGAGCTGAGCGTAATCGCTATCTTGTTCATTACTTGGATTTTGCATTCGATGATTTTGGTGGGCGCCACGATCCTGTGTATCCTGGTCTCTGCAGCGTTTGGCGCAGCCTTGCTCGGAGCAAGGTACACATTCCAAGCCCAGGAAATTAATTTTTCTTTAGAATGTTGTGGGCATGGTAAAAGAACTTTGGCCTTGGGTGATTATTATAACAGCGTTGTTGTAATGCAGGCTAAAGGCTACAGAGTCGGACCCGTTTATGACGATGTCTTGTCCATGGCTTGGGTCTTCCTTGAGTTGATCGTAAAGTCAATGGCACTTGAGCAGTCTCGTACTTATAGTGAGGCTCTTCCTCCAGGTTTGTTCCCGTTTCATCACCTCCTCGCTATTAGTGAAAGTGACCATAAGCTTGACATATTGAATTAGATCGTTTGGCATCATCTGGGAAATGAGGTGTTTTCGAACTCTATATTTGATATGCCAAGGGCATGCCATCTATTGTTTTAATCTTTGACGAAGGTTAATACCTCGTAAATTGAAGATCCTCTGAAGATTATCTGAATAATTTGTTTTCAGGTGAAGAGTTGCCACCGTTGCAGCTCAATGATGAGGTCTTTAAAAGTATCGGGCAGCTGTATGATTGTTTGCTGACGGAGGTTCAGGAGCGAGGAAAGAAAGGCTTATACCTTGCCAAGAAACTTAATAGTAGTTTGGGCTTTTTCTGCTACGATCTTCTCTCTGTCATTGAACCACGGCAAGTTTTTGAGTTAGTGAGTCAATCCACCATTAAACTCTTTGTTGCTTATTTCTGAATGGTTAAAACTCAACAAATAATTTGAGCTTGAATCTTTTTGACAGTGCCACCTGGAGACGTTTTCATTGGCAATTGTTTGCTAAGCAGAGAATGACAGAACAGGTTGTGTCTTGTTATGGCGTGCTAATTCCTTATAATTCTTTGACAATCTTGTATGGCCATATAACTTGAGTGACTCTGAAAGATGCTCGCTGAAGTGTACGAGGATCTGATATTCAATCTATGGTGAAAAAAATATCAAGTTTGGTTTATTCATATAATTTTCATTTCATATACTGTAATTCAACCACCGTTGACAAGTGTGGATCATACCTTCGCATTGACAAGTTGATTTCTGGTGCATTTGCAGGTTGCGCTGTACTTCAACAAATTTTCAGGAGTTTGTCAGTCAACAATTCATGAATACAAACTTAATTTTCTCCGTATCATCTGTGATCACGACTTATTCGTTGAAATGCCTGGCAGAGATCCTACAGAGAGGTTCGTTATTTGAAATCCTCTTCTTTACACTGGTACCTGCTGAAGTGTATCTCTGTAGTCGTAATTCATATTCTCTCGCTAACTGTTTTGCACCCGGACTGACGATGGATGCGCTCGCGCTTGGGAACATGCGTCAATGATATGTATTTGGCGTGACTGGAAGACTGTGACTTCCTCTGACAATTTGTTCCATTTGGCTCGTGTCACCAGATGAAAAGATTTGCGTTCTGGCTTGGAGGAGGTTGCTTTCCCTGTGTCAAATTTGATTAATAAATTTACTGTGTTATGGATTGAACTGATATATGGTTATGGCAGGAATTACTTGGCATCGCTCTTGATGCAGGAGCTATTCATCACTTGGGACCATGAAGACCCAGCCTTGAAGGCTAAGGTGAACAATGGGCTTGATAATTAGCTGTAAACTTGCACTATTTTGATTCTGTTGGTCAATATCAACTGGATAACTGTGAAATTTGAAGACTCTCATGGATTGTGCGACATCTTATGCATTGCCCCTCATGCTGAGTTGACAAAGGCTTTACTGGAACCTTCAACGTGCTTGCATTTACAAGATCTAATTTCCTGTTGTGTTTCTTTTTTCTCTCCTTTCTAGGCATGTCGAATATTTGTACAGCTCTTGTGCAAGCATGAGTATGACGCACGGTACCAAACACTGGACGATAAATTGTACATTTCACAGCGTTACTTTGCTTTGGTTGGACTGGTAAGCTGCAAAGCATTGTTCTCTTTTATTCCATGCAGTATCTCAGTAATCTAAATCTAGCAGGTACGACTTTTGAGATACGCACCAATCTTGTTAGAATGAAGTATCTATTTATCTGGAGTGCTTCACTCCAGCGCATAACTAGCAGTGATGTCTCGTATATCTGAATCCTTTGTCACACAGGCGATGTAATTAATGTTCTGCTTTATATCAACCTAGTCAACTTATAAGAATCTTTGTTGGACTTGCCCTAACAGATTTTGGACGAGATGCCGGTATTTTATGGCTTGAGCTCAATGGAGAAACGTGAATCCTTGGTGTGTGTGCTCCACATTTTGCGCTACTTGGATGACGCTTCTCTTGTGAAGGCTTGGCAGCAAAACGTTGCTCGAACACGACTGTTTTTCAAGCTTCTCGAAGAATGCCAAGAGCTTTTTGAGGTTGGACTTTAAGTTGACATTTACTGTTCATATATGTAGCGGAACATATCAGCATCAACGAATATAATTGAACATTAATGTAGTATGCTAGCAGGTTTTTAGAGCTGAAAAGACTTGGGTCCCCTAATTGTTCTCTTGTTATTGATGCTTCATTGGATATCATTGTCAGAGAACGGTCAATTGACTGAAGATAGACTCTGAATATGCAACTTTCTTTCATCAATCTGAATTTGCAGACTGTTGAGAAATGCGTTCACTTTTGCAGTATAAGAAAGCAGGAGCCGATGGCTTAATGGGTGCAATGCCTGCAAATGAGCAAGGAGAAGGGCCCCTACAATATTCTGAGAAGCTTTCTCCTGCCGTCAACCAGTTTCTGGCTGAAGCCTCTCGACAAGATGTCAGGGTACGTTTATTAATCAGGATGATTGTACTAATCCTGACGATCTGTCTCCTAGATGTTGACATATTTTCTATCATTATTTAGTCTTACAAAGTTCACTAATTTTACATTTGTGTCTGCTAGAATCACTGCATATGCAATGGAATGTCCTCCCCTCATGCCCTGAAGTTCAGTGTTTGAGGATCTCTTTCTGGTCGATTTACTCTAATTCATTTCACTTCAAATTTGACATACAGTGAAAACGACGTTTGTAGAGTATCTTAAATCGTTTCCTTAATTTGTTGCAGCTTACAAAGAGTTCTCCAGGTGCTCAGTGGATAGTGCCACAGGTAAGTCCAGACACCGGCACATTCTGGAAAAGGGTAAGCCCAATTTCTAACAGCTCAAGCAGCCCAAGCCAGCCGCACTCTTTGCGTGAAGCGTTGGCACAAGCTCAATCAGCTGGAAGAGGGGGAGGCAGACCCCTTAAAGAGAGCTTACATCCTATGCTGCGGCAGAAACTGGTCTGTAGGG
Organism: Antitrichia curtipendula; assembly: GCA_951230915.1. NCBI lineage: Eukaryota > Viridiplantae > Streptophyta > Bryopsida > Hypnales > Leucodontaceae > Antitrichia > Antitrichia curtipendula. Next base: position 18,430,482 of record OX579638.1, on the reverse strand, counting down.
CTCTTTGTTGTCCTCTTGCGCTTCTGTTTGTGTGAATTATAAATGCTGCTTGTCCTCTGAAGTACGAAATGGGCCTTGCACTACAAACTACCATTTATTCTTCTGTTGATGCGATTAATGTTTCAGGAGCTGTGGGAAGAGAATCTTAGTGCTTCAGTTATGCTCCAACTTCTCGAAATCGTTGAGAAATTTATGGAGGCCACATCAAGCCAAGCTGTTGCTACCGATTACATCAGGCTTGATTGCATCACCAGCATTGTAGTTGGATTTCTAGGGCGCAGTCAGCCTCTGCCCTTTTGGAAGGCTTTCTTACCTGTGTTTAACAATTTGTTTAGTCAACATGGAATTACTCTAATGAGCCGTGAGAACGACAGGTTTTTAAAGCAAGTTGCGTTTCATCTATTACGGCTGGGAGTTTTTCGTAATGAATCTATTCGAAAACGAGCTGTTGTGGGTCTCCAAATTCTTGTGCGAGTAAGTTTAATACAATACCTATATGCTTTCATAGCATCTTTTAATGCCCGATTAATGATCTTTTAGAAAGAGCTGTAGTACGCGCAAGTATTTTTACTCCCTGAAATTTCAGCTTTAACATAGGTTGCAAACTTAATGTTTTAGTGAACTTCTTTATCGTGAAGCTGTTTCATTCTGATATTGCCAACTCATTTCAACTTTCTGCAGACTGCTTTTCATTTTTTTCAAGGCCTCTCTCGTCTGCGCGTACTGCTCACAATCACATTATCGGAGCTTATGTCGGATGTTCAAGTAACACAGCATCGAATAGATGGATCCTTGGAAGAAAGTGGTGAATCTCAGCGCCTTCGCAGATCGCTGAGACAGATTTCCCAGGAAAACATTAGTGCAGATCTTCTTCGAGAATGTGGCCTTCCTGAAAATACACTCACGGCGATGCCAGAAGGAGGATGTGATCAGAACTGGAGCTGGGCAGTGGTGACCGAGCTTTCCAGCACTTTGCTTAAAGCTGTTGAGGCTGCTGTTGGACATGCTCTACTGGTACTTCAGCTGTCTTTTTCGTGAAATTGGAAACCGCTGTGATGACTTCTCATCTTTTTATTTTATTTTATGGGACTTTGTCAAGTGTGAATCTGGCAATTCCTTAAGGTACTACCTGCTTGAAGATCAAAATACTTGACTATTTATTGTTCCTATCTATTGTTTGTCTCTGGACGGTTCCATGACTCTCCAAAAGTCAGAAAGGTGCACTTGTGCCTCATACTCTGTTATGGTTTGGTGCAGGGTCCTGAAGTCGTGACCACTGACAAGTATGCCACTGCAGAGGCATACTATGGTCTTGCCAGGGCGTACTCTAATGTCCCGGATCTACATATTATGTGGCTTCTTTACCTTTGTGAAGTTCATCAGGGCAATCAGTCTTACGCAGAAGCTGCTCAATGTGCGGTTGCTGTTGCGGGAGTCATTATGCAGGTATTTGTATTTGTAAGCTGTTTCCAGGATGATAAAAATCGTCATCAAATTCTGCTACGTATTTCGACTTGTTGTGAATTATGCATCGTCCACATTGTAGGGATTTGGGTGTAGTTTGATTTTCTGAGATTTGGTTTCTCTTGATAGTTTCATGTTTTAGTTTGTTCATTAGCAATTCTGTCAATATAGTGTGCTCGTAACAAATTGTCTGTATTTGACTATACAGGCCATAGTAGGTAAAGGAGAATTGATGTGGAGTAAGGAACATGTTGATGCTCTTCGAAAAATATGTCCTATGCTTACTGGTGCAAGCTTTGGTGAAGCTGCAAGTGCTGAAATAGAAGGCTATGGTTCATCTAAGCTCACAGTGGAATCAGCTGTGAAGTATCTCCAGCTTGCTAACAAACTTTTTGTTCAGGCCGAGCTTTTTCACTTTTGCGCTGGTAAGACTGGGACTTTCTCTGGTTATTGGATGTTGAACCTTGTTAATTGGCGCAGTATGCATTTGGGGGGAATATTGATTTTATCATTTGCTGCTCATCTTGTCCAGGCATTTTGGAGCTTATCATCCCTGTTCATAAAGCAAGACGTGCTTATGGACAGCTCTCAAAGTGCCACACTAATTTGACCAGCATTTATGAAGCCATTGTAGAGCAGGAGTCCAGCCCGATCCCTTTCTCAGATGCCACTTACTACCGTGTGGGTTTCTATGGTAAAAGTTTTGGCAGTCTAAATTGCAAGGAATATGTTTATAGAGAGGCAAGGGACGTGCGACTAGGAGATATAATGAGAAGCTTGGGGAATATTTATGAGCCAAGAGTGATGGAGGGGAAACAGTCTTTGCATATCATACCTGATTCTCGACAAGTGAATGTTGAAGACCTTCAGCCAGAGATATGCTACATGCAAATTACATCCGTTGAATCTGTGACGGAAGATGAAGACTTAGAGTGTAGACGAGAGAGACAATCTTGTAAACCGACAGCACCAGTGAGTGCTCGGGTTTTCAATCGGTTCCTGTTCGATACCCCCTTCACGAAGAATGGCAGGTCGCAAGGAGGTTTAGAGGATCAATGGAAAAGACGCACAGTGTTATGGACAGAGGGTCCTTTCCCTGCCCTTGTGAATCGTTTAACTGTAGTCAAGTCAGAGTCCCGGGAATTTTCGCCAATTGAGAATGCTATAGGCATGATTGAAACCCGTACAGCTGCTTTAGCAGGGGAGCTTGATGACCACCGTTTGAATGAAGGTGACCACCTGCCTCGGTTGCAAAGTCTGCAACGGATATTGCAAGGAAGTGTTGCAGTGCAGGTAAGTCTTGGAAGTGCCAGCGTTTAATTAGCATATTTGAATTGTATCGGACACGGTTTTTGTGTGATTTACTGTTTTTTCCTGATTTTCCATTAAACCACTAATTATGCTTTAACATTCATTGTGATAAACTTCCTTAACTATCTTCTTAAACTTCAAAATTGCAGCTTTCGTGATGCGCTTGTTGTCTTGCAGGTTAACAGTGGTGTACTTGGCGTGTGTGCTGCTTTCTTGTCTGGAGAACCTGCAACAAGGCTGAGCTCCCAGGAGCTTCAGCAACTCATTGCAGCACTTCTGGAGTTCATGGCTGTGTGCAAGAAAGCGATTCGTATGCATGCGCGACTTATAGGAGAAGAAGATCAAGAATTCCATTCGCAGCTTGTGATTGGGTTCCAATCTCTCACAGCAGAGCTCTCACACTTCATTCCTGCCATTTTGTCAGAGTTGTGACGCCTGGAATGCTGTAAAGTGGAAGTGTTAGCGAAGGAAAAGTTCCAATTTCGCTAGTTTTCTTGAACTGGCTGCTATCTTAGACTCGTCACAGGGTACATAGGTTAGGGAGTCTATGACATGTAAGTCATGTGTTCAACTCCTTAGGCTGTTTGAGAAGGTGAAATTGTCACTCCAATGCAGGTCGTTCGAACTAGTTTACAGTTAAGAGAATTAGTGGAGATCAGCACAGCGCGAATCTTTTTCACCGTTTTTGACATAGTTGGATAGAGCAGGGTCCTGCTCTGACAAGTTTCTAACAATGTGTTATTGGTCCCTCGTTGAATAGTACATGCCCGATTCATGGCCAAAGGTACAACTGCCTTCGATAATCCCTGTACTGCTGGCAGTTCTTGCTCGCAATCAGTGGATTGGAACCCTCAGCAATCTTTGTTAAAAGACAATTGATCAGGGTTGGGGATATTAATTAGTGGACATAGCAATTCGTTTTGTACCCATTTTTGTATCAATGTAAAGTAGAGGCAGTTCTTTTGACCTTCTGCCAATTTTTAGCTAGGTTTGATGCAGTGAAATCTGCCTCGTACAAGTGCTCATGTCTTTTTGAGGTGTTACCATTAAAACTTAAAATCTGTCACTGAAAAATGTCTTTACACGTGGTGCAATGTGGATGTTAAGTAACAGAACCTTGAGTTAATAGTCACTAAGGAATGTCTTCACACACTTTGCAATATGGTTGTAAAATCATAGAGCCTTGGGTGAATGGTTTAACACTTAATGGACGGATTGGTGATTGCGGAAATCATTCATTTTGGTATTGTGTGAATCATTAGTTTAAGAAAACCTAAAAGAACTCATTGGAAGTCAAACTATTGTAGAAGATCTCTTTTCACAGAAAATTTGGAAGATGAATAGTTGCACTTTGGTCCCACATGAAAAGATTCTTTATCATTCATTGGCCAAAAAATAGCTATAATGTTGTTTATGGGTTAAAGTAATTTTGATGGCAATTCAAAGATGCACCTACATCACTCTTCAACCTTGTAACCCTTCTATTTATACAAAAAAAACTATTTTTTGTGGCCTTCTTAAGCTCAAGATGATCCTCTGTATTATTACCAATTATAGCTTAATTAAAATAAAATAATTGATAGTAAAATCCATTTCAAATTAATGACCTTAAAACTTAAAATATATTTTATTTCTAGATTTGAAACATTAAAATTAATATATTATCAAATTTACAAATTAAAAAACTATCTTTTTAGAATATTTTGATGTTTTAAAATTAAAACATTAAAATTTTAGAAATTAAAATTTTATAAACTCGCAAATTTAGAAATTAAAATTTTAGAAATTTAGAAATTTAGAGACAATTTGAATACTATATAATTTCAAAGATTTCAAATTTAATTGTCATTGATAGAAGTATGAAGTTTATGACAATTATTAATGGTAGTTATTAGTAACAGCTCTACACTAAAATTGTTAAATAGTGTTGGCTATACTAATTGTCACCGACGACACTAATTGTGATTTGCAAGGTTAGTGTTAGATCATTATTTACACATTCTAACACTATTTTAGCTCTATAGTAAAATTTGGTCATTTCAACATTTTAACGAGAGTGCATTTAGTGTTAGATGGAACAAAATATAGAAGTTGGAATGGTGGTGGAAAAGCGTTGTATGAAATGTGGAAATAAGCAATGAGATTCTGAAATGCTGAAATGCGTAAATAGATACTTAAATGCACAATGAAATGCTGGAATGCTGAAAATGCAATAATAAACAATGGACTGCTGGAAATGCAGTAATAAACAATGAAATGCTGGAAATGTAGTAATAAACAATGAAATGCTGAATTGATGAAATAGACAATGAAATGTTGAAATGTAGAAATATTTCATAGTATATGTATAAGTTGCTAAATATAGCAAGAATAAAAAACACAACATAATAATCCTAGTTGTAGGCCAAAAATGAAAGGAAAAATATAGTAAAATATCGAAAAGGATTTTTAAACTGTCCTATTCAAAATGGGTAGTTCTTGCCCTTGGAATAATTGCAAATGTTTTGCAATTATCTCTTGGAGATGTCGAAACAATTGTTCTATATTACAAGATCTATCAAGTCCTAATGCTAAGCCACAACGAATCATTGCTTTTCTAGCATAGGATATGTTGTCACCATCCACCTCTTGATTAACATCTTCTACACTATCAACAGTCAATTGTAGAAAAAAACTTTTCCCAAGATTTGTCAACTTCCTTGACCATTGTCCATTTGTCCGGGGTGCATTTTGCTAAGCATTTTGTTGTATCAACTCAATTTTCTTGGCTTTCCACTGTCTTGTCTATGCATCTTTGATTTTTGAAATGAGGAATGTATCTGTTGATTGGCAAAGATGAGTAGAACATGGAGGCAAAAATTTCAAAATTATGTTTTTTGCAGCTGGAACAGTAGCCAATCTAGGGGTCACAATATGTCCGCTACAATTATTAAGCCATATGATCTTCATGCGTTAATGAAGATCGGCTTGATATGCACGAGATTTCAAAAAGTATTCGGGGAAGATGGTTTGGTCCATTCAACCTTTAGGGCCTATTCTATAAGCAACCCTAGGAATATCATCAATCAAAACATGTATAGAATAGCTCCTATTTTCATTTGAAAAAAAGAGCATAAGAGCTTCTATTGTGGCACGATGGCCTCTTGAAATGCGAACCACCATGGTCATAGATTCCCCACCCGAGACAACTTCTACGTATTTGATAGTTGTATCTCCCCTAAATCCTAAAGTTTGTCCGTTGTCAATCTTGACAACAAAATGTGTTTCATCCAGGTTTTCCATGAGATTTTCATCAAATTCCCTAGATGAAATCCTCTTTGCAAGACCCCTAAATGGTAGGCGATCTGCATTTCGATTTGAAGCTCCTTTTCAGGGCTATAAGTCAAACAACCACATTGGGATAGAAGGACTATATTGTGGTTATCCATGAATTGATTGATCCAATTTGATGTGATTTTGTTGATCAACAAAACATTGTCTTTGGGATCGACAGAGTGGGTTGTAAAATTAGACTCAGGAGCTACAAGAATGGAAAGGGTCAATTCACGACATAGGTGAGAGAAAAATTTGACACCTGATTTGCGAAGGCGGTTGAATTCGTCAAGTAATAGAGGGTACAAATATTGCACCCATTCACTTTTTTTTTTGCCTTGACTTGGTCTAGCCTTTGGAGAATGGCACCTCCTTTTGCCCAAACAGCTTCAGCTACATGAGAATGGAGTGATGGGGCCTACAACATCTGCATGAAATTGTTCAAGTTGTTGCTACCATTGGTAAGCTTTTACAAGGTTGGCAGGGTGTTGGCCACAGAAGTGTTCCAGAAAGGCTTGAATGATCCGAGCATTGAGAACAGGGAAGCCGTGAATGGCGACATTATCAATCATCCAAGAAGTGACGGAACGGCGAGTGGTAAGGCTGGAAACTTGTTGAAGACGGTGGGGGCAAGGCGAGGTATTGGGAGGAATTGGAGCAAGCGGTAGTTGGTCGGCTACAAAATAAAATAAAAATGTGGCTGTTAAAAAAAATGGTGACCAAAAAAAAAAATTACAGAGGAAATAAAGGAGAGAAAGACAAATCCAATGGTGTCACCCAATGTTCAATCACATACCTCAATCAAAAGATGTAGGCGCCAGAAATTCGAAATGAAGCGGCAAAAAATGAAGCAAGAAACGACGAAATATAACCCACTCATCCCTCTCTTTGAAGAATTGGAGAGCTCTCAACCTCTTCCGAAAGCCGCTCCACATCCTCTCAAAGCTTCCCCACTTCGGCCCACAATTTCTCCACTTCTCCGCATAAGCTCTCACCGGACAAGGAAAAAGAGAAGCAAATAAGAACTTCACGACGAGAGGCAGAAATTAGAGCTTCTTAGGGAAGGGCGGAAATCACAATTTCTCAGGGAAGGGCCAGAGATTGATGGCGGGAGTTAAGTGTCCTAACACTATTGACACATAAGTTCGGAAATAGTGTTGAGGGTAAAAAAAGGGAACAACATTAATTATCACCCAACACTATTTATCAATTTCAGTGTAGTGATGAAATGGCACTAAATCTTCCAATTAATAACAACATTAACAATAACACTATACCATGCAATTCATGTAAAAAACAATTATTTTTGTGGTCTTTCATGTTTAACTCCTAAAGTCCCATTGACCCTACGGGGGCCAAAATGCGACTTTGGGTAGGCTCATACGGTCTCAATATTCATCATACTTTACTAAAATTTTGTGTAAAGCTAGAAAAAGCTTTTTGGAAATACAATTTTTATTTCAGTCAGTGTCTAAAAGCAAAAGTTATTGTATAAAAAGCCAAAAGTGGAGGTCGACAGGCAGCCCAAAAAAAATCACAAAAAGTTTGAAAAAAAAATTTTAATTTTTTTTCCTAACACATTATATTTTTTCTACATGTAAAACTTTGAATCATTCTATTTTGACTAGTGATGAGAAAGTTATGGACGATCTTGTTTTTTGGGCAATCTAAGGATGTTCTTGAAAAACAACTTTTTGTCCAACTTTGAATGCTGATATCTTTCAATCCATATGGTTGAATTTGATGAAATTTTTACCGCATGATTTTAGACAAGTGAAGTACAAGATCCTATGGTTAGATTCTTAAAAAAATGTTTTTTCTTCTTTCTTGATGAATGCAGCAGAAATGGCAGTTTTGAGTGTTTCTTGACAGAAAAATGGTCTTGGGACTTTTGGGATTAACCCCAGAAGCCCAAGGCCTTTTTGGGTTAAAAGATGTCATTGCTTTTGAAGTGTTATAGATCTATATGTCACTAAGTTTTAAAAATCTCAATTGTATAATGTTGTTGTGTACATGTTGTAGATGATGTGAATCAAATTTGGAGTCATTTGGACACATAGATTGCAAGACTATAATGTTTTAGTGTAGAAAAAAGAACGCTGAAATTTTCCTTGCAACACATTTGGAGGTGAAATTCAATATCTTAACCTACTCAAATGAAAAAACTTAAAACTATAAAGTGATTCAAAACCAGCATACAAACACATTGGTGAAAGAAAATATTATTTAATTGACTCATTGTGTCTGCAAAATGGCTTTAAAATGTAAATAAAAGCATGAAAAATTACATTTGAGGTTGAACCTCCTTCTACTAAAATGCTTTTCAATCACTCATAACTTCTTATATTAATATAAAATTTTAGCCACACAAATGAGACTAATATGTGCAACTTTATCAAAAACATTTACTGGAAAGGTCTCTGTATAAAGAAGAAACATATTGCTGAAGTTCACTATAATCCAAAAATGTCAGGATTTTGAACTTTGAATTGCTCTCAAATATTCAAAACAGCTTGGATTTTCATTACAATTTTACCACAATCACTAGACTGCAAGGGGAATATAGCCCAATAGATTCTTTTGAAAACAAACATTAGATGAAGAAGATACAAGTCCCCAAAATTGTAGCCATTGAATGCAGTTTGGTGAATTCAAATTGAACTCCTAAACTTTGATTGGCTTCCAAGAAATCAGAGCATCTTGGATTGGTCTGAAAAATTTACCATACAAAATAGAAGAGAGAGCACAAAATTTCTAGCTAGTTTTATTGAATTCAGACACTAGATGCAAAAGTTAAGGTAGACGACGTCTTTCTAACCACCACCTCTTTTCGTTAGTTACATTGCTTTGTTTATGATTAGTGTGGCTTAGGATGACAACTCACGTGGTTAGGTGACAATTCAAACAGCACAAATGTTGGGGACTTGTACATTGAAAGCGTACAATGATCAAGATGTACATTGTAAGTCACAATTATCACCAACTTTGAAGCATAGTCAATTTTGTAATTAGCCTATGGTTGGAAATGCAGTGCCCTATATAACAAGAATGGGTTGAATAGAATCTTTCCAAAAAAAAATTTGTAGTTATTTCATTTCTGAGGGAATTAAAGGAATAAATTTTGGAACCCTCCTCAAATCTATTTTTCTAGGGGGGGGGGGGAGGGGGGTGTTCTTCACCAAATGCATACTAGAAATGCGGTAAATTGTTTAAATGGTTGGAATGAGGTTGGCTACCTTACAACACTTTGAATTGGACTTAAACTATGTGAGGACACTTCAAGTCCCCTAGGGTGTCTAGGGGTTAAGATAAACTTTCATGCTTCTTGCACAACTCAACCCAAACTCTTTTTTCTTTTTGTCTTTAGGTAGCCACTTTTTGTCATGAATTTAATTAGGCCAATAAAACTTTAGCTATAGTTTTCAAAAATGAAATCATATGTCTATTAATAGTCACTACAATGTTGGATTTATTGGCAATGATTTGAACCACCATAAATTTTTGATGAAAAGGTGAAGAAAATTTATATCAATACAAGTAGAAGTTGTCAAAATACATTAGATGCAACATCTTTTGTTAAATAAATATGATATGAAGTAATAAATACACAAACTAGAAACTTGAGTCGATGGATATAACTGACCTTCTCAACTAGCCTTGTAGGGTGCCTAAATAAGATCCCCCACCCTCCAAAAAATATGATTGATCAATGAAGTTGGGAAGGAATTTCAACCCTACTATCCTAAAGCCATTTTTTCATCAAAAACCACTCAAAATATCATTTCATATGCAAACAATCAAAAAGTTAAACATTTGTTTTTATTACATATCAAACTATAGGATCTTGCACTAGACTAGTACAAAAATGTTTGGAAGAAATTTCAAATTTTTTGATAGTATCAATTACAAGATATAAGCATTTAAAGTGAAGAAAACAAGTTTTTTTGCTCCTAGAATCCTAGCCTAATCGTATTATAAGTCTTTGAATCCTCTTAACTTAAAACTTTTGTACTACAGATTGTGAATTTAAATATTTTTATATTGAAGAATTGAGTTGAGGGTTTAGAAAAAAAAAATTCAATCTCCCCTCCCTTGACCACATGATTTTCATTCTTTAAAAAATTGTTAAATTGAAGTAGGTACAAGATAGAAGAAAAAAATGATTGTTGATAGCTCTAAGATGGAATTGAAACACACTAATCTTAATGATGAGATTGTTCTAGAAAGAAAACTAAATCATGTGAAATTTTTTTTCTTAAAAGATTGTTAAAATTGAGTTCACAAACATATTCAATATATTATCTTCTCAAGAATTTACTATGATTGTCCGCAAAACAAGAAGCTTTGTAACTTTCATATCACTTATCCAATTGGAATGAATAAAATCTTTTCAAATAGAAAAATATATAATCTATAAGAATTTTCTTTTAATATTTCAAGTTTTTGTGGGATTTTTTACTACAAAAAAAGATTGTGGTATAACTTTTGCTCCCAAACATGGATTGAAATAAAATTTATATTTCTAGAAAACTAATTATTTTTCCTATTTAGAAATAAAATTCAAAAATCTCGTCAAAAATTAAGATCACCAATAAATGAGATAGAGCTGAAAAATGCACTTACCACTTCATTCATTCTTGACGCCTTTGATGAGGGTATTCCAAGACTCTCTAGTCACAATTGCACCCTTACTCCTAGTAGGAAGCTCCTCCCCGTGGAGCACAAATTGAAGGTGTTAGACATCATTGAGATCCACGGAGCTCCATGACAAACAAATTTGGTCATGACGGAGCTCCAGCAAGTTTGTGAAGTGAAGAAACTCGGGACCACAGAAAGCAGAGCCATGTCCTTTGTACAGTACATTTCGAAGAGCTTTCCCAAACACTTCTGGAGAGCTCCAATAAAGTCACAGATAAAAATATCACGTTGCTGTACAAACTGAATGAAGACATCTACGACTTCCAGAAGCGGCAGTAAACAGACCATACCTACGACATGTTAAGGGTCTAGCATCTTCTCTAACAAATCATTTGCTTTCCCTCAAAGATTCCGCTGCAACCACCAAAGAACACAGAAGGCATCAATATACGACCACCTTAAATTGATAATTTAGTTGACCATTGAATTGAATTAAATTGATAATTGACAAAGATCCATCTAAACCGTGTTATTTATAGAAAGACGGAGCTGTTGACGATCTTCTTGTTGACCATCAAGCAACCCAACCATGAGAAGCCCCAACTTAGCAACAGTTTTGCAAAGATCAAAAGATCGACAATTCGAGCACTCCCTCTCCAAATCTGCCAGCATCGAAACTAATGCCGATTGCTAAAACGCCAATTCAATATTTAAACCCTACAGGAAACCTCGTCCGCTAATTCAATTCCTCGTTCTTTACATTCAAAGAACTAACAAACCATTCCAGGAAGAACAATTTCACCAAACATGGCGCATATATGGCACAAGGTTGCTACGAGCAATTAAACCCCCAGCCGGCTAGTAACAATCTGGAACTTAACGTTTGCAAGCCGTTTCCATCATGCACAAGAACTTGCCATGACTCAAAATCTCATCTCAGAGAACATGCCCTCTCGAGAAACAGAACCATCGTTGAATGAGCAATTGATATATATACATCACAAAATTCCTAATGCCAAAGGCAGGTCAAATCTCCACTGCATCACAACTCAAGCAAAAAACAAATTTTATACTGCAATCACGTACCTACGCACACAAACAAGTAACTTATTTGGCTGATCCATGCATGACGAATAATTAAACGAGATGCAAAGAAGTATTGTATATATACAGGAAACTAAAATCTCTTTGATATTTCTCTTACGCAACTAGAAGCCCTCAAAACCAAATTAGAGACAACGTCTTCTAGTTCAGGGTCACTTGCTCTGATTCCTTGAAACCTCTAAACAAGGTGGCGAAGGCCAAAGCTCTCAGCCGCCGTTTGCAGCACTCAAAAAGCAGGAATTTCACAAGTTCAATGAAGTAATAGAAGTTTACAATTTGTTTCAACAAATTAATATAAGTATTTGTAATCAAGACACTGATTCATTGGGAATTAAAGTCCCTCGACAAACAAGCGGACAAAATGGCGAAAACTACACACAATCAAGAAAATTCTAAACTCAAAGCAAAAGAACACAGAAGGCGAAGCAAGGCAAAGCAAGGGTTTACATACCGTCTCGGCCTTGTTCGTCGAATTCAACCGCGGCTTGGAAGAGATTGACCGGTACTCACTTAGTAGGCACCGCAAAGGTGAAATGAGGGAAATCTACCGCATAGTCACGTTCTTCAAAAGCTTCAGTCCCTTACTATCGACCAACTGTGCCAACACACAGAACTCCGTCTGTTGCTTCAGAGAATGTGAAAAGTAGCTATGATACAACTTGCAGAGGTCTTCCATAGCATGAAAAAAATCCAATTTGCTCAAAGTTTTGACAGCTAAGTTTACTCGATGTCCCATACAGTGAACTACAGTGACATGTGGAGCAAACTTGGCCTTCATTTAAACACTTATTCATATTCAGCAACCATGGAAAGCAAAAATGCCGTCAGTGCCGAAGTAGACTAGTTTGGTTGCTATTTCATCTAGATCCAAATCTCCACAAATACCGGGAACGCCTACAAGGAGGGCTGTCAAATTGTCTGATGTTGCTCCATTTGACTCAAGCTTCTGCAAGGTAATAAGTAAGGGCACACGCACCTAATCTTGTATGACATAAATATGCATGGCGATGTATGAGTAGTTGTTGACATCAGTTGTCTCGTCAAAAGTCATAGCTATGTATTTAGTTGCTTTTAGCATGGCTTTCATCCTCTTTTGGATAAAGGAGTACATGTGCTCAACCATCAACCAGCCAGCACTTGAACTCCAGTGCATGGAAGAATAGTTTGGAGTTTCTAGCAGGCGGAAGAGACTGAATTTAGATTCAAACTCGGCCATTGGTCAACCATTGTACAGAAGCTGAAACAAGGTTGCAAATTGCACGCACTTTCGACATGCCTCAATGGAAGTGCAATTGTTGATTTGTTGTATAACACACGTTGGGCGTTTTGCAGCATACAAGAGCAAGTTTGACTTGTGTACCTTCCGCTTACCGTGCTTATGATAGTATACCACTTCGGCACCATGAGCCGAGGCTTCTTCCCAACATCTGAGCAGACTTGACACTTGACCATGTGCAACCACCCATCCATTAAGAGCACCATCTCCGCCCAAGGACACTTAACACTCTACTAAGTCTGGAATTCGCAAGTCAAATCGTAATTTGACTTGTCCAAACGAATCAAAGGCTCTAGTTCTTCCTCCTCTATGTTGTCACCAAACAAGTCGCTTGTCTCTACAGGACCATGCATTGCGTTAAAATCGGGGTCATCTTCACTACACACGTAGCCATGGGAGTCAGTAGAAACAGAGACAATTGGAATTGAAGGCTTCGAACTCAAGATAACACAACTCTCTGTCCCTGCTTGCAGATCTAAACTACTGGAAACAATGGCAGTAGTTGTATCAAGAGATACAGAAGTCGGCAATTGCACTCGCCAAGGTTGCTTAGAGGTAATCTTTCTCCTACTTTAAGGAGGAGGCTTGTTCTTGAGCGGATCGTGCAAATCAAGTGGACCTGCATTCTTTGAGTTTCGGGAAGTATTGTAAAAACTTCGCAACGTCACTTGCTCTCTAGCTCGCCTCTTGCCCTGCTCCTCAGAGATTCGGCAATCCTGTTTGTGTTTCCTCCCAACAACCTCGATAATCTTCTGCTTTTGAATCTCCTTCCTTTGCTTTCAGAGGAGCGCCTCAGCTGCAGCTTTCCGTCCTGCATTAGATTGCGACGCACTGCATTGTGTACCTTCTGCGGATTCCTCAATCAACACCATGGTCATAAAATTTCAGCAAGCGAGTCAAATATTCGGAATTTATCAATGTGCACCCTAATCCGCAAGTAGCAGACAAACAGTTTGATAAGAGATTCTCAATTTTGGATAGAAGCGATGATTGTGAATCCTAAACCACCAATACAAGCACTCAAGTATAAAATGAATGGAAATACACAATGGCAAATTGACAAACTGAGCTCTCATACACTAAAGGTCAGACAGCTCAAGTTTGAAATTTTGAATGTCTACGGGCGTCAATTCAAAAAACTGTCCCTCCACAAAGACCATGACCGATCCATGAACACACTCAACACACAAACATCAAATTTGGCCATTATTTTAAGAACAGAAAACGACTTGGGCAAAGATCCTAGACCAATTGTGCAATGCCTGCAAGATTGTGTCTTTCTCAGAATTAGATTAGGTGCTAAGACAATAGGGACCGTAGCAAGTGGGGCTCCTAATTACAAATGAATACAGCAAGTGGGGTGACAAGTACTCAACAAATGAAGGACTACAACAATCCTAAATCCTAAGTGGTGGCAACAAAGTGAACGTCTCGGCGTAGATATGACGAAAATCAAACCCGAAATCACGTCTCCTAGTTCATTTTTGGTTCCCTTAGATGATAATCTATCGATGAACCCTAAACTAAGATGGCAACAAGCACGCAAAGCCGAACTATCAAAGTCAACGTCTTGGTTGCCAAGTCGTGCTGTGAAATGCATCTTTAGCATTTTCCGTCAGATTTCAACTGTGTTTTCTAACAAGGCCTGGTACAAGGCTAAATTTTTTGGTGCTTTTGGGCTATTTATCGCCTACAAAAAATCATTGCATGCAACGGATTACACTAAAGAGCCTTTGCGCTTGATTTTTCATGTGGAAGCAAGTCCTACTTATTCTCACTTATCTGTGAGATGCGTTGTCACTAATGCTACCAACTATGACATTTTGGTTAGTCAACAAGCACTTTTTCCACTCGGTTTTGGATTGGATAACTAAATTGAAGAAGCATGGATCAGACCAAAATGGTCTTTTGGTGATGGAAAAAAGCAATTTATCCCTATTGCCTCTGTAGTAGCTGCTATGACTATGTCAACAGTGACCATGTTTGGTTGCACTGCTTTAGCGACAGATTTGCCATATACACCAATTTTATTGGAGGAGACTTTTGCTTATACTTGCAGTGCAATAGAGAAGCATGATTTGCCATCCTTAGAGGTTCATACTCGACATTGCAAGGATCCACTTTCACTATGGGATACTAGCGAAGAATTATCTCAGCGTTGTCACCAAATTATAGCATCTTTGGAGCCATTACACGCCTTTACTACTTCATCTCTAACTTCCTTTGCAAGCTCTACTGTTTGGCATCCACCACTTGAGAGGATTACCCTTGTGGAACCATTTGGAGGCATTGGTACCAATTTGGTAGCAATTTTGGAGGTTGGACTTAAGGTTAGAAGGTACATTTATATTGATATTGGATTTATATCCAATCAAGCAACTCGACATCATCTTCAAAGGTCATTGGCACTCTATTCAATGTAGTTTCCAACTTCTGCCATCTCTGGAGGTTTTGGCCAACTTCCTCGAGATGTCACTCTCATTAGTGATGAAGATTTGAAGAAGTTAGGCCATATTGATCTTCTTATTGCAGGATGGTCTTGCCAAGGCCATTCACGTGCTGGAACAAGTTAAGGCTTGGATGACCCTCAATCTAGCCTATTTGTGGATTTGATGCAGTTCACATAGTAGTGGTTTATACACCAATCAACTCTGCTATGGTACATTTTTGAAAATGTTCCTACATTAGGTGATGCATGGCACAAGGTTGTAGACGATAGACATTACATTTGTCAACTTCTTGGTTCTCCAACCTTTGTGGATGCCGCCGTTGTGGATTCTTATGCCCACCAACCTCGTTGATTTTGAACCAACTTGGCACCATCTCACGTGCTCTTAAAAACACTTGCTCAAGTCACTCAACCTAAAGATCGCAAAGTGGATGAAATTTAGACGGTCTTCCATGTTTTGTTTGTAGAGAGAAAAAGGTGCAGCTACTATGTTATTGTGTGACCAATGCCAACGTGGTTGGCATATGGCATGTTTGACTCCGCCTTTATTGACTTTGCCTCCAAGAGATTAGATTTGTCCTCGTTGTCGAAGGTCTTTAGGTCATGCTTCATCTTTGGACAAGTGCTGAAAAACTTCAAGAGGACAGATTGCTTATGATCATGATGACATCATTGCCATTTGAGTTAAATAGGTGCAAATGCATAGTACAAAAGGCTCGAGTTTGACGTGGACTTGATTGAGATTCGACATCGAAACTTGTCGAAGGCAATTAAGAGTGGGGCTCACATTTGCACCCAAACTATAGTTGCCACAATGGACTCACTTTTGTATACATAGACCGACCCATGACCTTGACTTAGATGGGAGAGATGATGGATAGTTCTTTCATTATGACATTTGGATCTAGCTACATTTATTATGTAGTCCTAGCTATGTGTCGAGGCGACACTGTCATCTAGAAAGGGCATTCAAGAGTGTATGTGTGATGCATTCTAGATTGGATTTTTTTTTTATATATGATGCTAATGTTGGCTACTTGATGTGTTGTGTATGGCGATTTGTGCTTATACGACAAAATACCTTACAAATTTCAAAGCTCACAAGCTCTCAAGCACCCAAGCTCACGCTCTAAGGACCACAAAATAGCACTCCCAAATGTTCTAATAAACAATTAATATCCTTTATTTGTGTACTTGACAATCTTTAAAATTGAGAGCAAAAGATGACTATACATATTTTTTCTACCTTCATTTCCCACAAAATAAAACTCCTCATAACTTTCACCTCATTATTTGAATTGAATGGTTTAAATGTTTTTGAATAGCTATCAATATATAAAGTCATCCAAAATGGATTAATTTTTTTTAAATATATTTTTTGTTGTTCTTTTCAAAATTGAAATTGAAATAAGCCTTCTAACTTTGTAATATTTATTGGAATGATGTGAAACAAAGCTTCACACATAAACTATAACAAGTAATTCATGAAAATCATCCTAAGAAATTCTAAAAAATCCTTGAAAAATTTCCAAATCATGAATTCAATACTCAATAGGACTTGCCCAATTTTTTCAAAAGTCCAAAGTGGGTTTTCCTTGGATGTTTAGGAATTAATTCATGTTCATTAAAAAATTTATCCTTCTATGAAAAAATGAAAGTTTTAAAAATGGAGATTAACTCTAAAGTCATAATCAAGCATTAGTATAAACAATTCTTGGATTGTCAACAAAGAGACCAGACATAATAACTTACTTACATTGAAAATCTTCAAGTCTACAAATTGCTTATAGAAACATCTAGGTCACATTTGCTTGTGCAATTCCTTGCACCCATAAGCTGTAAATTAATTCTTAAGACCCAAAGAACGAATACATCTAGTATAATTTTGTTGGCTACGGATTACAACTTGTTGCTAGACTTAGGTTTTAGGAGGCAAGGCTAAAACTGGATGCATGGAGAGTTCCTTTACTCCCTCATAAAGATCTTGACTCTAGTTGAGCTCCTCTTTAGTCCCTCCAACATCTATCTCTAAAAGTCTTTTTCAAATGCCTCAAGATATGCATGGTGCTTGCCTTACACCTTCGTAGATCATATTTTCACTAGCTTTAAGAAGTTCAACATAAGGCTTGGCTTAACCCCTAAATGCTCCAACACTTCTTGGAATTTGTTTAAAATTGAACAAAAAGCTCAAGTTTTGATCAATTTGATCTATTTAGAAAAGTTGTAACCCTTATAGTAACCATACAAATTCAAACTAGATATGTTATGGATTACATAAAAAACAAAAATGCAAAAATATCACTTATAGATTGAAATATTAGAATGTTTGATCAAGATGGTGTAAACACTTTGAAAGTGATTTGAAATCTTTGAATCTTCTTTTAATATGTCAAATCTAAAATTGAGGTCATGAAAAACATGAAGTTAAACAACATAACATGCATAACTATAATCTATATTTGGATTCTCAAAATCTACTCAAATTTTTTTTGTAAATGATTTTTTAAATTGATATTTCCTTCAAGATTTAATATATTTGAGGTTTAAATTCAAGTACCTCTAACTCTAAAAATTTATGATTTGCAATGGATTCCCTTACACAAAACCTTCAATAGAAAAATCATAAAAAAAAATTTTAAAGTTATATTTTTGATGCTTAAAATAGACTTTAAAAGATATTCACAAAAAAATTTACCCAAAACAATACTTTGGTAAAAGATTTTATTTAACTTCAAAGTTTAGTTGACACCAAAATACGGTGCCTTGGACATTTAGGAGTCAGGGGGAGGCACAATATATATTTTGGACATCCATCTTTTTTTCCGGTTGTTAGAAAGACAATCTCCCAGATTTTTTTGAATTCTACAAGGGCTACTATCATTAGGGAGGGAGGGGGGAGTCTACAAATCGCTTAAGCCTGGAATGTTGGGCTAGTCAACGTGGAAATCATCCTTTTTGCTACCTAATGTATGAATCACTTGCTTAAAGAAACTTAAAAGCACTCATTGGAAGTCAATCTATTGTGCAAGACCTCTAATTTTTACAAGATTTCTTAAGGATGAACATTTGCACTTCTATCTTACATAGAGAGATTCTTTGTCATACATCAGACACTTAATCATTAAGCGCTCCGATATCCATATTCTAGATGACAAATGGAGGGCTTGCATTCATCCAATGTAGTACTTGAATATTGAAAAGACAACCTTCTTCAATGACCAATTTCATGAAATTGAGGTAAATGATATTTTGTACAAAGATATAAGCAAAAATGTGCCAAAATTCAAAGTCAAAATCGAGGCGTTCAAGAATTACGTTAATACCACCCATTCCCAACCAAAGCCCCATACCTAATTGTAGAGTGTAGTTATTTTCCACCAAAGCTTGAATAGATTTCCCACCAAAACTTGGAATGCGGGTTTTTTCTCCTTTTCAAGGTTGGGACTAGTAAGGTCATGACACATGTTCCAAAGTAATGAGCAAGAAAGTAGGAAGTAGTGATTGGAAAAATAATTCTTGAATCATTAGAATTAGAAGGCTCTATGCATTGGACATAGGTCCAAACCAACTTTTGTCTTCCAAAATTCAAAGTAGTTTCAATCCAAGTGATAAAATTGTCAAATTCTTAGGAACCCTCATCATTTCTATCTCTGCACCTCCGAAAATATTTGCTTCACCTTGCACTACTCCAGATCGTGTCCACAATTGCTTATTTGATCGGTTTTGGGTGGCTCCACTATAATGTCCACAGCATCCTTCTAGGGTTAGGCCACTGTGTCGTTACAAGGTTAAAACACCCAATGACACCCATATTTTTGCATCCTGAAATAACGATTACGTAGAGTACAAGTGTTTTTTTCAAAATTAATATTTGCAGAAATAATCAAGTCCAAAGTACTTACTTGTCTTACTCTATGTCCCACACTCCCACTTCTAGGGCCAAGGAGGATTGACCCCTGTATTGCCCCCATCTAAGGGTAAATGTAAAAATTGCCCCCTATTTTGTGCCGCTTAAATGTTGTATTTCTTCATGCATCCAAACTAATTTGGGGCCTCTGATTGCAAATATGAAATTCAAAATTTGAAAATTTAATCATGTGCAACAAATATAAAAAATTCCAATGTTTTTTGCAGGAATAAAATACGGGACAATACATGGGTCAATCCTCCCACCCGGGGTGGATTGACCCGGCCCCTTCGGGCAAACCCTGTTTTTTTCACATGATTTTTTTTGAAAATTTTGAATTCATATTTGCAATCTTAGACCCCAAATTTTTTTATTGAAGTCAAGAATATACTCTGGAACGGCCCAAAATAGGGGACTTTTTTTTTACATGCACCCCTGGAAAGGCCGATCATCCTACCTGGCCCACTGGCAGAGCCCAGGGGAGGAATATTTGGCTGTTGGGCCTATGAAATCCGGTCATGTCCCGAGGGAATTTGTTCAGTCCCTTGACAGACGGAAGCCTAACCCAGTGAGCCTGACTCACCTGCAAAGGTGCTGATTGAACGGAAAATTTGAACGGTGCACAATTTGAACACACAGGTGAGTAGGATTAGGCCCATCCTTACATCAAAAATTCTAATGAAAAACCAAGATTCCTCCATACCTCCACAGGTAGATTTCCGTGTTCAAATCTAACCACATCCCAAGAAAATGCAGCATCTACCAACCGGGCAGCCTACTTGAGGGTCAGACTTGGTAACATCACTTTTTGTCAAAAGTGCCACATGTCATCTTGTGATTGGTTTGAAGCCCCTTGGAAATTCAATCCAAACACTTCCCTTGTCATTGTCCCGGACAAGACTCATCTACATTCTTTTCCAAGCATGCATTTCAACTACACTCAAACCCACTTATTGATACACTCAAATATCTCATCCTGGAATATTCTTTGGATATGTCTTAAGGTGTTTTGTCACATTTTGAAAGACGAAAAGAGGAGACCCTTATAGTCTCCATGACGGGTTGGGAAATATTAGTGAACATGTGCATCACCCTATTCCTTCCAAATACTTCCGTTTAGGGTGGTGCATGGAAACAAGTTTGTACCTGTTTCCAAGCTCTGGACAGTCTAAGTTATAACTTCTGCGTTTTCCACAAGACAACTGTTCCTTTTGTATCACAACATATAAAATTAAATGCAAGAGAGTTGGACAATGAGATAGATAAGAAAGGAAGTTGACTGCAGGTTATTATACTAGGGTTTAAGCTTAGAGTGGATCTATAAATTAAAAATGGGGGCAAAAGTAAGTGAATTTCAGTTGCTGTCGCACTGACGTTGTGATCCAATCAGGAATTCCGGACAAAACAGTAACTTAGATTAAGTAAAAGAAAACTAACTGAACATGCGCTCCAGAAAACTAATCTTAAAAAGTTCATGGTAAATGGACCAGTCCTGGTGGCAAATGGTACAGTGATTTTTCGACAAATCAGGATGACGCATCGGCTGTCACTTCTCCACGGAAGCAGGGATCCCTGCCACGTCCTTCAGTGGCTTCCATCTGTATTTTCGCCTGCAAACAAAAAAATTTCATCAAAAACAGAGAAAGACCGACAGACGGAATCCTTATTATTCAAGTAATACGGTAATACGAACACAATTCAAAACAATTTTAATTTTAATTTTTAATTTTTCTCCTTCTTCTTATTCAAGTAATAATACGAAAACCAATTCAAAACAAATCCTTACAATCAGGAATCAGACCGACTGCTTGATAACCCAAGAGAAAGCCGTTCCAATAAAGCAAGCCACTGAATAACTGACGGAGCAATGACCCTGCTGACATAGAAAGCATCACGAGAGAAAGACACGTGTAGCTGCACAGAGAAATATCGCTCCTTGTGTCCACGTCTTACCTCGTCGGTTCAGATATTTCTCACTAGAATCAAAGGAATGCACCTTTTGTTACCAACTGGCTTTAACTTGAGCTTACCTTCCCCCAACAACTCAGGGAGACACAAAAATCTCAGTTGCAATCAGCTGGGGGGGAGTACTTGTACCCAAAAACCAACAGCAAACCTAAAATTGACACTTTGTACCCATTAACATACGTTCAACGCCTCTAAATGTACGTTAGGAATATATGATAGATAAACACAGAGGAAGCAAGATTGAAACACGTACACCACAGCGGTACTATACTGGAAGCGTACTATAAGAGTAGTCAAATCATCAGTAGACACGTATATCTGAAACCAATAATGAATCTATAGTGGATACAATGTATACATGATTCAAGGTCTTGAATGTACAATACGTAGTGAGGTATGCATACCCCCCAAAATAGGCATTGAATGTAAACCAACACCGTGTACGATTTTGGGCATGCTTACCTCACCAAGAGTACCCTTGCTACGTCACCCATGAGTATCAAACTACTATGCTTATCTCAAACAAACTTGTCATTTACGGTGATCTATGGACCAATGTTGTGATTATAGGGAACATCTCGCTTAGTGCATCATCTCTTATTGCATAACTGTCAATTATGAAGTTTATAGGTGACCTAAATTTGAAACATTTTTTCCTAAAAAGTAATGTTGTTAAGTGACCATTATTACACCTCTGTAAATGCATAAACCTCTCTTAGTGTACAGTCCCGGCACCATGCACTAAGAGAGTTTTGACCTGTACAACCATTGTATTATACTAATTCCACAGATCAAACACCAATGCCAACTATCAAAAAAACATCTAAAGAAAGAGAAGTAACTTATAAAGTCATTTACCAGGTGCCGCATTCCGCAATGACCTTCACGTTGGGTCGAATGGCTGGGAGAAGTGCAAGGTACTGCAGCTCTGACTTAGATAGCACCTGCAGACACCATGGCCACTTTTTATTGAAAAAATACAACTGCCAGCCAGGGTCCTCATCCACTGGTGCACATTCCATTGAAACGCATGTCAAACTTAAGCTCATGTGCTGCAGTTTCCCAAATCAGTGATACACCCAGACCTCTTTATTATCACCTTCTATAAAATCACACCTTGGTTTTGTCACCAAATCCTATATGCACTTGCCAAAATGCACTTTGTAATCTAACTATTTCACTTTGTTGGTTCTGGACCGTATGCACGGAGGCTACATGTGAGAAAGTTTGAGTAAGGGACGCTTTACACCTAGAGGTCAGGTTAGAAATCTTCCCTTGTGATTGGACAAAAGGCTGAAATTTGTACAATCAGCCTCTAGGTGTAAAGCGACCCTGAGACTTTATTAAAAGGGAAGTCAATGCTAAAGGAACAGAGCCTCTCGTACTGTAGTTGCTTGTTATCTCACAAAAATTTACGTACAATTATGATAAGGTGGAATTTGAAAAGTGTATAAAGTTCTATACCATCTACTCCAACCTTGAATACTTCTTTAATGTCACTCTTTGTCTACAATAATATTAGTTACAATGTTGTAAACTCCATATCATCATAAGCAATTTGGATGTCTAGATTATATGATTGAAGAGGTTTGGCATGTATTCTATATTATAAACATATGAACAACCAAGTTAGATTGATACTTACCTTTGCTTCCAAAACCCAAAGAACTAGGCCTTTACAATCTTTAGGTAATAGTGATAGCCGGTAATCAACCTCCGGTGGATGATACCACCGCACAATAGCTTGCTTTCCAAGATGGGGCTACAAAATCCAAGTACATTTGTTACTCTTAAGTGCCTAAATTGTCCAAAATGATTGCATCCATATCAATAGGAGTTGAAATAAATTATGTAAAAATCATCAAGAAAGGTGACAAATTATACTATAACAAATAAGAAACCATGTCCTACATTTTTTAATTTTAGAAGTTACTACAATTGGTTATGAACTTTCAAAATGGACTTCCAATTTTGAGTTTTGGCATTATGGATTTACAAAGTTAATTTGCCATTACAATGCTTGCAACTAATCTCAACCTCTTTAATTCTACTACGTCCTTCAAAAAAAAAGTGTACATTAAACCCTAACCCTTTGAGAACCTCTAGAATGTATCCATAGTTTGAAGGCTCTAGCAAGTTTGATTTATGACTTTAAAATTCTTTGGCAAAAAAGATAGCGGGTCATGTGTTTACAAATCTTAAAAATGAAAAGAAAACAAAAAAAAGAGGAAGCCATATATATGAAACGATGTAATAGAGAGAATGAAATTCTAAAGAGGAAGCCACATGGATGGACTAGTCTTACAGAGATAATAGATTTGTAGAGAGGAAGAATTCAAGTGCATTTTTTTTTCCATTCTATGATTTCCACTAGATTTGCAGAGAGGAAGAATTCAAGTGCATTTTTTTTTCCATTCTATGATTTCCACTAGGGGGGCTCCCCAAACCTAGTTGGGCCTATCAATCCTACCGAAATTTGCAAGACATTTTTGTTACTTTGGTAGCCACATTTGAGTTCCTGGCGATTTACAACAAATTTTTCACTACAGAAAGTCACAGAGCAGCCTTCTTCTCTCATTTTATCTAATTTTTCACTGCGGTGGCTCCAAAAACTGAGTTGAGGCTATCAATTCTGGGGAACTTTGCAAAGCATTCTTGTTACTAAAGCAGCTACAATCGAGTCTCTGGCGATTGAATCTCTCACAGAAAATTCGAAAAAAAATTGCAATAACAGCTTCCCAAACCATCCCATTTCCTCGCATTTCCTGTAAGTTTGGTGGATTCTTACAGAGAATTCTGATGGAAGCTTACAGAGAGTTTTGGTGGATGCTTACAGAGAGTTTGGGTGGATGCTTCTACAGAGTTTTGGTGGTGGATGCTTACAGAGAGTTTTGATGGATTCTTACAGAGATTTCTGATGGATGCTTTCTACAGAGTTTTGGTGGTGGATGCTTACAGGTCGGACGCCATGGACTTTGGTGAGATAGGACTCTGGGTCGCCCAGTCCCCTGGCGGAGATGTTCATGAAATGATAGCCCTCGCCCTTCAAGCGCGTGACGTAGCGGCCCTCGTAACCCCCTTCCGCAGGGGCATACACGGCGAGGGAGCCGAAATTCTCCACATCCGCGACCCAGTTGTCCAGGTCGAAGCCCAGCAGGTCCCCGCCCACGAAGTCTCCCAGCCCCGCACACTCCACAACCTGTCGCTCGGGGCGCACCGGACTCGCAATCGTTGCAACACGCAGCGCTCGCCCGCGGAACGACGTCTGAGGCGTCGATTTTGAGATCCTAGGGGCAAATTGCACGCAACGAGTGGTGATGGGGTGCAAAGCCACCTGCCAAATGAGAACCCACGAATTTTAGGGACGCAATTTGGGATGCAGGGATGCAAGTTTGGAATGCAATTGCTAGGAGGAATTGCAAATCAAGAAACTGTGAAGGGGAGTGCGAGACATGTAGTTGTTCTTCGGAATGAAATGGATAGGAAGACCTTCAATCTTGAACAATTGTTTGGAAGGTTCAATATTAGCTCGAAATTTGATTAATGAAAACGCATCGTAAAACCCCACTAGAGAATAGGAATTGTTGCATTACACCGACATAACAGAAGCCTTCAATTTTGAGCAATTGGGTTTGGAGAATTAAGATTAGCTCGAAGTTTGACTATGAGACTCGCACCGCAAAGATCCACCACACAAAAGGAATTCCTGCATTAAGCCGACATGATGGAAGCCTCCAATCTTGAACAATTGTTTGAAGGATTCAAGTTATAGCTCGAAATTGACTAATAAACACGCTCCGCAAAGACCCACCACGCAGAAAGGAATTGCTGCATTACGCCGACAGAACGGAAGCCTCCAATCTTGAACAATTGTTTGGAGGGTTCAAGATTAACTCGAAATTGACTACTGAACACGCACCGCAAAGACCCCACCACACAGAAAGGAATTGCTGCATTACGCCGACATAACCTAGCTCGCATTTCGACAAAATTCGCAAGATAAGTATCTATAAGATACTACTGGGTTTCAGACCTCCAGAAACGGATTCATGAGAATCAGAATAAACGCACGAGTGGTCAATCCCACCAGCGAAAATTCGAGGACTCCAGCGGAGAATGTCACGTTGTACGGTGGTTAACAGGGACACAAGTAAGGCGAAACCAGCAACCAAGAATTCACATTTCCCAAGTTG
Organism: Antitrichia curtipendula; assembly: GCA_951230915.1. NCBI lineage: Eukaryota > Viridiplantae > Streptophyta > Bryopsida > Hypnales > Leucodontaceae > Antitrichia > Antitrichia curtipendula. The sequence continues at coordinate 18,404,860 of OX579638.1, read as the reverse complement.
TGGAGACGGATAACGAAGTCAACATTGAATAATCTACCGGCATTGAAGAATTGAAAATCTTCGATATTCACATGTGCAATGCACATCATTGCACGAAGTTTGAAACCCACAATTGCCAATGCCAATGTGAGTGCGCGTTCCCAAAATGCACCACACTCGCAAGCAGAGTTTCGTAAAGCTCACCTGTGCAGAAGTGGAGACCGCCATAGCTCCCGACATGGTCCTAGTAGCACTCCCCAAAACCTCCATCCATCAAAAAATCCCGAAACGCAAACCCCAAAGCCCCTTGGAAACCTGCACTCCCTCACTAATTACTACAACTGAAGCTCAAGAACCAACGCTTCAGTAATCGCTACAGCAACAAAAAAATGCTTGGACGGCGACCTCAGGACTAGCCAGAGGATGAGCTTCCCCCTGTGGCCCACTCACTCCACTTTCTTTCTGATTTCGATGAACGTCCTGTGCGTGCCATGCGGAATCTCTATCTTTTGCCCAAACTGTCATATTCCCCCAAAAGATTCCGAGGAATGAGGGGAGGTTGGATGCAGCAGTGGTTTCTGTCCATCCATGGCGGTTTTAGGGTAGGGGGAGGTTCCTGCGCCCGTGACGCTGCACTTGTCGCCGTCGAGATTGTTGCCACTAGCGAACAAAGAGCTCGGATGCTGCCTTAGGAGGTTGGGTAGACGAGGTGGACATTCTTCTTCCTTCAACGTTGCTGCCGCTGCCTTCTGCCTGCTGCCCCGCCTGCACCCGATTTGAGTGCCACATTCTTCATCGGTTGAAGGCGCAGCTATGGTAGTCGAGCGTCACATTCTTCAGCAAGGATTGTAGAGTTTGGTTGTGTCTCCATGAAGCGTTTTGCTGCTTGTGCTTCGCCGAATGTGTGAGCAATTTTCGTCGTGACAACCGTCTTCGCGGGCCATGTGGCGCAGATCGGTGCGTGTTTGGTTGTTTTTGAAGAGGTGGAGAGGTTGCCGTCGTGTTGTTGTCGTCGTTCGCATTCTGTGAGATTGTGCTCTGCCGGCCTAAACCCCCGGTGCCGGCCAATTTGACACGCGCAGTTAATAACTCTGATTTGGGAACCTTACGTGAGGACTTTGATGGGGAATGTGTTGGCATTGGAGTCGGAGTGGATGCGCGAGCGTAGGATTTCGATTTTTTGATGTAAGAATGGTGTTGTTTTCCTTTCTTGTTCGCTTTGTAAGAATCGTCGTGGTGTTGCAACAGGTGGACTAGGGTTTGTAGGATCTATGCGTGCAATCGGCTTGGTTTGACGGAAACAGGAATTTCTTTGACTCCTGACTCAATTCGTGGCGACGTTTGGGAGTAAAGGGAATTTGGGAGTGGTTTGTGGTGCACATTGAGATTTTTTCCTGGAGTGGTGGCCACGGATGGAATGAAATGCGAGCACCCACGCTTGTCGCTCAAGCTCTGCAAATGTAGGAGGCAAGGTTTTCACGGGTCATGCAACAGGGGCTCCGTGAGTCTGCGTGATCACTTGTGCTTTCGAAGCTTGTGGCGCTCTGTGTAGTTGCGGTGGTGAAGAAGGTCTTATGGGAAGTTTGATCGAAACGTGAGTGGGCTCATTGCATCGGCACCATCTCTGCTTCCAGGGGAGGATCAAACTCTGTGAAGAAAGGGTCTGGCTGCGTGGATTTCTGTGGTGATGGTAGTGAGACCGGTGATCAGCACGTGCAATTTCAAACACGTTGTAGATCTGTGAATATTAGAAGGAAAGGCGAGCCTGTGACGGCAATTGGGAGCCCTGGAACTGGATGATTGCGTACCAGTGGAAGCAATTGTTGGTGGCCTTCGCAACAGAGGAGGACGCCTTCAAGCTTGGGCACGACGTCTCGTCCAGGTAAGGAACGATTGTATCGTGCTCGCGTCGCTCCTTTTCAGATCATACAGGTTCTCGACCAACAGCCTGTGATGAAACATGCAACAGGAAGCAAGGGGATTGGGAGTAAGCATCTGCTATTTAGCGACGTCTTTCCATTTGTAGTGACCGTCAATGTGAAGCTGTGTTGCATTTTTTGACATGGCTGGAGGTTCTTGTATGCCCTCTGGAGATTATAATAAAATTATATGTTAGAACACGTGAGTTGGATGCTTCTGGGATTACGAAGCTCTTCCCAAAGCGTCTTGACATAAGGTAGCGCAATTGTTCGAGGGTTTGTCGGTGATATATTTTATTACACTTTTAGGAGACAGTTTTGTGAATTTGAGTGTTGAGCACGGACTTAACCAAGATGAAATTCGTAATGGCTGATGATAAATTTCCTGTGGTTGGTGCAGGTATGCCTTCGAATGCACAAAGCCCAGTGCAAGTGCGGAAACCTTTGGCAGTTGCGGACACAGTTAATGGCCAGAGCCTGGGCAGAAATGGCCTCTATCAAAGTGCATGTCGCCATGTGGGCGGGCGACGAGTTTTCGTGCAAACTTGTTCAGGTGAAGATATTCACCACCAATAAGACAAACCGTTGCCTTCAAATACATGGCTAGCTTTTTCTTTCGCATTACATGGTTTGCATGCTTTGCTTCGTTGGTCATCTTATTGACATGCGCTTACATCAAGAAAGCACCAAAAACCCAAACTTTCGTCTCTTGTATTCTTGTAAACAGTTTCGAGTAGGTCATATGGGCACTCTCTTTTGTTCAATTGTACTTTTTTTTCGATCAATTCTATACTCAGATTATGGTTAAACGAACTTAGTCCACTCCACAACATGACCAGTCAAATTGGTCATCTTTGAAGCATGAATCCTCAGTACTTATTTTAGGTCGGTATTGCTTTCTGCGGTAATTATTACCGTTTCAGCCAGTATTCGTAAAATCTTACCACCGACCCATTCGGTATGGATGCTTTACCTACAACATTGGGCTCCATGGGACTGAAAAGTCTGTGATTCGGTGGACACTACAGGAAGCGTTCTTGGAATAGAGTTGGACAGAGGTGACAACGCTTTATCCGTGAAAAAGAAGGTACAGGCGGCATTTGGCGTCCCGACCGACCAAAGTACGCTTGGCTTTGGCGACCACATTCTTGACAAGGATTTGAGCGAGATCAGAGGAGACGCTCCTCTGTTGCTGACGAGGGGAATCTACCGGAGCTCTTCGACGCCGTGTCTGTCGCCAAGAGGAAGAGATTTTCATCAGAACAGCGTGTTCGAAATCGTGGGCGGCTCGAAAACCTCTCTCAAGGTTAGGCGACTAGTACGCGAGGCTGTGAAAGGCATTGAAGCCGGCGTGCAGCCTGTTCTAGTTGGAGGTGGTCTCGGTGGAGCATACTATTTCCGAAACAACAAAGGAGATAACGTCGCGATTGTGAAACCCACGGATGAGGAGCCTTTCGCACCCAACAATCCGAAGGGGTTCACCGGTCGGGCGTTGGGACAACCTGGTTTGAAACCCTCGATCCGCGTCGGAGAGACGGGTGTACGAGAGGTCGCTGCCTATCTGCTGGACCACGGGCACTTCGCGAAGGTTCCCGTGACCGCTCTGGTGAACGCGACGCACTCCGTTTTCCATGTGAATGCGGATTACGCAAGCGCAGGCCATGCTCAGAACGCGAAGATTGCTTCGTTTCAGCAGTTCGTGCGACATGACTACGACGCCAACGACCACGGCACATCCCAGTTTCCCGTTTCCAATGTCCATCGCATCGCCATCCTGGACGTTCGCCTGTTCAACACCGACCGTCACGCAGGCAACATCCTGGTGAAGAAGATGGACGTGGAGTCTGGGAGTTTGTTCGAGGTGGACGCCGTGGAGCTGATTCCCATCGACCACGGGCTCTGCCTCCCCGAGACTCTGGACGAGCCGTACTTCGAATGGCTGCATTGGCCGCAAGCGTCGATCCCATTCTCGAAGGAGGAGCTCGAGTACATCGATCGTCTGGACCCCGCGTTCGACTGTTCTCTGTTGCGCGACGAGCTTCCGAGCCTGCGCGAGGCTTGTCTCCGCATGCTGGTTCTGTCGACGACGTTCCTGAAGCTGGCCGCTTTGGAAGGTCTGACGCTTTGCGAGATCGGTGGGATGATGACTCGTGAGCTTTGCGGCGTGGAGGAGGAAGCCAGCGAGCTGGAGAAGGTGTGCGTGCTTGCGATGTGGGAGGCGAAGAAGGATGTGCGTTTGGAGGAGGATGGAGTGGAGGATTCGTTAATTTCGGAGGATTTTTCTGCGGAGGATGATAACGTGCAGTTCGAAATGGACGACGACGACGAAGTTCCCGAGCTGAAGCTTCCTGAGCGAGCTTTCTACTCTCCCGCGTACGGTTGCAGATCGATTTCTCCCCGTGCGCCTCTGTCCCCTCAGCAGTGGTCTCTGAACGATTCCGGTCCTGAGCTGGTGTTGCCGAGTTTTCATTCGCTGGAGATTTCTGCGTTTCCTCGCTCCCCTCTGGGCCTTGCGCAGCTGCAGCCGTCCCCGACGACGTGTGACTCTTATTCTTTGTCCCGCATGTCCTCTCTGAAGCTGAATCCGAAGTTCCGTTCCCACACGCAGATCGAGAAGCCTCGTCCGACTGGTCTTCGTGGGTACGCGGCGTTGAACGTGACGCAGTCGGTGCGCGACGTGAGCGAGGACGTCCGGGAGCGTCCTGAGGGTCCTCTGGTGTTGACGGACATGAACGAGAAGGTTTGGTCTCTGTTCCTGGTGCACTTGACGCAGCTTCTTCCTGAGTCTTTTCTGAAGGTGAAGCTGAAGAGCAAGAACCAGGTGCAGAGACTGGGCACTTCTTGCCGTTTCTGAGTGGGGTGGGTCGGACGGACGGACGGACGTATGCAGCTTGGAGCCTTGTTGATCAGCCTTGGATGTTATTATTTGGGTGGCGATGTTGTAAGGAGTGAGTGCTGGTTTGGGTTCCTTGCATGGCGTTCGTTTTGTAGATTTGACTAGCTAGCGTGCTTCAGGGCGATCACCCGTGTCTTGCGGTGTCGCCTGGCGTATGTGGGGTGTGATTGATACCCTTGTTTGATAGAGTTGTTTGTTTCTGATGTGGTGGTCCGAGTCTGTGAGCAGGGTCTCAGTTGGCAGCCGAGTCGTTGCAGTGGGAGCTCGCAGTCTTCGTGGGTTGCTGTAAAATGTGTCATGAAAGTACTTGAGAGAGGCAACAGCTATCAAGCAGAATGTAAACTCAAGCAGTAAATATCACTGGATTTTGGTGTTCATTTTTTTACATGTGGTGTCGGCTGGAAAGATGGGTCGGAGTATTGTATCTGTTGTCGCAAATGGAGGAGTCGCAGCATGGGTTGTTCTAGATTTTTGAGTTTTTGGCCTTACATTTGGTTTCAGGAATTTGGATTTATCTTGGGGGCAAGGAGTTTCTAGTCTTTTGGTAGAAAGGCGGCGCCATATTTTGTTTAGGGTGACGACAATTTTGCCGTAACGCTGCATTACTAGTAGGAGGACGTTGGAAGCAGTAAGGTAGTATGCTCTTAAAGAGACCATTTAAGGGCTGGTCCGCCTTTTTCACAGGCTTTCGTGGACGAAATATTTTTAGAACATTTTTCAGAGAAAGAAAAATAGATGTGGAACCTAACACAAGTGGTTTTGTATTTTTCCAAGCATTTTTGAATTACTTATGAATTTTCAAAGATTCAGGGCATAGGCACCTATTTGTGACCATAGGTCTTCCAAAATCTGTCCACTTGCAACTTGTAAAGAGATGTGCGAAAATCAAAGACAATGATTGGCTCTTGCAATAGAAAAACAATTTTTCCTTGATACATTTAATTGCTAAACTGGTCCATTTAAGGATCACCCCATCTCCATTCTCCACCTAAAAATAGGGGCGGTTTGAAGAAGATGGGCGCTTTTAGAGCACACTACCTTAACACCAATTAGAACTTGGAAATGAGATGAGCGTTAAGCCAGAAACGCCATGGAGGATGTTTTTTGGCCAATGAATGACAAAGAATCTCTCCATGCAAGACAGAAGTGCAACTATTCATCCTTACAATTTTGTGTGAAAAGGGAAGGTCTTCCACAATAGCTTGACTTCCAATGAGCGCTTTTGCTTCTTTTTTTAAAGCTTAAAATGTTACCAAAACAGATGATTTTCATGTTGGTTGACCGGTCGTTTAAGAGTTAACCCGTGAAGTCCGAAGGCCTCTTTTCCATCAAAAGTCGCTCAAAACTGCCATTTCTATAGCAAAGAGCAAAAACATTTAAAATTTTTTTTTTTTGCATATTTTATCCTACGATCTTGTACTAGCCTAGTATAAAAATTTGTGGAAGAAATTTCACAAACTTTGACCATGTAGATTGCAAAATATTTGAGTTTGAAGTGAAAGAAACAAGGTTTTTTGCACCTCGTTAAACTACATTTTTTGCCTTTGAACCTTCTTAACTTAAAATTTTTACTCTACTAATTTTGAATTTCTAATTTTATATAATAAAGAATTAACTAGACAATCTAGGAGAAATAATTTTTTTTAAACTTAGTTTTCACTCATTAAAAAACTATTAAGTAGAAATAGGCTCAAGATTGAAAGAAAATCTAAATTGTTAATAATTCTAAGATGGAATTGAAATGCACTAACTTGAATGGTGAGACGATTATAGCGAAAGATCTTAACCTTGTGAAACTCTTTTTTTGAAAAATTGTGAAAATTGAGGTCAAAAATGAATCCCGCAAGTTATTTTTTTAAGAAGATGCTTTTATTGCCACAAAAATAAGATTGTCCATAACTTTCACGTAACAAATACAAATAGAATAACTGAAAGCTTTCCATGTACATAAAAAAATAATCCATGCAAAATAATTTTTTAGAATATTTTACTTTAAGTTTTTTGAAGTTTATTTTGCTTGCCAAACTAAAAAAAAGGGGCTTTTTGTACCAGAACTTTTGCACCCGTGCTCTAATTGAAATAAAGATTATATTTTTGGAAATCTAATGTGTTTTTTTATCTTTACCAAAAACTTTCAGGAAATTCCAACAAATATTGAGACCATAGGAGCCTACTCGAAATCCATTTTGACCCCCAAGGAGATAGTGGGACTTTAGGGGTTAACCCTTGATGGATGTTGCCCCCATGACCAAGGTAGTCACCCAGATGCTCCAATAAATGGACCAATAGGTGCATTCTTTGTTCTTCCAATGAATAATGAAGTCATTCATTGAACAATCTTGGTCCTTTTACCCTTAAAAGATGGACTAGCGACCATAGAAATCATCCATTTTGGTGTGAGTTGTTGGTTTTAAAAAATCCAAAAATACTCATTGGAAGTCAAACTATTGTAGAGGACCTCCCCTATGCACACAAATTTTGGAGGATGAATAGTTGCTCTTTTGCCTCACATAAAAAGATTCTTTGTCATTTATTGGCCAAAAAATGGTTGCAGTGTCGTTTATGGGTTGAGGACATAAACAATCACTTAAATTCTCCTCTAAAATGAGCCAACTTCCTTACTATCTATGATTAGAAAATGAAATTTTGAGTTTTCCAGAGTCAGAGTTGCCTTGTTCAAGATTCTTACTTTCACTTTCATGTGAATTGGCAAAATTACATTTTAGGAGAAGCTTTGCCTTATTGTCAAATCAAAAGCAATCAAAATGTTGAATTCCTACTTTAAAAATGGTTTTCTGGAAATCGGAAAGTTACTTCCCTTACTTTTCATGCCCTTCTCCCTAAAGATTTACTAGGCAACAATTCTAATTCATTTTTTGCACACGTAGAATCCCAAAAGTTTTTTCTATCTTCTATAAGTTTTGTCAAATTTCATGGGACAGAAATCCAATCATATTTTGAAAATGTACACCATGTAAACATCATATCATAGTATCAACTTATGGTACACCTAATTTTAGTTTTTTGAATATTCATGCAAGGTCCAAACATGCATTATTAATATTATTTGAAAATTCTTTAAAAATTTGTTTGATGTATTTTTCAGTTTTTCTTTGTTGCTTCAATGCCCATTGAATTTTATATCAAATTTGCATATATACGGTGTGAAAAATGCATTGGAAATTTGGACTTGACATTGAAATGACAAATTCTAGAAAGACATTGGAAACTCATTGTTTCATTTCTAGAAATTTTTGGGTTAATTTAACCCCTAAAGGTTCCCCACATATCAAAACTTCAAAAGTGAATGTGCCTTTGTCAAATTTGATTGTAAGTTTCAAAGCATTCATTATTTTTAATGATTTAAACATAAAAAATGAAGCCTAATTAGTTACTTTTTATTTTATTTTTTACTCTATTTTTTACTCTACTTCAATATTCTTTTAAAGCTTTTAAAGCTCCAAAAATTCAATGAATTATTGCAATTGGAAGCTCCATGTGTTATAATTCAATTAATACGATAGTTTATGTATTTCGTTTGTATTTTCTTTGATAAAAAAATTTTCAACTTTAAAACACAAAATATTGTTTTTCATTTTGCCTTTTTTTTGGCAAAAATACATAAATAATTCTAATATATATTCTAATCGGTATAACTTTATGTATAAATTATAGTTTTAAAAATCACAATTATAATTTAAATTTTCCACAAACTATTCAAAAAAATAAACATTAATAGAAAAAATATTTATTCACATATAAAAATAATCAATCAATTATATAAAAGCTAAATTTAGCTTGATGGTGGTGATTTAACTCAAAGTCATAAATAAGGATGCTTTGGATATAAATAGGAAAAAAAACAAGTACTTTAAAAGTTTTCGCACTATTTTTGCATGTTTAGAATTCATGAGTGATGTATAATTTTAGATCATTGAGGCTTCTCTTGTCATCCTATAAAGTAGAAGCAACAAGCACCCTCTTCATTTTTAATCATTACTTTGCTCTTTTGCTCACTTCTTCCCCATTGCTTGAGATATCAAGAATTGACTTCTTATGTCTTGCTAGTTTTAACCTTGAGCATTTTCATAGCGGACCAAGAATTGGACACCTTTAGTAGTGGACTAATGAATCTTAATTTGCATCTTAGACATTTGGGATGATGCACCATCTAAAGGAAATTATGTCAATTATGTCAAGAAAATCATATGACTGATTACATCTTGAGGATATCAACCAATGCCAAGTAGGTGCAATATTTTGCATTGATTTTTTTTGAAGTCATTGTAATTTTTAGCAATTTTCAGTTTTTTGACAATATTGACAATGATGAATTATTATTTTGGGGATTTTTGAGATCAATTATGTGCATTGTGAACCTTAGTATCTAGACAACAGAATTAAACCTAAAAACGCATTGTATAAATATGAAATATAAATTGAACACATTGCCCAGTTTAACAAATATTTCAAATGCAAGGGCATCAAAATGTAACAATGGTCTATATTGCAATTTGTACTCTCTACAATGGTTAATGCTATCCCAAGCTTTCAGTTCAAAAAAAAAATTCAAATATTGTGAAAACCAACATCATTTCCATGTTTGTCAAACTGTTCATATTTTAAATTGTATAAATGTCAATTTCCTTCTATTTTTGTGTACAACAATTTGAAATGATATATACCATCATATCAAAGTATAAAAAGTTTTTGTGGGGCTTTCAAAAAAAATTGGAAAAAAATAAAGTAATTCCAAATCATGTTGAACAAAACTAAAGTTGTAGACATGGCTATTTTTTAAATTGATTTTTTTTCAATTCACAACTAATTTTTTTTTCAAACTTCCATGGTGACATGTAGCATGTGGCACAACTTTTGTATATCTACTTTTTCACTTTGTCCATTGATGCTTATGGTATGGTGGTTTGAATGAGAGTATTTCAAAGTAGAACTTAGTTTTGTTAGTCTGTATAAATAGACATTGGAGATTTTTCCCCCTTCAATTTCAATCACAACCAATTACACAATCCAAAGCTTCAATGAGATGTAGACTCCAATTCTCCATCAACTTGACCATCATTAAGAACATTCGTAGCACTTTACCATGTTTATCAATCTTTGATAATATAATTAATAACGATCTTGTTGGATTCATAGGCTTTCACTTGAAACAACAATTGGCATCAAGGTATGCAACAATCACGTACAATATATAATATATCTAATTGCTTTTCTTAACTTTCTAATTAATCTAGTCTTCATTCAATTTCAATTAGAATTGTGTAGACTTATAAGAGTGCCAAGTGCAAGAAATATCAAGTAGTTGAATGTAATTATGTCATTCAAGGCAACAAATGCTTAGACTAAATACCCCTTAAACTGGAGGTTGATTCCACTATGCATATGCAAATTCAGCTGACATTCAAACAAGAAGATTATGAGAACAACAAGCAATTCATACATATATTGAATCATATCTCTTGTTCAATCTAATTTCATCATTGTAATCTTAAATCTAAATATCACATATGGATGCTATGTAGGGTCTATTGAGTTACATTACGGAGTAGCACTTGTTTATTGAGGGTTTTTATTGGACTAAGGCAAATACTAAAGATATAGCAAATGTATGTAATTATTTTGTGGAACTAATTATTTAGGTGTAGAGGAAGACTTGCTGGGAGAAGAGCGCTTCCAAAGCAACAACGATTACAAAAATTGGACAATAACAAGATGTGAGATCCATGTATTTCATTACATTTTCATGTTTATTGCTAGCCTATTGCCAAATTGACCAATCATAAAGAATGTGCTAAGTTTTATTTGGTAGAAGGAAATAGGTAATAAGTTGTTGTTCAATGTTCAATGCAAGCCAACTTTTTGATGAATCCAAATTGCATTGTATAGCAATCATCTTGAGTTTCTTGGCTATCCAAGGTTCTATGGTCTATGTCATACTAATTGTTCCTAGGTTAAAAGATGCAAATAAGAATAAATTGTGTGATTAATTATTTCCCCCCATTTTTAGGTCTTTACAAATTCTTGAAGCATGAGAAACCTCTCGGAAACCTCTCAACATTTGCCTTGGAGGGCCCTTTTTCAATATTGATTTGGACGACCAGCTCCTCTTGTATCTTTTGGGTGTAAAATACATAAATGAGAATTAGGGTTGAAACCTATGAATAATTTGAGAAATCTGAAAAAGGGGAAGCGTTCATAAGGGCACAAATGTAAATTGGAGAGTTCAATTTCTTCACCTGCCCCACATCAACAACAGTGTTTGAGCTTTTTTTTCCATCGTAAACCACTGTTGGGAATCTTCCCGTTCATTTTGTGGGAGCATTTTGATCTGCAATTAGGGTTTCCACATCCATAATGCCTGATTATGCAATTTTGCCCATGTAATCTAGCATTACAGATTTTTCATCCAAAATGTTCTAGCATCCAAAAAAAATTTGTTATCCAGCAGTGGTTTACGTTGGGCAATGCCTCTCGATGTTGGATATTTTGGGAAAAAAAGAGCCTCCTCGTCGACCTTATTCTTCCCGAAACGCCCTCCTCCTTTGACATTGCCCTATTGCTATACGCAAGATCTGCCTCGAAGATTTTGGTTTCTCCTAACAAAAGGTTGATCTCCACCTGCAGATGAAGAAGTGAGTCAAAATATTATTAAGCACTGGACTGAAGGGGTCTTTGAAATTCAGGCAATAAAAGTGAATAAGGTAGTAGGTCCATAATTCGACCATCTAAAGGCTGGAATTAAATTTTGGAGAGGTGAATCCCCTTGAAATATTTTTCAGTAAAATTTTTCCTTGATAGAGAAAGTGGAATTGACATCTAACCCAAGTCGTTTCATATTTTTTGGAGCTTTGTGGAATTAGTTATGAAATTTTGAAGTTGAATTGTCATAAGGCTCCACACACACACACTAAAATGTACACTTTTTGTACATCAGTGAAGGCTATGAAAAAGCATCATGTACAAATAGTTTACATTTTAGGGGGTGCGCTTTTAGAACCTCCTACCTTATATCCAAAGAAACCCGTGCTACTACTACAACCAAAGACTTCCACACTTTTCAGTCTTAAACTTAAATATTCTTTCTAGCAATTGGCACTAAAAACACTAGATAGAATAGAGAAACATGTGAAGATGATTCTGTTTTGTGCATGAGAAAGAGATGTGGGATTAAGAACATGCCATGAAACAGAATTTCTCCCATGAAACTTCTCCATCAGATTGTTGATCCTTAGCAAGCAGTCTAGGAAGTTTTGTAGTTTTTTTGGTGCATTTCCGACCTTTTTGAACAAGGTTAAGAATTTTTTTCCACTTGGAAGCTTGCCCAAAGTGCCTTTTTTTCTAGCTTAAATCCTCCAATTTTCTTTGCCATTTGGCAAATTGTCGGGGGGGGGGGGGAGGGGGGATATTTTCAATTTGGCATATTCATGAACTTTAATATGTATAGTCGGTTATGCTTTTGTGTGTTATGTTTTTGAGGGGTTCATACATGTTGTAAAATGTAGTATCCTTGGCAAAAGTTGAACTTGGGCCCCACCGTCTTGGGGTCAAGGATGTATCCTTTAGAAAATACAAGGATCCATAAGAGAGTCCAAGTATTTTTTGGAGGCTAGTTAGTACAGAAAAAAACATGCAAGTCATAACAATTGGATTTTCTAACAATTAGGTATATTATACAAACAAGAAGCATCATTTAGACTCGGTCGAATTAAAGAACCTACATAACTTGAGGAATTAGTATCAAGGCTTTTTTTTTGGACTTGTGTCCCCTTTGATGGCTTCACTGGAGAGGCCAGTTTTGGGAGGGATGAAGCCAGATAGGTCAGATTTCTGACAGTCTGGCAAAATTTCGCCCCCAAAAAATACTTAGTATACAAGAAGTGATACTTACTTTCATTCTTACACAAAGGGATGACATCATCAATAATATGATCAAACTCCTTGACTAGCCCTTCCAATGCAATCTTAAGCATAGCTTCTAAATTCTTGGTACCAATCCTATTTCTAACACAAGTTTTGATCAAATTTTGCACACTAAACGCTCTTTCACAAGTCATAATAGACACACATTGCACTCAAGCAAATTTAGCAAGTACAAGCAAGTTAGGATACCTAGTTTGCAATGACCTACCAAAAACCCACACTAGCAAAAAAAATTCTGCCCTACCCCTTTTTCCCTTGACTGCCTACCATAGAAATGGAATTTTAAACAATAAATATTCTAAGTGATGTTATGGTAGTTGGTCAAATTGCTGGAACTTTTTTACCTTACCTGGTCCATTTCCTAACTTGGCATTTTAGGAGCTGGACCTTGTTCCAATGTTCTCTATGTCATTTGGAAATCTTCAATTTTTTTTTGGCTAAGTTGTAACTAAATGTTGGCACTCCCCGGACATTGTTGCAAGCATCTCTTTAACATGTAGCAAATGTTGAACCCAAACTGTGCATATGACATACATTTTGAGGTACTGCACGTGACTCTCTGTCAGATGTGCTCCCACCATCAAGAAATGTATTTGGATAAACTAAACAAGTCATGTTGAAGGACCCCGAATCTTTGAGACTACATCCACAATCATCTTTCTTCTGCAACCATATGCAACATAGCTGACATTTTAATGCTCAAATCCTTTTCTGAATATTTAGATTTTTTTTCTTACATGTTTGTACAGTGTCCTCTAGAAAGCAAGGTAACCCACATGACTATATTGTATGGTAATCTTTTTACATTCTACCTCTTAGCTCAAATTAGCAAGCTTATCTGAAGAATATTTTTGTGGATTTGGGAGGCTAATATTTTGAGGAATGTAATGATGACTCACTTGCTAAAAAATGATCAACTATATTCAATAAACTAATGGGTCTAGCAAATTCATGTTTGTGCAAAAATTTCGTAGAGGTTGCCTTACTTTCTAGCGGGCATTGTATACATATAGCACTCACCTCAATTTCATCGAATTGGTTATAAAGCAAGGATAAAAAATCATCAAGGGTTCTAAGCTTTTTGAACAAAGTTTTGTTCAAAATATGTCAAAGTAGACCAAGCAGAAGAAAGATCCACGCTTCATCTAGTTTGTCATAACATGATGAGTGAGACCAAGTGTGGGTCTTGAATCTTGGTCTACTCAAGCATGCTTTCTACTTGTGAAACATCATCCCAAAGTTTTTTAATAGTCATGCATTCTAACTTAATTTTTTAAGAGCGTGGAGTCGACTAGTCTTTTTTGTTCCAGGTCTTCAACTGAGGTGTTTTTATTTTCGGCTTCTCATTCTCCCCGTTCATCATCATCCAAAATATGGACTTTAGAATGCTTCATGATTCAAACCACAAATGAATGGAAAACAAGGCTACATCTCCAACACCTCCCTCCCCCCTCCTTTTCCTATTTGACCTAATTCTAAAGAAGATTGTCTTATTTTGGTGTAAGGTAGGAGGTTCTAAAATCGCCCACCTCCTCAAATGTACACTATTTGTACATATTTCTTTTTTGTAGCCTTTAGCAATGTACAAACAATGTACATTTTAGGAGATGGACGATTTTAGAGCCCTATGCCATTTCAACTTCAAAATTTCATTACTAATTCCACAAAGCTCCAAAAAAATGAAACAACTTGGGTTACATGCCAATTCCACTTGTTTTTCATAGAAAATTCATTGAAAAATATTTCAAGAAGCTTCACCTTCCCAAAATTCTGTTTCAGCTCTTAGGTGAACGACTTATGGACCTCCTACCTTACAACCCCTGAGCCATCTCCACCCCTCCTACTTCCTCTACAATTGATTCATCTTGAAAAATGCTTATAAGGTAGGTACACCCAAATGTGCCATTGACCTTAAACCGCCATCTTTATTCAGTGTACATCTCCAAAATCAATTCTGTACCTATGTGGAAGAAACCATTTTAGAACCAAACTTTGTTCCTTAATAACTTTTGCATATGGTATCCAAATGCCATGTTTTCTAGTGCATTGGAACTTCCTTTCACTTGCCAACAAGAACATATGAAATTTTGGCTAGTCTAATAGTAGTAATTAGGCTCAGTAGCAAAAAGTGTTGATTTTGGGTGTACCCACCTTAGTGGCCGTACAGGGAATCCCAATTACATGATACATTGAGGAAACAATGGAGATCCCTTGCTGGATTCACTTGCTCACCGCATTGAACTTCTCAGTTTTTTTCTCATGGGCCTCTAGATTGAACCCCAAATCTATATCCTGAACCCTAAAAACCGTGCCAAAAGTATTTGAATATCGCCAATGTAACAAATTAACAAAATTGATTTGATGAGAATGCTAGCAGTCTGAAGAAAAAGTCCAAACAAAGTACTTTCATAAATTTTCAAAGTCACACTAAGTTTTGAAGTCTTCAAAGTTGATACCATATAATACCTACACATGGCAATAGACTCCTTGAAATGAAAAGAAAACTTGAAGCACAAAATGCTTCAATTTTCACACATTCTCTCAAATAATTGGTTGTCCTTAAAAACTTCTGACCATTTTGTCATTTCCTTTTTGTGCCAAATCAAAGTGATGATAATGGAGTGAGGTGCACAAACCTTAGATCTCAGATTCCAAAGGAAGAGCTGCTTATACATCAGTTACATGTTCTACAAATGGGAAAAATTGTGAGTACTTGATTCAGAATGGCCTTGGCCACCACAGAGCCATTGGCAATTAGGGGGATACTTTAATTACCACAATAAACAGGCCCTTGGATCAATATCTTCAGAACATTGTTGGTGCGGTACGTAATGAAATTCACGTCAAAGGTGCCATAGCCAAACTTCTTCAACGAGGCGGCGGCACTATTTATAGAGTGATTCCACACGTTTTACTTAATATATAGGATGACACTATTGTATTAGAGGCTCACAATCCTATTGATTCTACATGAGGATTGCCTTTGTCTATTAGCTAGCAAAGGCGTTTCATTATGAGCCACACAAGTGGAATTGCTGGATGATTTGGAAGACTTAGTTGGCTTTCCACCACCTTCTATATTTTGCTTCATGGCGTTGCTTACTTTGGCTAGCGCTTCATGACGTACGTTAGTGAGTTTTTAGTGTTTTTCTTAGTGTGTGTGTGTAGTCTAGATTCATATGTTGTAAAGGGTATCTTTTAATTGATTGTAATTTTTTGAACGTAAGTATGTCCATTGTAACGTTAGCTTTCAATCCCAGCAACCTTCAAGGTAGAATATTCACTATTAGGGGGATACTTTAATCAAAGACGCTAGCATGCGAGCCTGGAGCGGTGAGCTTGTGAGCTGTGAGCATGGAGCTTGTGAGCCTAGAGCCCCCCCAAATAAAATTTCCAATTTTTTTTTCCAATTTATTATTTATTAAAAATATTAAATTTATAGTAAGTTTTTGAATCTATAACCGCTATCCCTATGACCATGGATTTTATTCATTTGGGGGAGAGGTTGCCAATCACTAATTCTAATGGGAAAAGACCTTCAAACTTTAGTGCATGGTTGAGCACTAAGTTCACCCGCTACAATTCTATTTTCTACGCAATTACAGATTTTTTATAGAATACAATATAATCAGATGAATAAGTAATACTCACAAAAACAAAGGCAAGTATTACCTAGCCTCCAGTATAGCTTCTCTTAATCAACTCTTAACAATAAGCTTAGTATAGAAATTGCGCCCATCGGCATAATTTGAGGCCTCATGGGATTTGAACCTGGCACATTAGATTATAATCTCATGGACTTCTCACAAGTATAGTTCAACCTAAAAGAGAGACTACTTCTAGGGAAAAAAAATATAAAATACGAAAGATGTCTTTTAAGAGAATGGAAAAAAAGAATGGATAAAGAATAAAAATAAATAAAAATAAAATTGAAAATCAAAATAGAAAGTGAAGGAAGAAACGGAAAAAAATGAAAAAAAATAGAAATTGAAAAATATGATTGCATATTTTTATGTGCATTATTAAGTTAACCCCAAAAGGACCAAATGATGTTTTTTTTTGGCAATGTAGCACTTTTAAACCTCAAATGGGGTTTTTATTTTTCTTCTTTGAAATTATCACACAACATTTTTCCAAAGACTAACTTTAACCCCTAAAGCATTGAACATGCTTTTTTGAGAACATAGCTTTTGGGGGCAGCTCACTACAAGTGGAGATTTTATTTTTTTTTCTTTGAAATTTTCACACAACATTCTCCCAAGGAGTAGCTTTAAGGTCCAACAATTTTCATAACTTTTGATTATATGGGTAAAAAGTTATTGCATGATAACTGATTTTCAATGCTCGGCGGGCAGTCCGGGCAGCAAATTAAAATTCTTTAAAAATTACTTTTTAAGAAAATAAAAATTTGAAATTGGTTCTTTGAATTTATATATATGCGGGAAGCTTTGAATCATTTCGTTTTGATCTATGAGTCAAAAGTTATGAGGATTCTTAGTTTGAGGATAGTTATGGAATCTCTACTCTAAAATAAACTATGAAGTCCTATATTTTACTCAATTTTCAATATTTTTGAAAAAAACAAAAAACATTGGATGTAGATAGGTCTTTACAACATTATAACCATTGGGATTGGCATTATGTAATTCTATGATTAAATTCTTAACAATTTAGTGTTTTGAATCATTTTCTACTTCTTTCTACTTACTATTTTTTTCCTATATGTTGTACAAATCCAAATGATCTGAAATTTTTCAAGCATATAGCCAACTTGACTTCAAAAATGAATCCAAAGAGTAACCACCGTTTTGGACATTTTTTCATATAAATGTGACCTTGTGAAGTGCAGCTGCCCGGATTTTTGCAGAGACAAAAAAAGAATTTTTCTCAATTCAAACACTAATATCATGCAATCCACACAGTGGAAAATTCTGAAATTTTTTCCACATCTTCTCAAACAAGTTTACTACAAGATCCTACGGTTACATGTGTCCAAAAATGTTTTTTTTCTAAAATTTGATACTTGTATTAGAAATGGCAGTTTTGAAATGTTTTTGGTGAAAACATAGTCAAAAACCTTTAGGGGTTAAGGCCCAACAATTTTCAAAACTTTTGAATACATGGTTAAAAAGTTATTGTATGATATGTAGTTTTCATTGCTCAACGAGCAACTAGGGTAGTAAAGGAAACTTTTTCTTAAATCACTTTTTGAAAATAAAAATTTGAAATTGTTTTTCTAGATTCATATATATGTGGAAAGCTTTAAATCATTCCATTTTGATTTATGAGATGAAATTTATGAGGAGTTTTAGTTGTGCATAGTTTGTGAGTAGTTATAGATTCTGTACTCTAAAATAAATTTGAAGTCCTTTATTTAACTCAATTTTCAATATTTTTGGAAAAAAATGAATAAAAAAGAGGTGTAGATTCTTTATTACAACATTACAACCATTGAAATCGGTATTTTTTAATTCTATAAATAAATTAGTAATAATTTAGTAATTTAAATTATAATCTACTTCTTTCTACTTACTATTTTTTTTCTATATGTTGTACAATTCCAATTGTTCTAAAAAACTTTAAGCATGTAGCCAACTTGCCTTGTAAAATGAATCCAAAGAATTACAAATATTTTAAAAATTTATTTCTAATAATCTAACCTTGTGAAGTGCAGCTACATGGATGCTTGCAGAGCTAGAAAAAAGGATTTTTTTCACTTCAAACATTAATAACTTGCAATCTACAGAATGGATTCTTTTTTTTAAATTCCACATCTTTTCACACTAGCTTAATGCAAGATCCTATGGTTCCATGTGTCCACAGATATTATTTTTTTATAAATTTGGTACTTGTACTAGAAATGGCAGTTTTGGAGCAATTTTGGTGAAAACATAGTAAAAAACCTTTAGGGATTAAGGTTTACAGTTTTAGTTCTTGGCCATTCATACCTTCTTACTTCAAAACATTTCACTAACAAGACCAACTCCCATACTTTATGAATACATAAACATTTTCCATTCCATAAATTTCAAATCATTTCAATCGTAATAAACATAAATTAATACAATACAAATGAAATACATAGAAGAATGTGGCCAAGCTTAATCTAAAATAGTGATGATCCTTGCTTGAACTAAAAAAAGTTTGAACTTGTTGAAGCTTTAACTTGGTGCATGAATGAATCTGTTATCTTGAATGTCCATCATGCAAAAGTAATAGTACAAATAGCATAAATATTTGTAATTCACAAACTGTTGACAACCTCCAATAGTGAAAACAACCATATTCACAAAGTTTGGGCATGAGTACATGGAGAACATACTCATTGTAATTTTATACACATTTTTGTTATGGCCTGTCCCGATTTCTAGCAACACAATTGCACATAGCTCCAGAAAAAGAAACAAGGTCATTTGCATAATTTGTCCTCTAACGTTGCTTGCACTCTTCTAATTGTTCCAGTGTTTCTATTGGGGCATTTGCAATTCGACGTATAGTTTGGTTGTTCCTCACCGTTGGATATACATCTAGATTTGATGGTTGCGGATGATCATACAAAATCTTCAACATGTTGAAGAGGTGACATGGCAATAATATAGGGCACTCTTGGAAACAAAACCCCACATGTTGCAATAGCAAAGTCTCCTCCCGATTGAGATTGGTCATTGTCAAAACATGCCAAACCTTTGGCACCTCTGACCAATCAATGATTTTGCGCCAAGAGATTTTAGGGAAGGGCTTTGAGAGGATACTAAATAGTAAGCTTGAAATAAATGTGAAGAAGAGATTGCCTTTTCAACAAATAGAGAAAGAAGTTTTTTCAAGAAGAAAGGGGGTTAGGTAGTGGAAGATAAACCCCTAAGTTTGTTGCAGATATTGCCTTCATCACCAATGCAAAAGTTGAGAATTTGTTTGGAAAGTGCCCCAAATTAACCACAACCAACACATTGTTGAATGTCATTGCAAGAAAAGACTTATGTATCTCAACCAATTACCAATAATTAATTTGTTATCTAGATGGTGAAGGGCTACATTACAAATGTAAAAAAGAAGAAAAAGAAGGCTAATTGGACATTGGTGGCTTTGACAACCGCTTTAGAAAAACTAATCAAGCGCAACAATTCTTGTTTTGGCTCTCAAATCCCCTAAGGTAGGATGCAACAACTTTAGATGGCGACCACATTGGTTGTACATTCCAAAGATGTGGAGTTAATTTTTGTAGTATAGGAGCAATGGTCAAAAAAGAGGAAACAAATGTTATGCCAAGCAACGTTAGGTCTTATAATCTTTTTATCAATCTTTGTCCTTGCGGGGTATTGTCAAGTGATTTGGATCTAGTTTGGAATGTTACTGAAATTGATAGCAAGCTTTTTGTGATTGCTACAAGTACAGTCAAATATGTTGAGGTAGAATAAAAAATACCTCAAACAAGCTTCTAGGAGTAAAGTTTAACATGAATGATCATTGTAGTACAGAAAATAAGATGTAGATGAAGTAATACAACTCCAACCACAATTCTAGAGAGCTAGAAAGGCAGTGCTCAAACATGAGATGTAGGTAGGTTTTCATATTTACTTTGTCATTTCTATTATCTCTGGTGAGCATGAAGAATCAGAAAAAAACTTAAGTGTCCTAGAAATAACATATATTATCTTAAAAGAAAGTTTGATGGTTGTTGATAAGTAGCAAACTCTAGCCGAGAGAGGGCAATCAAAAGTGAAAATTTATATATCAAAACATTGAAATACAACAGTTAAAAGCAAAATTAAATGTTCAAATTTTGAAGAAGGAAACTATGGAGATGAATGGATGCAGCGTTGTTGTTCAGAAACAATTTTTGGAAATCATAAAGGAGGTAGTCTATCATTCGGCCCCAAACCAACACCCCATCCAACAATGGCAAATAACAATGACATAGACACTCCTACCTTAGATCTGACTAAAACCTTGAAAGGTACCAAGAAGACCTCCTATTTTTGATACACAATCAATTTCTATTTAAAAAAATTAAAATTAAAATTTTAGGTATTGAAATAGAAAGTCTCGTTGGATACTCAACATAAATAAATAAAATTAAAATTAAAACAAATTATTTTTTCGAGTAATTTTAATTTTTTCAAATACCAAAAATAGGAAGTCTGGCTAGTAACCCTGAAACATCCATCATATCCGACTAGAGTCCTAGAGGTACCAGCTCCACCTCCTCTTTTCGGTACCCAAAGAAGAATTTTTTTATTTTTTTATTTTTTTTTCAACCTTTTTTTTGGGTACCAAAAACAGGAGGTCTGGCTAGTATCCTTGAATCATCCATCAGATCCGACTGAGGTCCTGTAGGTACCAGCTTCACCTCCTCTTTTTGATACCCAAAGAAGAAAAAAAAAAATTCCTTTTTTTTTCAATTTTTTTTTTCGGGTATCAAAAATAAGAGGTCTGTTTGGTACCCCTGAAACATTTGTCGAATCCAACCGACCTTAGAGAAGTCACTGTTGGGTCTTTGTGAGTGTTTTAATCTCCCCCCTTCAGAGGTAAAACGTGCATACGGATTCTAGCGGCATGAAAAGTAATTTCTAGGGGATGAAATCAACGTAGTGTTCTTTGGCCTTCCAAGCAATGGACACTTTGTTATGTTGATTTTGATCTAATCTAAGTAATTCGAAACACACTAATGGTTAAAGAATTAGGACTTTCACTAGAAGAAAAATGTGTCCGGCACAACCACCTACATGCAACTAGTTGTCCTATAGAACTATCCTGCAACTGTAATCCTCTCTATATGCACCAAATTTGACAACTAGGTTGTGTAGTCGCAAAGTAGTTGTAGAATGAAGTGTAGGGTTACAGGATTGTAACAGAGTTGGCAATTAGAATTACTGTGAGGTATTCTACATCCAGTTTTTATCACAGTTGTCGATGTGGACAACTCTACGCATCGTGGAGTCCACTGTGGCAAACCACAATCACATATTATCTAAATTTGACCACAATTCGACTAGAAAACGACTAGAAAACAACTAGTTTGCAACTAGAAACAACTATAGTTTGACTAGAAAACGACTAGACTGCAACTAGAAAACAACTATAGTTCGACTAAAAAACAACTAGATTGCAACTAGAAACAACTAGAATTTGTAAATGACAACTCTGTTACATTCTTATAACCCTACACTATTACAAAGCTTCTCTGTGAATAGATTGCAATTACAGAATGACTAGAAAACAACTAGAATTTTCTAGAATTCTTTTCATTGTTTTGTAGTCATTTTCTAGTCGTTTTCTAATTTGTTTCCCGATTATTTGTCTTATAGCAATTGTCCCATATCAATTGTCAAGAGTACCATTAGGTTAGACATATAAGACTTGTAAGTTGTTGTATTCTTATGTAATGAACTCCCTTAATAGAATTTTAAGATTTCTATTAGGCGTAGATTTCTACAGTTTGTAGATTTCTACAATTTGTAGATTTCTAAAAATTGTAGGTTTCTACAAACTGTAAAAATCCAAGAATTTTTAAATTACATAATTTCCTAAACCAATGAAATCTTTTAAATCTAAATATCTGAAATCTAAAATAGAATTTAGATTTGTAATATCCAAAATCTACAAATCATTAAGATTAGAATTTTAAAATCTACAAATCTATAAGTCGCAAACAAGTTACAAACAAGTCACAAATGAGTCGCCAACAAGTCACAATGGAGTCACAGATAAGTTGCAAACAAGTCGCACAACTCATCGATTGAATGACCGACGTCACGTGGCAGCGAGTACACATAAGCGACCACGTCAGAAAAGGCCGTCGACGAAGTTCAAACTACGCTGCCGAATGAAAAACAGATTCACTTCATTTTGCGACTCTAATTTTTTATGCGACTTGTCCACTGCAACTTCAGACCTCTAGACTATCACATGTCGCAAATTAGTTATACAGCTCAAAAAACAGTTGCTCTTTGAAGTCGCAGAACCCCTTATTTTCTTCTAGTGTTTATAGTTAGTTGAATGCAAGTAATTACCTATCTAAGCCAGAATCTATTCTAAGTGAATTTAAGTATGAGGATTTAAATGTTTAATTAGTTGTACCAATGGATTTTTGAGAGAACCTAATTTTGAACTATTTTAAGAATTTGCATTCAAACTTAATCCAAAATTTATCCACTCCTTATTCCTTTCGAAGTTGAAGTAATTTTGAAAGTAAGAGGTGGTTAGGAGTCTTCAAAAAGTTTTCTAAAGATTATAGTTTCAAAAGATTCCTTAATTGTTCTTTAAGAATATTCCTAATTATTATTAGATGGATTCCAATTCTAAGTTACTAATCTAAGTTTAATGATTTGTAAATTCTAATTAGCTATCGGGGTTCTTAATGGTTAATTTTGGTTTTTAAATCTAATCTAAAGAATGAAAAGAAAAGTCAAATGAGTGTTTGAAATCATACCTCGGTATCGAAAACCTCAACAATTCCGTCGTCGCAATACACGAACATGATTGTCTCCTCGTGGTCCTCCATCGCCTTTTATGAATCACGCCATTTTGATTAAATTTGAGTCAATTGTTGTTAAGTTGTAATTCTAAAACCTATCTAAAAGTCAAGTCTTGTTAGTTTTGGCAATTGGAAATAATTCCTTGGTTTAAATGATAAATTTAATTCATTTTCCCAAGTTTTCAATGAATAGTAGTTTTATTCGATTGCCAATTGTTTAATAGTTATTTTGTTAGATATTCCAAGATATTAGTTGTTGTTTGTTTTTATTGTTTTGGCTTATTAGGCCTAATAAAACAAATCCCCAAACTACAAACAAACAACTAATTTGGCTTTGGAATCCTAATTAATGACTAAAACCAAATGGATGAATAGTATTCTACTAAAATAATCAAAAACAATCAAAACCAAATCTATCGATGAATAGTAGAAAGAATAAACTGAATAAACGATACCAAAACAATTAGTTGATGAATAGTTAGATTCTCACCTTAATTGTATTTTAATTCGTCAATTCCTTCCCGTGTTGAAATCCTTACTTCTTATTCTCCTTCTTCTTCTTCCAATTGTTGTTTTGTTGTTGTTGAATTCTTGGCTATGGTGTCGGAGAGATTTGTGAGGTTGGATAGGACCTTTATTGTTCAATTTTTCTCCCAAATTTAAAAGTTTTTTGTACGTGGCAACAACCGCCTATGCTTTGATTTTGGTTATGTGAGTGGTTGGTTTCTTTGAGCCCTTTTTTCTTCCGAAACCTCCTAGACTCCAGATTCAAAGACCAATAGAGACCCCAACAAGACCCCGACTGCACCAGAGAGAACCCCCGACTGCACCCAGAGAGAACCCACGACTGCACCCAGCACTAGTAGAAAATGACGTCCAAATTAACAGAAAATCAACATATTTATGTTGATTTGGGTACTGCAATGTCCGATTTCACATATTTTTGTTAATGGCGACATTTTTTTGTTGTTGATTTGGACAATCAGTGACAAAATCAACAGATTTTTGTTGAATACTTTTTGAACTTTCTAGAATCTTTTGGAATTTTCGGTGTTCCATAAAGTCAGCAGACTTTGGAGGTTATTTGCACATAATAAATGAACATTTTTCAAAGAACTTTCAACTAAAAAAATTTGTGGAATTGAACCAACTTTCATCTCCAACAGTCTTTCTGAGATTTCAAATCTCCAATCAAAAGTTATGAACAAATTTTAGAGAAGTATTGAAAATTGTTTTTTTGGTAAATTCAAGAAGACTTTGGAAGTTGTAAAAGGATTTTTTGGAAAAACTTTTAAACTAAGAGAAGTTGTAAATTCTAGAAAACTTTCATCTCTTATAATTTGTTTGAAGTTTTGATCCTCCAATCAAAAGCTATGAACAAAATTCAGAGAAGATGTTAGAAAATGTCAAAAATGTTAAAAGTGATGATTTCCTAACCTCTCTCTAAACTTTGTCCAAAACTTTTGAGAAAAATCTTCAAATCTCAAATGGAATTTTGGAGATGAAACCTTTTTTGAATTACTACCTTTTTTTAGTTCAAAATCTTTTCAAAAAAGATGTTCCAAATAATATACTAATGATATTAATTGTTAAATTTCAAAAAATGATACATTTATCAATTTTTAAACTCTTTGTAGGATCCAATTTGGTCAGGTTTGGCTTTCTACTCCTTTTGCTTGAAATGTCTACAAATTTGGGAGAGTTTTTAATTTTTTAATTTTTTAAATAAAAAAATAATACATTTGCCTAAGATTCTAAAACCATTTTTTTGGAGGGCAATAAAGCATTTATTACCTTCTTATAATTTTTTTTCTCTAGAAGAGTTTTTTGCCTAAAGAGCTGATCATCCAAAATTATTATAATTTAAAAATCTAATGGTCAATATTTTCCACAATTAATTCCATGCATACTAGACCAAGTATCCTTCACTTTTTTACAGTTAAAATCAAAAATTTCAAACACGTCCATGTGCAAAAAAACATCAAAATTGGGCAATTCATTGAAAACCTCCATTGTAAAAACATTGTTAGGCCTTGAGGGGTTAAAGCCAAAAAATTGAAATTTTATCCACAATGAGCTATCTAAAATCTCTATATTGCCAAAAATGCTAATTGATCATTTAGAGGTTAATTTTTTAAATTTCCAACTAGTTTATTTATTTTTATTTATTTTTTGATAACAAATGAGAACCATTGTATTAAGAAACAAGTAACCGCCAAGCCAAAGGCTGGACAAATGAAGAGATAAGAGCAAAACGAGAGAACAAAGGAGAGAAAACAAAAAGAAAGGAGCCTAAATGAAAGAACACACTAGAGGACCCTCCTGATTCCACGTAATGGAATTATCAGTCCTAGAAGCTAAGACATGGCCATGAAGCCAAATTTTCCTAAATTTGCGGCGAATACTATCAGCTTGATGCGGTTTGCGACGGGAAGCGGATTCAGACTTAAGAAATGCCGCTCGACCAATATCCAGAAGGGAATTCCAAAGATAGTGTTGTAGACGAGTAGTAGGCCATCGATCTTGAGCAAACACCATATGGTTCCGCATAATCCAACATAACCAAAGAGTAGTTCCTCTAATGATTGACCAGAGAGTACAAATTTTGAGAAACGATCTAGGGATAGGAGAGCCGAAGATACATTGGATAGCATCAAGCCGAAGGTGAGGACCGTAGATTGGAGATGCTCCTCTAAGATGATCGGCAATCGTCTGAGCAAAGTCCCAGATTTCTACAGCGCGTGGACAACTAAAGAATCTGTGGACGGGGGACTCAACATCGCTTGAAGCACAACAAACACACTGGGTGTCGATACCAAGAATTATTTGCGCTCTTCATAAATTGACAGCTACAACATTGTGCCAAATCGACCAAATGAAAGCTGCATCTTTTGGGGGTCGTGCTCTTAGCCAAATGTCATTCCAAGAAGGGGTGAAATCATCCACAAGAAGAGTTGGCCTCTTGGATGGGATTGAGTGGTTCAACTGGTTCGACTTGGTGAGAAGTTTCCGGCCAAGAGCTGCTGAATATTCAGTAAGGGTTGTACCGGTGTCCCATTTCCACCTTCTTGCATCAAATTGGAGCAAACTGATGGGACCTGCAAACAACCAAGGGGAAAGATGTCTTCTACCCTTTTTCGATCGGAATACACGTACATGTTGGACCACACCCCTGTGAGTTGTCACTGAGGTATTAGCTGGAAACATTGAGAGCTGCCGAGATTGAGAGCCCACCATTGCCCGAATAGTACCTTGAGGGAGATGGATAGTTTGAATATAGGGTTGAAAGAGATCAAGAGTGGGGGAGTCAATCTTCCACACCACTTCAAGGAGGGGATCATCAAGCGCCCCATAGATTCCCGCCCAGTCGCCTTGAGTGGCTAACCCAATGTTGACAGTAAGTAGTTGAATCCAAGTTGCTGGTATCTGAGAGATGAGGTGGAACCAGTGATGCTTCTCAATGGGAAAGAGTGGGAATTCCTCATAAATAAATTCCTAGGTTTTGAAACTATTAGAGCGTCCATCCCAGAGGTCACTAATTGAGCGTAACCCAGCCGTAGCCAATGTTCTTGCTCTATCCACTGAAAAGTTAAAATTTGAGCCTATAAAACTTGTAGACCACCAAATGCTGGTGGAAAGGACTTCAGCAACGTTCACCGGGGGAGCTAACTCAATGTGTTTGACAATATTTTTCCAAGCGGAGATAGTCCTGTTCTACACTGTTGATCTTCTAGAGGCAGAAAGTTTATGAACCATGAGCCAACTGGGAGAAGAGAACCAGAACCTTGACTTTGCGTGGGGTCTCATACGATTAATACGATATCTCAACAATGTCTTGAGTCCAGAGTTACCAGGTTCAATTGCGTATAAAATCCATTTTGCAAGTAGAGCGTTGAGGGCCACCTCAGGATCTAACAACTTGAGTCCTCCCATTTTCTTTGGCAAGCAACAATCCTCCCAGCTAACCCTAGTTCTTGTTAGATGTTCTGCTCCGCACTATAGGTAGTTCCGCATACTACCTCTAGCTTGTCGGATTGCTCGGAGCGAACCAGACCAGATGGCCATAAAATAGTATATAGAGGAGAGGAGGATTGCATTGATTACCAGAGCTCGGCCTGCTAATGAGAGACGTTGTGTAGACCAATATGCCAATTTTTTGGAATTTTTTTGATGGAGGAAAGCATCTACATCAGCAGTATCTAATGAAATGCCAAAAGGTGCACCCAGAAGTTTGGAAAGAGACTTTGGAGGGGCCCAAAAGATTCCATAGTTTTGGAGCCAGTCCGGAGGGGGGACATTTGAGAACCAAAACCCTACACTCTTAGTCCAGTTAATAATTAATCCAGAAGCCGATCCATATCGATGAATGAGATCAACGGTATTCTTCAAATAAATCTCTTTGCCCAAGATTGAGACACCATTGTCATCCGCATATTGAGATAAAAGTTGATGGTCTTCGCTGTCAGGTAACTGAATACCTTGAATATTTCCTAGGCGCTGGTCCTGCTTGGCGGCCATGTTAAATGCTTCCCCGACTAAGAGAAACAAATAAGGTGCCAGAGGACAACCCTGACGCACTCCGCGTTGAATGTCAAATGGACTCGACATCTTACCATTAATTAATACAGAGGCAGAAGCATCTTGGAGGAGCATACGTACAAGATTAGTAAAGGTATCTAGGATACCAATCTTGTCCATAATCTTGAAGAGAAAGTCCCATGATACTGTGTCATAGGCCTTGGTAAAATCTAATTTTAAGAAAATAAGATCTTGCTGAGAGTCCTTCGCCCATTGAACTGTTTCATACTGTAGGAGCACGTTATCCAGTATATAACGAAGAGGTAGGAACGCAGACTGATTAGGGCTAATCACCTCTTGGAGAACACTTTGTAGCCTAATTTGCAATGTTTTGGCCACAACCTTGTACGAGATATTATGCAAAGTTATCGGGCGCCAATTTGAGAGATTGGTAGTGTCTCCTTCTTTGAACAACAAGGCAATAATCCCCGAGGTCATCCCAATAGGAAAATGGCCATGAGTGATGGAAGTACTGACCATATCAGTATAGTCATCCCCAATTAAATCCCAAAATTTGAGAAAGAACTCTAACGTGACCCCATCTAGGCTAGGGCTTTGACCTTTGGCCATCATTTTCATAGCAGAAAATAATTCATCCTTAGTAAGAGGCTTCTGGAGTTGTTCGGCCATCATTGGTGAAAATCTATTAGAGACACAAGAGAGAATCGATTTTCTGTCGTGCTCCATCTGTGGGTGAGTGGGCTCTGAGAGTATAGGCTAGAATAAAAGTTGGAACATATGCGATCCAGATCATCAAAGCCATGCTTTGGTAAACCATCAATATCTTGTAATTCAGTTATGGATGATGATTGTGATTTCTCTTTAACAGCTTGGAAGAACTCGGCATTCAATCAATCACCAAATAAACGCCACTGAGCCCTAGAACGAACTTTCCTACCCTCCAATTTCCGATTTTCAAAGTCAAGGAGTTGAGATTTAATACTACTGACCTCATTTTGTAAACTTGGAGAGAGTGGGTCTAACTGCAACAAGCCATTCTTCTTATCCAAGAGCTGACAAAGCGTCGATTCTTGATGTCGAAGCCACTTAGCCTTTCTAACGCAAAATCTCCGGTACGTACATATCACTAATTTGAGTTTTGAAAAGAACGTAGCCTCAGCGGGAGCTGCTCTCCATGTGTCACGTATCAAGAATGACGCCTCATCTAATAATGCTGAAAACATGATCCATCTGCTTGGGCGGGGAGTTGACTGAGCTAGCTCGAGGATGACAGATACCAGGCTATGATCCGAACGCGTGTGGTCACCACGAATATGGTATTCAATAATCTTCCTAGTTCCTACTACTCGATGCAAGATTTGGAAATATATAGCACCTATCAAGTCGAGCCAAAACTCGAGCACCATCACTTCGAAGATTATCCCATGAGAATGTCATACTAGGAGAGGTCAAAGGGAATTCAGAAACCTGGAGGGTCTCTTTTAGAGTATTGAATAATAATCGTTCCAATGCTGGAAGGGTTTTCCCACATGAGCTAGACTTGTCAGCCCGCTGTTCAACCATATTGAAATCCCCAAGCATAACCCACCTACACGACGTCGGAAGCTCTCGAAGCATACATTCCCATAATGAACGACGAGACAATGAATCACAAGGGGCATATACATTGATGAAGCCAATGTCTCCTCCTTGAATTTTAGAGATAATAAACCATTGAGCTTTACCACCAAGAATAGAACCCGATTGAGATATGAGTTTAGCCCATCGCGGGGAGATAAAAGCTGCTAATCTTCCTTTCCCTGCTGATGAGCCATCCAAAGTATAACCAGGCTCAGCCTCTGTGAATAGAATGGTAGATCGTTTCCATAACTTTTTACCTAAGGTGGCCGCACTAGGGCCACGAAGCTTGTGTTCTTGCACAAATAATATGTCAACTGGCTCTCTTTGTATATAATTCCTCAAGTTGTCAATGGCCGCCGGATCATTCAAGCCACGTACATTTTGAAAAAAGATTTTCAAATTCATAAGCATCTCGGATTGGGAGTTTTCCAAGCGCTCCCTGCGCAGTCTGGGGATTGGGTCTTACGGAAGCCCCATGTATCTAAATTAGGGTCTGAGGCAATGACCTCAATGCGAACTTGCGGAATCTTGGTTGTATCACTAGGTTGCTGGCGGGCTGAGGCTTTCATGTGACGAATGGATACTTGAACATCCCTTGACGGGCCAGAAGAGGTCGGGTCCGATGCAGTCCATTACGAAAGAGATCCCGTAATGTGATTGAATACTTGGAGAGCTAGAGATGTCCCCTGATTAGGGTGAGGAGAAGATGGGCTAGAGAGATCACTAAGTTCTAAAAGATTATCATGGTTATGGGAAACTACTGGGACCATGATATCATCATTAAGCACTTGGTTGATGGCGCGATGAGAAGAGCTATGCGGCGAATCTGGAATGACAATAATTGAAGTGTTAGGGAAAGTTTGTTGGACATGCAGAGGTGACTCTAGGGACTTAAGTGATCTGGATTGGCTTCTAGTAACTCTAGTTGAGAAAAGGGGGGTTGATGAAACTACATTGCTCACATTTTGAGCTGGTCTCTGGCTTTGGGAGCAAGCTATATGAACATCTGGGTTTGGAAGTAGGAAAGGATTGGGATGGTTAATCTCAGGGTGTAAAGGAGAAGAGGTGGACGGTATGAGAGGAGGAAACATTAGGTCTTCAAAATTGGAGGCGCCTAAACTACTGGGATTGGACTTGTCGGTAATATTAGCTGGTGGATTGAAGTCTGAAATATGAAACGGATTGTGATGATCAAGCAAAATGGGGGGCAATGGAAGGCTGGACTGTGGGTACATACAGCCTTCTAAAGTGGTATGATTGGAGTTATCCTCTAGTGTACAGTTCAACTGGTTATCTGTCGATGGAGAATCCGAAGAAACAAAAGAAGGAGGTTCAATCTCGTGAAACACAAGAGGTTGGGATGACTCTACTCTTCGTCTCTCTTGAGACGCCCTCCTAGACCAGTAATGATTGGAGGAAGCTGGGATAGGAGACTTTTGGGATGATCGACCCCGCCTACCATGTGAGACTAAAGTATATCCATCCTCATCAGGTATCGGTTTGGGAAGAGGATTAGATTTTTGATTCCGACCGTGGCAATTGTATTTTCTACCTTGCATTTTAGAATTCCTAGGAGGAGTTGGATCATAAATTGGAGCTCGGACTGTAGCTCGACCAGGGCCTCGGGACTGAGATTCCGCACTGACAGGAACTGAAACTTGGACAGGAGCTCGAGTTGGGTCTTGGGGAGAATCAACGTTGACCGGGACAAGGTTTGATATCGGCACTGGGGGTCTCGGGGCATGTCGACCATTGTGCACACCTACATAATCTTGTGCATTTGAGCGCATGGCTAAAGCCCGGTTGGAGCAGTCCACAGAGGAATGTGACACGTCCATGCATATGTGGCAATGAAGAGAGGGTTCCTCATAATGGATTAGCAACTCTGTCAGACCTTCTACAGAGTTGGCAATTTGAATTTTTGGAGTCCACCCCTTGCTAAGATCAAGAGCAACGCAATATCGATGGAGACTAATCGCCGGATCAGGAATATCACATGCGACAATTCTACCCAAGGTTTGAATAATGGATTTAGAGAAAGAAATATATTCCAGCGGGAGGTGCGGGATTGATATCCAACAGGGAACAGATGGTCCACTTGGAGAATATGGATTAAACCCTAGAGACCACCGTTGGTATGTAATTTCTCCGCCTGGGAATCTATGAAGGTAAAGATTAACAGCTTTGTCCACTGCTGACCTGCTATCAAATTTTACATAGTGAAATCTATCCCCTGCGGCCTTATGCATGACAATTCGATGCGGGCAGAGCTTTTTATCAAGGTCCTCAAGCCATGCCAGCCTAGTGGGCTCATCGGCTTGCCCCCCCACAAAGCATGCAATGCAAACTAGATTCTGTAGGTTCTTGATTTCATCCTTAAGCATGACAGAGTCAAAGGAATCATAAGGGAGTACCTCAGGCGGATGAATTAGGATGCCAGCCCAGTTGCGGGAAAGAGTGGGAGGAAGGGACTCCCCCGCTGATCCGAAAAACGGGTTGAGCGCAGCACCCTTGCCGGCGGAATCCTCCCCTGTTGATCACGGTGTGATCAACCGGCTACTCGCTCAAGCTCTGGTGCTGCAACGCGAGGCATATGCAAAGGCGCTGGTGTGGAAATTGGACGGACCCCTCTGAAGTCCTGATTGCCCTGCCACTGCTGCTGCTGACGATTGCGGTAGGTATCCCGGAATCGTGAGCGATCCTGCATCACTGGCTCCCTACGGTGATAGTGATGATCTTGAAAATGTTGCACGAGCGGAGGCCAATCCGCAGTGAAGTATGGCCCATCCCTCACTACGTCTCTATATGACCCCATTACTAAGTAGCGGTCAAAGTATATGCTAAATCAGCATCCTAGTAGCCACTTACTTGTACAAGAGGGACAATCTAAACCAGCACCCTAGCGACCACTGGTTCCTTTATGAAATTGAGCATGGGTTTGAGGAATGTAAACAGACACCTCAAGTTTCTGAGTTGTGAGACAACCAAAAGCACTCCCAGGGAATACATAGAAACAATTGGTACCTACATTCACTCGGAGGTCCTCGATGTCTCCTTTGATTGCAGAAGAATGCTGCTTGCCGCCGAGACTCCGACCACAGCACACACCGAAACTCCAACCTCGACGTTGCCACCCCGACACCACAACCCCGTCGTTGCAACCTCGTCAGCTCACACAACCACAACTAGCTGGAAATCGAAGCTTCAACCTCGACGTAGCCACCCCGACACCACAATCCCGTTGCCGCAACCTCGACCACTCACACCACCGAAACTCACTGGAACCGGGACAGTTTGAGGCTTTGAGCAAAACGGAGCTCAAAAGGAGCACGAATTCATAGTTTTCCGTCACCTCAATCTGATGTACTAGCTCTGCTTCAAGGAGCTGGGGTGGTCACATGCAATGCGGTACTCATCCAACTTCGTTCATTACTACCACTGGGCCCAGACGTTGCATCTCCCCGAAAGCGAGATCGATCGAGATTAGAGACAGATTAGAGACTCGACCAAGGAAACTAGATCCAGATCCAGATCCGGAAAAAACGGATCTACTCCACCCCGGCCAGATCTTGAAAGTAAGAGAATGGCTGTCCGGCGAGATGGCGCTGCGGGAGTTTGATGCTACCACGCCGCAAAGGACCAGCCGATAACCAAGTGCCGGTGCCTCCCTCAAAAACTTCTATACTGACGGGACGGGATTTGACAAACACCTCTAACTTCTAAAATCTGAGGCGAAATACAAAGATCCGCTATCTATTGGTGCACACTAGTGAGGGCTACGGGAAACAAAGGAGAGCGCCCGGAGGCAACTGAACCTGCGATCAGGAAGCTCGGGGATTTAGGTGACAAGCCCGCTCAGCCGCTGGTGTTTCATAAACAGTCCGAATTAGGAAATTGCGAAGGTAATTGATCACTGCTCTGAATTCGACAATACTGGTGTCTACAGCTCAGTATACTCCTTGTCTCCAAGGATCTGATGACTGCGCTTCAAAAATCCCTAATCAGCTCGTGTCGCTGGCAAAAAACTACAGATCTTGACGAGCGCCCTCAGATCCGACAAATACGGAGCCATCGTCCCCCCCAACCTTCTTTCTAACTAGTTAAGTTTTTTTTGTTTTTTTTGTTTTTTTTTGTGGATAAATTCTTTGAAAGATAAAACTAGTTAAGTTTTATCTTTCAAAGAATTTATCCAAAAAAATGTATGTCAATTCTTGAACTTGCAAGTGTTCATTACATGTTGAAGAAATATGCTGAAAATCTATACTTCAACCTTCAAAAAAATATTTTATATTCATGCTTGAAGGAAATAGTATATACAATTTCTTTTTAATAACTTCATCATTCACAAGTCGGTGTTTACAAATTTCAGCAGACTTCAGGGGCCGTTTTCACATAGTAAATTAACTTATTTTTTAAGACTTTCAACTAAGAAAAGTTGTTAAATGAAGGTATATTTCATCTCCAATAACTCATTTGCAATTTGGAGTCTTCAATGGAAAGTTATGGACAAAATTCAGAGAAGGGTTGGAATGGCCATTTTTTTTTGACACTTTTAAACACCCTCTCTGATTTTTGTCCATAAATTTTTATTAAAGACTCCAAATTGCAAAAGGATTTTTGGAGATGAAATTTAACTTCATTTAACAACTTTTCTTAGTTGAAAGTTTTAAAAAATAAGTTAATTTACTATGTGAAAACGGCCTCTAAAGTCTGCTGACTTTCCAATGCACATGAAAAAATAACCTAAAAGTAGTTAAATAGGAAACATACACCTTCAAAGACATGTAAATACATGTGTGGTCCATTGGATAAAGGCTCTAGTCCTAACTCCAAGGTTTGGGGTTCAAACCCCGCCGGCGGCCTACATGGGTGGCACCGTGCCCGCGTGGCGGCCTTGTCGGTGGGGCGCCTGTCCACGTGGCAGCCTTGCTAGCGTGGCACCTGCCCACGTGGCGGTCTCGCTGCTGTGGCGGCCTGCTCCTGTGGTGGCTGCCAGATGGCATTGAGGTGTTTGTCAGAATTTCGTTTCTTCAGAAAAAATTCGAATTTTTTTTTAAAAATTGTTGAAAAATTAACACTTTCTAGTTGCCAAATCAACACTTTCTAGTTACTTAATCAACACTTTTGTGTTGATGAACCACACAAAAGTGTTAATTTTCATGTCCAAATCAACACTGTTGTGCTATGCAACGTCCAAGTCAACACGTCCAAATCAACACGAAAATGAACAAAAAAAATCAACATTTTTTTGTCACTTTGGACACTGAATTTTCTACTAGTGAGAGAGAACCCCCGACTGCCTGCGACTTGCTGCGACCCCGCTGCGACCTGCCTACGACCTTGCTGCAACCTCGCTGCGACCTGCTTGCGACCTACCTAGACTTTGCTGCAACCTGTCGCGACCTTACTGTGACTGCCTACAACCTCGTTGCGACTATCTGACTACAGCCTTGCAGTTGGGGTTTTTAAACCTTTAATTCTGAAATTGACAAAGATTAAGGAATAACTGATCTTTTGATTGGTTTCCCAAACTAAAAAAAACTAACTTTTGATTAATCAAAGAGGACAAGAATTCCTTTTTTAAGTAAACGGTTAATTTAATTCTAATAGTTTTTTGGAGTGAATTCTTATAAATTAACTAAAAGAACCTTCCAATTCTTAATAATTTTGATGAACTGTGACAACTAATAATTTCCAAATGGTTTCTTAAAAGGGTTCCAACACTTAAATTCTTAACTTTTCCTAAAAAATGTTTAAGTTTTTAAAGTCAAAGCTCCGCCGTGCGGGAGCAACCCCAGGTAATAATAGACAATTTAAAGTTTCAAATACCCGTTTCCAGGTTTCAAAAGCCAAAGCTCCGCCGTGCGGGGGCAACCCTAGGACAAACGGAGCTTCTTAAGCCAATTTAAGTATTTTGAAAGTTAGATTCTAAAGGAGGTACACATGACAGTGTTTAACCGAACATTAGAAATGAATCTTCCAAAATTTCAAGTCAAAGTCAACGTTTAATTGCTAAAGGAGGTACACATGAAAGTGTTTAACCGAACATTAGCAACTAAATTCTCAAATTCCGTTATACAACAAACTTTGAGTGGGAAATCAGTCTAAAACACTTTTGGCAAAGTCAAGCTTCGCCGCTTTAAGTATTTTAGTACCAAATACAGTTCACGTACCACAATGGATTAGTATTCAAGTAATTTAAGTAAAGAATCAAAGTTTTGGGGTTTTCGACCTTCAAATTCAAACAAGAAAGCAATAGGTTTTGAAGGGACCCTCTAGTCCTTCAAAACACAAGGGAGATAGCGAAAAATGCAAAGAAATAGAAGGAATTAGCCAACTTTTGGCTTAAAAAGTACTCCAACAACGTGTTGGTAGCAAAATAGAGCAACAACAAGGAAATGAAAATGAGGGTTGGTCTGACAACGTGTCAGTACCAAGAAAAATGAGAGTGAGGGTACCGACAACCTTGAGGGGAGGCCTTTTATACTCGAGCCAAGCCCTCCCCGGTAAGTTGTCGATTAAAAAACGTTTAACTAACTAACTAATTAAATTCTAAACTACTATAAGATATTTTGAATTTAATCTTTGTTTAATAGGAAGGAAGGTCCTCAAGCAAGTTCCTTGGAGACTTTAATTAGTCTTGAAATCTTGCCTAAATTAAATACTTGATTTTTCCCAAAGATTTTATGAAAATAACCCTAACTAACCTAGATATTTTGCAATTTAATCCTAGGTCAATTCCAAATATTCTTAGTTTAATCTAAATTGGCTTTTAAAGGAAAGATTTGACATCTTAACTAAATCCAATCTTCGATTTTCACCAAGATATTTTGTTAATTAACCTCGAATTACTGCTAATTACTCTAAAAAAAGTCAAACTAAGAGCTGACCTTGTCTATCTTTTAGGGAAAAACTCCAAATTGAAAACCGACTGCGCCATCGCGTTCAGAAGACCCCAATTAGTCAAGAGGACCCCCTACCTCCTTCTTCCAGGCTGTAAATATTCGTAAAAATCACTAACGATAATTCTAGAGAAAAGTCAAAATCCCAACTAATGGAATTTGAGTTTCCCGAGAAAACTAACTGGCTAGGATTGCCTGGAAGGTTCGTGAGAGTAAGAAAACATTCCTTGTTTGCGACATTCGGACATTGCTAGCTTCTGGTTCACCAGTCAACCCGCCGCCATGTTGTAAATTCTTGTTAAATTTGATGTCGTTGCCGATTCGGGTACTTCTGACTATCAAAAAGTCTTCAAACTTGACAGGTCGCTTATCTAATACATAAAACTCTAATCTAATTTTTAGTGAGATTTTACCGCACTCTGGATAATTTCTAAGAAATTACCATCAGTTTAAAAGGCGGTTGACTTCCTATGGAGTCATCGTGGAGTTTTGTAAAATCCCGAAACTTTTGGGCAATCTTTTGGGAAGTGTCTAAAGGCCAAGGGCAAAACCAAACCTCCAACAAGGATGCTAATTTTAGCAATTCCTTAATAATTTCCGCCCGGGGGGGAAAATTATTCTAGTACCAGGGTTGTTGTGGATGATTAGCTCCGTTGTTGATCTCTTGGCATGCTTTTTACCCTAAAAGCAACTTTCTGTAAGCTCCAATCTCCTCGCCCTTCTTCTACTTTGCATTCTGATTCATATTCTTCAACATTTATAGGTCTTCATGTAACTAGTCCATATTCTATATGAATTGGATCTGGATACTTCTAAACCTTGATATAGACTCTTGCACTCTAGCCAAGATGTCACATGTACTCACATGTCAAGTGTTATATGGACAAGACACTAGAACTGGCTAACTCTCACATCTTCACATTTCTCTAACACGTTAATATGGACTCTAAGACACTGAACTAAGACATAAACATAGAAAAGCAGAGTATTTTGTGCTTTCCATGAATTTAGGAAGGTTCCTCACTAATCTGGTAGGGACTTCTACCAAACTCCTCTTAACTACTAATTTATGCTATTTTGCGTGAATTAACACTAAAAACTAACAGTAAATCATGAAAAATAAATCCAGAGCTTCAAGTGCTAACTTGAGGGCTCACAGTCTTTTAAAATCGGTTCAAGTTTTGGTATTCTTATTTCCAATCTTTACGATGTAGTTGATAAAATAATAAATAATGGATGTATGTTTGTCCTACTTCAAGATGAGTGGAATCTAAATTCCTATTGTCAAATATTAATTTACATTAGTGATTTAGTGAGTGTGATTTGAATTGAAGAGCACCTAGCTTGGTTGTTCTAGATTGAAGCTTAGTTTGTTTTTTGAAAATGAAATGTAATGTATTTATGCATTTGAATTAAAAATCCAATTGTGTACTAATTTTTGGAGGTGTAGCAAAGTGTCTTCCTAGGTCGGTGAGATCCGATTGACCCTGAACCAACCTCAATTAGACCCCCTAGAATTTGTCCTTTTTCAAGAATTTATGAATTTTCAATGGTAGAATCAATTAGGAAGGCGTGTCAGGGTTATTGTAGGTATGGTGCTTGGCACCCTTGGCATGTCATGCTAGGAAATTTTAACTTAGGATTTTTTTTTGCCATTAGTATTTAGTAATACTTTTGTGGATTAAAGATGGTTTCATTTTCTAATTCATTCTAGTCATAAACAAATTTGAGACGTTTGTGGTACTAAGATAATCTTTATTGATATTGATTAAGTCTTGAATTTCCTTAAATTTATTTAATGTGACATCTTTGCATATATTATTGATGATGTTTATAGTGTATATTAAACCAAGAGTATTTGATGAGAACCATAGCTTTAGAGATTTTATTTTATAATTTAATTCAATTTTCTTGTTAAATATTATACATTTTATTTTGTACTTTGTAAGTAATATTTGTTTGTCCTTTCTTGTCCAAAGATAAATTGTTGACATTGTTTTGTTGTCTATTGCAAATTCAAGTGTAGGGAGGAGATGTAGATTAGGCTTGAACCTCAATGGTGCATCATGGATAATCTCTGTTGCGGATGTGATAAGTCCATCATAGCCAATGTCTCTTGCAAATGCAAACATCAAGATTTCTAATGACAAATCAAGTAGCAAAAGTGGTCACCTTGAGTTGGTAAGTTTTGTAGACATTATGGATGCTTGCAATTGCGCAATTTATCATCTAGAACAATTTGTGTCTAGTCATTTCACAGACCTAAAGACTAAAAAACAAGAATATAAATGACTTGTCCACTATGACTGTAGTAGTCATTTCTTGTCCACAATGATTGCAAAACAGTCATTTTGTAGTCATTGTTGTGCTTGCAGTTATAGTGGACAAGTTGTTTATACCCTTATTTTTTTGTAGTGATTATAGGAAGGAGGATGTTGTTGAAGATAAATAAAAAGAGTTGCTTGAAGATGAGTTCTATCAAATACAGAAGGTCAACC
The DNA here is from genome assembly GCA_951230915.1 of Antitrichia curtipendula. Classification (NCBI taxonomy): domain Eukaryota; kingdom Viridiplantae; phylum Streptophyta; class Bryopsida; order Hypnales; family Leucodontaceae; genus Antitrichia; species Antitrichia curtipendula. Next base: position 18,366,092 of record OX579638.1, on the reverse strand, counting down.
CTATGGCCACAATTGCTTCTTTAAGGATGAAACCCAATAAGCTTTTCCAACTCCAAATTTTTATGTGCAAACTTGCGGCAATGTTGATGGTCCAACCTACCTTTTTTTGTGACGTGAACTAAGTAGAGAAAGAATTCTATCATCGATACCAAGAAAGAGCAACCATTTTCTATGAGTCTAGTACTAACAAGGTCGGTAAAAGCATGGAGTTCACAAAAGAAGAGATGAACAAGTAGAGGTCATTGTGGTAGAAGGAAAATGACGACTTCATTGAGCATGTTAATTCACATGTACCATTCCATTTTTTGAAAAGGTCAAAGTTGTTCGTGTGGGACAAAAGTCATTATCTGTTAGCATGGATGAGTCACATTTCTAGGCTCCATCTAATGGAGGCAACCTGCACATTGTAGTGTATTGTATTGTCCATTTGTCCTTGATATCAAAAGCCAGATCAAATTGGTCATGTAAGTCATGCATGATATAAACAAGTGAGTGGTTCTTATAAACCCATCCAATAAATTTTTGGTTTTACTTGTTTTACAATTTATTTGCTATTCAAGGTATATGAAAAGATTTTTCATCACCTCATTTGAAATCCAGATCCATTGAGGACTCCCATATGAAGACCAACTTGGTTCATACATAGTACCAAGTGTAGAAGTGTGACCTTTTAGCCTTGCCCAAGTTTATGGAGATGTTGAGGCCATCAGAGGTTAAGAAATATTTTTTCCTAGATGTTTAGAAAAAATTGATACTTGATGCTAGTTGACGTTTTCATAGCTTTCATTTTTCAGATGAGAATTTAATCATGTGTTTTTTTCTCTTCAAATTATTGTTTTTTATTTTATGGTTTGATTATTTATATTAAAATCTAATTGAGAAGTTATTTGACTTGTGCATTAAGAAATTGCTCTTGCAGCGGATGTTGAGGGATGAAATATAATGAAACAACCTTGTCTGAGGAAAAAAACAAATCCAACATTGCAAATGCTATGAGGTTGGGAGCTAAGCAAAAGGCCACCAAGTTGTATGCAAAGATGATCAAGTTAGTCATGGTGGCAAACACTGATTATAGTTTTAAGTTCTAAAAGAGGTTGGCAAACACCAGAGAGTTCTAGACTACACTGCAACTATAAGCGATTGTTGAATTGAATTACTTTGGATATGAATTTGAATTTGCAAAATGAATCATTCAATTAATGTATATGATGTTGTTTATTTTACGTGCATCCAATATTGCTTGTCGTGGCACGGAACACCACATTGTGGTAATGGAGGAGGATAAGGAAATTTTCAACGCCATCCTTGAACCTATGAGGAAGTCTATCCCGGCCATGGCGACAGCACAACCATCATCGCCAATTAAGGCATCCCAAAATCCGGACATTATGACCATTGTGGCTTGCAAGTTTGCTCAAAAGACACCATTCAGTAAGTTTGCAATTTTTTATATATTTTTTTTTTCATGTCAAGTTTTTGGTTTTGCAAATCTAATATTTTTTGACATTTATTTACAGTTGTAGAGAATTGACGTCAACAAATGGGATTATAAAGACATGAAGTCTTCTCTTGAATCCAAAGAAGCCTTTTCATCTTCTCGTGTATGCCAAGCAGATGGCATAGGTATTTGCAGAGTGTGGTTGTTCAAAAATAAAACACCATAAAGATATTTTTGCTTTGAATGTTCTGTATTTTATAGATGTTAGTGCATCCAAGGATAAAAAGACTTTAGAGTCATCATCATCTACAATTGAAGGTTTGGCAACCAAGTCCATTGCAATTTAGACTTTTGAAATTGACATATCTCATCAGTCGTTCTATTTTATGTGGATTTTCATTATGATTGGATATGTGTGTTTTATGGTTATATCTTAGACATTTGGTGTTTCCATTTGCATTATATATATCATGATGTCTATCAAGAATGATTATATTTTTTTGTTGCAAAGAACATCTTTAAGATACGTTTATAAGTGCGTCAAAATTCATTAAATCAACTTCACATTTCTTAAAATTTTGAATGTAAACATATAATAAACCCACAGTCATAGGTCCATCACCCATTTTTTATACAAAAAAATTTCATGCTCACAAGCTCATTGGCTCACAGGCTCACACGCTAGCAACCCTGTACTTTAATTACCACGATAAACAATTTGGATGAAACTAGTCGCGATCTAGATGAACAAGATCGTTTGATTGACTGACTCAAGAGATTCTAATAAGGATTCTAAGGACAAACCAACTCGATAAACATGTTGTCCAACGCAACAAATTGGCTATCCAAACAATGGAAGCAAAAAACTGATGCAATGAACTTCATGGATGCTTTTAACCACATGCATGATAAATCTTGGATTAAGAAAAACTAATTTTACAAGCCTATATTTTCCATTCCTACAATATTTTGATGTCTCTTCTGTTTTTGAAAGTCTATTTATAACACAATTTTTAATTTTATTGTATACATATTTTTTCTTTCTAAACAAACTAGTTTTTCAAAATTTAAAGAACATGTTTTTGGCATTGATGATATATTATGTATCGATTGATGAAGTTAATTTGCTTTCAGATTTGTTGGCTTATCATTATTTTGTTAAAAGTATTAGTATATTGCCTAATGTATTGACTTGTGCTTATAGTATGTATTGCACCCATCACTATAGTCATGCCACCATATCTTGTGCACATTTACCTTATGCTAATGAACACAAAATTTAAAGAAACCAAAGAAGGTGGTGATGAAGATCCAATTGGGAAAGAAAAAATTATAGATGTCATACAAGACATTCTAGAGGCACAAAAAGCTTTTGTTGTAGCATTCCTAAATTTGGAAGTTGTTTAAGAAGCCCAAGTGTAATGGAAGACCAAGATATTGAAGTGATGTAAAAAGCTTTAATAGAAAAAGACCCATATTTAAAAAATGCCACAAAAATTAATTTTTCATAAGTGGTTCAATTGCTTTAAAAGCCTTGACAATGAAAGATAAAAATAATGGAAGACAAGGATTTAGAAGGTCAAGACACTTGGGTGGTAGTTGAAACTATTACAATGGTAGAAGGAAATCAGTACAAATACCTCAAAATGTTGGAACAAACATCAATTCCTGAGTGGAGGCATATTTGACCAATGAACAAAGTTGAAGCAAATATTTTCTCCAAATTCCTTTGAAATTTTCCAAAGAAAATTTGAGATTTTTATTGGATGAATCAAGCCTTATTTTATGTAGAGATCATTCCTTACTTTCCATGAACATTCTTATCATCCTCAATGAATTGTCAATATTACTTTGTGTTGTTAAAACAATGTAAAAATGAACACCTTGATCTATCTAGGCATTAAAGGATTTGAATCCAAGAATTTTTTAACATGGATGAAAAGCTATTTGGATGAAACATAATTAAAAAGCATTCTATTCATCGTCTAGAACATAAACTTTGCAAGAACTTAAAAATTAAGTATTCATATATTGAAATCAATAGAGTATAGTTTGAAACAATATAGACAATTTTTGAATGGTTTTGTGACGCATCTCTTAGAGACAATTCAATAAATTTGGAACCTTGATATGACTAAAGTTGTTTATTCAAAAACAAATGAGAAAACAAACATTCAAATTTTTTGTTGATATTAAAATAAGGAACTACACTACAAATAACTCTAATACATACAATAGCATTGTCTTGGTTTTCTCATATTCATTGCAAATATAAGGTAACCACACCAAATTTATTTTAATAAATTATAACCCATGAAGGACAATTGTCCACCAAGTGAATAATTAAAAATTGATGTAGGTTACTATGAAGTCAATTTTTGATAGATTTCTTTGAAATTTTGACATAAGATGTGGATATGTACCTCTTTTGCGGAAATTAAAAATTTGAGGATTGGATGCCTGGATCAAAAGTCATGCTACCTGGATTTTTTCAAGTAGGTCAGCAACTTTGGCAAACTTGTGCAAAATCCCTCTTTTACTTCTAGATTTGACTTATAGATAACTAATATGATATAATACGAACTTGTCAAAAAAATACTATGGTTGGTGCAAAAGTCTCACTCCAATATGAGTCAAAGTCTGTTCACCTTATTAAGTTTGGATTAAAAGAAAAAATTAATTCTAACTGAAAATGCTAAAATCTTTCAATCCATGAGGTCAAAGTTTCTGAATTTTTTTCTATACATTACAATTGTAGTCTAGTACAATTTTGTATGGTTGAATTTTTTTTTCAATTTTTTTTTTCCTTTTATTTGATTTGCCCTAAAAAGAGGCTAATTTAACAATTTATACCCAAAATGTGCCATCGTCCTTTGGAGGGCCACTTTTGCCTTTTGGAAAATTTTCAAGTTAAATGAATTTTTTTGTTATTTTTACATATGACATTTATTTATTAGTTTTGTAATTGTAACAATTATAATTTAGTACAAAGCTAATAGAGATTTTTCACATTCATTTGATAGATACTATATAGTCTATTGTAACAAAATATTTACGCTCAAACTTGAATATGATTCAAAAGGCCAAATTGGGCTCAAAAACAAAGTTTGACCATATGGCAATGGAACATTTTACCATAGATGTACACTATAATTTAAAACATTGTAGTCTAAATCAATTTATCATGTCATTCTAAAATTATGAAATCAACACTTTGTGGTTACAAGCTAGAAGTTCAAACTGCAATAAAAAAATGAAATTTACGATTTTCCAAGAATTTCAAATTAAAGTAGAAATTAGACTTGATAAGCTTCACTTCAAAAGAAATTAAACTTAATAAGCTTCATTTCAATAGTTGGTCTCAAATTCAAAAAAGATCAATTTTATGGGTAGAATTAAAATTAAGAAAGAAGAGCAAATTGCCAAAATACAATATACAATGATCCATAGATTTGCCATTTTCTTATGTAGAAAAGTAAAAAAATATCACAAAGAGGGAATATCCAACACTTTGCATTGAAAGTGGGTTCATACAACTCCAATCCCAAAATTTGGATGAAAAATATTTTTTTCCATCCATGTGGCCACCCTAAAATCATCCAAAAGACACAACATCTTTTCATGCATTTTAAGATTAACCCCTAAATGAACAAACGTTCAAATTTCAACAATTGTTGAACGTAAACACATCCAAAGTTAACAAAGTTCAGAATTCAACATTTTGGAGAAAAAAATAATTCTTGTGAGAATTGCAAATATTCAATCTATAATCAATTTTAGAAGGAATTTTTAATTTTTGGCTTCAAGTTTAATTTAGTTTTTTTGATTTGTAAACTTTGTATACTAATTGATCTAATTCTATAAATATGATTTTTAAGTCAAATTTTACAACTATTGTTTCCAAGTCACCATCAAATTATTATTCTAAATTATATTTTATAATACATCATTACAATTTTGGAAATTTAGACTACACCCTAGTCTATAACCCATTTGTAGAAATTTGAAATGTGAACCTCACTAACAATCTGTGAACAACAAAGAGAGCCTGGACAATTTTTTTTCTAAATCCATTGGTGCAATCCAATCAAGAAATGATTGATTGTGTGATTTTTGGTGAATTTTTGGTGAATGGAGAAGGTGCTCTAGACTGTCACATCAAATCCTCATATCTTTTTCCACACTTCAAAATGATTTGGAAAAAATTGCATATCAAAATCATTATGATATTTACTTGTGGGATAGAAAATCAAAGATTTTGGATCACTTTTGAGCATTCTAATTTCAGCATATGTACACAGTAGTGCCTAATCAAACATCCTTCATCCATCTTATCAATAGTAGCATTTTTTCAAAAATTGTACAATTTAGTTGATCTTTTTTTCATAAGAAAGCTACATAAATCTTCTTTCATGTCAAAAGTGGTGATCATCAAAATTATTCCACACAAATGAAGAATTATGCTTGTTACAAGAATTAGTCAAGAAAACAAGAATTTTGCTAAAAATACCCGGATCCTTTAGGAATTGAGACAACTACTATAACTATTGTATAGAAACTTTACAATTTGATGGGCTTATCTTTTAGGGGTTAAACTTGAAAAATCTGAAAATTCTAAAATTCTAAAATTTGAGTATCTAGAAATAAGCTTGAAAAAATTCAGATAAAAAATTCAGATCAATTGTTGGACTCAAATTTTAAGAGGATAATTTTTATGAAATAAATTCACATTGAGATTAAGGAATAAGAAGTGACCACAATACATTAAAGTGATCTGTGGATTAAGTGTCCTCTTTTGTAGAAAATTCATTAATATTACAATAGGAAAATTCTAACATCAACCACTGCAAATGCTTTTAAAGAACTTTCCAAGAAAAAATTGCATGAAAAAGTGTTATTTTCTATTTAGTAGGTCTCTCCTAAATCTTGTATCGAACAAAAATTTCTGTAACTTTGTTTCAAGGTTATTTTTGTATGATTTTGCTGGCAATTGAAAAAAGATTCCAAAACATCTTATTGTAAATCCCTGGGTGAACATTTCAATAAATTATAAATCATTGTAAAAAGTTACTAATAAAATTGCAAAGAAGTTGACATTATTTAAAACTCACATCAATAGCAAAGAGCATTTAAAAATGCATTCAAGGTTTATCACCAATAAGTTTAGTTAAATTATTAAAAAGTCGATTTCTTTTAAATTTTTAATAAATCATTTTACACAAGTGCATTACTTATATCCAAAATTTATTGGGAAAATCTAATTTCTCAATTAGTTATTGCAATTCTTGAAGTATACAAAACATACTAGAGCCACTGTATCAAAATTTAACCTCATTTATTAATGTAATTCATTGATGAGATTTTGATCAATTTCAGTATGAGAAAGTTTATTTTTATTTTTTATAGATATTTATTTCTCAAGAAAATTGGTGGAAATTTAGTTTTTGTGATTTTATAAAGTGCAACATGTAAACAAAAATATATTAATTCCAATACATACAATGGCTCGTATTGCATTAATTTCCACAAACTGCAAAAATTTTGTAACGGAACTATTTTGCAGGTGTCGCTAGTCCTCGCTAACAGGATAATTCAGCGTACAGGTACCGCCCCTTAACACCGTATCCAAAACCCTCATCGAAACATTCACCCCGCTGCACTCTCATACGAGGACAATGTTTTCAGCAGGAGAATTGAAAACACTAATTGACGAAAAAAATCGACCGTGGGAAGAACCAGCAGAACGGTTGGCGAAACAGACAACGTCTAGTCAGAAAACATCAGAACCACGGGTAACCTAGGAAAATAGGCACACCAACAGTAAATCATGCCAACCTCTCCGAACAATAAGTCACAACAGATACAATACTCCGACCCACCTTTCCAGCCGACACCACATGTAAAAAAATGAACACCAAAATCCAGTGATATTTACTGCTTGAGTTTACATTCTGCTTGATAGCTGTTGCCTCTCTCAAGTACTTTCATGACACATTTTACAGCAACCCACGAAGACTGCGAGCTCCCACTGCAACGACTCGGCTGCCAACTGAGACCCTGCTCACAGACTCGGACCACCACATCAGAAACAAACAACTCTATCAAACAAGGGTATCAATCACACCCCACATACGCCAGGCGACACCACAAGACACGGGTGATCGCCCTGAAGCACGCTAGCTAGTCAAATCTACAAAACGGACGCCGTGCAAGGAAACCCGAACCAGCACTCACTCCTTACAACATCGCCACCCAAATAATAACATCCAAGGCTGATCAACAAGGCTCCAAGCTGCATACGTCCGTCCGTCCGTCCGACCCACCCCACTCAGAAACGGCAAGAAGTGCCCAGTCTCTGCACCTGGTTCTTGCTCTTCAGCTTCACCTTCAGAAAAGACTCAGGAAGAAGCTGCGTCAAGTGCACCAGGAACAGAGACCAAACCTTCTCGTTCATGTCCGTCAACACCAGAGGACCCTCAGGACGCTCCCGGACGTCCTCGCTCACGTCGCGCACCGACTGCGTCACGTTCAACGCCGCGTACCCACGAAGACCAGTCGGACGAGGCTTCTCGATCTGCGTGTGGGAACGGAACTTCGGATTCAGCTTCAGAGAGGACATGCGGGACAAAGAATAAGAGTCACACGTCGTCGGGGACGGCTGCAGCTGCGCAAGGCCCAGAGGGGAGCGAGGAAACGCAGAAATCTCCAGCGAATGAAAACTCGGCAACACCAGCTCAGGACCGGAATCGTTCAGAGACCACTGCTGAGGGGACAGAGGCGCACGGGGAGAAATCGATCTGCAACCGTACGCGGGAGAGTAGAAAGCTCGCTCAGGAAGCTTCAGCTCGGGAACTTCGTCGTCGTCGTCCATTTCGAACTGCACGTTATCATCCTCCGCAGAAAAATCCTCCGAAATTAACGAATCCTCCACTCCATCCTCCTCCAAACGCACATCCTTCTTCGCCTCCCACATCGCAAGCACGCACACCTTCTCCAGCTCGCTAGCTTCCTCCTCCACGCCGCAAAGCTCACGAGTCATCATCCCACCGATCTCGCAAAGCGTCAGACCTTCCAAAGCGGCCAGCTTCAGGAACGTCGTCGACAGAACCAGCATGCGGAGACAAGCCTCGCGCAGGCTCGGAAGCTCGTCGCGCAACAGAGAACAGTCGAACGCGGGGTCCAGACGATCGATGTACTCGAGCTCCTCCTTCGAGAATGGGATCGACGCTTGCGGCCAATGCAGCCATTCGAAGTACGGCTCGTCCAGAGTCTCGGGAAGGCAGAGGCCGTGGTCGATGGGAATCAGCTCCACGGCGTCCACCTCGAACAAACTCCCAGACTCCACGTCCATCTTCTTCACCAGGATGTTGCCTGCGTGACGGTCGGTGTTGAACAGGCGAACGTCCAGGATGGCGATGCGATGGACATTGGAAACGGGAAACTGGGATGTGCCGTGGTCGTTGGCGTCGTAGTCATGTCGCACGAACTGCTGAAACGAAGCAATCTTCGCGTTCTGAGCATGGCCTGCGCTTGCGTAATCCGCATTCACATGGAAAACGGAGTGCGTCGCGTTCACCAGAGCGGTCACGGGAACCTTCGCGAAGTGCTCGTGGTCCAGCAGATACGCAGCGACCTCTCGCACACCCGTCTCTCCGACGCGGATCGAGGGTTTCAAACCAGGTTGTCCCAACGCTCGACCGGTGAACCCCTTCGGATTGTTGGGTGCGAAAGGCTCCTCATCCGTGGGCTTCACAATCGCGACGTTATCTCCTTTGTTGTTTCGGAAATAGTATGCACCGCCAAGACCACCAGTGGCCACAACGGGCTGCACGCCGGCTTCAATGCCTTTCACAACCTCGCGTACTAGTCGCCTAATCTTGGGAGCGGTTTTCGAGCCGCCCACGATTTCAAACACGCTGTTCTGATGAAATTTTTTTCCTCTTGGCGACAGACACGGCGTCGAAGAGCTCCGGTAGATTCCCCTCGTCAGCAACAGAGGAGCGTCTCCTCTGATCTCGCTCAAATCCTTGTCAAGAATGTGGTCGCCAAAGACAAGTGTGCTTTGTTCGGTCGGGACGCCAAATGCCGCCTGCACTTTCTTCTTTACTGATATAGCGTTGTCACCTCTATCCAACTCTATTCCAAGAACGCTTCCTGTAGAATCACATATTATTTCAGTCCCGACGTGCACAGTTGTTGTGGTTGAAGCATCGATCGAAAGAGATAATTGGTAAGATTCTTTGACTGCTGCCTGAGGCGTTCTTAATATCCAGAAGAAGTATTTACATCAGCTTAAATTATGGAATGCTCATGGCCAACAAGATGACCAAGGTGGAATGAAGCAAAACATGCAAACTATGCGATGCGAAGACGCAAAGTGAGGCAAGTATTCAAAGGCATGGCTGACGCTGCCTGCGGGTCAATTCTTTCACCTGAACAAGTTTGGACGAAAACGCGTCGCCCTCCCACTTGGCGGCACACATTTTGGTGAAAGCCATTTCTGCCCTGATGAAAGCCATTTCTCCCCTGATAAAAGCCATTTCTGCCAAGACTTTGGCCATTAACTGTATCAGCAACTGCCAAAGGTTTCCGAACTTGCACTGGGCCTTGTGCACTCGGAGGCATACCTGCACCAGCCACAGGAAGGTTATCATCCGCCATTACGAAGTCCGACTAGCTCTACACTCTTAGTCACAACACTAATGTTTATATGCCCTCAAAATTTCCTAAGTCTGGGTCAAGAGCCAAGAATTGGCTGTCGAACTCCAATGTCATCCAACAATTATGGCTTAAGATACTTTCGAATCATCATCTGCATCTTCCCTTAGAAAGAGAGCATACAAAAACCTCGAGTAATTCAACACAGCTTCACTTTGAAGCTTCGAAATGCATTACTCCCAATCCCCTTGGTTCCTGTTGCGTGTTTCATCGCACGCTCTTGGTCGAGAAGCAGTATGATCTGAACAGGAGCGACGAGGCCATGCTACAATGTTTCCTTACCTGGAAGAGACGTCGTGCCCAACCTCGAATGCGTCCCCTTCTCTTGTGAAGGCCGCCGAAAATTGCTTCCACCAGCAGGCAATCATCCAGGGCTCCGATGGCCGTGTCAGGCTTCCGATTTCTTCCCTTTTCTTCCTTGCAGATCTATAACGTGTTCAAACTAGACGCACCAATCACCCGCCTCGCTACCATCACCACGGGCAGAAATCCTTCCAGCAAGACGTCTCCCTAAACAGGACTGATCCTCTCCAGGAACGAGCGATGGTGCCGATGCAATGCGGCCACTCAAGTTTTGATCAAACTTCAGTAACACCCTTTCCTAAGCTTCGAAAGCACAAATGTTCACTGACACTCACGGAGCCCCTGTGCATGACCCGTGATAACCTTTCCTACTACATTTGCAGAGCTTGGGCGACAAGCGCGGCTACTCGCATTTCATTCCATCCGTGGCCACCACTCCATGAAACTCACGCAAAGTGCCACTCCCAAATTCCCACGACGCCGCTCCGATTCGAGTCAAAGAAATTCCCTCTCTGTCAAAACGACATTAACTCCACGCGCAGATCTACCGCCTCATCAGAAGACGAACCCTATTTCACCTGTCACAACAGCACAACGGCGTTCTCACGATACCTGACAAGAACGTAAAACAAGACCGACTCTCACATCAGAAATCCAAACTCCTACCCTCACGCGTCCCAATGCAAACATATTCCGCATCAACTTTCCCAAAACAAGGCCACAGCCAAATTGGCCGGCACAGGGGTTTAGGCCGGCAGCGCATTCCCAAAACAGAATGCGCACTTCCAAAACAATGCATTACCAGAAACTACGCACCCGTCCTACCGATCTGCACCACATCGCGGTTGTCAAGCCTTCCGCAACGCAAACTCCTCACAAATGCCGCGAATGCCGCCTGACCGACACAGGGAATTCTACGGAATGCCGGGCGCGAGGTTCATCGGCAATGGCTCATTTGAAAATGTGAGTTTCTAAACAATATCAAATCGAATCAAAGCCTTTGTCGTTGCAAATCAATAGGACAGCAGTGAAGAGAGTGCGCCTCCCGCGTGACGCAGCATCCGAGCTCTTCGTCGCGCAATCTGGCACTTCTACGGCGACAAGTGCAGCGTCGTCGCGGAAACACGGCCTCCTGCCCCCGGTACCCTAAAACCACCGTGGATGGACAGAAAAGCACTTCTCGTTCTTCCAAATACCTTTCTCGAAGCTTCCTTGAACTCCTTCGAACCTTTGACGACGAGGGAACGAGAACTCCAGTTCCTTTTGAGATTTGGCATGAAGGGTGTGTGGGTTTGGGGCCCACACCTAACTAAAGTCCCAAACCATGGTAGGAATTTTGGAAGTGCATTCTCTTTGCAAAGCAATAACATTCTTATCAAGGAGACCACCATTTGAAAAGAAATAACTCCAATTTTATTTTGGATTTGGCGTAAATTAAGAGTATGTTCATTCATGCTCATAGACAGAAACAAGTGACTTAAAAACTATAGGCGCTTATGAGAGATGGCTCTATATTATCTAATCAAAGGTTTTATTATACTATATAATAGGTTTATTATGGTAAATCATATGCTTTGTGTTTACTATGACTATGTTGTTTTGAGGAGCATATGTGACTTCATTTGAAAATTATAATTATCATGTTGAGTGAGAATGTCTCATGTGTGGAAAACAAGTGGCATTGGATTAACAATAGCTAATGTGAAATGATCTTTTTTAAACTTAAATGGAAACTATTAATTACAAGATTAATTTTATCCTATGTAAGGATAAAACTTTCAACTATATGATTATTTTTAAATCCCTTAAGGACCAAGGGATAGTCTAGATTTCTAAAATTGTGAAGGTGCATCATAAAATACAACTTAGAATAATAATTTAATAGTGATTCTCAAACAATAGTTGTAAAGTTTAATTCATAGATTATATCAATACAATTAGATCAACTAGTATTCAAATTAATATTTTTCAATTAAATTTGAAGTCAAAAAAAAAAATTTCCTTCTAAAATTGAATGTAGATTGAATATTTAAGATTTTTATAAGAATTTTTTTCCTTTAACTTCTAAATGATAACTTCTAATCATAGTGAATTTTTAAAATTTAAACAAAAATTATTTTATTCAAGTCATTTTGAAAGGTCATTTTTTAAACTGCAAAAGCTTATTTTTGGAGACGAGACCTATGAGAACTTTTTGAATTATAGAATATTTGCAAAACAAAGTCTTCAAAATTTATATTGTGCAAATGTCAAAGAACTAACACAAGAATCTTCAAAAATAATAATGGATGAAGAAACACATTTTTGTGCGCTATGGATGTGTTTGTATTCATTTGTTGTTTAAAATTTGAACATCTAGTCCCTTAGGGATTAACTTGTATATGGAAGAACGTTTTATCATTATAATATTTTTATCTTGTACATAGGCATTTTTAAAAAAAAAGAGCTGTCCAACATAGATTCAAGCTAGATGATAGACAACAAGCAATGAACAACCATATTCTTGTATTTAAAAATAATTAATTGATAGATTGCATTATTTTTTGAAATTGGAATCATGAGAGATCTTTCCCAAATTATTTATGGTTATTGATTTGATGACTTTTGGAGCATATAATACTTATTTGAAGTTTCATTTTTTATTTAGTTAGAGTTACAAAATGCAGATCAGTCTACATAATTGACCTTATTTTAGTGGACAACACAAAATAATCCCTTTGTATAAAAAGACTCAATCTTCTTCAACTTAATCCAATAAGGACTTCAAAGACTATAAGCATCCTATGAATAACTTTTAGAAAACTATACAAACAAAGAATACACCTATTCATCTAAAAATTTAATGATTTTTGGCTACCTACCTTGGTAACATAGGGCCATATCTTTCTAAGGTTAATATGTTCAACATTGGACAATCTCTTAAGAATCCAAGAGTCTAGATTTAACAACATAGTTAAGTAGCATACTTATGCTACATTTAACTATTTTTTGACTTTTACATGCATTCTCGACAAAACATTAAAAAATCTCCAGATAATAACATTTGTATAGATCTTCAGATGTTTTGTAACGATCTCCCAATGTTTTACATAGATCTCTTGATGTTTTGCATTATTTCCAAATGACCTTTTTTTTTCTATTATTAATTTTGGACCCTTTGAAAGTCCAAAAATAGTTAGCTGTGACATACTTATAATAACTTTTGAATATGATATCCAAATAATACAAATGTGTGGTGCATTGGAATACTTGTTTATTTGCTAACAATAGTACTACCATTCTACTAGCAAACACCTCTTTTTAAATTTTATTCCTTGTAAAGTAAAAGTACTCAATATCACCACCCTTCATTTTGCAACCACCTATGGAAGAGTCTCAAAGGACTAAAATAAGATTGAAAAAGTACCACTACATCCCCCTATTCCACCTCAAGTTTTCAAGAGCAAACAATGGAAGTTGAAGCATTTCATACCTCACGGGTGTCTATTTTAAAGGGGGTGTAGTGGCATGTGTAGGTAGCCTATGCTTTCAACATCAACAATTTGTAAAATATGAACAGAGCATCAAAAAATTATGAAACAAATTGGGTTGGATTCCTCTTGAAGTCACAAACAACGTCGTTGAATTTTTTCTCTCATATGCACTCAAACATGAGAGCACTAAGAACAAGTGAGCACAAGAACAAGTGTCACTTTTGGGTCCTCTTGCCTTACTATTGGCTCACTTTTTGAGTAATTTCCTACTCATGCTTCAAGCTTCCTCCCACGTTCATCAATGCAAAGCCTCCTCTCCTTCAGTACAGAGTCAGTAAAAAGCAACAGTTCTCAGCACTTTGAGTGTAGCAATTAGGTTTTGGTTATAACATCGAAAGAAAACAAGGAAATGGTTGACAACAGCCATGTTCAATTGGCCCAGAAAGGCTTCCAAGATATCATATTCATTAGGTCAATCCACTGCATCTTCATACTAAGTGCGTTCCAAGCATACTAGAAATGTATCTCATCCCACAATTTGTGGAAACAAGAGAGCAGAATATAGATTCCCCAAACCTCTTGCACTTATAGTGAGAGGAGAGAGATCCTCAGAAAAAGATAAGGTAACTGCCGGTAAGACGAGAACAGATCTCAGAGCTGCAGCTGATGCAAGCAGTATCAAAAGGCCAGATTAATACTTACAATCCCTCTCGCGCGCTCTCTCCCTCCACATAACGAAATGCCAAGAGATGAACAAAACTTGAACGCCAAACTAAATTTGTACGTCAATGTACCTAGCAGAGAAGGGAAGTTAACCAGTTCCAGTTACAAAGCACCAATTTAGGTCAAGATCACGTCAGTAAACAGCTTCAAATTCAGCAAGTGCATTTGAGTACATATTTCAGAAGTCCACATTGAGTTGCAGACAAAGTAGGCAGTATCAAAATATAGATATTACACTCTATCACGCCTCCACTTAACTCCACGAGTACAGAGTAACTATGATTCAACATCGAAGTTGAATATCAATCTAAATTTGTATATGACCTAAAGAGGGAAGTATCATACAATTTGTCAACTGACATTGAAGAAATGACAGTTCGACTGCACATGCCTCAATCATGACGTCGTCACGATTGGCTTCGAGGCGGCCTCAATCCCAGAGACTTCAAAGCTATCCTCCCAATTCTGTCCATCGTACGTCCTCACTTCGACGTGAGAGAGCGTCCCCGAATCCACGCAATTCACAGTCACCCCCACCCCATCGGGATTCGAGCGAGGGATGTAGAAGGACGTAATCCCACACACCTTGCAGAAATAATGCTTGGAGGTATGAGTCCCGAACGTGTACAAGGTGAGATACTCGCGGGAGGAGTCCTCCAACTCGAAATCCCGCTGCGGGACGATGAAATGGACGTTTCGTCGCATCGCGCAGTCCGAGCAGTTGCAGTCCCACGCTACGACGCTCGCTGGTGCCTTCACTTTGTAGCGCACTCGCCGACAGTGGCAACCCCCTTGATGTTGCGTCGCCATGCTGGAGACCTAATCGACGGATCGCTTGCGCTCTTGCACCAGAGTGCGAAACTTCACAGACTGCAAATGTCGGGGGAAACTAAGCTCCTTGAATCCCTAAATCCATTGCTACTTGTGTCGAACAATTCCGAGGCTTCAAATCATCATCGACTGCAAAACCCTAAACACATTGCCCACTTGAGTTCCGCAAATGCGAGAATTCAAATCACCGTCTGGAAACATTAGCTGTGGATCATGGTCATCACGCCCCAATATGCGACACTTACAGTGGAGCCACCCATAACCGATCAAATAAGCAATTGTGGACATGATCTGGAGTAACTTAGTGCAAGGCGAAGCAAATATTTATGGAGGTGCAGAGATACCAATGTTGAGGATTGCTAAAAATTTGGTAATTTTATTGCTTGAACTGAAGTTACTATGAATTTTGGAAGTCAAAAGTTGGTCTTGACCCATGTCCAATATGGAGAGTCTTCCAATTTCAATCATTCAAGATATAACTTTCCTCTTCATTACTTCCTACTTTCTTGCTCACTACTTCAGGACATGTGTCACGACCTTTCTAGTTCCAACCTTAAAAAGGAGAAGAAAACACATTTCAAACTTCGGTTGGCAATCTTGGTTGGAAATAACTAGGATAGCTGACCCATTTCCAACCACCACCCCATTTTCAACTTGTAGATTGCTTTATTTCTGTGAGGTTGTGGCGCAATTCAAGGAGTAGTTGTGGCACATTATGATTGGCTATAAGGCTATCAATATTGCAACGAGCCTTTTGTTGATTTTTCAATCAACCTATGGTTAGAAATAGAAAGGTCTATGTGTCTATTAATGGTTCCCACAAAAAAATTCATAGTAATTATGTTTTGTGTAATAAAATTCTGGAAAAACATGCAATCCTTCCGAATTCTATTTTGTTACATGGAAAAAATTGGCATTGAAAAAACATGTGCTCTAATTATGCATAATTGCTCAAGTGGTTGGAAATGGATCGTGTGCCATACTCCCTACAAATTGGATATGGGACTTGGTCAAGAATGGGTGGTTCTACCTTACATATGGACTAGAAAAAAGCCACCCTAAATCATACATATTCATGACACAAGATGAATACAATTAGAATAATAGAGTCTAGAATAGTCTAGTGCATTGATTTTGAAATTTTCATAACTTATTCATCTAGTGCTCAAATATTACATGCTAAGTGCATTAAATTCCTCTTTTGTTTGCCAATAAGATTCAATAAAAACAAGTAGATATATTGCGATTGGCTCTGTTGTTGTAGCATTAGCACACTTTTTAAGTAAAGTACCTATTCAAGCTCCTTTACATATAGCTGCTGCCAATGCAAAGCTTCTTCCCCTATAGTCCCAAATCAATAGTTTATATTTCATATAGAATTTTTTTTCAATTGCTATTATTTAATGTCAATTATGGGTGCACTAACGTTTCAAAGTATGCTAAAGTAATAATCTAAATTTTTTATTATATGGGACCAACATATGTATTGTCTACTTTCAAGTCAAAAAGACAAGTTTCATTGTCATATGATCAAATTTTATTTTTTTAACTCAATTTAGCTATTTAAATTATTAGTGTTTGAATTTCAATATAATATATTTTTGTAATATGAGACTATGTGTTATCTATCAAATACAAATACATACATATATAATACCAATAAGATTTAATATTGAAACAAAAGTGTATAGTTTTTCAAAATCATTTTTGAAAAATCTATACATAGGATCTTGTTAACTACTATCAAAATACTCTACATTCTAAGGTTTAAGAAACTTTGACCATGCAAATTTTATGATATGATGAATTAGTTTAGTTTTTGAAACAACAATTTTTTTTTCCTTAGATAGAATGATATTGAAGCCCATATCTTAAGTTTTCACAAAAAAAGAGTTTTCCATTTTTTGACCAAATGCAAATAAATATGAAAAGTTGAAAATATGCATGCCAATTTTACAAGGATTGAAGCAATGGAAGATTGTTATTACCTTACAATAAAGTGAATCTTACAATCAATGTCAAAGTGTTGCTTTTAAAATTTTATGAAATAGATATTTCTAAATTATAATTATATTTTATTAATTGACCCTTGTATTATGACTACTTCTATACCTTTGAGCATAATCGTGCAATTGGTTTGCCCAACCTAATTATAATTTTGAGAAATTTTGGTGTACAAATGTTTTATTTGTGATACTTTGATGTTGAATGCCAGGGAGATCATTTAGAGTGTCCATTAGAAACTACATGTGTTAAGATTTTAGACCCCCTATATTGTGTCCTAAAATTTAAATAAAAGGAAAAGAAAAAAATATGAGTAGATATTCCTACTTTGAAAGTTTATGTTTTGAATTATTGATATTTTTATTTGTTACTTATAATATTTACAAATTTTTGAAGAAAGAGATACACTATAGAGCTGAAAATAATTTTCACACTCCTATATTATATAAGAAAAAATTGTCTAAAAAATGAACAAAAAATTATTAAAAATAACTCTTTTTTTAAAGTTCATTTTTTCTTAAATAATGATGCAATGGTCATCTAAATGTATTCTCTATAAATATTTGAGTTGAAAAATATGCCATTTTAGTTCATTTTTCAACCTATTCTAGAAATCATTTCATATCTTATTTGAATTGAAAATGTTCAGCAATAGAAACCTATTTTCATTATTAAACAAAGCTCAAAATTATAGGTTGAAATTATAGTTTATTAAAAAGTATACATGAGGCCAAAAAAATACTTGAACACACATGGTTTGTTATGGATACACTAAGTGATCTCCCTGGGTGTTAATTGATTCTTTGTAGTGTAAAAATTTTCCTAGGCAATATGGATTTTTTCCACAAAATAAGACGAGCAGATTGATATTTCTTAAATATTTCTACAATAAAATTCAAAAATTCCATCACCAATATTTTTTGATCAATTATTATATAACACAATGAAAAGCATACAAAATAATTTATCAAAAATGGAATTTTTTTTTTTGAAATTAAAATTTGGTGTTGATGAAGATTGCATAAAATAATAAATTTAATAGGATAGTTTTGATAGAACATTCTTTAAATGGATTTAAAAGGAAGAATGTGAAGGACTTCAAAGTGGGGTTGTAAGACTTCTTAGAAGATATTGTACATTGGAAAAACAATAATTTCAGCTGATTGTGACCGTTCACTGTATGATCCATCCAATAATCCTTACCCTTTGCTCACTTACACATCTATAGAATTTTTTTCTTGGGATGGCCTCAAATTGGCTAGATTTCTTCCCAAGAGAATCCACAGTGAATATTTTTTGGAATGTTTAACTTTGAAAAATCACCCAAGGTAAAATTTTTGTCCAAACACAAAAGTTTTTTTGGCTATAGAAAGATAACTTGACTAATCACATGAGAAAAATATATAATTTCAAATAATATATTTTTTGGGATCTAGACAAACCCTGAAGTGGGGCAATGACCATAAAATGGTTGATTGGAGTTAAGTGATTTAGATTCTACAGAATGAAAATTGCAATCATAACTAATAATTTATCAATTTTTTTGTACTTTTTGTACTTTATAAATTGAGTAGAAAAAACCCTTGATAGATTCATTTTTCAATTCAGATAATACACAAAAATTGGGTGCTTTGCAAGGTATTTAATCTTTTCAGATGTGTCCTTTTAGCAATTCAGTTCATGATACTTGCACACACAAGTATTACCCTACCATTTCTTAATTATTATGGTAATTTGAGATGTCAAAATTATTTAAACTCCTCATAGGAAAGGGGGACAATTCAAATTTCAAAAACTGTGCAGATGTACTACAAAATATAATTTATAAGAATAATATAATGATGACTTTAAGATAAAACTTATAAATTTGATCTGTAAGTTTTTTCTATAAAATTTAGATCTACTACTGCATTAATTAATTAATATTATCAATAAAATTTAAAGCCAAATATTTAAAATTATTTTTAAAATTAACTATAGTGATTGAATTAACATAATTTTCACTGAAAAAATCCTTTTATTCCTATAGTCTCAACAATCCCCTCAAAGAACTACATCACAAAGTTCAGGGCATACCAATATGGTGCCTTGAAACACTATCAAGCTAATTTGGTACCAACCTCCATGCTAGGTTTGATATTGAGTTTACATGGAGGTTGGCACCAGATTATCTCGATTCTCTTTTGCTGCACCATATTGGCATGCCCTGACTTTCCTGATGTATTGAGGGTTCAAGCAAGTTCATGTAATCTCAAATTTTGGCATGATTTTTTGAAACTTTTTTTAGAATAGGAAAATTGATAATCTTTTTGGGAATAAATTTTTTAATTTCAATTAGTGCCCAAGGAGCAAAAGTTACTCCATTCAAACCAAAAATCAAGGGAGGGAGGGGGTGGGTGGGTTAGCAAAACAAACTCACAAAAATTTGATACCATTTAAATAAAATAAAATAAAATTTATGAATTATATTTTTGTCTATGTGAAAAGATTTCAGAAATTCCAATTGGATAAGTGATGTGAAGTTACGGAGAATCTTGTTTTGTAGGCATGGAATTCATTTCTTTGTCATAGTTCATCATAAAAGTTGTGCTAAATTGTTTTGGTGCTATTTTGATACAAGAGGCCACATAGTTTTGATAGCAAAGGTCATTTTAGTGTCATTTTATTCAAGCACTTTGATACTGAGTTGGCATGGAGGTTGACACCAAATTATCTTGATGGCATTTCAATGCACCAGCATGGCACCATATTCACATGCCTTGAAGTTCCTGATGTTGTAGTCTTTGTAAATCGCTGGGCAATTTTCTCTACATGCTTCACTATCTTTATTAAAATCTGGGCAGCTAGACGCCAGGATTTTGTGCAATCGGCCAGCACTGCCCACTCCTGCAAACAATCACCAAACTAATGGAATTATATAAATTCCTGAAACACGTGTACCAAATCGTAATGCATAGTACTGATCTCGGTACTGATAATGGGCCAAATTGCTCTGCCGGATGTGACAAGAAACAGCATAACATCCTGGAAACAGAGCTCAGTGCTACGTAACGAAGTCTGTAATCCTCAAAATTGCAACGTACAGTCTCAACAACACTATTGATGCAATCTTAGTAGAAAGGGAAGGGGGTGAATCAGTTCTAAAGATCATATATTTTACGAATCAGATTCTTCACCAATCTCCACGAAACAATGGATTGAGGAGATAGCCCTGCAATCTTGGGTCAAAACTACACTGAATAGGGGTATTAAGGGGACCCATACTAATTAATTGACATTACACAGTATATAAATATCTGCTTTTGCTGTACATTAATAGTTATTGATGTGCCTGGGGTTGTACATCATGTTTCAAACATCCTCTACAGCTTTCTACAATAAGTCCCTTTAATTTTTTGGTCCCCTTAATACCCCTATGAAACAGAATGTCAACATGAAATTCTTAAGGTATCCCGTACAAAGTCTTATGTCAAAAAGTTAAAACAACAATTTTGGTGATGTCCCTACCTTGCTTGGGTGGAGCTGAAAACAAGCTTGAAAGCTTTCCTCGAATTCTTATCAAGTGCATCACCCAATGATCCTGCCTTCCACTGTCGACCTTGTTTGACTCGTCGTGAGTGAGATCCTCAAGATTGAACTGATTTTTTTTTCCTTTTCCGAGTGTGTGTTGGCTTGTTCCTCGGCAACAAAGGACTTCCTTTGTTTCTTGGGAGTCCTTCATTTCCAGGAATCTCCGGAACGGTCCTCCCTCCTCAATTTCCACTGTTGGCTTATACATCGGCTAACTTTGGATTAATCACCGGGATTTCCCAAACGTTGAACCACCCTCAGCAACGACTTCTTCCAGCGTATGACCAAGCCCAAACAACTCCCAAGGCGTTCATTGTAAGTCTCATCAGTCCAGAAGGTGCCATCCACGACGCTGATCACTCGGCCAGCTGCTTCACACGGAAATAATTTTTCTCTCCATCAACACCATACCAGTTGTAACGCTACTCTCTATAACTCCCATGCCAACAACAACGCAGTCTGGTGATAAAAGCTGCAAAACCGTTGCCGAAACGCGCACGGTCGACGCACGGGAGGAGCTGTCGCAAAACAACCTACGAGCGTTGTCACACAACGCTGCTATACAAGAAAAGCAGTCGCATTAGTCATCTCTCTATCAGAACAATGGAGAACAAAACACATCGATTCTTAACGAGAATCTTGAAAGAGAGAGGCGCGCTTGAAGAAAGCATTGTCTAAAGAAACTAAGACTCTTCATCAAAATTTGAACACCCAAACAGGGTGAGTCACACAAGAGTGAGCAAAATCTTTTCTCATTTGTAGCATTGCCACAATACCTCTTGATGTAGTTGTTGCAAGTGGTAAACCACATTAAGCTTCGTAACAATATCAATCATCCAAAGCATGATACTAATCAGGTACATATGTGGAAAATTCACACTAAAAGGTGTCCAACCACGTAGCAAGCATTTCTCGTATTGCCACCCACATGGGAGAATCAAAAGTTTCACTGGAGCAGGATCAAAACATAAACAGAAAAGGGATGATAGTTTACTCACTTAAGGAGGAAGGGAAGAAGTCATATTCCCCACAAGTGAGAAACGACCTCACCCGCCATAGACCTGGTGGAGCCTCGCTTGAAAATCACACCGTTTTTGCAATCGCGTATAATGCACAATTCCTCAAGCAACTTGTCGAAAGGCATGGGCCTGAAGTAGCTCACAAGCTCGGTTGGAGGCACCTCTTAGGTCGCACCTCCACACCATCTCCCTCCTCCCCAACTCCCTCTTCCTCTTGCGGAGTAGCTCAGGGTTCCTTCTCTTTCGTCGCAACTCTTCTTCCAAGCACTCAACCTCCTCCTGCTCTCCTTCCTCTCCAGCCTCCCTCCTCTTATTGGAATCCATCTGGAAAACGTTGACAGAGTTCAATGTAGCAAATAACACAGAGAAACAGAAGTGAATAGCCTGAAACATTCAAGCTGATTAAATGCCTTTCACTCTCTTAAAAGTAAGAATCTCAACGTTCAAAAAATGGTACGAGATCCTAAACAGGCTGTATTATAGACTCTATCATCGCATCCTATCGTAAGCAAGGAACAAAGTCAATACCAACTGATTGAAGAAATCGGGATCAGCATTCTCGTAACAAGACTTGAATTAAAAACACCAGTAAATTAGTAGTCGTACAGATAAGCTCAATGTGGTAAAAATCGGTAGGAGACCTTCACTCGCTGCCAGATTCACAGGTCATCGTCCTTCTTCAGTCACAGTGTGAAAACCCATGAATTGGTCTATAAAACCTTAGATTCAGCCCTAGCACTTCCAAGTTCCAGCATTAAAAAAAAAAAATTCAATCTGCAATTTGAAGTTCTCAGAACATAAGAAGGGTGCATAGCAATGAGGTCAAGGTGGAGACATGAAACAATTACAGCCAAGGACAACACCTAAACAGGTCAGCACAACAAATGACATAAGATTTCTTGACCAATGGATCAAGATCAGGAGAGACATGGGTACATAAATTAAATGGCATAAAATCCGATACGTTTGTTTCAACTCTTCATGTTTCTCAGGCACATTAAGCTAGGTAACTGTACTTAACCTGCTGCTTTGATTTGACAAGAAAGTTGTCCGCATGATCAATCTAGGGAATACAACACTAACTCATGCAAGTGTCTCAATTGCAGTCTTTCGTGAAACGGGATTCTACAAACCTTAAATCATTCCAAAAATCATTCCAAAAAATCAAAATCAAATCTTACATAGTAGTCCCTGTGATTTCAACAGATGATTAGTCAGGAGTTCCTCTCCATCTGATGCAGAAACGATGTTTTTTGGTATGGGAATTTCCACCACCCTAAGTGGAATTTTCAAGATCCATTATTTCCCTGTCAAGGCCACCCGCATTTGGAGCCTGACTGATGTTTCTTTTTCTTTTCTTTTTAATCCACCGTCACTTTTCAAAACAAACAAACAAACAAAACTCTTCAAATATTAAAATTGTGACTCATAAAAACGACAATTGAAGTACTTCTTTCCCAAAAAAAGAAAAAAAAAGAAAATTAGGGAAAGAATTGCCAGTCCATTGCTTGTCAAGATTTCAAAAAATAGCCTAGATTTAGAAAACCATACCTAGAACGTCAGGCCACAATTAAAGGCACAGTAGTCCCTGTGATTTCAACAGAACTGGAAGCAATCGTCCCTCATCTCCAAATCAGTTGCTTTGAAATAGCATCTACGCTCCGTCAGATAACAGTCATATAGTTCTTCCTTTAAGTAAGATTTCAGAAGCAACAGATTCGCAGCTCGCCTAGGGTTTGCCAGGAACACGTAACTCATAATTCAGATGAGATTTCGGAAGCCATCGATTCTCATCTCCTCTACGCCTTTCCTGGACCACGTAATTCATGATTCCCCGTAAGAGTCCGCAAGCAACACATTCTTCACTCAGATTTTGCCGAAAAATCCGACTTCTTAAACCCTGACGACGAACGGCCTCACAACAAGCACCAGTAATCAGAATCCTCGAAGTCATCTGACGTTACCGGATGAGCTGAATTGTTCAGATTGTAATTATCGCAGTCACGTACAGTTGTCTTGCAATGAGAAGCATTCAAGCTCATCGCAAAAGATCGCAAGATCTACAAGAAAGAGATCTTAAAGAAGCTGGTGAATTGGAATTTTCGAATTTGCATACCGTATTGCTGAAATTCGGAGAACGAACCAGAAAGCCCGCATCGTACTAACTTAGTGCGGCGATAGAAAGAAATGACTCAAATGAGACCTTGACGAGGAATCGGTGTCAGTGGAGATTCCAGCGCTCGAGCTTTGCAGGACAGAAGCGCACGACTCTCGGAGATTGGATGCGTGCCATGATGTAAGTGGTTTTCCATGGTTTTTGGATCTCTCAACCTCTGATGTTAGGGAAGTGCCGTTCTTTTGCTCTTTTGCTCCAAAGGTGAAGAAACGGGTTGGAGAATGATTTTCTCCGACAATTGTTCACTCCCGCGTGCATCACTTGCATGTCCTCTTTCTCACCCCCAAGTGCAGTCCTTCTTGTACGTTACCTGTGCGACCTGCGTTCTGCACCACCTACACGCATTCATGACAATGAATTAGTCTCAACCTCCAAGAAAACCATGGTGCTCACATGCAAAAGGGGTGTCACAGTGCCTTCTTGTTCAACGGCTTCCCATTGACTCCTCTCTTTTCTCACCACGCTTGTATTCTGCAAGAAAGTTTGCTTCTAGGAGGGGCTGTGACCACCCCTAGTAACTGCATGGTGTACTTGGACTCTAGAGATTGTATAACTGAGCCGGGAATCTTGGAATCCATCCAACAAAATCAGCTAATAACATGCTTTCCAACAACCTCTCCCAATTCCATTTCATCTCTCAATTCTGCAACGCATCCCCACAACTAGTTGTCTACATGTAAAACTTTGAATCATTCTATTTGGACAAGCTATGAGAAAGTTATGGACGATCTTGTTTTTTGGGCAATCTAAGGATGATTGTTCTTGAGAAAACCCTTTTTGTCCAACTTTGAATGTTAATATCTTCTAATCCGTACAGTCAAAATTGATGAAATTTTTACAGCATGATCTCAGACAAGTGGAGTATAAGATCCTATGGTTCGATTCTAAGAACAATGTTTTCTTTTGCTTTCTTGGATGAATGCAGTAAAAATGGCAGTTTTTAGCGTTTTTTTGACATAAAAATAGCCTTTGGACTTTACGGGTTAAGCCAACAATTCACACGGTGCCCAATAGATGATTTCCACGATGACCAACTCATCCTTTAATCCTTAAACAATGGTTGGTGACCGCAGAAACCATCCATTTTGATACCGTGAAAATCATTGGTCTAAAAAAATTCAAAAGCACTCATTGGAAGTCAAAGTACTCTAGAAGATCTCCCCTTTTCACACAAAATTTGGAGGACGAATAGTTCCACTTTTTTCCTACACTAGTTGCACTGTCACTTTCCTTGAATGGTGTGAAATAATTCGCACCCGACAGTAAGGTAGGTACACCCAAATGTGCCACTGACCTTAAACCGCCATCTCCAAAATCTCCAAAATCAGTTCTGTACCTACAAGGAAGAAACGCCTTTAGAACCAAACTTTGTTCCTTAATAACTTTTGCATACATTATCCAAATGACATGTTCTCTGGTGTGTTGGAACCTCCTTTTCACTTGCCTACAGGAACATATGAAAATTTGACCAGTCTAATAATAGTAACTAGGCTCAGTAGCAAAAAGTGGCGGTTTTGGGTGTAGCTACAGTCAGTGGACAGATGGAGGTGATGAGCAAGGAGCATGATTGAAGGAAAGGAAAGGAAAGTCAGAGGGCCTGAAGGCCACTCAATGTCATATATGCTTCTCGGAGATTTCTACATCGTCGTCACCCTTGATCCTGCGCAGCCTTCTCCCCAAACCAGCTCGCTCTCTGCGTACGTTGTCTCAAGCTCGTGACCCACTTTCCCAGTACTGTAACCTCTCCCACTTCCACTTCCATTCCTTATGCGACTGCACTCTCTCTCTCCGAACGTTGCGCATCCCCAACAACTAGCGAGAGCTCCATTCGCACTTGTTTGCTGCTGCGATGGGTCACCCCACGAGATACCGCGCCCACATCGTCCTCATCCCCCTGTTCAGTGCCAGCCACTCGCTCCCCTTCTTCGACTTCGCCGTCCGCCTCGCCTCTCTCTCCATCAAAGTGACCATCCTCAGTTCTGCCTACCACGTTCGCCAGGTGTGGACCAACTCGCTGTACTGGCGTTCGACCTCGCGGCTCCTCGCTGCGGGCGACTCCATCGAGCTCGTCCCCGTGGAGGATGGGATTTGGGACGGCACTTGGGAAGGGTTTGGGAAGGCGGTCAGGGAGGTGGCGTCGGAGAAGGTTTTCGTGAGTGCGTTTGGAAAGCATTTAGGGTCGCTCATGGCGATGGTGCCGAAGCCGTGTTGTGTGGTGTCGGATATGATGGTGGGGTGGACGCAGGAGTTGGCGAAGGAGTTTGGGATTCCGCGGTTTGTGCTGCACATTCAGGCTGCGTCCAATCTGTCGCTCATGCTCCATGTATGGGACTCACTCCGCATCTCCTCATCTCTCCTTTTCTTAGATCAGACTTGCAACAGATCTCTTGCAACAGAACTCGAATTGCACGAAACTAAAGAAACATGGATACGGTAGTCTTTTCTTTGGGTTTGCCAGAACTGAATTTGCGGAGGAAGATGTGGAGCTACACTAAATAGTGAAATCAAAAGAGTGAAATCAGGTTGCCCACACTAATTTCTCAACGTTCTACACTTTATAAATATAATTATTGGTTCTTTACAAAAATTTACTACTTTTGAATTGAGTATAAGGTAGACAGTATGCTCTTAAAGCGACCATTTAAGGACTGGTCTGCCTTTTTCACAGGCTTTCGTGGACGAAAATATTTTTAGATCATTTTTTAGAGAAAGAAAAATAGATGTGGTACCTAACACAAGTGGTTTTGTATTTTTCCAAGCATTTTTGAGTTACTTATGAATTTTCAAAGATTCAGGACACAAGCACCTATTTGTAACCATAGGTCTTCCAAAATCTGTCCACTTGCAACTTGTAAAGAGATGTGCAGAAATCAAATACAATGATTGGCTCTTGCAATAGAAAAACAATTTTTCCTCAATGCATTCAATTACTAAATTGGTCCATTTAAGGATCACCCCATCTCCATTCTTCACCTAAAAATAGGGGCAGTTTCAAGAAGATGGGTGCTTTTAGAGCACACTACCTTAGTTTGTAATTGGGACTCATGAACCTCCATGTATACAAACAAAAGTATTTGTAAAAATATTTGTTGACTTTGATGGCTTGTAAAGTAATTTTCTTGAAGTAAGACAATCTAATTGTTAAGGCAACCTAATTTCATTTAGTGTAGCTAGGATGAATACTTGACCATTCAAATGGATGAAATCATTGGTGATAGGGGTTGGTGACACTAGAATGAAGGAACCAGTGGTTGCAATGTAATAATAGGGCGAGTCACAATGGATTCAACAAAATCATTGAAATTCTGGATTCACCATTTTGAGTGGAGAAGAAAGTTCATGGAACCAACTCTACATTGCCACGTAATTAGCTAGTTCAGAGAACTTCTTCCCCCTAATTAGGACTTTCTATAATACCAAAAAGGTTTCATCAAGTTGCAAGGTTTTCATTGGGAAAATGTTTGGATGTCTTTGAGATTTAGCAAGAACAAAGCAATGGAAAATTGTGTGGATGAAAATGTGACTAATGAAATAGTAACACAATTTGCATTTAGTAAGTCTAGAGATGCAAAGGGAGTCACAATTCCATGTGTTGTTTTCATCTATATATTTTTTTATTCATTTGTTCTTGCTAAATCCTAATGACATCTTATACATTTTCTCAAAAAAACCTTGCGGCTAGATGAAATCTTATTGTTTGATTGCAATCGTTATAGTTAAAACTATTTAGTTTAATTGATTTTGATAATTTTTTTATGAGTGAAGTTGTTTTTCTATTCATTAACCTAGTTCTAGAGTAATAGCTATAATGATGTTCACACAATGAATACTGAGTTATAAGCTTAAGAAGAGTAAGGTAACTACACTCGAAATCATCTTAACCATCTTTATATTAAATTGTCTAAATGTTGGCAATTGTAATAGGATTTCAGATTCACTTGGCTTGTATGTTTTGGACATCATATAAAAAATTTATGAATAAAAATCATTCATAATGTATTGATTATAGGTATATCCTAAGGTTTCTTATTTGGGACATTTTTTGGTAGTAGGGCTTAAATTAGTTGGACTTACTTCAAAGATTTACTCCAAACTGAATGCATGTAGGTGCCAAATTTAGTAGCAGAAGGACGGTTACCTCTCACTGAAGAAAATCGAATAGAGCCAATTCCAATCCCTGGATTTAAGTTTCCATTGCACTCGTCCGATTTAGTGTCAGAACTCCAAGATGAGGAATTTATAAAAAAAGGTACATATGATACCTTCCTTCGAATGTCAAGACGAGCTCTTGAGACCCCCATTGTCCTAGTCAACACATTTCGTGAACTCGAAGAAGATTGTTTTGTTGTTTTTGACGACCTTCTTTCGCAAACAACAACAAAACAACAGGTATGTACCCTCTAAAATGCTAAGTTTTGTTACACTCCTAGTTTAACTTTGGAAATGAATATTTCTTTTTCTTCAAAGTTTTCTATTGCCACTTATGCATGCCTTTTATTCTAATACCTTTGTTTTTGGAAAAGACCCGTATTTCTTTTGTAAAATACAAATTAAATATGGGTCTTTTCTAAAAATAGAGGGAGTATTTACTAGAAAACACATGTTATTCCTTCATCCCAATCCTAATCAATTATTCCTTAATTACAACAAGATAGTGAACAAACAATGATATTGTGCTTGCAGGTTCCCAAGGTCATTCCAATTGGACCTCTCTTGCTTCCAAATGACTTCCCTTTGCCAGATGCTAGAGTGATTGCAGATGAAATTAGTGAAGAAAATAGAGCTCTAATGCAATGGATGGATCTGCAACCACCATACTCGGTGCTATACATTGCATTTGGAACTTTAGTAAAGAATAAGATGGAGCAGATGCAAGAAATTGCCTTTGCTCTAGAGTCCAACAAACAAACCTTTTTGTGGTCAGTAGGAACTCCTATCAAAACACCAAATGAACCTCCACCTCCATATGTCTCCGAATTGCTACCTCAAGGTCAGAATCATCCACTCTTGCTTTCTATTCTAAAGCTACTTTGAGAGAACATAAAAATCCAACATTCTAAGTGTTGAGCATAGTTTGTATTATTGTATCTTTTTGCAATTAAAGAAGATTTCAATGCATCTAAATTTGTATCATTTGAAATCGCATGCAAATTCTTTGAAAGTTCAAATTCAAATCTAAGTTACAACTTCTCTCTAAAAATAAACTTAGGTCAATTATGTATTTAAGAGTCATTTACAAAGGACAACATTCATAAGGCAAAAAATGCAAAAACTATCTAAAAGCAATATAAGGTTATAGATGGGATAGCATAAGTTAACTTGGAAAGTGAAAATTTGTGCCATTTGTGGTAGATGCATCATTCAAGCTTTGTATAAATAAGGCCTCATTGTTTGAGATCATTGTCCTCATTCACATCAAAGAGAAATATTTCAATTGTAAAAAGAAAAAAATAATCTCCACTGTGATGGAGAATTGAGATTGGAAGAGAGTATAGTTGGATTATTTTGACCTACCTCTTTATCTTCAAGGGATTATTTTATTCCTCTCTAGGTTAAGATAATCCAATTGGTATGAATGTTAGTCAATGAAGATTTGTTGTTCTTGTCTTATGTCTTCTGCCATAGAACCTAGTACAAATAGAGCCTTAATGTTTGTTGATCTAAGAAAGGTCAGAGTTGTTTCTCTATTGAGCATGGATTGGTTTTGCACATGGGTGATGATGACAGGATTTGAGAAACGAACACAAAAGCAAGGAAAGGTTGTCACAATGGTAGTTCCTCAGATTCATATCTTACAACACCCGGCTTGTGGTGCATTTTTGTCCCACTGCGGTTGGAACTCTGTATTGGAAAGTGTTACAAGTGCCGTGCCGATCATTGCATGGCCGCAGCAGTATGAGCAGTGGATGACTGCCAGGTTTTCTTCCTTTTCATGCATGCAGAGAGTCTATCTTGTTTAGTTTTCATTCTCTAAACACAATCTGGTCACTCTTCTGTAGTCTTATTTATTTCTAAGTGCACGGTCCCTATAGAATAGCATGTTCCTTGGATGTCTCTCATGTTGCCTACAAATCTAAGTGAAGAACTTCTGTGTGTACATTAAGTTGGGAATACATGTTGTAGAGCATATTAAAGCTCTAACAGCCTATAAGAGTGACAATTTAGTTAAGGTGGTGGTTTATTTATTTACTTATTTGTTTTTGACACAAATGAAACGGGATTTTGTTGCAAAGATAAAATACATGAACAAACAACCATAAGTAGCCTGGCCGATTAGGAAAGTGGTTTGAAACCATTATATGCAAGCACGTGTCAAATTGTTGACACTTGTTACACTTGTCCAATTTAGTATTACATTTATATGTAGGCAAATTGGGATATAACATAGTAAGTTTGAAACTAAGTTTGGAGATGGGTGATTTCATTTTTTAAGATTTTTAGAGAGGAAAAAACAATGTGATGTTAAAAAATGTGATATTCAAAGAGATCTAGGTGTACTAGTTTGATAGAGCAATTGAGCACCAAGTTTATAATATTGGCATATATTCATGAAATTGGCACTTTTTCAAAGACGGGCATCTTGATATGTAAATTTATAGCAGTTGTAGTTAGAGTGAGTTTTTTCTACTCTTGATTATCACAATTTTGGTGCGCTAAATTACGCCAAAATTGTATCAAAATTGACCTTATTGGAGGGATTGGGTACAGGTACCTCATTGATACAGTGAAGGTGGCTGCAGAGCTGCATGAAGAGAAGAGGGGCTTTGTGGGTAGAGAGGAGATTCAAAGGGTGGTGCATTTGGTCATGCATGAGGAGGGAGGCCACGCCTTCCGCACTCGAGTGGCAAAGCTCAAGCAATTAGCTGCAAAATACGCCTACTACAACATACATTTGGACTCATTTCTTAATGGATTAATCACATAGAAGAGCATCAAATTTTGGGCTCAATAACAACAAAGCACATGAGGTTAGTATGAAGAATAATTGCATGTCAACACCTCTTGAGGTATGCCATGTTAGTGGCGAAGGAGCTTGTAACATGTAGGTATTCTTCATGACCTATCTTGCTTTTCCATTACTTAACATAGTCTCAATGTTGATAAGTTTGAGTCGTTTGATTGCCTTAAGATCTCAAATTATTCAAAAAGGCAAAACATTGGAACTTGATTGTTATTGCTTTCTACTATTGCATACATACTCAATGCTATTGTGTACATAATTAGGTCTATCATTTGAACTTTTGCATTACAAGAGATGCTTTAAACCTAGAGGCTAGGCCGATTTTCCTTGAGGCCAATTGCACAATTTTAACCTTTTGTCTAATTACAAGTGAGGATTTCGGGCTTCTTACACAATAAATTGGACCGGATTCTTGGTGCAAAGCATTCCTAAGTGTTAACTTTAATCATCTTTTCCAAACAAATTATGTTAATAGGTAAGTTCCTTTGCAAGCACCATTTCAGTGATTGTTTTATGGATCATGCTTGTCTTCAAGGATGTATGAGATTTTGAACAAGAGAGAGATATGGAAGAATTTTGTGAAATTTCACAAAGGCTTGTTGTGTTCTTATAGTCTGATAGTGTGGGACTTTTAGTTCCTTTTCTTTCTCTTTAGATTTCCAATTCAAAATGAGAAAAGCCAAGAGAGACAAAACCAACTCTAGCCAAATTTTTGAAAGTAACTAGGACATGCTTCACATATATAGAAAGATTTGGTAATATTCATTGAAAATGGGGAAAACTTGAGCTCAAAAATGACTCATTCAAGTGCTTAAATCTAGTGAATACTCTTGTTGTTTTACGATGGCTTTAGCAAAAAATCACTATAAAAAGAGATGTCAACAAATTTATAAGTGCACCTATAATCAACAAGACTAGCAACTGAGCATATTTACAATTATGAAACATAAAAAATATTTATTGGATCTTATTGGCATGTGAAAGAAGATTCAAATGCACTTTAGTATGCATTACGAGAACATTGTTTGAATAAGTTATGAAATTTTCTTAATGTTTGAATGTATCTTAACTTAAAATTACTCATTTGGTGTACTTGAGTTAGATATGGTCCTTGTTAAGTGATTAAGAATGTAAGAAGTGCGGAAAATGTGATACAAGAAGGTGACATTGAATCCTAAAAGGGATTGTTATACGTTTACATCAATATTGTAGAATGATCTACATTTACAGGTACTCTATATTTACAAATGTCTATGTGCTTTATAAAATGAATTTAGATGCAAATTTTTATTTGCAGACAAGAAACCATCAAGGCACTATGAAATCCTAGGGGTAACTAAAAGGCTTTAAGTAGCCACGCAAATATTATAGGAATCTTTAAAAATATTAGGTGGATATATTTATCAATGAAAGAAAGATTGACTTTTACAAAGTCCAGTGAAAGGAGAAAAATTATCTAAGTTGATGAAGGATGAATGTTTGTGAGTTGTAATAAATGATGTTAAAAGATAAATTTTTAGGCTTCAATTTTAAATTTAAATTAAAACCAAAAATAATATTTTAAAAGTTACAATCAAGTTTGACCAATGCATTTGAGCCTTGAAGAGGGTTGTCAATTTCCCAACAATGGGGACACTAGGCAAAAAAACAAAAAAACAAACAAAAAAATTATTTATTTTTAAATTAGCAGACAACAGGACTGGATGGCACATGATAATTTTAAAAAATACTTTAAAAAAACATTAAAAATGATTGTAAAATATAATGATTAAAATTAAATCCAAAATTATAAAATTTTGACAGTCTAAATATCTAATAGAAAAATACTAGTGCCACATCAAATTGTGATTATTATTATTATTATTATTATTATTATTTATTTATTTTAAAGTATTTTTTAATTAATTGTTTTTTATTATTGAATAATTTGGCAACTTGGAGAATCTTTTTTTCATAGCCCTTTCAAGGCCTCAAATTTTTTTAATGACACATCCACTTTTGGGATGCATGGATATTTATGGGTTGATGCTTCAAGGACCAAATGTTCAAATTTTGAACAATAGATAAATGCAAAAACATCCCAAACACTCTAAACTTTGTTTTTTCATCTATGAATTTTTTATAGATTCTTGTGTTAGCTCTTTAACACTTGTATGATATAAATTTTGAAGATTTTGCTTTTCAAATATTCTATAATTAAAAGGGCACTACAGGTAGAGAGGCCATAGACCACGTGTCTTTCCATCTTGAATCAAGCAAACTCTCTTACTGCATATTATGCATTAAAAGAATATGCAGTAAGAGAGGTTCTATTTGTAGTAGGTCTGACCTTAAAAAGTGACTTTTAAAGTTTAAAAATGACCTTTCAGAAAAGACTTGAATCAAAAAGTAAAATAAATTCTTTAACCCGTAAAAAACATCATCCTTCCATGAACAAATTGGATTTTGGATAAGTACCTACACTCTCAATTATTGTTATGAATTTTTGAATTTTTTTGAAGATAGAAAAACTGATTATCTTTGTGGATATATTATTTTTTTTTCAATTGGTGCCCAAGAACAAAAGTTATGTCTAGATAAGCTCAAAACAAGAAAAAAAAGGCACCAAAAAAAAATTCCAAAAATTTGAATTTTGAAATATTTTTTCCTCATTGATTAAATTTTTCTCTATAAGGAAAGCTTTTATTCATTTCATTTGGACAAGTGATGTGAAAGTTATAGACAATCTTGTTTTTTAGGCAATTTTGGCATCTTTTTGAAAAAATAACTTGGTAGGATTCATTTTGGAATGCAATTCTTACAATTTAAAAAAAATTCCAAATGGTTTAGTTTTCTTTCTAGAACAATCTCGCCATTGATTTTATTTTTTTCCCTACACTCTCAATTCAATTCCCCATTATAAAGATTTAAACCTCTAAACTTTGTAGTGCAAAAAATTTAATTTAAAAAGGTTTAAAAAGGTTCAAAGTCAAATAATCTAATTCTGCAATGTGCAAAAAAACTTGTTTTCTTCACTCTAAACACAAATATCTTGCAATCTATGAAGTCAATTTAAAAAAAAAATTATTCCACACATTTTCTTATCAGTTAGGTGTAAGATCCTATGGTTAGATGTACAAAAGAAAAAAATTCAATTTTTTTTATTCTTTGCAATAGTTTTGAGTGTTTTTGGATGAAAAAAGGCCTTGGTCCTTTAGAGGTTAAAAATTACAATGATTAAAATTTATCATTTTGTGCTTAAAGGAAAAAAATTATGTGAAAATCACAACTATTCAATTTACAATCAATTTTAGAAGGAATTTTCAATTTTTGGCTTCAAATTTAATTGAAACATAAGGGTTTATAAACTAGTTCATCTAACCATATGGACATGATCTATGCATCATATTTTCAACTATTATTTGAAAGTTGTCATTCAATTATTATTCTAAGTTGCATTTTATAATACATCTTCACAATAATTTTGGAAATCTCTACTACTTTCTAGTCCTTAAGGGATTAAGCCATCATTGAATACTTTCAATCTTCAATGCCTTTAACATGTTAAAGATTTGGGAAGCCTAAGTTTTGGTTGCAACATTATATTTTTTGTGCATTTAATATAAAAGGTGCATGAATTGATGCCATATCGAACTATTTATGGACTTTTGAAAGTCCAAAATTAATAATGGTCATCAGGAGATAATCTAAAACATTAAGAGATTAGTAGAAACATCGTGAGATCTCCCGATGAAAATTATTAATTCTAGACTTTCAAAAGTCTAGAATTCATTGAATAGTCCAGAAGTAGTTAAATGTGACATATCATTACAAAAAATATGAGGCCTCAACAAGGCCGTGAGTGCTGATTTTCGGGACCCGCGGGTGATATTACGGAAAAAAAAAAAAAAAAAAAAAAAACTTTTTTTTTTTTTTTTTTTTTCCCGGAAAAAAAAATTGAAAAGTGACGTCACGCTGATGTGGCGCTGACGTCAGCGCTGGCGTGGAACTTCAACCACGTCAGAATTTCAGTTTCTGAATTTTTTTTTTTGAGAAAGAACTCCGTAGTATCACTACGGGGTCCAGGCTTAACGGCCTTCCGCAGGCCTCATATTTTTTGTAATGTGAGGTTATTGAGGTATACACCAGGGACGAAGTTTATATTGAGACTAAGGAATATCTAAAGATACATAGCACTTTTTATTTGGATCATTATTTCACCTTCTACATATTTGAAAAGATTCAAAATGGTCACATATTTTACTTGAATAGTGTTGTAGTTGAATTTGATATGGTTTAGATTTCAATCTAATATTCAAATGAAAGATTCTAGTTGTTGAAAATTCAATCCAATGGTGCATGTCTTTCCATCTTTTATTTCTTAATTTGTACCCTATAAGCCAAATACAATATCATGTACATAGTTCCCTACAGACCCTAAGGGATAAATGTAAAACTGCCCCCACAATGTGGTGATTAATTTGACCTCTTCCAACTAAATTAGATTGTCAATTCATAGTATGAATTCAAGTTTTTGGAATTTTATCATCCATGGTAAAAATAAGTTTCTACGATTTTGGTCATGGGAATTTTTTCACCCCAACGGATCTTGATATCCATGTACAATAAAAATACCCATTTAATAATACATCCATGCATTAAATTAGGTTGTTTGTTTGTTTATTACGGTGAAATCTTATGGACCGTGAATCCCCATATCATGTTTTTGGTACCATTGGAAAACCCTCAGCTAGAAGGGATGCATGGATTTCAAAGTTTTTTTATGAATTAAATTTTCTTTTTTCTTTTTTTCTTTATTTCTTTATTATTTATTTTTTAAACAAAGAAAATGGAATTTCATTGCTAGATGAAGATAACAAAGACACCATCCACACTTTTACTTTTTATTTTGATTGTGGCAACGACACAAGGCACACGAAGGTAGTCTACTCTTAAAGCGACCATCTAAGAGCTTATTGCCTTTTGGGAGAAGCTAAACTCCTTGAAACAATTTTCAGCACATTTTCATGGGAAGAAAAATGGAATTGGCATCTAATCCAAGTCATTTCATATTTTTTACATCTTCATCAAGTTAGTTACGAATTTTTGAAGTAGAAACGTAGTAGTCACTAAAAGCGACTACCTCTTCAAATGTACATTGATGGTACATTGAAGAAAGCAAAATGTACATCTGTGTCGGGATTGCTTTTAATCCCTAAACGCTCAAACGACCATTTTATGGTCGCCGCCCAACTTCGGGCAAAATTTTCGAGCAAAATTTTATTTTTTCAATTTTTTTATTTTTTCAATTTTCCAAAATATTGGATCGTCTTTCAATATTTACATTCAAAACTAAGATCACTATGGTCAAACAAAAATTATAAGAGAAATAGCACAAAGTGTCTAGAATTGGCTAGTGTTGAAAAAATTACTATTTTGAAAAAGTGTTGGTGTTCTCATTTCTAGATCTCATGCATTTTTTCACAAGTCAATAGAACCCGCAATTTTGACCAATCAAAAAAAAAATTCCAATCCTAAAGGTAGAAATTGTATTTTTGGTGAATTTTTGAAGTTATATCTCCAAAATTCATTTGAAGAGAATCTAAAAAGAATATTTTATAATTTTGACCGTACGAATGCTTTCTACTTTTCATGCTTCACATTATCTTCTTTGATGCAAACTTTAAAAAAGTTATAAAACTTACATTTTATAACACATTTATGTTTTGTCCAAACCCCTCGGGCTTTTAGGGGTTAAAGCATTGGCACTTGTACAAGAGCCACTAAAGTAGGTACCCCCAAATGTGCCACTGACCTTAAACCGCCATCTATACTACACATACATCTCCAAAATCAGTTCTGTATATCTATGTGGAAGAAATGCTTTTAGACCCAAACTTTGTTCCCTAATAACTTTTGCATGCAGTATCCAAATGCCATGTTCTTTGGTGCGTTGAAACCTCCTTTCACTTGCCAACAAGAACATATGAAAATTTGAGTAGTCTAATAATAGTAACTAGGCTCAATAGCAAAAAGTGGCGGTTTTGAGTGTACCTACCTTACCTCAGGTTAGTCTTTGATTGAAGCCAAACGAGCCAGTTCTTCTTGACCATTGAAAGTGCAGTAAGTTTTTTACCACGTGGTCAAAGATTCCCTACAGTGTGCACGTGTTCCCCTCAGGACATTGAAAGGAGCTTCGCTTTGCACTGCCTGTGGATTTTTTTACTTGGGAGATATCAGCTTGTGCCGTGTAATGACGTCGAAGGCTTTGAAATTCGCATTGTCGCTCCTTGGAATTCACCCCCCCAAATGCTTGCTTTGAAATTACCTTC
Source organism: Antitrichia curtipendula (assembly GCA_951230915.1). NCBI lineage: Eukaryota > Viridiplantae > Streptophyta > Bryopsida > Hypnales > Leucodontaceae > Antitrichia > Antitrichia curtipendula. Next base: position 18,328,565 of record OX579638.1, on the reverse strand, counting down.
TCAATTCTCATCACTTGTGATGTGAGCACTAGCTTAAAAACACACATGCAAGCAAGGTACACACATGCAAGTACGGTAGAACAACCCATTACGGTAAAATAAAATAAAATAGCACAAATATTGAGCAAATGATCTTGTTAAGCACTAGAACGTGAATGTTTTTTGTTTTTTTTAACTTGGATAATATGGTATAATTTTTGCTTAGTCACTACATATGAGTCTAGGGCACGATATTCAAGAAGCATGGGCGTGATATCTAATGGTAATAGTGTTTGATACGGTTATTCGTTAAGCGGGCAATTATTGTTATTTTTAATCTACAATATACATTTCACTGGATTCCTTTCATGCCTTAATTCTTGAAGGACATTGAGGACCTAAAGTATCCGATGGATGACCACAATGTTAATTATAAAACAAAGAATGCACCCATTGGTCCAACAGTTGGATCTTGATCATAGGGGCCCACGTCCTTTGAAGGTTAACATAGTAGGAAGCCTACAATCTCAAATTTGTGAAGGCCTTATCCCTCGGGCTTGGGCTCTTCCCTTGCCCTTGAAGAAAGGCCATTACAGATTGGAACGCCCTTAATTGAAGGCTTTTGTTAGGGAAAAGAATGGGGCCTCAACAATGTTGCCTTATCTTGACCAATAGTGCAAATAAATCGTTTATTTATTTTTATTTGCACTGCTAATATTAGTGGTGTAGATCTAGCAGCCTTCTTGAGGCCCCATTCTTTTTCTAATGTCCACTATATGTTATAGTTTTTTAAGAACAAATGAGATTTGGGCCAGAATCAATGTCATAGGTGATGGTAATGAAGTGATTACTAATGTACTAAATAGGAACTTCTAGCTTTTGAATGTAAATTCATTGCACAAAGTGAATTTTTTAGGTCTTCATGTTGTGGCCATGTTAGAAAATATTGTGACTATTATAGGTTAGTAAGATGAGCATTATGGATACAATTTTTATTGGTTTGAGGGCAGTCTAAAAACTCTTTTGGAAAACATACTTCAAAAATTCATAACAAACTTATACTTTGTCAAAAAAAAATATAATTTCAATTGCTCTCACCATTTCTCAAGCTTGTTTTTATGTGAAAAGAAATTAATAAATTCAACAATGGCATGAGGGCAAATTCCTAATTCTAACTAGAATGGGGTGCTCTACTTTAGTTGTTGAAGATTAATAAGTTAAGACAACCTTGGGGCCTATGCTTCTCAAATGAAGCCAAAAGCAGATAAAATTTAATCCCTAAAGGACTAATGCCTTCTCTTTTGGGGGGTCAAAAAACACTCAAATCTGGTATTTCTGTTGCAAGGTGTAAAACTTAAAAACAAACAATTTGTTGCAAATTTTACCATAGGGTCTTGTACTAGACTAACACAAAAAAGTGTGGAAGAAATTTCAAGAACTTTAATTGCATAGATTGCAAGATATCTTGGTTTAAAGTGCAAAAAACAAGTTTTTTTTGCACCTTGAAGTTCTATGACTAGATTTTTTGACTTTTAATCTTTTTAACTTAAAATTTTTGCATTTTAGATTTCAAAATTAAATTTTTTTGGGTTGAGGAATTGATATGAGAGTGTGGATTAAAATAAAAAATGCATTTAATTTTCATTCTTAAAAAATTGTTACATAGAAGTAGGTACAAGATACAAGGAAAAACTAAATCTTTAATATTTCTAAATACGATGGAATTAAAACATACTAATTGCAATGGTGAGATTTTTCTAGCAAGAAAACTAAGCCATGTGCAACTTCTTTTGTAAAAAATTGTAAAAATTGAGTTAAAAAAATGGATCCAATAAATGTATTTTCTATGAGAAACAAAATTCTAAAACTTTTATTTTGAGTTTCTGTGATTTTTTTGTGTTGCCTAACAAATTACTTTTGAGCTTAGTGTAGCATAACTTTTGTTGCTAGGCACCAATTGGACTAAAAATTATACCCCCCAAAGCTAATGTATTTTCCTTATCTTCAAAAGAAAATTTTAGCTTCAAGACCACAAATCTGAGTGCTCTAAAAGTGTGATTAATTGTGGCAGGAATTGGATTGATTTCCAAAATCTTGATTAGGAAATGTTCAAGCTATTTCACACAGATTTTACTTCCAAGATGACACATGGGTAACAAAATCTGCAAAATCTCTAAATTTTTTTTATGAAATTCTCTATTTCAGAGCACAGCACAGAAAAACCCAAACTATTTTATAGCAGCCATTCTGATCACCTTGCATTTTGGCAATGTAGGCTATTTTCTTTTTGCAGAAGAGATGAATCAATTTCATCTTAGTTAGAGCTATTAACGATTTAGTTTTTCCTTCAATTTTAAACCTACTTCTACTTAATAATTTTTTAATGAATAAAATTAACTGATTTTTTCTTGAATTTTTTTTCCTAGATTCTCAACTCAATTATTCAACATAAAAACTTAGAAAATCAAAATCAATAGTACAAAAAATTAAGTTAAAAAGATTCAAAGCATCTAGTCAAGCATTGTGCAAAAAACCTTGTTTTCTTCACTTTGAATGCAAATATCTTACAATCTATGCGGTCAAAGTTTCTGAAATTTCTTGCATACATTCTTATACTAGTCTAATATAAGATCCTATAGTTAGATATGAAAAAAAAACCCATTAAATTTTTGTTTTTTGTTTTTTCAATAGACGTGTCATTTTTGAATGTGTTTTGATAGAGAAAAGGCCTCGGTCCTTTATGGATTAAACGATGAGTTGGTAACCGTGGAAATCATTTGTTTTGGAACTATGTAACTTGTTGGCTTAAAAAAATGCAAAAACACTCATTGGAAGTCAAACTAATGTAGAAGACCTTCCCTTTTCACACAACATTTGGAGGATAAATAGTTGCATTCCTATCCCACATGGAGAGATTCTTTGTCATTCATCTGCCACGAAACGTCCTCAACGTAGTTTATGGGTTAAGTGGTTGGAAATAGGTTGGCCACGTCACTGAGTTTGGTTCCACGAAAGGACAGTGACCAAGAGCAATGACGCACAGTAGTTGAAGAGCTATGACGCACAGTAGTTGAAGAGCTATGACGCACAGAGTTGAAGAGCTATGACGCATGCGAGTGACAAGAGCAATGACGCACACAAGTTCAAAGAGCAGTGACTGACGCACCAAAGTTCAAAATACCGCTGGTGATACACAGTCATGCAAAATAGAATGTCAACTGCAGTTGAAAGTAAGCTTCAAGGTAGAGGACTAGCCCTATAGAGGCGGCTGGCTTTGAGGTTTGCACTGCCATTCTATACTGTAGTGTTTGAACACTGATACTTTATTGATGAAACCAAATGAAAGAAAACACTTCATTGCATAGATTAAGCGTCATGCAATTGCTCAGATCGATAGTTTAAACCTTTCTACAGTTTCCAAAACACAGTTGCACGTGCGCATGCACCTCATCTGTGGCAGTAAGAAATTTGCCACGACAAGCTTTGACCATGCATCGGAAAACTTCGTGATCACAGGTCCCGAAGTAACGGAAACACATTCTTGGGTTCTTCCGAATGGGATTCGCTCAACACGGCTTTGCACACGGCGGGCTGCACACACGGCTCCATAAATAGCCCTCATGGCCCCCAATTCATGCATTCCTCACCTAGTTCATACTGACTAACCATCGCACTGCAGTCGATCTCAAGGCAGCTATCAATTGTTGTTCACGTTCTGAGATTGAGATTGTGTTAGAGATTAAGACATTTTCGATCGGATTGAGGAAGCGAAGGAGGGGGTCACAATGGAGTGGAAGATGGCAGATGTGATAGCTAATTTCAGTAATTTTCAGACATCGGGATTCACCTTCAAGAGTGTAGTGCAAGGGCTGTGTGTAGCTGTCTTTGTGGGGTTGATCATCGTGAAACTACGCGCACCAAAGCTGAAGCTCCCCCCTGGCCCAATCGCCGTTCCCATCTTCGGAAATTGGCTGCAGGTCTGTTGAGTTCCTCTACTAACTCCTCTATTCCATCATTGCTAAGCACAAGACTAGCTTGAAACGTGCCACCATTGCTCCCCATGGAAAGATAGAACAAGAAATTGGATGTTTGGCAATTGAAACAATTGCTACAATTCAGTATGCCTGTTCCGAACATGAGGTCTTGTTACTGTGTCCTGCGGTCGTGAAATTGAAAATTTTCTAGCATATAAAGGTAGTGAAGATACAGCATAAGCAGTCGGTGCACTTGCTGATTGGTAAATTTCTCCGGATTTGCGCATATATACCTATCGCCAGACGTCGATCAGACGGTGCACTTGCTGATCAGTGATTTTCTCAGGACTCTACATATATAATTAACGGCAGTCGTCATTGCTGTGAAAAAAAGGTCGAATATTCCACGTTTTGGACTGTGTTTTTGCTAACAGGTTTTGTTTTTTTCTGAGTTCTTGAGCTGTAACCTCTCAGATGCAATCGGAAAACGTTGGAAAAACGCTCAAATTCACGCTGAGCCAGACCGAAAGAACGTTCTCTAACGCGGTTCTTCGTATCTCTGACGAGGATTTCCACTTCCGAGCTGACATTAAGTGATTCGTTGAATGTTTTCTCGCAGGTCGGCAATGATTTGAACCACAGGAACTTAGCCGAACTGTCGAAGAAATACGGTGACGTGTTCAACCTCAGGATGGGACAACGCAACTTCGTCGTCGTCTCCTCTCCCGAGATAGCCCGGGACGTCCTCCACACACAAGGAGTGGAATTCGGCTCGCGAACGCGCAACGTCGTCTTCGACATCTTCACGGGAAACGGACAAGACATGGCATTCACCGTCTACGGGGAGCACTGGCGCAAGATGCGTCGCATCATGACCATCCCGTTCTTCACAAACAAAGTCGTCCAGCAATCCCGCACCGCATGGGAAGACGAAGCCCTCCGCGCGATCACCGACATCCAAGCCAACCCCGTGGCCGCCACGACCGGCATTGTGATCCGCACACGCCTCCACCTCCTCATGTACAACGTCATCTACCGCCTGATGTTCGACTCGCGGTTCGAGAGCGAGTCGGATCCGTTGTACCTAAAACTGAAGGCGCTCAACAATATGCGAAGTCAGCTATCACAGAGCTTCGACTACAACTACGGCGACTTCATCCCGGTGCTCCGCCCGTTTCTACGAGGCTACTTAAAGATATGTCAAGACCTCAAGGACCGCCGCATGGCGCTCTTCAAGGAGAGCTTCATGGAGAAGCGGGAGCAGCTTCTCGCCACCAAACCCGACGGCACAAAAGCCGCCATCGACCACATTATGGTAATATTTGCAACGGAGTCATAAGAAAAAAATCATAAAAATTTCATTACTATGACTTATCACTGATTCAAGTAGTTGCACTATTGATGATACTCATACATCAAATCTCTCTTATTCTTCTATTTTATCTGCATTAGCTTACTAACACGCACATTACGAGTATCACAAACAGAAGAAACTAGATACAAAACTCCTTCTAATTTCTTGATTGTTTCATTCCAAAGGATGCCGAGAAGAAAGGAGAGATTAACAAAGACAACGTCCTCTACATCGTCGAGAACATCAACGTCGCGGCCATCGAAACAACACTCTGGTCCTTGGAATGGGGCGTGGCGGAGCTTGTGAACAACCCTGCAATCCAGACCCGCATCCGAGACGAGCTCACCCAAACCCTAGGCAAGGGCAACCTCATCACCGAGCCCGACACCTACAACAACAAGCTCCCTTACCTCACCGCGTTTGTGAAAGAGGTCATGCGCCTCCACATGGCCATTCCCATGCTGGTTCCCCACATGAACCTCAAACAAGAGAAGCTTGCCGGGTACGACATCCCTGCTGAGAGCAAGATCCTTGTGAATGCGTGGTGGATCGCGAATAACCCCAAGTACTGGGATCAGCCGGAGAAGTTTCTGCCGGAGCGGTTCCTGAATGGGGAGATTGAAGCCAATGGAAACGATTTCCGGTTCCTGCCGTTTGGGGCGGGACGGCGAGCGTGCCCCGGGATTATTATTGCGATGCCACTCCTGGCGATCGTGCTCGGACGCCTGGTGCAGACGTGCGAGCTTCTGCCGCCTCCGGGAGTGAAGAAGGTGGATGTGGGAGAGAAAGGAGGGCAGTTCAGTCTGCATATTGCCACTCCCTCCACTGTCGTTGTCAAACCCATCGCCGCTTAAGTTCCTTGAACCCTAATTTTAGGGTGTAGGCTCTGGACCCAAGGGGAGAAAGCCTTGCATTGCCATTTATTTATAGGGAAATAATGTGAGGAAGTTTGAGAAGGGCCTTGCTGGAAAACAAGTCATCTAATTGTGCCAGAGCCAAACGAAGTGTAGATTCTAGGTGTTTACGCGACATACTGTATACCGTTCATAACATTCTTTTGTTGATACCATTGTTTGGGAGACTCTGAGTTCCATGTATTTTCTATCGCAGAACTCCAGAAACAGTATTGGTTGTGCATCATAATAGATGTGTTACGTGACAAAAATTCAGAAATACTCAAATTCAAAACATTTCCAAGTTCAACTAAACTGATAATGTCAATGTGCACAAACAGCCAGAAGATAATGTCAAGGTTTATCCTGTGACCCCGCTTTCCAACTCGCAACAGCATCGAAGCATTGAAGAGAAAAATTGAATTACAAATCCTTGATGCATTCAGGAAAACAACCCAAAAAACATGCACCATGCACTCTATTAGAGCGACATGACCGTTCTACTCTTCAGTACATGAAACTCAACTCCGATCTGTTTAGAAAATACCTAGATTCAAACCCTGCAAAGATTATCTACGGAAAAAATTAAGTTGGTGCATATAAAAATACTCACGCCCTTGATGATGTCGATGACTTAGTATCGTTGGTAATCCGAGCCACAGCCTGTACTAAATGAGGGACACCATCCCACACAATCCTCAACAGACCTCCGGCTGCCACTCCAGCTCCAAACACGGCTGCCACTGTTGGTTTCGAGTCCACCTATACAATTCACATTGTAAAAAGAAGTCAGTTTAAATCTCAAGCATGAACATGAATGAGCGTGTAATGACTCAAATACGAAACAAAGCATTCTTGAATGCAGTGGTATAATCTTCTAGCAGCCTGGAGGTGTGAAGCAGTTTATAAAGATTCATCCTCATAGAACCTAGACACTTCAGACCAACCATACAGCTGCCACAGTAATCTACCAGTCTTGCAAAACCTCCAAACATCGTGAGTAAAAGAAACCAATCAACCACAAATATTGAACCAAGGGATGGACTTCGAAGGTTCGAAAATACTAACGATTATTGGCAATGGTAAGGTGTTCAAATTGTTCGCTAAAATGCTCACTTTACACACGGCAACCTTCTGAAGATGGACAATAGAAAACCAAGCCCTTAAAAAGACACAATGAAAAGAAAGAGAGAGCTCACCGTCACACACTCACTCTCACACTCCTCTTCTTCCAAAAGACCCAGAAAACCCTAAAGAACTCAAAACCTCAGATACAATGCTATCGTCTAATTCAGCGCAGACTGAGCCAGAGATTCATCACAGACAGCACAGACAGTCAGAGAACCCGAAAGCTTACCTTCTGCTCAATCACAGCGAGCCGTTGTGTGAACAAATCCATGCTAGTCTTCAATTGCTTATCCATCATCATCATCTTCTGCATGGGATAACTCTGAAAGGAAAATGCCAAAGCCTTCTGAAGGTCTTCAATCACCTTCTCGTGTGCAGCCTTGTCGTCCAACCCCTTGGCTGTGTAATGTGCGACAAGCTCCGCCGGTTTTTTCAAAGCCTTCTTCTTCGTTGCGCCCGGTACTGCTCCCTTGTTGAAAGGCGGTGGCGACCTTCGCCCTCCGGACGCGGTGCTCTCAACCTTGTCCGCCATTGCAATGGAGTCACCTGACTATGGCGAACTGCTGGAGCTCCAAATTGCAATAAGACACCGGAAAGGAATAAGGAACCCTAATTTTAGTATACGACAGGAAGCGACGGGCGACAGCCAGTGCGACTGGCGACTGCAGAAACAGAGATGACGCGTCTCCTTTCGCTTTCAGCTGTAATAGCTTGCCCTATCCCTAAACCTCCGGGGTCACCTGCGCCACCTTGAACAATCTACACATGAAACAACGCCACAACAGCACATCAGCTACCCAAAGCACGATTCCTGGCTCCCCAAAACACTATCTGACACCCTTGTTGAATTCTATCCCACGATATCAACGTTCCAAGCTTTTGAAATGCGCAAAACAACCACTGAGGGCCATTGAATTCATATCAACCATTCTCCAAGAGTCGCACCTTGATGCCTCAGGAAGAATTGACCTAAGTCAGGATATTAGCGAACTCTTGAACAGGCTCCTCTTCAGATTCTCGAAAATTGAACGAAAGCCCCATAAATTTGCAAATAAGTAGTCGGTTTATGGATGCAAGGCTGATTCAAACACAGACTGAGAGAGAAATGTCTGGAGCTCCAAAAGGAAAAAAAAAATTGGGAGAAGATCTTTTCTAGTTGCTGGGTTGGTCCTCAGACAGACGGAGCCTAAGATAAGGTCTTCAACGAGAACGGCCGCAGGGTGACGCAGTCTGCCGCAGGTTCGCTCTGTCATAGCCACTGGATAAGCCTACTATTGTAACAACAATTCCAGCGCTCTTGTGCCCCCTTCATTGCTGGGGTCTAAGTGGGAGCTCGCAATCGCAGAGCCCTTCTGTCTTCTTCATTGCTAGGGTTTTAGTCTGAGCTTGCAATTTGCGGAAGTTATTTTGTTGATTTCGGACTGCACTTGCCAGATTCTGCTTCCGGTGGTGGATTTCGACAGCGGGAGGTTTTCGCATTGCATACATGCTGTATTGGATTTCGCGGATGAAGGTGGCGGTAGTAAATTGTGAGGTTCACGTTTGAATTCGGAGGTGCGATGTATACCTCTAATGCAGCTCAGCATTTGCTGTCGCAATCCCCGCATCTCCTGCCCCACTCTTCTCTCAAGATTTTCGCTTCCAAATCTGTCTCTGCCACTTTGAAGCCGCGTCTCTTTGTTCCCCACACTTCCCTTTCGCAATTCTTTTCCCTCTCTCCCTCCCACTTGCGGTGCACTCGCACCTTCCTCGCAGTACGAGCATTAGGTTCCAATGAAGCAAACGACGAAGACGAAGACGATGTGTACGTGAAGAGCTTTAGACCGTCCCGTAGCTCGGAGCAACCATCCCCAAGAATGGGAGACGGGGGTAGGCAGGAGAGGGCAGGGTCTAAGCCAGGGTTTAAGAGTGAGCGAGGTAGTCGACCCTTTGGGGGACAGGGTTTAAGAGGAACCAGGGACACATCCGTCGAGGACCAGGGCTCTGTTGCTAATTCTACTAGAGCTTCCTTTGCATCTCGAGGACGAGGAAGAGGAAGAGGAAGAGGAGGCAGTGCTGCCAGAGGGGCTCCTGTCAAGAGCGAGAAACCCAAGAATGGACTGGTTTTGGACGAAGCCACTGGGGAGATGGTGGAGTACAGACACCCGGATTGGAAAGAAGATCCCAAAGCTGCGAGGAAGGCGAGGCGGGAGCCTGCCGTTGCACCGCAAGTGCAGTTTGAGACTCCCATGAGCAAGCAACCGCATGTTGCCATTCTCGGTGGTGGCATGTCGGGACTTGTGTGCGCGCTTACGTTGGAAGAACTCGGCATTCGCACCACCGTGTTCGACACTGTAAGGAGAAGCCCCTTTCCTTCTTCTTCACCTACAATTCTTTTGACTTGTTATTGAATTTTCTGTCTGAATTGCGTCCTTGATTGATTGTTGTCGCATTTGGTGTCTACATTGCAAATTGCAATGAATTGTCCATGCATTTGGCTGTCTGCATTGCCTCTTGATCTGAATTGCTGTTGAGTTTGCTGTCTGTATTGCACCCTTTGTCTGAATTCTCCTTCATTCGGCATTCGCTCCACCTTGTTCGACACTGTAAGAAGAAACTCCTTTCCTTCTTCTTCAACCACTGTTGGACTTTTTATTAAGTTTTCTTCAACCACTGTTGTTGAGTTTTCTGTCTGAATTGCCCCTTGATCTGATTTGTTGCTGCATTTGGTATCCACATTGGAACCTGCTCTGGATTGTTGTTGCATTTGCTGTCTGCATTGCCTCTTGATTTTAATGTTTTTGAGTTTGCAGTTTGAATTGCCAAGTCATACATACACCCAATTTGCTAATTGTCAGCCAACCAATGGTATTGGAAGAGATGAATTATTGTTGGTAACAGGGGTCAGTCAATAGGTGACTGGATTATGTCGTAATGTTTTAGTATCCTATACTATATGCTGGATGAATCGCCCTGTTGATCTGACTTGATGTTGCATTTGCTGTCTGAATTGCGATGTTTGTAGGGCAAACATGGTCTTGGTGGGCGCATGGCCACCCGAGAGGTTAACATTCGGGAAGGACTGTCTTTGGCCTTCGACCATGCGGCTCAGTACTTCACTGTGTCGGATCCCAAGTTTCGGAAGCTGGTGGACCGATGGATGCAAGAAGGCGCTGTGAAGGAGTGGAAGGGAGTTGTAGGTACTTTACAAGCTGGTGGGAAGTATTCTGGGTTGGCAGATGACGTGCCAAGGTATGTGGGAACGCATGGAATGCGTCTGCTCGCTGATCACATGGTCTCACAAGTAAGTGAATTGCATGACATTTTGGCTTAAGTAAGACTGTCTTCTGGATTTATAAATTATACTGTCGGAGTCTATGTAAATGAGAGCATCAATCTCTAATGGAAATGATTAATTTAGGTGTGTAACGTAGTGTTCATTGGAGAGCAATCATTTTCATTCTGGCGGGTTACTTGGAACCTGTTTTCTTAACTGAATCGCAAATTCGTTTTTCTGACAGGGTCGGTTAATTGAAGTGAAACGACCTGTTTGGGTCAGCAATATGGATGTGAAAGGCCCTTTATGGCACTTGAATGAGAACGGGAAGCCTCATGGGGCTTATGACGCAGTTGTTATTGCTCATAATGGTAAGGTCTTTCCTAACCAGTTTTGTTCTTGTATTTGCTGCATGTTGTAAGCTTCTCTTTAAAAAACGTAAGTGATATGGTCACAAATGCGTCGACTTGAAGGTATCTCAAGACGATTGTAAGCCGCGATGCATGTTCCTGAAACTCTGATATACATTGCATGGCAGGAAAATGTGCAAATCGACTGCTCGCGCCATCAGGGGCACCAGAAGTTTTCAAGCAAATGAAGGTGCTATGTCTATTTTCAGCTCGATTTGACTGAACAAATGCTTTAGATTCAATCGCCATGCTAACATTGTGCATTGTTCTGAAGCTCAGAGGCTGGAGTTGAGTTCAATTTGGGCCTTGATGGCTGCCTTTGAGGAAGCGTTGCCTATTCCGGAAGGACTCGGGAGCAGTCATATGGACGGTGCATTTGTTGAAGGTGTAAATTCTCTGTCATGGATGGCAAACAACTCAAGCAAGCTGGATAACCCAGAAAAGGATGCTCCTCACTGCTGGACCTTCTTCAGTACTGCTGCGTATGGTAAAAAGAACAAGGTTCCACAGGTAAGATATCTTCTTGATTGATAAGGCCGCATGAAATGGCTTGTGGATTCTTCAGTTATTTTCCCATGATTTTAAGGTTTGTCCTTACATCGTCATCGCCGACTTTATGTGTTTGGAAGCTCAGAGTCATTTTTGAGATGAAATGATTGTGCGTCCAGTGAACTTCTGAACAAGAAGGTCATATCATGTCAAAAAGATTCGACTTTGCGGGGAAGATTTAGTTGCAGGGATAGTGCCAGATCATTCAGAGTCGTTTGCCATGATGGATCTAGCACAATCTCATGGCCGTTGGAACGTTAAAATTAACATTTTTACTCTTTGTTTCACTCCTCTCAACAACGTTGAACAGTAATAGAGTGACCTTGAAAGGTACCTCAGCTTTCTGAGACATTGACCTATTGACTCTTTGATGTACAGGAGAGCATTCCAGCAGTGAAAGCAGAGAGGGTGCGGAGGGAGATGCTTCAAGGAGTGGGGATGGCACTCGGTTTACCTGAAGGATCTATGCCAACGCCTTTCTTCACTAAAGTTCAACTTTGGTAATTTAACTCTGACTTTATCCAAGGCAGTCAATGGTCAACTAGTTTGTTATCTTCCTCTAGGTGGTGGTTTACCCAAAACTATGTGTTTTTCCCTTTTACGAAGCTCTCTGATATTTCGAGTGAATGGTGCAGTCCATTTAACCCTGTTTTGTTTTTCATTCAATTCATGGCCTGTCTTGGACAATGTTTTCTGATTTTTGTTGAACTGTTTGTTGATTTGTTCTGATACTCTAAGGGGAGCCGGTTTACCAACCAATACGCCTGGTGTTCCATGCATTTTTGACCCTGTTGCACGAGTTGGTATTTGCGGAGACTGGCTGTTAGGATCTAGCTTAGAGGCTGCGGCATTGAGTGGCATGGCACTTGCTGAACACGTAAGTTTCTGTGTCAAGAAAGAATCCATTATTATATAGCTTTGTTGAGATGTATTTCTTGATTTTAGTTCGTGATAGTTTGCTATGGCATAGGAATTTGAAGATATTAATTTCACTCTCTATTTTGCGAGAATTGGCGAACAAAAATTCAAAGACTCGATTATAATTCTCAAATTTGTTAGACTCACTGTCAATAGATTTAGTCTCGGCTCGAACTGAAACCATGTTTTCCAGTGTAAATTCTTAACATAAAATCGTGGTTACTGCAGATTGCGGATTTCCGGGATAGAGGAGAGGAGAACCCTGAAGAGTTTAGCATTGGATTAGAGAAAGGCTTCTCTCAAGTCCAAGGCAAAGATATAGGACAGTTTCCTGGGTCACCAGCCCTGGAGCCAAAGGCATCTCAAGAGCTTGTTGGGTCCGCCTATTGATTACACGAGCAATTCTTTGTTTGAGTACAGTTCGTTCTGCAAACAAAAGTCAAAAGAATGCTAATATTCTCGAATGGAATTAGCCAGTTAAACCCTAAACCTCCAAAATACTTTTCGTCAAGGGGAGAGGGTATCTCAAAGCTATGATAGATAGAGGTGAAATATAATTCTTATGCTGCAATTATCTCCATGAACCTGGTTCTTAGGAAGCAATTACTTGGTCCATCTTAAAATTGAATGCCTACATCTCATGGAAATTCTTCACCCATAAAAGGATGGACTGGTGACCGTGGAAATCATCCCTTTGGATATTGTGGGAATCATTGGCTTAACCCCTAAAGTCCCAAAGTCCCTATGGAGGATTCTTGGGATTTGGGGTAGGGTTGTGTGATCTCAATTTTTGACATGATTTTTTGAAACTTTTTTTGAAGATAAGAAATCAGATTAGCTTTCTTTGAATATAATTTTTATTTCAATCGGTGCTTAGGAACAAAAGTTATGCCACCCTGAGTCCAAAAAAAATTTGGGGGGTAGTCCCAAAAAAATCACAAAAAGTTCTATGGTTAGATATGTAAAAAAAACAATTTTTAAAGTTTTTTGCTCTTTGCAATAAAAATGACAATTTTGAGTGGTTTTTGATGGGAAAAGGTCTTAGGACTTTAATGGCTAAAAAAATGCAAAAGCACTTATTGGAAGTCAAACTACTATAGAAGACCTCCCCTTTTTACAACAAAATTCTAATAATGAATAGTTGCACTTCTATCCTACACAAAAGGATTCTTTGTCATTTATCGGACACAAAATGTTTGCCATATCATTTATGGATTAAGGTATCTATTGCAATGTTCAAAACCTGTAATAATATTTGGTACTAGTTAGTTCATTGTTAGTTGGTGCCTTTGGAAAAATAGCTAGTTGGATTGTGAACATGGAGGATCAAAAACTAGACTAAAAATTGGTAGGATTTGGCAACCAATTAGGGTACAAAAATAAAAGGCGAATATGTAGCTAAGGCCTTTCATGAAATTGTCATATTTTAGTCCCTTGATATTTTGAATACAAGCCTACTCCTTATACTCCCAAGGAATTTTTTTCATCAAAAAACACTCAAAAGTGCCATTCTATTGCAAAGTGCAATAAAATTTATAAATTGTTTTCTTTTGCATATCTAACCATATGATCTTGCAATAGACTAGGAGAAGAATGTGTGGAAGAAATTTCAAAAACTTTGACCATATGGATAGAAAAATAATTGCATTTGAAGTGAATAAATCTGGATTTTTTGCACCTTACGTGACTAGATTTATGGCTTTGAATTATTTGAGCTTGAAATTTTTGCACTGCTTATTTTGAATTTCTAATTTTTTATGTCAAAGAATTGAACTGAAGGTCTAAGAATTAAAAAATAAACACTTAATTTTCATTCTTTTAAGTAGATGTAGATACAAAATTGAAGAAAATTTTTAATCGTTAATAGGTCTAAGATGGAATTTAAAATCACTAATGTCAATGATGAGATTGTTCTAAAAAGCTAAATAAACCTTGTTGAACTTTATATTTTCAAATTGTAAAAATTTGATTAAAAAATGAATCTTGTAAGTTTTTTTTTAAGAAAATGCTTAGATTGCCCAAATTAAAAAATTGTCCAATTGAAAGCTTTCTCATCATTAATCCAAATAGAATGAATCAAATCATTTCATTTAAACAAAATCATTCTAGAAATTTTAAAAATTTGGTTTCTTATACAAAGAGGACACAAATTATCAAGGCAATTCCAAAGACTTCTCAAACATTGCATCAGTGCAATGATTGGCCAAAAATGAGATGATATATTGATATGTATATTGATGCATTCAATATGCAAAATATAAAAATTAAGACCATAGGACCCTACGTGAAGGTAAAATTTGGCATAAATTAAGTTACTTTTGTTTAAAAGTGTCACATTTCACCTTGTGAATGGTGTAAGATAATATAGACTAGTGTTCAAAAAAATTTGGAGCTCTTCCAACTGATTTCTTCCTTCCAAGAAAATGACCATTTTTTTTCTAGCAGTCACCAATTACATCCTTTTTATTATAAAATGCACCTTTTTAATCCTTGCAATATCAATTTTTCACTAGTCAATTTCTTTCAAACAAAATTCGGCACCGACTAAATTGCTAGATTCTTATAATGCAATAAAAAAAATAGTTTCAAATTGAAAGTACTAATCAATATTGCATCTTTGGCAGAAATTGAATTTGGCATAGCCCTTCACTATTTGAAGGCTACAAATCCTTGCAACTCATTCAAGATGGAGTTGAAAATAGTAATCAAAATTTGTATGAAATCAAAAGAATTTAGGAATCAAAGTTTCCACCTTCTTCAAATGGTTCTTTTGCTAACTTTATAATATATTGCTTAGGATTGGTATATAAATAAAATGTTTATAGGATAAAGCTTATAGACATTGGGATAAACGAGCAATTGGCCTTATCTAACCTCTAAGGAGAAAATGATTCATTATTTAAAAATGACCAATTTAACTCATTATAGTTTAATTGAAGCCAATCAAGTCATATTCATATCATCAAAGTCAACAAAGAATATTATATGTGTATGTCCAACTAAGGATTTTGAAAAAACAAAGTCACCTGGCTATATTACCTATTCAAATATCTATCAACAAAAATGTGACCCAATTTTAACCTTTCGTTTACTTTTCAAAGGATTAGAGGTTGAAGTTGAGATTCTAAGCAGGATTTCTAAGCAAGAGCTTGAACAAATTGTCATAGCATGAATTCAATGCATTACAAAAGTCACAAATCAAAGCCATGGAATTGCTTAAGCATTTTTAGTATGCATTTTATTCTATTATTCAAATCCCTTAAAACCACCTAAATTATTGAACCCTCTAGTTTAATACCCTATTACATAAGGCTAATATCTGGGTATGACCCTCACCTTGCCCAAGTTTTAGCATTGGAGATCATCTTGTAGTCTAAGTTTTGCTACTTCTGCAAATACCCAGAGAACTAGTATAGAGGTTCAAAATCTAGGGAATAGTCAAATAGTCTAACGTTTTGTGATTAGGGTCACATGTATTCAAGATTGGAATGAGATTTACTATAATATTTCACAAACACAAAGGAAACATACATTCACTCTTATACCCATTTGTATAATTTGGTTGCTAGTCCTTTAAATAATGCTATGGACGCGTGAAATGCCGTCTCAGTCCTGCCTAGTCTTCTAAGGGAGAGTTCCAACAATTTGTCAGGTTTGACCACAATTTGTCATGCGCATGATCTAATTCTAGACAAATGCAAATTGTATAATATATTTATATAATTGTATCCATGTTCCTTAATTATTGGTGATTTGCGTTACCAAGACAATTTGTCCAGTCACTATTTACTAGCCTAATCAC
This sequence comes from Antitrichia curtipendula, assembly GCA_951230915.1. Taxonomy (NCBI): domain Eukaryota; kingdom Viridiplantae; phylum Streptophyta; class Bryopsida; order Hypnales; family Leucodontaceae; genus Antitrichia; species Antitrichia curtipendula. The sequence goes on along the minus strand of OX579638.1, from coordinate 18,312,302 downwards.
TAGTTTAGATGAGTGGAAACCAGTCCCAATCCTACAACAGTTTGTCTCTAACTAATGCAAGGCATGATTGCAATGCATTCATCAAGCTTAATATACTCTGCACAACTACAACAATTCGTCAAAGTACACATCTCATTTTAGATACAGGAACCAAACCAAAGCATAGGAACTTACTATTAGTCTTACCCACTCAGGCTGATCCTTAGACTAATTATCGTGCCTAAGAAAAAATCGCTTCATTTAGGACTATACTCACATCTACCAAGTAATCCCAATTCAATTTCACACATCAACTAGTTCATACCCTTACGGTGGTAACTGATAAGACAATTAGTCATACTAAACATTCACCCAATCAGGGTTTATTCTGTCCACTGAATTTACAATTGTATTTGAACTAATCACTAGTTCAGCTCAACTCTTCAAACTCAGTCTTTGACAATTTGTCTAATTGCTTCAGACTTAACGATTAGAGATCAAGAGACAATTTGTTGAATTTCCAATCGGGAAATTTAATTCTCTTAACAACTTCAATAATCACACTCAGTAAAAATTACTTGAAGACATCACTCACTGTAAGATCAAACAATTTAATTCTCACACATATCGATCACACACAGAATACAATCAATCACAAACACACATAATTCAAATTTACAATTTAGTTCAATTTATAATGACAATTTGTCTGCAAACCACTGGTCTTTCTTTGTCTTCAACAATTCCACAGCTTAATACATACATCAAGCATGATGATTAGTCTTAATATATCACAAATAATAGTTTTTTGAATTACACAATTCAAATTGTTTTTAATACTTAACAATTTCACATACATGGATTTATTTTTTATTTACAAAAATCCATAGAATTAATTATTTCACTCCTTACACAATCATAATTTCAATCTGATTTTTATCATATCCAATTCATATCCATTACAACGACAATTTGTCTATACTCACTTCTTCTCATTCACTGATTTAAAACAATTTATATTACAGTCGTTCTTACAACAACATGATAAATAATAATTTAATCATATTCAAATGGACAATTTGTCTCTCAAAACTCCTTTCAACAGGATATCTTAATCAATTGATTTATAATTCAAAGACAACTAGTCCAATAATAATATAATGCTAATTATAATTCAAACAATTTGTTTAAGAATTACTTACCGGATAAATTGTTCTCGATTGGTCCTTCACGATCCAACACCGAGCTTGTTTACTACTTACAATTCGCAGATGATTCTTCAGTTTGGTTGCTCCAACTCCGCAGTTTGACAAATTGTTCCAAGCAAGTATCCAAGTACAACCCTCAATTGACAATTTGTTTTATACAAATAACATTCACCAAGTTCAAGAATTTACGATGAAAACCACACTGTCAAACTCGCAGTTCAATGGACTAAAATTAATTAGGCAATTTGTATGACAATTAGTCAAAACACAATCAAAGGCATCCAATTAAATTGACCAAACGCAATTACTCATACAATTATGCACTCACAATTTTTTACAATCACATAAATAACACACAGTGAAAGAACTTGGAATTAACACGTCAATTTGTTATATTAACAATCACAGAATTCAAATAATCCAATCATTGGATTGCAATGATTCACTACAACACTCTTGTGCTGGACAATTAGTTCAGAAAGATGATTTTTATTGAAGGAGTTTACAATTTACAGGAAATAGCTTGACACTTTAAGACACACGAAAGATAACCGAGAGAGAGAGAGAAGAAGTTGACAAATTGTTCATCTTAAGCTATTGGAAAGGTGTGAGACCTTGAGTATCAACCGATGGTAAGACAATTTGTCACTCTTCCGATCTAGTTTATTCACAGCTTTTAAAATCCTTCATCTACTTGTTCATTTATCATTCCTTTTCTGTTTAATTCCCAAGACAAGTAGTAAATGACTCCTTTCTGCATTACTAAAGACAAGTAGTCAAAACCAAAAAATTCACTGTGTTCACACATCCCATGGTAGCTAAAATTCAATAAGTGTTCAAAAGAGACGGATAAAATATCCTCCAATTTTTTGGAAGCACTAGTTGATTTTTGGCCATATCAATATTGCCAAATCACACCTTTACATATGATGCTTGGTTGCTTGCTATGTCTACGTGATTATATACCAATTCTTAATGGCACCCTTGAATTAGAGTGATTTGTTGTACTATATCTTGCATGTTGAATTTTTTAGACCTCCAAATAATGTGGGAAAAATAAGAAATAAGATTGGGTGCGCTAAAATTCATTAATTAATTGGCTTTGTAATTAGCTTTACAATAGTTATCATGTGGTGTTAAATTGATGCCTTACAGCATGAACATAGGCATAAATTTTTTTTTATGAACAATAACATCAAAGTAGGACAATAATTCTTTTGCAAGGTCCATCCTATAATTATGTCATTGAATGTATATAACCCTGGAGCACTCTGACATCCAATTTATGGACAATGAATAGATTCATATTTTTGTTTCTTGCTTGTTGTTGCTTGGATGAAAGTCATCCTAATTTGTAGTGATATTTTATCAAGTTCTTGTCCTATTTATTGGTTGGATTTGGTTTTATTAGAGTACTTACTTTTCTAAAATGACAAATGTGGAAGTATGTCAAGTGATTGACCAAGCCAAAATTGTATTGACTCTAGTCCAAAATTGAATTTGTAAAAATGAAGTCATAGATGTAAAGAACTCAAAAATTCCAAAAAATCACTATGCCAAGAGAACCTCCTTTCAAATCCATTCCAACAATTTTTGCTCCAAAAATGACAATATTTTGCTTGTAATCGAAGTTTGAAAGAATTTTAAAGTTTTCCTTTCAAAATTCTTTAAAAGTATTGGTGATAGCATTTGTGAATCTAATCGTACAAATGGAATCTAAAATTCAAAACCTACAACTTTCATTTGTATATCACTTCTAAAATATTCTTCTAAATAGTTCTTTATGATGATTTTTTCTAAATTGTCAATTCTAAAGAAGGCTCTGGACATTTAGAAGATAATTCAATTGCTCAACTAAAATTTATAAGTTGATTAAAAGATGTGCAAAAAAAGAAAACTTGAAAAAATATATTCATCGTAGAACAATGTGGATTCATTTTTTGACTACTGAATATTAGTTTTCAGACTCCTAAGGTTCATTAACCCTAAAGTACATGACATTCAAATTTCAAACAATAAATGAATGCAAACACATCCCAAGCACACAAAAACGTGTTTTTTCATCTATCGATATTTTTGTAGATTCTAGTGTTAATTTCTTAACATTTCAATTGTGGCATAGATTTTGAAGACTTTGTTTTGCAAATATTCTATAATTCAAACTTTCAAAGAATACTAATAGGTATGACCTCAAAAAATAACTTTTTTGAAGTCTAAAAAATCACCCTTAAAAAAATTTGAATAAAAAAATAAAAATAAAAATCCTTTAAAATCACCATGAGTAGAAGTTAGCATTTTGAAATTAAAGGGATTTTTTTGTGAAAATCACAAATATTCAATCCATAATCAATTTTAATAGGAATTTTAAATTTTTGGTTTCAAATTTTATTGAAAAATATTGATTTCTGTATTATTTGATTTAACCATATGGATATGATCTATGAATCATATTTTGCAACTATTGATTGAAAATTATCATTAAATTCTTCTTCTAAATTGCATTATATAATATATCTTCACAATTTTAGAAATCTAGATTATCCCTTGGTCCTTAAGAGATTAAAAAGACAAGTAGTGTGACTTTTGATCCATCTAGAAAAGGCAAAGAATTCCTATAGATTGCTCACTTTCCTAACTTCAAAAATCCATGGTGATTCTTTGAAAATTTAAATAATATGAAATAGAAAATTTAGCATCAATTTGGCTTTTAACCCCTAAGTGCTCAAATGACCATTTTTTAGTTGTTGCCTAACTTTGGGCAAAATTTTCAGGCAAAAAAAAAATTTCAATTCTTTTTTTTACCCAAAAGATTGGATTGTCTTTCAATATTTATATTCAAAACTTAGATCGCTATGGTCAAACAAAAATTATAAGAGAAATAGCATAAAATGTTTAGAATTGTCTAGTGTTGAGAAACTTACTATTTTGGCCTAAAAACTTACTCTTTAGGCATCTTCTACTTTAACCCTTTAACGACCAGGTCGATGACTGATTACTCAAACTGACAGATTTTCATCAATAGCAGACTGGCTATTAAGAGCCAACCCACAGCTGACTCCCCAAACAGGGACGTCAAGTGGGGGCTTGGCTTGTGGTTATGATGGCTGTGACCGGCCTCCTCCTCCTCTACCTCACTGCACACACCACATTAAGGTAAGTGGCTCATAAAGCGACCCTTTAAGGGCTGTTGGGTCTTTTTGATGTGTTTCAGATGCTCAAAAATATTTTTCCTTATTTTTCACCTGAAGAAAAATTGATGCAGAATCTAACACAAGTGGTTTCATAATTTTTGGAGTATTTATGAATTACTTATGAATTTTCAAAGAATTCTGCCATAGGCAACTATTTGTGATCCTAGGTCCTACAAAACCCACACACATGCAGTCTGAAAAAAGATATGTCTTGACCCAAAACAAGCATTGTCGCATGCAAAAAGTAATACACAAGGTTCCTAAATGCGACCCTTACTAAAATTAAACAGACCCTACATTCTTTTAACATTTGTAAGAAGGCAATTGGACAATCAATTCTCATTTAGAAAAATTAAGTGAACACACACTGGCTTTAAAATGGACCCTCCCTAGCTCGTAATCCATCCATTGGCAAAGTTTAAAGCAGTAAATGACAAGTCTTAATTATGCTCACATTGTTGACAGTCCACTTAATGTCCGTTTTAGAACCACCACTTAATTTGTTTTGGAACCACCTACATGACTGTTTCAAGAAGCGAATCGCTTTATGAACCACTTACAATAAGGTGGAAGCACCCAAAACCGTCACTTTAAGGAATTCAGCATACTTGGAGGCATCATTTCAAAAAAATAAAAAATTTCTGATGTTAGCGAGAGAAAATCATGAATTTTCAAAAAAAAATTAGATTTTTCGGATGTCATATGTAATTTCTATGATTTTTCAAAGTTGTGGGTCTCTAGATCACTGGAACCGTCATGTAGGTGCACCCAAAACTGAACCCTGCGGAAATCAGCTCTTAAGCCAGTCAGATATTGGTAAGTGTCCTTCAAATCTATCAGCCAATTAAAGCCAAGCATTTGGCTGACGGATTAACTAAAGTCTAGGGACATAATTGGGTGAGTCTAGGGTCCATGGCAAGGTACAGGGACGGGAATGGGTGTTTTCACCTTAGAAGGGATTTGGGGCCAAGGGAGGGCCGTATCAGGCCCGTTCCCCAATCTGTCCCCATGCTGTGAGGGCTGTCATAAAAATATATTTAAAAAAAAAAGAAATAAAAAGAAAAATTCTTACCCAAATTTCATTTTAAGAAAAAAATTATATTTTTTTATTTTTATTTTTTATTTTTTGAAAATCTGATGTGGCCGAAGTTCGGCCATGTCACCCTGCTGCGGTGGCGCAGTTTCAGCAGTCAGGAACTGCACAGAACTTGTGGAGAACTCATGGAAACTCACGGCCCTCCTTTGGCCCCAAATTCTCTCTAATGAGAGAGGACACTAAGTGGATATTTCATCAAACTTGACATTTGATGAATTATTTATTCAAATCAAATTGTCGATGTATTTTGAAGCTATGCGACTAATGCTAGGAATATCTGAATGAATTAAATGTAAAAAATTTTACATTTAATCTTCTAGCATGGTCTCCTTGCTTGAAAACTCATATGTAAAATTTTACATTTAATCAATGAAAAATCCAAAAACTTTAGATGTATATTTCATAGATAATCTCAACTAAAGTTGAGTGTCTCAGGAGGGAAGAAAATCTCTCTATATACACATGGGGGTGGTAGGAGGAGGAACAATTCATGTGGGATAAGTCACTTAGAATGAGAAGGAGCTTCATGGTGAAGTTCCTTCTCATTTCTAAGTGACTTATCCCACATGGGTTGTTCCTACTCCTACCACCCCCATGTGTATATAGAGAGATTCTCTTCCCAAAGTAAGCAAAGCAAGTTTGCTGTCTTCATCCTCTACTGCTTTGGACAGAATTGGAAGAAACACTTCGATGCGTTTGAAGTTAAATTTTTTTAGCCATGTTAAAGGTTGAGATTTGTTAGAACTTAGCAATTTTTAAAATCATCACAATTTGACTTTAAAACTCAAAGCAATTTCTACTCTGAAGTTGGCCTCACAGGCCCAGTCACCGTCTCTGGGGGCCTTGCTCTAATGAAATTGCGTCAGTTTGACACTTTCTCGTAACCTGTCATCGACCTCGACTTGGTCGTTAAAGGGTTAATGATACTTCAAGTGTTTTGATCTCCATCTTAAAGAATAAAACATAGTATTTAATGAATGAAAGTCACCTACAATACTGGAGGATTTGTCACTAAATCAAGGTAGCTTACGTCAATGCAAAACCTCCTTCACTTTGTTTTGGAGCCATTAAATTTTAGACAGGCAAAGGCATAAAGTGTTGAACAACTCAAAAGTCCTTAAAAATTAGAATTGCCTTCAAAGTAGAACAACCCATTGCAATCAATAGACCCCATAATAGACGCCTAGGGAATGACCCCATTATGGAATTTTTCATAAATTAGATTTGGACTACAATCTATGTTTTAAGCTAAAATAATGGAGTGATTAGTAACCTCATTAGGAACTTCCAATTTTTTCAGTGTAAATTCATTATATGAAGTGATTGTTTTTAGGCCTTCCATGTTGGAAAATATTGTGATTGCTTCTGAGTGAACATTATGGATACAGTAATTTGTTAGTCTTGGGATACTGGTAGTCTAGACTCTTTTGGACCATGATGGGCAAAACACTTCAAAAATTCATACCAAATTCATACTTAGTAGAAAAATTAATAATTTGAACTGCTCTCATTGTTTCACACTTGTCTTTATGGCATTACAAAAAAATTCAGCAATGGCACGAGGGCAAACTCGTAATTCTGACCACAATGGGTTGTATTACCTCAGTAGCAGGGTAAAGGAGAAAAATAAAATGGAGCTTGGCGTGATGGTTCGTTCATTACTTGGATATTGCCTATGGTGATTTTGAAGGGCGCCATGGACCTGAGTCTCTTAAAGAGACTGGTGAAATCAACAACATGCTACACCTCTAAAACCCAGAAGATTTATCTTGCTGTCAAATGTCTGAAGCATAATGAGAAGATTTTGACCATGAATGATAACTACAATATAGAAACAAATGTCCTACGGATGATAAGTCGCTAAAAAACCGTAATGCTATCACATGACTAATCACCAAACTTTGCTCTGTTGCTCGCGTCAATTCCCAAACTATTGCAATCCCATAACAGTCTTCCGTCTCCCAAACAAAGAAAACGCCTGCTGTCACTTGCGAGATCAAGCTCACGCACTAACTCGCCTACCTCCGCACAAGACTGTCTGCCACCAGGGACTCCGGCCGCCTTTCTATCACTTCATCCACCAGACCGAACAGCTTCGCCTCCTCCGGAGACATAAAATGGTCTCGCTCCATGCTCGACTCTGCCAACACACATACAAACCACGTCCGTCAGCTCCAGCTCCACCGCAATAGCCCCTCCCCAACCTTGGAGGAGCACGGACTACCATCTACACTCTCCAACAAAAAACAAACACCAATCTCAACCCAAATCCACGCGCACATAAATCAATGACCTTACACCCTTGACTTGAAGTTCAAGGTTCATCCAAACAACTCAGACTAAGGAAAAGATATAAGCTATCCCAAATTCAAGACCACGAACACTCTAATCTCCTGAGCACCCTCATCTCAGCATCCTCTCATTCACATTACTCAAGCCAGAAAACCAATTGAATCCTGCTACCCCTTCCATGATGGTACGTCTCACCAACACCTGCCCCTCCATACCCCTAGACTTGTACCAAGACACCAAGGGTTCCGGAAAGGAGGAGGTCGCACCGATCTTTTCGTAAGTGTGACCGGTGTGCTTCACGTACAGCCGGCTCAGTCGCGCACGCATGTCCAGAATCTCGCGGGCTTGGATGGCGATGTCACTCGCCTGACCACTGGCGCCTCCGGAAGGCTGATGGATCATCACCCGTGCATTCGGTAACGAACGTCTCTCTCCGGGTGCACCAGCAGCTAACAAAAGAGAACCCATGGAGGCGGCCTGGCCAACACACAGTGTGCTCACTGGGCTCCTAATATACTGCATACCCAAACCAAAGATCCAATCAAAACATTAGGAAGATGAAACAGACTTCAAGCAATCCCATCAATCCACGCGACCCCAGTAGCAGGTCCAATGTCCAATGCCATCAAACCGAGTCCCTGAAAACCTATTCAAGAGATGCGGCTGCCACGACAAGCCCCTGCCCCATGCATGGCCGCAAGATCTCAATTTAACAGAGTATACTGGAAAGAAACTCATCACAAATGGGAGATGTTGTATAAATCAAGCGCCCTTGAAACTGTGAGAAAGACACCAATGAAGTCTCAAACAGGAAGACGTGCCACAACCAGACCTGCATAGTGTCGTAGATCGCCAGTCCCGCTGTAACCACGCCCCCAGGGGAGTTGATGTAAAGGTGAATCTGCAATGCAGTCACAACACCCTGTTACGTCTCTTCATGAAGGGCCACAGCAAGCATGAAAAGGCGCTCCTCAGCTAATCGAAGCTACACATCTAACACGATCACAGTGATCCAGTACCGCCCTGTCCAATAGCACAAACCTAACCTAGAACCGTGGTTTCCACAATTCAAGAGCAACTCCCCAATTTTGAAAGAACAGGTCACGTGATTCGCACCCCACATGACGACGTCCCCAGATGTGGGTCGCTCTCTTAACATAGGATGAACTCATTCAAAAAAGAGAAGACTCAGAATCATCCACTCGAGATTTTCTTTCACTGACACGGAACCGGTATCTCCCGTACGTTGTAGTGACACATCATTGAACACTGACATTTCCTCGAATCGGCAACGTTGGAGCCCAATATCGAAGTACAGACTCAGAAATCGGCAAACAATGCTAGCCCTCCATGCTACTCTACACCCGAGTGGCACAACAAATAGACATCCACTAAAGAGAACAACTCTCTCGAGATCGAAATGACTGAACTTGACTGGCGGAGCACGAGATCACCAACTACTTGACATGCACCTACCCGGTCCAGTTCCGACCAAATCCTAAACTCAATCACTGAGTTGCCTAGAATCTCAACCAGAGCCTCAGAGCGAATTCTGAACAATGCCAAACATTTCGACGAATGCCAAATCTACCCAAACAACAGATTCACGAATGCCAAATCTACCCAAACAACAGATTCACGAATGCCAAATCTACCCACACCGTTCTCCCCGAACAACAGATTCATGAATGCCAAATCTACCCAAACATCATCCCTATGCTATTCAAAATCCACGAAACCGAATTCGTGTCTCATCCGATTCGGCCTCAATCCGGCGAAGCGAATTCAAAGCCATAAACTCACTCCGAGGAACGAGAGCCCGCTCACGCGAAATCGGAACAAAAGGAGCTCATAAAAAATGGAGCAAAGCAGATCATCAAAGACGCCCAACACGCGATCAAATCCATCTCTCTTCTCCTTGCAACCGTCAGATCATTACCGGCTTGTCAGGGTGCTCCGATTCCAAGTAGAGCAGCTGCGCCACCACCAGCGACGCCGTGTCGTCCGAGATCGGACCATGAATGCACACGATGCGCTCCTTCAGCAGACGCGAGAAGATGTCGTACGCGCGCTCCCCGCGAGACGTCTGCTCGATGACCATCGGCACCAGACCATAGCCGCGCCGGAATTGGCCAAAACACGGACGGGCCACCACGCCACTTCCCAACAACCTGCAACGCTCAATCGCAGCAGGAGCACCACCTGCGCCCGAGGCCTTCCACAGCCTCCCCGCACCTCTCATTGTGGCCCAGGGCCCCGCCCGCTTAACCCCCCTTCAATTCCAACCCGCTTGCTCCTTCCGCATCCACCAACAAAACTCCACCACCACCGCAGCTTTCACTCTTCCACCATCACCACCGTCCCAATTGAATTTCGAAGCTGCGCCTCGACCACGCTTCCGAATGTCAGAACTCCATGTGCAAATGCATCGACAGGGCTCGCGTTGCTGTCGTGATGGAGCTCCAATTGTCGATGCCAATGACGCGACCTCACAATGGTCGCGTGAACAAGCCAACCCTAAATCCATCACGACGGGAGCATGGAGCAGGACGAAGAGGGAGGATGATATTTAGGGATGAAAATATTGAAAGTACTTCAGAGGAAATCATGAAGACTTGACCAAAAGGCTACACTAAATAGTGAAATTAGTTTGCCTTACCCCCCAAATGTTACTTTACAAGCCATCAAAGTTAACAAATACTTCTACAAATATTTTCATTTATATGTATGAAGGGTTCATGAGTCCCAATTACCACAATACCTAATTCAAGAGTAGTGCATTTTTGTACAATAATGGTAAATATTTATATAATATCAAATGTATCAAAGAAATTAATATGAGACAACCTAAGTTGAAACCACCAAATCGATGTTGGAATTATAGTAAAGGATGCCAATAGTTTAGTTGGATGCCGAAAGACATTTAGTGTCACGTAATGTCACTTAAGAATATTTTAATATTATATATGTCAAAGAAATAATATTTTAATATTAAAATTATGTTTTTGTTTGTATATAATATGATTTTTATTAAAAAATTATAATTGTGTGTTTAGTGTTTTTAGAAGTTTAAATGTTTTGATGTAGATGGGAAAATCAAAGGCATTTATGCTCTTGTTCTTGCCAATGTTAGAGAAACAAGGTCCTATCATAATAAAAATGGACATGAAATATAAACTACTTGAAGCTTTTATTCATTTTTTTATACTGGATATATAACAATTCAAAAGACTAGTTCAAAAATTTCAATTTTTTTTTCCATAGTATAAATTTTTTTTTCCATTACAACCAACTTTTTTTTCCAATGTATATATTGTTTTTAATTAGGATCGGATATATATAAACAAAATCAATAGATCAATCATTATTACTTATAAAATATAATTCATTAGACAGAGTTTGACTTTGCCACTAAAAGGAGGGTTTTTTGTATACATAGAAGTACATGATTTTGACAAAATGCCATATTGGATGAGAATTTTCTTTTACTTTGATGTTTTTAATTTTAATTTTTTGAATAGCATCATAGATATTTGAAAAATAAAAATAAAATGCTAAAGAAAAAATAGGAAGAAATTTGCAAGTATATTTAGGGCTCTACACTCATTATGTTGCAATCAGTTGTCAAATAAAAATTCCCCCATGACATAGTTGTGAGGGCTCTATATAATCCGAACCATCTAATGTTAAAAAAATTGTTCAAAGGAATCTAGAGAAATTCATTTTCACAACTTATTCTCCAATATATTCACATATGTATATTGAAGGAAGAGTAGGGAATAGTATGGTACATCTTTTGATGTAACCAAAGGTACCCTAAATTAGATGCAACAATAATTTGTCAATTTTGTCCAAATTTGTGATTGTTCCCCTTATGGATAAATATAATAAAGTATGTACCCTAGCTATAGTAAATTCTAAGATGAATATGACTTAGAAAAGTGTGTTATTAGTTGACAAATTGAGTAGCTTTTGTCACGAGTGAAGTCACTGTTTTTGAAGTTCTCATTGGTTTATCTAGTGAGAGCTTAGACAATAGTCATAGGTATTAGATTTGGAACTTTGATAACTCAAGGACATTTTAGCAATGCTTACATGTCACTTTGAGAAACTTGTGTTTTATGTGATGTTTTATAATATTAGGTGATGGATCTTAGGTAACGTCAAATAGAACAAACTGGTATTTTTATGTCAACAATAATGTCTAATGTTAACAAATTGGTCCTATTTTGAGTCACAATTGGAGTGATTTGTTTCCTTCCGCTATAACTTTTGAATTCCAAGTCCTAAGTACATGAAATTTTTAATGGAGATGTCTAACCTGATGTTAATCAAATTCCATATTTCTTTGAAACTCAAAAAAAATTCAAAGTTTAAAAGTGAATTTTGATAACTTGTCACAATTTGAGATTTAATTAGGGGTTTCACTACATTAAGAGTATCCAAATTTAATGATCTAGAGTTGAAATTTATGTAGAACATTTCCACACTAGGAAGGAATATGCCTACCAAAGGGCATCTAAAAAAAATATTATTTTATGTCCTCCATGTCTATGTAAATAGGGATCCCTTGTGCGAGCATTTTGAACATTGAAAATGGTTTCAAGATTATTCTTTCTATGAAATCTCATCACTATGAAGTCCTTCCATATTGCCAATTTTAGTGTCTTTTAAAATTATTTTTCCTATTTTTTACAAATTAGTGTCTAATTTTTTCAAAAATGTAGTAACTCTATTTTGTGAATTTTTTTTTCCTAGATTTTTATTAAATCTCAAATTTTGGTGGCATGCTATCTTTAGTATCATACTAATTGAATATATTTTATTCTACTTTTAAACATTTTTTTCCAACAAATCATAGTATAGTGAGTACTATTACAAACGCTACAAAAAATGGTTGGTGTTTCTTGCAATGACCCTTATGTACATTCATCGCAAATTGATAATACCATCTTTCATGTGAATTTATTCCATTGATTCTTGACAATTTTATACTTTCAAAATTAGAGGATTTTCACAAACACAAAATTGTTACTATGTAAAGTTAGGAATTTAAATCCAATTATTTCTAGATGAATACCCATTATCCCCTAATATACAAAAGTTTTGTTGGTGGAGAAATGAAAGATCACATGGTTCCTATGACCTAAAGTTTTGGCATGATTTCCCTTTTAACTCTTTTGGCATGATATTATAATCTTTCAATACGTTTGGCAAAATTTGTAAATTTGTAAATTTTTTCCACACATTCCCATAGTAGTCTAGTATAAATTTATACGATTGAATTTTATTTTTAAGTGTTTTTCTCACAATCCTAAAAGTGGTAGTTTTGACAACTTATGCCTGAAATATGCCTCAATCCTTCTGAGGTTAATATAGGAGAATTTATTTATTTGTTTTAAGAAATCAATATGATTTTTTTTCAATTAGTGCTCATGAACAATAGTTGTCACTTAAAGCAAAATTGAGTCGGTCTCTAACAAAACTAATATTGGGAATGTGGCTCTTCTATCCATGGTGTTTTTGGGGGCAAAATTTTGCACTTGTCAAAGGATTTGAGCCTATCAGGCTTAGTCCCTCCAAAATTATATCAATGCTGTGAAGGCTTGTGGCAGGTCTTGTTCCCCCCAAAATCCCATTGCTTCTACCTTTTGTACAATAAAACTTCTACTAAGTAGTAGGGTTGAAACCAGTGTAACACATTACATACAATAGGTTTAGTTGATTGTTATGTTAAAGGAGGGTTGTTTACACCCATGCCAAGACCAACAATCAATATTACTTTAGAGAGGTTTATCACTTTAGAGAGTGCAGTGCTTGTTAGAAGTTCTACCGTACAACATAGAATCGAAAGTGTTGAAAAACACATGATTGGAAGAGACCCAACATAATTGCATCTCAGTCACATTTGGAACAATTCATTTTCAAGATGCACAGTACAGCACATCTATAATGCCAATTAAACAGAGAATGATCTGGCATGCCTCATCAGTGTGTGACCAGAGAATTTTGCAATGTCAGGTAGAAGATGCCACAACTCCATCCCCAATCAATCAACCAAACCTGTCACAGTTCTTACATAATTTCAACGCTTCAAGTATTGTCAAACATACAGTGAGTCACCTTGATCAATCACCAGTTCAAAAATAAATAAAATCATCAAATCTAAATTATATGTTCCGGCTTTCAGGCACTGGTTTGCTAGGGAATTTATTACTGTAAAAAAGCTGTCACCTTCACGTTCATTAGGGACTTACTACTGCATTCAAAAATGCATGTGAAGTCCAGCCTCGAAGAGAAAAAAAAAACATTCAGCGGTGCCTGTGAAGCTGATTTTATTTATGTTCATGTGTACAAACAGACACCTCTAAACCAACTAACTATCATAACAGCCTAGTATTGGAAATGGATCCAATAATCTTTGAATTCAAAGGATAATTCTGCCGAAAACCAGGTCAAACGCGATATTAAGTCATATATTAACTAAGGGAAGAGGTTTCAAAATGTGGAGCAAGAGTAACGTAGAATGTTGTACCAATGCCTGGTGAGGAGAACTGAAGAAAAATGCCGTCGGAAGTTTTTGTCATGGTCCCAAGTTTTGAGGCAACTGTGTCGTTCTCTCTTTGGCTAATCATTTAATGAAAGTTAAAAAAAAAAGCCATGATCCGGCCTTTTGCTCAACGTGAGCCCTTCGATCTGTCAACCGAACTGAGTATACTGATGGACGATTTTGTCACTGATAACCTTCTCAAACCTGCTGGCTCTCCAAGGCTATCAAATGTAGAAGAATTCACCCTTTTGGTGTTCCTTGGCTTGAAATTGTCCCTAAGATTGAAGGAAAAATATGAATGAGATACGTCAGAAATTTTAGTCGTGTAAAACTGCCACGTAACGAGTTGCCTCCACCAAATTAAAAAACCCAATAATAATGTATGTGCACCTGAATGAGACACTCTCCTAATTGCGACACCTATCTATAGTTGTTGCAATTAGGAGAGTGTCTCTTTTAGGTGCACATACCTTAGGTGGTCATTGGGGTTCAATCCAACATACAAATAGCCCCCCTTTCGACAATCTCAGGCAATTAATACTCTCAAGCTTAACTCAATCACTTGATGCTTCTTGTTTTTTGTACCAGGCCTTAAAAATTTAGTTCATGTTGCCTGAGATGGGTATGACTGCAAAAACACTGTCTTACGAAATTGATGATTTCTGCGTCTCAAATCTTATCAAGCCAAACCTGATTTTCCAGATCTACATTCCCCCTCCCCAGACTCTTTAAATTAGGGAGTTCATTTGCATCTCCACATAGCTAAATTAATCTCACTGGAACAGGCTCTACAACCTTCGAAGCTGTAACAACAAATGGATGTTCACATCTAAACTTAAGGTATCCTCACCCTTTTGCAACACTAGCAGTTTGCTACACACTAGAATGAAGTTTGTCTTCACAACCACTCATTGACCCAAATATGACAAACTGTTCTGCTTGAACTCAACACTGATTTCACGAGGAGCCAATGGATGTTGAAGAGTTGTTTGAAGCAAAAAATGAGAGTCGAAGCATTTGGTACTTCAAGGATGTCCTATTCGGGATAGTATAGTGTCAACAATAGGTATTTCCTATGATCTCCACTCTACAAATTCCCAAACCAACTGCATTGACTTTTGCTTCATTTGCGAACATTGTGATATGATGTTGTTCCGGAATTGTAAGTTATTCAGAATTGCCGGTTTGAAGAAAAGTGTCTGTTTTAGGTGCGGATCCCTTACCTGCGTCGTCCCGAAGCTCATCAAAACGGAGCTCTGGAAGTCGACATGACAGTGGAAGTCGGAGTTCCTGTGTCCCCATTCTGGCTGCCACCACTGTCGTTCCCCGACGCCGATCGCTCGGTGCGCACGACGTTCCAGCTCGGGCTGCGCTGGGCGTACCCGGAAGGGCGAAACGGCTTCATGATCGGAATGCCCTCGTTGCCCATCATCTGCTCGGAAAGCGGAAACGAAAGACGCCTACTAGGTTTCGTCGTTGAGCCCCAGCCGTCCTTCTCTGGAGTACCTGGGCCCAAGGAACCACGATTCAACTCTCCAAACTTCAGAACCTTTCAATGATCTTTAAATACTCGAAGGGAGACAGTGTGGAGCGAGAAGTAGGTGACAAAACAAAAGCCGCGGTACTGAAAGTACCAAAAAGAAAGGAACTTTGCAAGGAGTTATGCTCATTCAAAGGGCTCATCCGAGATTTGGTCAAAATCCATGCTCAGAGCTCCATGTAAAAGCATTTCTGTCTGGTGTTTATGCATAGGTCGGACTCATCCGAAATTTACTTCGAGTCCCATGCACAGAACTTCTTGTAAAATCATTTCTTATTGGTAATTTTTCAAATGCAAACACTAGACTCATACCAAATCTCCTTGTAGTCCCATGCACAGAGCTCCATGTGAAAGCATTTCTTTTCGGTGATTCTTCAAATGCAGACAGTAGACTCATCCCAAATCTCGAACACGTGATAAAAACTGTACCTGGTCGTTGTTTGGGTTGGCTAAACGGCCGAACCTTCGCTCTCGCAGATTGCGTCGCTTGCATATAACTCGGCACAGCAGGCGAGCTGCAGAAGCTGTCGTCGTCTCCACGAGTAGACCCTGCTTGGCTGTATCTCGTCCCAAATCTCAGCCCTGACTGTGTCGACTTTACAGAAAGCGCGCTCCCTCCTTGTTCAAACTCCTCCCTTCTTCGTGGCGTTGATCTGTGAACGTGGCGTGGGGAACGCATCAGTCCTTGACTAGTGAAGTGGCTATGGCTCTTGGAAGGTAAGTGTCGATTGTGAGGATTTGGAGTGAAACTGGATGATCTCGGGGTGTTGGAGAATGTATATTTGTTGCCGTTGCCGTTGCTGATGTAGTTGCCGCTGTTGTTGCTGCTGTTGTTGTTGTTGACGACGTGGCGATGATGATCGCCGTGTTCTGGAAACTTGGACTTAGCTTCGGATGTGTTATTGTTGAAGATGCCTTTGGAAACGACGGAGCCGGAGGTGTTGTCGAAGACGCGATTCTCCCAAGGCTTGGCGGCCATCCATCGCTCCAGCCAGTTCCATCCCGAGTTCGGTTTGTCGGGCTCGCTGTTGATGAAGAGCTGGGAGGCCTGGAGGATTGAGAAACAGGGGCTTCGTCAATGTTTAAAGGAAAGCAAGAATGTTTTGTCCATGGCTGGACAAAATCCTCTCTTATTGCACTCCTGACATTTATGTGGAAGTTGCCTTATCAGATTTGTTGTACACAACATTTCGGATTTGCGAGATATACTGAGAATGTGCAAGTGCAGAGTGTGCAATTAGAGAGAGTTGCAAGTTGAGAGAGGGATTAGCTAAATTTTCCAAACTGTAGGAAGTGAGATCGAACTGGATAATGCTGTCAAAGGAGAAACCCTGTATGGAAATTCGACAAGTGTCCCTTTGTGTCTATGAAAACTAAATCAATGTCAAAACTCCATTCCTAGTGTTTCCTATTCTATCATCAGTGAACATTGACTGAGGAATTCTTCGAAAATTTCATCATTGGCATTTCGGATTTCTCCTATGTGACTTGCACCAAGTTAAATGCGATTGAATGAAAGAGATCCAGAAGAAGAATTGAAATCAAATTCAGTGGATTGACAGACCTCTAATTAAGAGAAAATGTTTCACAACGAAAGCAAAAAAAATTGGGTGTCATGGGGGAATCATAGACAATTATACAAGTAAAGTACCTGGTGTGAGAAAGCATAAGCCAAAGCTCGTTCTCTCTTCTTCGCAGCCTCCTGCCTGTTGATTATTTTCTCGTGCTCCTCTTGCATCGTTTGCGTGTTGTCGTTCCAGCCTCCATCCTGCCGTTATGGTATTCACAGTGATTCCTCAGTAAGGTATCCATCAATAGTCTTCCATCGCTGTCTACTAATTTCAAGGGCCAAAAAAATAATTTGAACCGAATTTATCTGTGCAGTAGTTACAATGACAAGTCGGCTATCATCATGCATCTGCGTTTCAGAAGGTACCCCCACAAAAAACCTTTGTACGTTTAGTTACGATAAGATTTTTCAGCAGTATCGTATTTTATCCACATAGGAAAGTATGCAAGCTCGTTCACTGATTGACATAACTCGGTTTATTATTCCCAGGACCCAAAGGAAGGAGGTGGAATACTCTGTTAATGGCTAGAACATCAACAAAGGTTTCCAAGGTTACAGAAACTAGCTTTTGGAGGTTCTTAAACTTTAAACTACGTTTGAAGGAGAGTAGAAAATCAGCAGGTGACATTGACTAAGCTGACTACAAGCCTTAATGACTCCCAAAGGCACCCATGACTCATTGCTGAATAAGGTTACAAATACTTGAAACATGTTGTGTTATAAGGTTACAAATCCTTGAAAAGACATCCAACACAATGGAAAAGCCAATGAAGGTCGTGACACTGAATAGAATGAAGAGTGACGGAAGACCAAGAGTTCATCTTACTTCGCATACGAACGATTTTCGCGGTCGAGTTACGGCTTCGAGGTGTCGTCGTTCCCATAATTGCTTTTGCACGGCCTGCCCTTCCGCGGACATGCGCACGCGGCGAGCTCGGACGCGAGCCTGCACTCGCACGAGCGCTTGCATACATCGCAACGTGATGGAAGCTTGGCGACGCACCGTATGGCCCCTCACCAAGGCTTGCAATCGCACCAACCCCTTCAGAGCTCGCAAAGCTCGCCTGGCCTGCAAACATACGTGCACTAACTCCCTTAATGTGACTACTTAATGACAGTCATAGTAAAGGACAAATGGTTTGAAAGGTGGGCAAGGTATTCCAGAATGTCATTGAAGAGAGGATCAGATTAAAGAGGTCTGAGTCTACATGCCAGACAAACCACCACCAAACGATTAGCACTGAAACCTACATGTCAGTCATTCATGGAGCATCATTACCTCATATATTCAATTATGTTTTTGTTTTTTTTCCGTTTTGTTTTTTAAAGGAGACAGTTGAATCCTCAACCTCTGTCAGTGCTGGACCGAATAACATTTGCTTAAGAGAATGGGTGTCTGAGTGAGCATTGTACCAGATATGCTCGGAATGCACTCTGGATCTGGATGGCAGCCAACTTCTCGGAAGAGTTGTATGTTGTAAGGGCAGTGACTCGATCTGATTCATTGCTCGTCGGAGCAATAGTTTCAGGTTGAGGTGGCGTGTACATGACTTGATTGCGAGTCTCGGCTTCGGCTTTCTTGGCTGCTGAAGAATTCTCCTTGGAGTTCGTGACTGATGGATGATGTGATGATTTGCCAAAGCTCCATCGTCTCCCCTTTTTGGTCTTCACCTGTGTAGGTGTTCATACATTAGTGACGCACCTTCGAAAGGAGGCGACAGGGCTGGCACTCGCAATCTGAGTTCATGCATTCATGTGGCTTTAGGTATATTTGCACTTAATATTACAGTTGGTGTAAGCAGAGTGAATCCAGTCCAAAAGTGCATCTAAATTAATTTCTAAAATCCTTTCCAATACGCTGTTATTAACACCAAGTAAGAACATACCTTTCCTTAGCAAGACTAACCCCTGATACACTTCATTCACATTGGGCAAAAGATATTTTTCTTCTGCTTCTGCATCAGCTACTTAAGAATGATGGTCTTAATCAAGTCAATACCAAGACGGACCAGTGTTGTACTAGTGTGAAATATTCCTACAGAGAAACTTGGATAGTGGTTCCTTTTAAGATAATATTTATCCATTGGATGTCCATCACCTTTCACTAAATCTCTGATTTTCTGATACTGGATGTTGGTGATACCAGTCCAAATCTCTAAATTTTGAACTTAATAAACTAATCTCTAAAATTCAATATCTGAAGTCAGATAAATGCGATTGAGTGGGAACTAATTAAGATCTTACTTCAAGGGGTGGAAGTTCCCCAACAAGGTCTAGATCCTTCGGCGTAGTTTTCACGTAGTCTTTGGATGGATACCGAAATGCTTTTTTCACAGCACTGAACCATGTGCCTTTCTTCCCCATTTTGCCTCCTTGTCAATAATCAATCTGCACAGTCAGATCAATATCTTAAATGGATTCCACAAGCAAATCATAGGTGAAAATACCCAGACTGAAGCGCCGGACAGCACAGTAAAAATGCCAACTAAGAACATGATCTCGGAAGCTTTTTTAAAACAAAGTAAAACTCCCAATACCAGATTTTGGAACATCTGGAAGGCCGGGATGTTTCATTTTGAGTAGAAACCCCCTTCCAAAGGCAGTAATACGGTGCCACTGTTTCCGTGCCTTAAGCAAAGTACACTTACTTAAGGCCAGAGTTTAAGGTCAAACCTTGCCAGTAGTACAGCGGGCGTACCACGTGACTAGAAAAAAAAAGGGAAAATTGTAACGCACGACGTGCAGAGAGGTTCACCAAGGACAGGAAATGCAAACTGTAAATAGAAGAAAACAATGAAAATTACAGATAGAATTACAGAGTGCTCGCAGGAAAATGGAAAAAAGGTAAACATGGAGTACCTGCACTGCAGATCGATCTAACTGATGCAAGACTGTGTCTGGCGAGCAACCTTCACCCTGTTTCCCAAAATGAATTGCACTTCTAAAGAATGAATCCGCATACTCTTTCCTCAAAGAAAATCAATCAATCTTCGGTAACGAGCTCCACAGCAAACCAATGCAATTCACAGCCTTCCATTATCTGGAACTAGACAGTGTGTAGCTAGCTATGACTCTAGGCTTGCAGCGAAGAACTTGTGCACGGACAACAGACAAGGATTCGGACCTCTTTCGACTGGTAAGGACGTGACCCAGCACCGTGAAGAATAGGACTGAGTGAGAACCTAGCTGAATCCAAAAAAAACAAGCCTATGCCTAGCAATTGCAAACTAGAGATCCGAGATTTCTAAGTTTTTTCGCTCTATTGGACCTGTCTGAGCAGTAGTGAGCAGACCTCTCTAAACTGCAGCTATGGAGGCTTAGGCAATCCAAGAAGAAGGGCAAAGAGATGGCCACAATCATTCTATACTACAGCTCGATCACATGGCTTCCCCATCGAATGACCCATAATCTCGATCTCCATTGCGCATCTAGCTAGTAATGGATCTGAGCAGTCACTTACTACATCTGGCGTACGTCAATGCAGAGGCCCAACATGAAAGCTTCTTGCTTCTGCAACCAACTCTGGCGACACCACTCGAACCCTTCGCGCTGGCTGGCAGTGGCGCTGCTGCTGCTTCCGAGGGCCCCAACATCCACTCCCAACCTCCCCCAATAATTGTAAAAGCTCATCATAGATCCGGCCTCCTCATCGTGTCATCATCATCATCGGCCAGCACAAATTTTTACCTCTCGGCGAGATGGCCCCGGCCGGAACTCCATCTCAGCTTCGTACGTCCCACACTTACAGTACACTGAAAAGCCCATCATATTCGATACCCAGGCATTCGCAAGTGCATGCATGGATAGAACTGGGCCGACCGAGATGAATCCATGCTTACCGAGCGAGACTCCCAAAGTCTGTAGGAATTGTGGGCACGAGCGACTGAGGTTTTTTGGAAAAAGAAAAGCTCTAGCTTGAGACGTACTGATTGTGGACTAGTTTGGGTATCACTCTCACTGCGAAGTGGGACCCGTAGAGAAGAATTGGAGTAGAGTGTTGAAATCTAGATCTCTCTGACTAATAAGAAATTATTGAACTGTTTCGCAATGCAACCCGGCCGTTGTGCAAAGGTTTTGGAAGGCAAATGATCGAGGTCGTCGTCGTCTTTCTTGACTGAAATCATTGTTTTTATGTGAGGGGATTGTAATTGACACAGCTGCTCAGACGATGTGTGAGGTTGGGTTTGAACGTGCTAAGCCGTGCGGACATGTTATGATCGATGGAGCTTGGAAGTGACGGGGGGGGTTGCGTCAAGACTGGAGAACAGTGAGTGGCCTGCCACGAGAGGCCGGAAGGAGTAAGCCTTGGGTCAGGCTCCATGTGGGCTGCTAGGCTGGGAAGGTAAGGTAAGGTAGGAAGTCCATAAAGCAACCGGAGTGTAAAAGCATTCTGTAACACGGAGGTACATATTGCTTTCTTCAATGTTGCAATTGCAATTGCATTTGTCAATGTACCAAGAGTGAAATTAAAGAGAGAGAAAAAAGTCAATTCATTTTTTTTTTTTTTTTTTTTAACAAATGGGGAGAACAAGTACAAAGTAGCCAAGCTACAAGGGCTTGACAATGAAGAGAACATCAATTCATTTAAGTCTTGCAATTGACTTTGAAAAGTTAGAATGGGTGGCACTAGAGCTACAAATCTTTGCTGGAAAGGAGACTGTGTGTTCAACAATGAATGTATTAGGACGGTTTTAAAGTCTCAACTTCAAAATTCATCTATCCCTAAAAGATCAAGGCCTTTTTTTTTTGCCAAAAAACACTCAAAATTACCATTTCTATTGCAAAGAGTAAAAAAACTTGAAAATTATTTTTTTTGCATGTCTAACCATGGGATCTTAGACCTAACTAAGGTAAACCATCCCATTGCGGTCAAAATTTGAGTAGGCCCCATTGTGGTCAAAATGTTAATGGTGGTGTACATTTGAGTTCTAAAATGTACACCACCATTAATATTTTGACCACAACGGGATGGTCTCAAGTTCTGACCGCAATGAGATGGTTTACCTCAGTATGAGAACGTGTAGGATAATTTTCAGAAACTTTGACTGTATAGATTGCAATAACTTGTTTTTTGCAATTTTAGTAGACCATTGTGGGTTGTGGTATAGATTATTTGACTTTGAACCTTCTTAACTTAAATTTTTTGTACTACAAAGTTTTGCGCTTTAAATCGTCATAGTGGAGGATTGAATTGAGAGTCTAAAAAAAAAATTCAAAAAAATTTAATTTTCGTTCTTAAGAAAATTGTTAAATAGAAGTAGGTACAAGATAGAAGAAAAATCTAAATTATTATTATCTCTAAGATGGAATTAAAATGCACTAATTACAATGGTGAGATTGCTCTAGAAAGCAAAGTAACCATGCAAAACCTTCTTTTTTTTAATTATAAAAATTGCATTCAGAAACAAATCCTACAAGTTATTTTAAAAAAAAAATGCTTAGGTTGCCCAAAAAATAAGATTGTCAATAACTTTGACATCACCCAATGAATAAAATATTTCCAATGTAGACAAAAATATAATCTATGAGAAAAATATTTAAGACAAAAAATCCAAATTTCTGAAATATTTTTTTGTTGTCCAATCTCCCATATTTTGAACTTATCTAGACATAACTTTTGTTCCCAAGCACCAATTGAAAAAATAATAGTATTCCCACAAAGATAATCAAATTTTTTATTTAAATAAATAAATAAATCATGACAAAATTGAGACTATAGGTACCTATCCAAAATTCAATTTGTCCCTTGTAAGAACAATGGTCCTTTAGAGGTTAAGGTAGCAACATCCATAATTGTGAATTTAAAGATTTTGAACATGATTTATATTTATAGACATCTAACAAACTATTGTCCCCTATTAGCAAGAGAAAATTAATTCATATGCACTTTCAAATGTATTATTTAGACACTGTGCATAAAAGTTATGAATTTTTAAAGAGCCAACTATGATTGCACCTAATACCAACACTAGGGTCTGATATTCAGATGTAGTATATCCTCGTAATTACATCTATTCACTTCCAAAGATTTTCCAAGATTTTAATAGAGATAATTATTAGTACAAAGAAGGTTATGGGTCCTACTACCTTATTAAAGTAGGTTGATGTAAAGCAACTATGATCCAATTTCATTAGAAGGCATTGAAGCCTTTTATTATAGAAGGTCAATCTAAAATTGCATTGTTATTGGTGTGCCCTAAATAAGAGATGTTGAACAGTCTTAGACTGACATTTATAATGACATGTCCTCCTAGATTTTGATAGAATTGGATTATGTTTGGTTTTCAGCTGCCCTCTTTAATTCCACCAATGTCTAAAAAAATATGAAATGAATTGGATTAGTTATCAATTCCATTTATCTTTTAGAAAATTTTAATGATAAAATATTTCAAGAAATCAAACTCTCCAAAGTTGTGAATCAACAAACGTAAATGGTCACTTTTTGATTTTCTATCTTGGAATGAGGAAAACTGAAGGGTAAGGTAAAATAGAGGGACCTTATTTTTACCTTATAAAATATTCTTGATCATGGAAATTGATATATTGAAATGATTAATTTCTTTAACCTCTAAAAGACCATTGTTCCCTTGAAGGGACAGATGAAAGTTCAAGTAGATTCCTATGATCTCAATTTTTGACGTGCTTTTGTGAGTCTTTTAAGAAAAAATAGAAAAACACATTAGTTTTTTTAGAATATAGTTTTTATTTCAATTGGTGCCTAGCAGCAAAAGTTATGCCACTCTAAGTGCAAAATAGAGTTTGTTGGGCAGTAAGAACAAACAAAAAAACTCGAAATTAAATTAATTTTTTCTCATAGATTATAATTTTGTCTACATGGAGAATTTAGATTCATTCCATTTGGATTAGTTGTGTGAAAGTTATAGAGCATCTTGTTTGGGGGGCAATCATAGCATCTTTTTGAGAAAATAACGTGTTGGTTTTGTTTTTTAATACCATTTCTACAATTCTGCAAAAACAAAAATTCCATAGGGTTTGGTTTGCTTGGTAGAAAAATCTTACAATTGTGATTAGTATATTTCAATTCCATCTCAAAACTGTTAACAATTTAATTTTTCCTTTGATCTCATATCTATTTCTATTGAATAATATTTTAAAGAATAAAAATTAAGAGGTTTCTTTTTAAATTTTTAGACTCTCAATTCAATTCTTCAATATAAAATTTATAAAATCAATATGTATATAACTTAAGTGCAAAGTCTTATAATCTAATCACAGAAGGCTCAAAATTATATAATTTGTTTACATTGTGCACAACTATCTTACAATGAATCTATATTGTCAAAGTATGTAAAATTTCTTCCACACATCTCATACTAGTCTAGTGCAAATCCTACAAATAGATACCCAAAAAAATTAAATTAAATTATTTTTTGCTCTTTGTATTAGAAATGTGTGTTTTGAGTGTATTTTTACAAAAAAAAAAAAATGGCCTTGAGTCCATTAGGGGTTTAAATTTTTTTTTAAATTGCACTACATGTTTATTCATATTTTAACGTCAAAAGGCACCAAAGTTTGTATTTGGGATAATGAACTAAGTGCTTCATGGAAATGTTTCATCTTAATAAAGATTTTTATCTAAAATAATGCTTGAGAATTAAAAATGAAACCTCCCTAACCAATTTGATTAAATGGAAGTAACCAATACGTTTGAAAATAATATAAGCAAAAATATACAAAATTTTGGAATAATATTTGTAAGTTAAATATGCTAACAACAACATGAATTGAATCCTAACTCTAATCCTTCAAGTTGACCTTGTAGAATACCTAAATATGATTTGTATATAAATACTTGATTTTTTAATTCATTGGTATTTATAATTTTACAGCAGGGTTTGTTTAGATGCAAATTTTATTAAACAAAATTAGAGTTGAAAATGGAATAAGGTCATTCTATCTTTGACTATACTAAAATTATTTGAATAAGCATCTAAGTATAGTTTCCATTATTATATTTCTTAGTTCTTGTTGGATTTGATTGGCAATTGAAGGGTGATTCCAAAAAATACTTGTACCATTTTAGAGTCATGCATTGAGTGCTTACCATGTCTTTTATTATAACTTTAGAAGTATAGAGCATTAGATTTGAAATTCAAAATAAAGATGTACAAAAATAAATTATTTATGATTTTTATTTTTGAAGATTTAAAAAAATCATTTACTAATTTTTTTACAGTTTGTTTTTTATGATTAGGTAACCAAAGTTTTGAGTATCTAAAACTATTCTTTTACAAGTACAATTTTAGAAGTATATTACCACCAAAGGCATATAAGGCAAAGAGAAACGAAAAATATAAAATCTTTTTGTCCACACATTTTCCATCATTCTTTGATAAAGCGGCCTTATCTTCAATAAGTTTATAAGAATTTCAAAAAGCAAGTGGTGTGGACTTGTTTCATCTTACCTGCATACCATTGTGAATTGATAACATTGTAAGTGCATTCTTCTTTAACATTTGTTTTTACTATTGACATCTTTTATCAAAGTAAGACTCTTCTTTTTTAAGTTTGCAATGCCATAATAACCATTCTCCTAGGACATATTATTGTTTGGGTTGCAGACCTTATATTCAATAGCATGTATCTTTGATTGACAAAAATGTAACTTTGTTTGTGCTATATTTTTCCGCAAGACACAAGTGGAATGTTTGATGCTCCATGTCAATTATTCCCTCCACCCTGAAATAAATTTGGGATTTTCAAACATACTTTTCCCAAATTAAATTTGGGAAACAAATTTATTCCTATGACTTGATGGACAACAATTGAAGCTAGTTCGTACACCATGAAGCAAAAGAATCTGCAAATACCATGCTTAAGAGACTATATAGCATTTTGATCTCTACAAAGGGATTGAAATGCAACCTCTAACCAACCAAAGGCAAAGAATTCAACCCACAACTATACAAAATTTCTATTAACAAATCTTTTGTTGATAATTTTCAAGATTTGAATCACAAGATATTGTTGGAATTGAATACAAAGGATATCAATTGACATCACTGCACTAGCATTGCTAAGAGAATGATCAAAATTAATATCACTAGAACAATTCTGAAAAGGGCAAAAGATTGTCAATTTTGCTTCTTGTTTTCAACATGCACCGCTTCACTATTGACTTCCATTCTTCCATGCCTAGCAAGGTTTAGTAGAAGCTACAATAACTTTGCAATCTTTTGAAATAGGAGCTATTTACATGTACACTAACTAACCATTTCTGAGAAATCCCAAATTTATTTTGGAACGGAAGTAGTAATTTCTAAGCATTCATTGCTTTTGGGTTCAATGTCAAGGGCTCAATAAAGGGCTTATTCATGGATAGAACATATATACCACTACTCAACTTTGTTTTGTCCATTAGAAAGTGATTCATTGAATACATTCAATACACATTTCCAACAAACAAATTAATATTCAATAATATACATTTAAAAACTTTATTTAAATGACATACAAGACAACTATTTAAATTCCCCCCCCCCCAAAAAAAGGGCTATTTACACTAATACATCAATCATATGCATTCCTGGGAAACATACATAAAATTCCATCGCACGTCAATATCTCTCTATACCTCCAAATCATCCTACTCAAAAACCTTTT
Source organism: Antitrichia curtipendula (assembly GCA_951230915.1). Classification (NCBI taxonomy): domain Eukaryota; kingdom Viridiplantae; phylum Streptophyta; class Bryopsida; order Hypnales; family Leucodontaceae; genus Antitrichia; species Antitrichia curtipendula. The sequence goes on along the minus strand of OX579638.1, from coordinate 18,285,252 downwards.
ACTCCAACCAATCCTACTAATAAACCTCTATATCCCCTTATGTGCAAAGCTATCCTACTCATACTCTATGAAACAAACAACTACGCAGCAAATTCAAAGCCATATCAATTATAACATTTCCCTATTTGTCCAATTCAACAAAGACATCTCACTTACAAGACACCTTGAAGGATGCAATCCATCTTCAAGATAGTTAGCCAAAACTTATCAGATTGTTGGATGAATAGTGCATTCTTTGTTTCTACAATTTTCTAAAAAATCATTTGTAAGACATTTTTAGTCCTCTTTGTCATTATTGGGCTTAACTTTGCATTGACCATCCACAAAACATTTAAAGTGGCATCAATCCATAACTACCCTCCAACTCACATATATCCCTTTCTATTCTAAACTCTTGCCAAGGTGGCAAAAATTACTTACACGCTAACTTCATAGATGGATACTATGTAAAGGGGAATTGCAAGAAATACCGGTCCTTTTTTTTATCTCAATCACAAGTAGTGTGACGGACTTGTAATCGACTATAAATTTTCAAGCATGAATCCAATGAACTTCAATTTTTTTAATTGAAAATGGATGTTTTTATTATAATTATATATTCTTCTTTTTGAAGAAAAAAAATTATACTGATAAAAGTCTATTTTGTTAATTTTCTACACTTTTAGGTTTAGAGCGAGGTTTAGAGGTTTAGGATAAGCATTACAAAAAATCTTAGGCATTCAAAGGGCCTTTCTAGAGCAGCTAGAAGGACCCTATGATAACATTTAAATTTGCTTAAGGATTGTTTTTTTTCCTATAGTCACTAACCTTGCACCGCAATGTCAGATAACTATCAATGGTTCAAAATCTGAGTAAAAGGTATTAATAATCAAGGTTCAAATATTGTAATGCATCTTAACCCTAATTATTGCATGCCTTGTATTCTAAACAAGTTTTGGGGAAAAAAATGTTGAAATTAGTCCAATGACATCTACCATCGAGAGTTCTTTTAATGACAATGTGACAGTCATAATTCATTGCCAGTTGTTGGACATAAAGGATGAAGTGGTTGTTTTTATAGAGAAATTAATTATCTATGGTAAATCCTCAAAGGATATGGAATATGTTGAAAAGAGATCACTCATTGTTAAATTCAAAATTTGTATTCAAAATTGAATTTCAAACCCCATTTAAGCATAGTAGAATAATTTTTTCCAAAAAACTTTGAACTAATAAAGGTTGGAGAATCAATCTAGTTTTCATCTCCAAAAATGTATTTGAGGTTTAGAACCTCCAATAAAAAAATTATGGACAAAATTCTAAAAGGGATTGGAAGGAAAATTGTCTTTAACATTTTCAAACTCCCTCTCAGAATTTTGTCCATAACTTTTTATTGGAGGCTTTAAACCTCAAACAAATTTTTGTATCTAAAAACTATATTGATTCTACAAAAAAATTTAGTTCAAATTTTTTTTGAAAAATAATCAATATACTATGCGTAAGTGAGGTCTAAAATTTGGCCATGAACATAATTTTTACTTTTCACTTAACTATGAGCAGTTGTGCGTCTATTAATCTTAATTTACATATCCTACATGGATTGTCTTACCTAATATTATCCCACTTGTATAAATATCTCAACTTCTCAACTTCAAACACTCTCAATTAAGTGGCTTCTGAAGTTATTACAAAATCATTAGTGTTTCTCATTTTTTTGGTAATTAGCTTCAAAAGCCACTTCATTTGGCTTAATTTGTTTCATTTTTCAATTAATCATTGTGTAATCTAATGCTAGTGATTATTAAATATATCTTTGCTACACCTTGATTTTTGAGTTCCGACACCCTTTGTGAAATTCACACAAGTTGACAATGCATTGCGCCTAGATTTGCCAGGCTGCATATTTTTTATTATTAGATTGGTTTGGTTACTTTTTGGTAGCCCTACTGATACCTCATTTTCTCCCTAATGTCTATGCCACTATGGAGCACTTATCCAAAATTAATGATCTGAAGCTGAAATTTTTCTTATTCTATTTCTATAGTAGGCGGGCATGTTTTACATTAGGACATTTAAAAGGACATTATTTTATATCCTCCATGTTCATGTAAATAGGACTATTAGACACTCGTGAGCACTTTAAACATTGAAGATGGTTTTAAGCATATCTTTATGGTAAAATTTGATCACCATCAAGTCCTTACAATTTGCCAATTATTAGTTTGTTTTTCCATTATGATAGATTTATTTTAAATTAAAATCTTGACTTATCCTTTTTTAGTGAAAAACTGGGACATAGTACTAGTGGATACAACTAAGATTGTTGACTACTCACAAAAGACACTTGTTTATAGTACAACAAATCTACAGTGTGATCAACAATCCAAAATTGATACAAGGGCTTTCCATTCTAGTCCTTAGTGTTCAAACCCTAGTTTTTGGCAAAATGCTACAAAACAACCAATCTTTCTTGTAATCACCCTAAACACCCTTTAAATATGGCATTCCATACATTCTATACAACACAACAAAACTCTAATCATTTTTTGATATATTTGGATATAATAGGCCTCCAAACTATTTTATTACCAGAAAGATTTCACAACCATCAATATATAAAAGTATATTACTAAACCCAATACCTTCATATGTTTTATACAAACTTTTTAGAAAGGAATAAACACACAATCACAACGCTTATCAACAAACTTTGACTTCTTCAGCTATTACAACTACATTCAATATAAAAGAATTTATAACACTATGACTATGAATATTTTAACCACAAACATATCAATCACATTAAAAGAAACATGTTTTGCTCCTATACCAATCACCCAAACAATTAAAAGTGCCATTTAAAGAGGATACCTACCAAGAAAAATCCAAAAACAATAGAAAAAACACCTCAAAATTAATACTTATATATAAAATCATATACAATTATACGTAATTACAACCCCAACTCGTGTAATCACCAAAACATCTTACATATCACCAACTAGCCCCCAATCCCAAATCCAAATGAACATATTCACTCATAGATCCAAGAACTTAGTGACATAGCTAAATGACCAAAATAAAAGCTAAAAAAATACTACAAAAACAGAAACTCCACAATCATGTAGAAATCTATAGATAAGAACCAAAATATACTCCAAATACAATCAATCACTTGAATAAGAATTTTTAATAGGCAACACCCAATCACTTGAACAAGAAATTTTATTTATCTTTTATTTTAAGTTTAGGATTTAATAATTAACCATGTTAACAATTTAGCCTTTAGGATTTAGTATGAAAACTGGTTTTTGAATTTCTTTTGAAAGTTGTTAATAAACTATTATTTGAAGTTGAATTTTTAAATTATTAGACTTAGATAGTTTGTCACTTGGATTACTATAAGGTATTTTAATTCCTAAAGTTTCAAGGCCTATTTCCATCAAAACCCACTCAAAATTGCCTTTGCTATTGCAAAAAGCAAAATTGTTTAAATTTTTTTTCTTTTTGCAAATTGAACTAGTACTACAATAATGTATATATAAAAGACATTTCAAGAACTTTAACTAGGTGGATTGCAAGATATTTTGAATTTCACATGATGAAAACAAACTTTTTTCCACCTTTTTTTAATAGATTTTTTTGGCTTTGAATCATTTTAGTATAGAATTTTAGAATTACAGATTTGAATTTTAAATTTTTTATGTTGAAGAATTGAATTGAGAGTTGGAAAAAATAAATTAAAAAACAAACTTGATTTTCATTCCTAAAAAAATTGTTATAGGTGCAAGATTAAAGGAAAATTAAACCATTAATAGTTCATAGACAAGATTGAAATACTCTAATTGCAAGGGTGAAATTGTTCTAGTAAACAAAATACACTATGTGAACTTTCTTTCTTTTTTAGTTGTAAAATGAATACTATTTTTTTACTTTTTGAAAAAAATTATGTGATTGCGGGAAAATTGTTTCATTTGCAATAAAATTTATATAATAGAGGGGTTTCAAAAATTCATAATTTTATATTACAATATTTTAGAAGTCCTAAAGTTTGATACATATTTCTTGTGTTTCTAAATAATACCAATGTTTCCTTTGTGTTTTACAAAGAAAACACTTGTATTATTTAGAAACAGAGGGAGTAGATTGTAACACTCAAAGATAGATTCATGCTTTGATTTCAAATATGTTAGATGGATGATCATATGTAGTTAGGGCCATCAAAATGAAGACTTTATGTAGTTATATGACTGTGTGCAGTGAACAAAGGTTGCAAATTTAATTGCAAATTGACAATCAACTGAAACATGATTTGTTCTAGTCATTAGTTGCAAATAATAATCCTAAAATCCATCTTAATCCTAAATTGTTGAAGGTGCCACCATAGCACCGATCATAGGATTTTTATGAGGGTTTGTTGCAATGAAGGTCTCCATCTACTTTCTACGTGCCATCCTCTCCTTGTACCACATTTTGTAGTTGTGCTTAGAACTAATGCTTTTTCTAAGGCCCCAATGTTTTCTTTTGAATTTTTCAATGCTTGTTGTTTACTTTTCACCTTCTTTCTTTATGTTGGCTTTTTGGTTGGCATTGCATAGTTGTAGTTTTTTACATCCTAACGTGTTTGATTATAATGTTGTTGCATGTGTGTATGAATATGCAAAAGCTTGATCCCTAGTCAACGTTAAAACATTGAACATGACTATAGGTTGTTGTAAATGTAGATGAACTTGCAATTTGTAGATTTCATTGCCATTTTAGCTTAACGTACGCATTAGCTTCTATGAGCATAGTTGATAATGTTTTGTGAAAATTGAGTTTGTTATAATGCTAACTATGCAAGGTTTTCATTGTATTGCAGTTGTGTAGAACTTCACTATGAAATCAAATCTTTTGCTTTTTGTGAAGACTTGAGATTTTCATATTAATTCAACATCATGAGGGATTTGAGTATATAATACTACTATGCAGGTGAGTAAGAGTTCATAATTTGAGTATCTTTATATTGATTAAGATGTTGTTAAATCTTGTAGTTTGGATTGTTGTCAATTTTTTAATTTTTTAATTTTCTTAAAATTTAATGCCATTAGTTTTACAAAACATATTGACATCATATTATCAAAATGCCTATGTTAATTTCAATTTTTCTCAACTTTGTTTGTTTTTGCTCACTTGGTGTGGTACTTTTGGATGAACTTGCAACTCTAATTGTTTCTCTTAGATGTAGGTATTAGAATGTAAATGTAATTGCAGGGTGTACATAAAAGAGTTTTATATAGATTTAGACAAATTTCCTAGATTCAGAGGTATTTCAATAGTTCAATGAAGATTTATGTACCATACATCCTACATTATTTTAGAATTTTAGAATTTTCTTAAGTTTTAAGGTATTTTCAAAGATTAAAAGGTTTTATTAAATTTCTACAAGGTGCCATAAATGCTAGCTAATAATTGTACATGATACAATCTATTCATTTGTTAAAATGTACAATGAATATAGATTTCAAGTTCTTTTGTTCATTTAAATTGGTTTATATTACTAAAATCTTTCAAAAAGGTACATTTCAAAATCTTCTAGTTGTACTTTGACAAGAAAGATGACTCATCCTAGTCATATACATAGAATGTCTTCTAGCTGTAAAGTTTCTTCACACATAAGAAAGACCACTCATTCTAGTCATATACATAGAAAAAATTACCCCTTTTAGTCATATACACAAAAATATTATTATTCCTAATCAATGTTGTTTACAAGTGAATACATTTAATGAAATGCAATTGTATAATAATTCAAAAATGAGCACCCCTCCAAAACAATATAATTGAGTGATTGGAGATAATTGACTATGGATAGTCATCTTTATATGACCAAACATAGTCAAATAAATTAAAGGTTCACTTAGGTCTCCAAATTGAGGTCCCAAAAACCATCAAATACCAACCATAGGGAACAAAACGGCATTAGAAAGTCCTTAGTTATAATTTATAAAGTATTTGGTCTACTATGACTACATTTTTTATTGTACCAAGTGTTTGTCAACTAGTCTTTTTTTTAATCAACTATAGTTACAATCATTAGTCAAAAAAATGTAGTTTCCGTCCAATGACTACAATTAGACAACTCATAGATCATGACACAAGCTAGAATTAGACAAGAATACTAGAATTTACAGAATTCCAAGTGGAGGATCAAGATTTGGATAAGATATATACTCAAACTTGAATACTTCCATGTATAACTAAATTTTTTTATTTTAGTAGAAGGTTGAATGAAAAATAAAAAGCTAAAAGTAGAAAAATGATCCTGGTCTATCTTAAAAATTGATGGTTTTCCATTATATAATCATAGAGTTCAAGAGTGAGGAGATAATCTTTTATATTTATCTCCTCAATAATCAAGTGGTTTGATTTCTATAGAAAAATCTTATTGTGTCAACTTGTAGTTTGATGATTGAGTAGTAGTTATGGATTGTAGGAGGTTCATGGCTAGATTCATTTGATCTCTTGCCAAGGTGACTATTTGACTTTAGACTTTCTATAGTCCTCTCTTGCCAATTGAAATTAGTAAAAAGGTGGAAAGCAACAATCACTAAACTAGAAGCATAAGCAAATATATTGTATTTCAAGGTATCATTAAGATCTTCATGAAAATTCTCAACTATATCATGCTCTATCTATGAAGGAAAATATGGACAATGCTCATCAAACTTAGACTTGAACTTAGTGACAGACATGACTCCTAGCGTGGTTGTAGCAAGTAAACGCGTGGATTGTGTACTAGCTCGTGTATTAGGAAAGAATAGTTCTTAGTAAGCCTAAAGATTGAAGAGCCTTCATAATCAAAGGTTTCTCCAAAACTCAATTAGAATTCGATAGTATATTTATGGTTGTAAATACTTTAACAGCAATAACAAATTTCATTCTTGTATGTACAATGGTTTCAACATCCAATATAGACGAGTCATTTCAGAAAAATGTTTCAATTTCTATAGATTGCCTAAAGTTTGAAACCATAAATGAAAGGGATTATAAATTTGTGAGAAAGTTCTTGAATACATTTTTCAAATTGTGTGGTACTAAAATTAAGCAAAATAAAGTTTATCTTTTTTAAACAAATGGTCAAATGGAAAAAACAGATAGAATTGCTAAGAATGTATGTTGGAAATATTTAGACAAAATTCTTGGAAAGAATGGTTATATTTAATAAAATTTGTTAATAATCACAACCTTTATTTTAGTATTGGTGTTAGAAATCCATTTTCTTCTTTGTATGGGCAAGAATACTTGCAAGACTCCAATTACAATTTCAACTCCAAATTCAAGGGACCTTCTAGAATGTCAACAAGATGATTACAGAGATGAACAAATTCATTGAGTTTGTAAGATTGAGTATAAAAAATTTGCAAGATTCAACTAAGCATTACGGAAATAAAGAAAGAAGGTTTATAAAATTTGAAGTAAGTGGCACTAAGGTCTTTACTCCAAAAAGATCTAGTTTGAAACTTGACTATTCAAAAAACTTATCACCAAAATTTTGTGGCACATTTGAAGTTTTCAAATGAATGTGACAAATGGCTTATGAATTAGCAATTGAAATATTTACCATGTTTTTCACATGACTTTGTTGATAAAATATGTTTTAGATCTTAAACATATATAGTTTAATTCCTAGAGTTGTAAGGCCTTTTTTCATCAAAATTCCATTTGAAAATGCTATTTCTATTCCAAAGTGCAAAAAACTCTAGAAATTGGTCTTTTGCATGTCTAACCACAAGATCTTGCACTAAACTTGTATAAAAATGTGTAGAAGAAATTTCAAAAACTTTGACATTATAGATTGCAAAATATTTGCGTTTGAAGTGAAAAAAATCTTTTTTTATTACCTTGCCTAACTAGATTTGAAAGCTTTGAACCTTCTTTGCTTAAAATTTTTGCACTACTCATATCAAAAAATTGAGTGGAAAGTCTCATAAAAGAACTCAAAAAACAAACACTAGATTTTCATTCTTTAAAGAATTATTATATAGAAGTAGGTATGAGAAAGAAGGAAAAACTAAATTGTTAATAGGTCTAAGATGGAATTGAAACACAATAATTTCAATTATAAGATTATTCTAGAAGAACTAGAAGAACCCTATCAAACTTTTTTTAATGAAAAATTGTGAAAATTGTGTTAAAAAATAAATCTTGTAGGTTATTTTTTCAAAAAGATGCTTAGGTTGCGCCCAAAACAAGATTGTCTATAACTTTCTCATCATTATTCCAAATAGAATGAATCAAACCATTCTATGTAGATAAAAATACTTTCTAACAAAAAACAATTATTTCTTTCTGATGTTTTGTAATTTTTTTTCTATTGCCCGATGAACCCTATTTTAGATTTAAGGTGGCATAGCTTTTACTCCTAGGCACCAATTGGAATAGAAACTGTATTCCCAAAGAACTAATGTGGTCAATATCTCAAAAAATAATTTTGAAAAATCATGACAAAAATTGAGACAATAGGATTTACTAGAAACCCATTATGTCCCTTGAAGGAACATTGGGACTAAGAGTTAAGCTTCCTAAATTTGCTCATGAAAAAATAACTACTTACAAAATCAAGGAATATATCCAAAATTGATATGCAAGTTCTAAGTAATAAATCATTCCAAAGATTCTTGATAAAATAGAAAGATTACTATGAGGATGAAGTCTTCTTAAGAAGAGAGATTGATTTCCGAAGAGACTATCCTAATATTTTCATTGAAGATAATGACTTATCTTAACCTCTATAGTTCTTTAACTATGATTCACTAAAAAACACACAAAATAGGCCATTTAAATGGCAAAGGCCCCCCAAAAATGAGCAATGAAATCTTGTCCACTTTACTTAAAAAATCTAATAGCAAACTACTTCATTACATTGTAGTAAAAAAATGGGAGTTTTTGATAGCATAGATTACAAGATTATAGTGTTTGAAGTTGGAAATAATGTTTTGGAGGGCATCCAAATTCCGAGCAACTCTAATCCAGGGAGGGTTTTGCACGAGCTAATTTCACTTTTTTTGCTTGAACTTTTTTTTTTGCTTGTGACAAAGTTTTCCACATGTTCAAAAAATTTCATAACATTCCAAATTGGGGAACATTTATCAAAAAATTCTTGTAGGAAACTAGCTTTAAGAAAACTCTTATACAAAGCCTTTTTTCAACAATTTATCGTTTGCACATATATTAATCTCTTCAAAATGTTGAGAATAGAGTTCTAGGTTTCAGATAGCCTTAGATGAAGAAAAATAAAATCACCTAAAATTTGTGGCTTTGGCAAGCTTGATCAATTTATAGCCTAAAACACCCAATATGAGCTAAAGGGCAGTTGGGCATATTGGACACAAGGAGACCAAGTCAAGGTTTGCTATGCCTAATTCATCATGGATCACTGACAGTGGACAAGTTCATCACATGCCATGAACTCTGGAGATACACGTATCCCTTGTAGATGAGGATGTTCCCTTACCCCTTGAACATAACTTTAGAGAATTCAACATTATATTAAAAGAAATCAAAATATTTGACAACCTCCTTACGTAGCTCCAAAAGCCTCTTAACTTACATGATGCATCGAAGGTGGAGAAGACACGCTCTTTATACAAGAGGGGTGGTAGGAGGTAAAACAATCCATGTGGGATATGTAAATTAATAGTAGTAACCGCTCATAGTTAAGTCAAAATGCAGAAATTGTGTTCAAAGTGGAATTTCAGACCTCATTTAAGCATAGTAGCATAACTTTTTTCAAAAAACTTTGAACTAAGCTAATCTGAAAAATCAAGCTGAATTCCATCTCCAAAAATTTGTTTGAGATTTCGAGTCTCTAATCAAAAGTTATGGACTAATTTCAAAGAAGGGTTGGAAGGGATCTTTTCTTTGACATTTTCAAACATTCTCTCTGAATTTTTTTCATTACTTTTGAATGGAGTCTCAAAATCTCAAAAAAATTAGCTTTCTTTTTCACATTAACTTAGTGCAAAAATTTAAAAAAATAAAATTCTATTATGCTTAAATGAGGTCTGAAATTATATTTTGAACACAATTCCTACTTCAATTTCCCATAAATATAAGTAGTTGAGCTCCTACTAAGTCTGATTTATATATTTATATAGGTTGTTTTACCTCCTACCACCCCCTCTTGTATAAATAGTTTATCTTTTCATCTTTTTGAACACAAAATAAGTGGTTCTTGAAGCTATGTGAGATAGTTGCCAAATATTTTTAGATCTTCAAATTTAATGCCAAATTTTATAAAATTATATTTCAAGTTGGGCCAAAAATCTACCCTAAGCCGTGTCTCCACCCCTTTGAGTATGGTGATGAAAATTTTGCTTCAGTGTAAACAACTGAAGTGCATTTGTTGCCTCCGTCCTTCAAAAACAACATTTTTTCTTACAACTCCATGCGGACAAATCCAGTTGTAAATTTTTTTGGTAGAGTGGCAAGGTACTTTAACCCTAGTCCCCACATACAAAAAAATTCAAAAAATGTAGTGAATATTTCCATTCTTAGTGATTTGCCAAAATTGCTAAGTTGCCAAAAAATGTTGTTTGGTCTTTTAGGAATTAACAATCTTCTATTATATATCAAGACCAAGCTTGTGAGTGAGGAGATAATCTTTTAGATTTATTTTTTGTCTATAGTTGGGTGGTTTGAACTACGTAGAAGAGTCTTATTTTATTAAGAGATATATTTTCTTATAGTCTTGTTTTGTCAACTTGTAGCTTGAAGATTGAATTGTACTGTAGTTATTGGACTTCGAAGTAATATGCAGTTTAGTAAAAAATTTCAACAATTAAGAGAAAAAACATGTAGACTTTTCAATTGGGCATGTTCAAAATGAGTTTTGCAATTGCTATAGAGATACTCGATCCTGTACCACTTGAATTTTTGTATCATTTCTTATTGTACAATAAGGTAGTTAACTTACAAATTTTTCTTTCCAAATTTAGCCCCCGAAACAAAAACTTCAAGATGCTCTTAAATGCTAAAAAATGAACAAATTTTGAACTCACAAATTGCCTTGTAATTGCAATGAAGTGCACTTCAACTTTGTAATAAGTGAAAAATGAATAATTCAAATTCACACAACAATTTGGATTTCTTATATACACTATCTACCATTTTAGAAAAACTTTAGTTTAGAAGATAGTCAAAGGTTTGTTGCAAAGGGGTAATTAACGAGCAGAAAATTATATAAGCAATTCAAGTGGTATAGAATCAAATACATCAGAAAAGTCAATGCATGCCAATATGGTGCCAATATAATGCATTGAAATGCTATCAAGCTAAATGGTGCCAACCTCCATGCAAACTCAATATCAAACCTAGTGTGGAGGTTGGTACCAAATTAGCTTGATACTGTTTCAATGCACCATATTGGCATGCATTGAACTTTGTGATGCTATCTCTAAAGCAATTGTCAAGGCTCATTTCTGGTATGTATCATAAAATATAAGTTGTAATTTTAGCAAATGGTAGCAACACTAGATGGTAAATAGTGTATACAAAACATCAAACTCTTTGTATGATTTTCAATTACATATGTGTACATTTATAATAATGGTGAAGTAGACTTTAGTGTGATTCCAATGCAATTTATTATTCAAAATTCTATTCATTTTTTAGCATACACAGGCCTCAAGAAGTTCTCGAAGACTATTGAGACCCAAAAATTCGTAAAATTATTGGACCTAACTACACACAATCAAAACATGAGTCTATGAGAGTCTAGTGTTGGATTTTGGTAGATTTAGAGACAATGCTTTAAAAATTCATAACTTATTCATAGAATATCTAAATAGTGCATACTAAAATGCGTTGTAATACTCTTTTAGTTGCTAAAAGATTTAAGAAATAATTAATGTTTAATAATAGTCACTATCTTTAGTTAAATTTAGTGATGATAATATGTGCAAAAATATGTTCGCATACCTTACAATATTATTTTTTGTTAACATATTCTTTAGTCAAGATATAAACAATATTAAGAACTTTACCCTATTGGAATGCCAAAGACAAATTGTCTTATCAATATTGTAGTCAAAACGTCTTTTTCATATATTTTGTAAAATTTTCTTTCAATTTTTGTGTGCAACTTTATTAATATTATATTCACATCAGTGAATTAATTTCAAGTGATATTGTTCTTAGATTTTTTATGAGATAGTTTATAAAAACAATGATAAACTTGTGTTGTATATTTAAATTCTTTTAGTTTTTCCCACTTAAAACTCAATTTTGACTTTCAAAATGAATATTTTTGCTTTAAATAAAACTAGAAAATACTAAACGATACAAAAAAATTCTTTAACCTCTAAAGGACCATGAGGCCACCACATGGCTTCTACAACTACATTTGTAAGAAAATTGATATGTGAACCTCACTAACAGTTTGTAAGCAACAAATAGACCCTAGATGATTTTCTCTATTGAATCCGTCGGTGCAATGCGATCGTGAAATGATTGAGTGTGTAATTTTTGGTGACTTTTTGGAAAATAAAAAAGGCATTTTAAGCCGTTTTTTCACATTTTCATATCTTTTTTTCCACATCTCAAAATGATTTGAAAAAAATTACACATCAATATTATGATGATATGCACATCTGGAAAAGAATCGGAATTTTAGAATTACTTTTGAGCATTCCAATTTCAACATTTTGATTTTAGTGTACATACAAATTACTTCCTAACCAAACATCTTTCATCAGTCTTGTCAACGGTGGCATTTTTTCAAAAATTGCGCAATTTTGTTGATCTTTTTATTTTATAGAAAAGCTAAATAAATTTTGTTTCATTTCAACGGTAGCAATCATCAAAATTATTCTACACAAATAAAGGATTTTGCTTGTCCTAAAAGCTAGTTTAGAAAATAAGGACTATGTTCAAACACCCTCAATTCTTTAGGGATTAAACTATGATGTTTTACACTCTAATACTCTAATGTATTTCTATTTTGAAGATTTTAGATTTTTTAAAGAATGTTTTGCAACTGAAATGAATTCTCTTCCATTTTGCTTCAAAACTTTTGTCATGCTCACTTAAAAATTCACAAAAAAATTTAAATTTTTTAGGAATTATAGTAATCATGTGATTTCATCTATGAATTTTTTTTAAAATATTTCAATAATAAATCAGTCCAAAATAAACAATATAGAGTGGAAGATTTCAAAGTTGAAATGCATAGTTGTGGGCTTTGTCTTTTCAAGTCTAACCCGATAAGGCCGCAATTTGACCGGAGAGGACTCAAAGTGGTCAATGAATAAATCTTTTGGAATTTTGTCAAAATAAGGAACTCGGGTAGTATTCATCTTGTCAAAGGACTGACCGTAGTCATGAGCCCATTGTTTTAAAATTAAGGGCTTGCATTCAAGAATTAACTGAATGGGCTTCATTAAACTTGTTTGTAGCTCTCAAATTACTATATGTGATTAAAACTGAGTTAGAAAACTGAATGAAATAATAAAATAGTTTCTATTTGAGTTTCAAGTTTGAAAAATCCAAAAATTCAATGAACTATTGCAATTGCAAACTTCATATCATTCAATAAAAATTTGTGTCTTTCATATTTATTTTATATTGTACTAGTGTGTCATGTGTCATTGCCACAATATAAGAAAAAGAAAAAGAATTTTTAATTTTTAATTTATAAAAACTTCAATATTCAATATCTTTTCTTTTGTAAGTTGAAACGTCACAAAACAAAGTTTTTGCACCCCTTGTTGCGGGCTTTTTGACGGTATGAAGAATGCAACTGGGAAATGCAATGCCCTGATGATCTCAATGTAACAAACAAAACAAAACAACCTAATATAAAGTGTGGATATTTTTAACTTTAACTTCATAACAAATCATTCTTTATAAAAAAATCATTTTTGGTTATAGTATCAAATTCTAATTGGTTCTAATTTTATTTCCACCAATTAAAAAAACATCAACATTCAAAGGAAAAAATATCTTTTCAAAAAATAAAATAATCATTGTTAATCTATAAATTATATAAAGGCTAAATATAGCTAATAGTGGTAATCATACTACTAAAATCATAAATCCCTCTATAATATCACAAATGCTATCATTAATAATAGGGGATCATGCTTGCTATGCTACGCATTCATTGTATCACATATTAGTAAAATTTTGATATATTTGAATAGAATGCATGATAATTATTTCAATAAGTCTTTGAAATAATTAATTTTAATATTTTGTAAAAATATTTTCAATCATGCATACATAAAAATACTATTTTCACACAATGTTATATTACAGGAATAGAGTAGTAGTTTGCAATCACCTCTGTACTATCACTTTTACAGCTTTTATGATTTCAAAATTCTGTTGCTACTACCAAATGATTTGAGAAATTTATTCAATTGAAGCGATTTTGGATTTCACAACAATTAAGTTGTTCATAAAGTTTTTGAAATTTACACGTTTTTCTTTTCAATTCACCAAGTTTTGGGATTGTCATTGTTCGTAACAATTGAGTCAACGTTTGAATGCATTAGAAAAAATGTGTATCTTTTATAGTATTCACCATTGCACATATTTCATTCATCATTCAATAAATTTCTATTGTACATTTCAATATATGCTTACTTATAAACAAAATTATACAAAGATTTTAGTAATTTTAATTTGAAGATTTATTGAAATTTTTGTTCTCCATTTTATCTAATATATAAAAATTCTAATAAAATTCTAATGATGAATGCGTAGCATAGCAAGCACCAATTGCTATTTGATTTTTAAATCATAGCTACGGGTGGTTTGGGTGTATATTAAATGATATTTGCAGTCCTTTGTGCACAATAATAGAAGAAATAAACTTCTAAGATTTAAGCATGTCAACCTTGGGATTTCACTTACTCACCAAGGTAATAGACATATGTACTTCCAAAGACATTGAATGATGACCTCCACAAAATAGTTGTAATAAAATGTTTTTTTATTTAATAAATGCAATTACCTTTGCTTGTAATGAAAGATTGTGATTAAGAATTGGAATTTTTCATTTGCAAGGTTGAATTTTTTTAATTGAATTTTATATTATATATTTTTGAAAATCTATCCATATACACTAAATAGAATAAAAATACATCTTTAAATTTGGATTTGGATTTTGTATGATTGACTATCCAGTGAAAAAAAAGTTGTCACCCCTAGTTTGTATTAGTTGCCCCCCCTTTCTCAAAAAATTTAAAGGCCGTTGATTGTTTTGTTTTTTTAAATGTTTACCTTCGAAATCGTCGTTGATTTCTCAAAAAATCACAAGCCGTTGATTTTGTAAGATTTAACTTGAGCTGTCCAAATATCAATACGGATACGGATTCCAAAATGAATACCGGGTACGAATACAATATTGTATACGAATACCCAATAAATACTAAATATGAATACAAATATAGATCTGGTACAATATTGGATATGAATACAAATACGAATATGGGTACAAGATACGGGATATTGTTTATCCCATATTGTTTGTCAATTGCAATCCTTTTTGAAAATTACAAGAAGGCGGGAGAAGGGGGAGGGTATGAAAAGTTTAAAATTTTAAAATTAATTTAAAAAATTCTGGGGGGTTACCAGAAAATTAATTTTAAAAATTGGATTTTGGGTGCAAGCACCTAAAAGAGGCAGTCACTGCCTACCGCTATATGAGAAAAACTATGAGAAAAAAAGATATGTTCATATTGAGCTTACATAATTATGTTCAAATTGAACTAACAATTTTTATTTTAATGTAATAGAATTTTTTATTTAAAAAAATTTATAACAATAAATTCAATATATTAAAGGATTCAAATAAGAATTCTATTGAATCTTTGAGAATTCTTTAATATCTCATTGTTTAAGCCAATTGCTCCAAATTTAAGTTTTAATAACTTATTCTATACTTACAATAATTTTTGGAAAGATAATTGATTATAAATTGAAATACTTGCATTTAATAGTGAAAATTATACTTCCAACCACAAATGTTATTTTGATTTTTAAAGCAATTAATCTTGTCTTTATGTCAAATATAGAAGACTAAAAATTCCCTCAAATTATAACACATTTAGCAAAGGTCAAAAATTCAAGTTTATGACATAATCCTTGACTTTTCAACAAATAAATTTTTACATCTATTGAAAATGACATAATTTTTTTTATCGATTGATTGGAGGTAGAAAAAAATTAAACCTTGAGGCAATGACACTATGTATTATGCACCCAAAAGATGCAAGTAGGTCTTGTTTTTACAATTTTTCCTCCCTCCTTCTGAAAAAAAATCCCCCCTCCCTCTCCAATGCCATCGATTCAACGAAGCTAGTATACGAGCGTGGAGCGGGAGCGTAGAGCGTAGAGCATAGAATCTTGAGCACGGAGCGTTGATTCAATAGCAGATTAGGCAAAAAAAAATGGCAAGGTGATGGATGAGAGAAATTTCTGGATGTACAGAAAATAAAATCCACCCTAAGGTCTGTCCAGATGGATGAAAAGTACAATGAGTATGGATGAAAAAGTTGGATGAAAAGTATAATGACTGTGGATGAAGACGTTGGATGTGGATGAGGACGATGAATGTATGTGGAAGAAAAGTAAAATGGATGGGATTAAAGACAAGGTGGATGTGGATGGAAAATAGGGTGGACGCGGATGAACAAAGACAAATGCGGATGAAAAAAGGATGAAGACGGATGAAAAGTACAGTGACTATGGATGAAAAGTTAGATGCATTTTGTTGATGAATAATGATGAATATGGCTGAAAAGTACAATGCATATGGATGAAAAATAGGGTGGATATGGATGACAAATAAGAATAAATGCAGATGTGAAGAATTATGCGTGAAGAGTATAAAGATGAATACAAATGTTGAGGGTGAAGAAATAAACATTGCCTCTTAGAAAAATCTAAAGCATTCGGAAGAAGACTTAGTTCACATTGACTATTCAGATGGTTCATTGTTTAGGGAACCCATTAATCACGAATGCGTTGGGCTTGCCTTTGCAATAATTTTGTGGCTCTTAAATCGTGTTTAGCTTCACTATGTATGTACATGAAACTACAAACTGTGAACCTGTAACAATATGTGCATATGTGAATTTAGGAACTTGGAAACTTATAGCTTGGGAGGTAAGAGCAAGAATGTATCATGGCACATTTCACCTAGGTCCGGCAAGAATAGAGTGACGACCATGAACCTATAACCATGGACGTAAAATTGCATCAGTGACAATTTTGGTGTTCAGTTTCTCATATGTATTAGATCTACATCAAGGATATGAATATATAGAAATTGAGTGTTCCAGAATGCTGGAAAAAAGGCTGTAGGATTCAAAAAGACCAATGATGATTCATAAATTATTTAGGCGCATATAAATTTATTGGGGTGGTCGAATCCTTACGTAGGGACCTCTAACGGTGGTTTAGGATGCTGATAGGAGTCCTACAAGAGTCTTTGCATGCATATAGTGAGGGTAGGGTTTAGGGTGGTCTGTGCCCAAAATATTGAATTTATGAAAGATTTATAAGTATTTTTTAGAAGGGACATATCCCCAATTTGATGTAGGGGATCCATGCAATAACAATGCTATACTATTTGCAGCACTTTGAAACATTAAATTCAGGTATGTGGCATTAACAAAATCATCAGAATCATCCAGAGGTCCAAGAAATAAGGTGTGCATTGGAATAATAGCATGACAAGTCATGGTCCCAACCAATTCAAACCGCAATGGGGTAGTGGCCCTTTTCGTCTCACTACACTTACTAGAAACCAATTCAAGTACCAAAATAAACTTTGGTTTCACTGCTTCCCTAATAACATTCATCCTCTCATGAACTACCACCTACATACTGCTAGTGCAATGCAAGATGCCGCTCTCTAGAATGTGTCTGATCTCATTGAAGCTTAAGCTTGGAGCATGAATGAAAGCATCTACTTTTGCATTAAAGCGACAGATAACAATGAAGAGGAAATATAGATGCTTACAATTGGCCCATTGTCCTCTCTTCCCCAATGCCTTAGTCGACATCTCCTTGAAATAAGGACATGAACATTCTGGATATGAACCTATGGTCAATATGTATTGTTGAATGTCAGGCTGAAGACCGGAGTCAATTGTAACAATACATCCAAACCCCGGATGTGGAATCATCGTTATTTGTCGAACATTAGTCGTCAAGGTAAGAGCAGAACCGCAATTGTTCGCTTGTTTAGTGGTTGGAGCAGCTGGGTTCCTTCGAATTTTCTGTCCACATCTGGTGCTTGGATGTTGTGCTGGAAAATCTGGAACAATGATATCTGATAAGTCGGCCGGTAAAGTGTTTTCACCAAAAAGCCGGCGTGGGGAGATTTCAAGACGTTCAGGTAGACGAAATCCAGCATTCTGAAGCTGCATTATTTCTATAGTCGTCAGATTTGTTCCCTTCAGGACTGGCCAAATACAAGGCACATCGGGTTTGGACATAACCCACTTCCTCTTTGTACCTTTGACGCAGCGTTCAATGTCGTCGTTGCAGAAAAAAAACTGTGTTCACTCAATTCTTTTCTTTTGATAACAATCCATATCCCCTGTGTAAGTTGGAGCAGCGGTTCCTTTGTTGCCTTGCACAATCTTTGCGACACATTTTTTCCTCGTTATTGCCTGCAAGGCAAAGCATGCCTTTGCTGAAGTCTTTGGTAGTCTAGCAATATGCCACTTCGACTGATCGCAAAAAGTCTCCTGGACGCTCACCACACGGAAAGTCTGTGAAGTACATGGCGCAGTTGAAGGGCCAGGATTATTATCCAAGTCTGTAGGAGTATTCTGCGCTGGGACTTCTTCAGAAACTGTATGAAGAGGAATAATTGATGCACTTGCCCGTATTCTCCTTGTTTCCATCCTAGGTCTGGAGAAGTTTACTTTGTCTGGGCGGTGTGACTCATGCTGAGACCCTAACGGCAGGTTTGGCATCTGAGCTTGGGATCCAAAAACCTCAGCCTCTTCAAAGCGAGGATTCCTTTTGCAATACTCACCAGCACCCGGGACGGTTTGCATTGCTGTGGTTAGCTTCTTGGGATCCTCAGTGCGTTGCGCGTAACGCTGTGCTACTCGAAGCTGCAAATCTGCCTTCCCTGGACCTGTTCCTGGGTTCTCACCCTTTAAAAATTGGTAATAACGAACCATCTACATAAATGCTCTTACATAGTCATCAACTGTTGCAACGTACAGATCATTTCCTCTCTTTCCTGATTGTTGCAGCCATTTGTTATGGACCGTCTCCGCTAGATTGCAGGATGGCATCTCTGCCAGCTCATGGGCAGGCAAGTCCTACGGACATAAGGCAATAACCATGATTAAAAGAAAATTCCAAAAAATACTGATATCAAGGAAGCAAGTCATCGACGCCTACCGGATGCTTATAGATAGTAGACGTCAACGAAGACAATGTCTCTTTATGATGTGATTAAATGAAAAAGTGGATATCAATGTAAGAGATTTTGACACTCACATTAGAAAGATCTGAAAGAAGGAAGAAAAGAAGTGACGGGAGAAACTTACAATGTGCATGAATCCCCCCCTATTGTCTGTAACGAAAGTGCCAGAAAGCAAGCCATAACTGTAAGCGATGAATTCCCTCACCGGTCGCCACCCCAGAAGAATGCCACCAAGTTCGAATGGCATTAAATCGAATGTCCGCCACTGCCCACGTAGGCGCATCCTTATATTGCTTACACAGTGTTCGATGTTGATCTTGAAGGTCCGAACGAATGTCGGCTTTTGTATGCTTCTCCATGGATTGCGTCCAATGGAATAAACAAGTACGCTTTCAATTGACCATAGGCTGTGTAGGATCACCCCCTCCGTAGATGACTCTCACTGCATTCCAGTTGGCTTGTACACAGTCTGCCATGAATCCCTTGAAATAAGGCAAAGGAATTCCATGCCTTCCCATAACCGCGTTCAAATTGGACCAGAACGAGGTTTGCGCTGTGCAATCCTCTGACTGCATGTCGCACACAGCAATTGTCATGACCTTGCAGTAAATCGGATCATAAACATGACATGCTAAAGTTGTCCACTCTTTCACTCGTTTAACATGATCAAACATGATCCATGAGTCCTGAAGGTCATCGTCAGGTTGCATTCGTTCTAACAAATCAACGCCACTTCCAGGTCCGACTTCAGACATTTTGAAAATGAAAACCTTGTCCGAATCTGAGCCTTGACCAGGAAACATGTTCTCCTGAACATAAGCCCAATTGCTGCAGCCGCGTAGCTTTAGAATGCTATCCATTACTCCAAACCTCCTGAAATACTTGAAAGTGGTGACTTCGTTCCGAACGCTCGGGGAACTCATGAATTTGCACTTCTCTATAATAGGCAGAAGTTCGTCCATTCCGAAATTCCCTGGTGGTGCTCCCTCTGGCCGCAGAAGCATCCCACCCAAGAATTCCTTGCTTGCCTCCAGAATAATAGAAGAATTTGTCCCAGAAGGATTCCTCTCTATTTGATCCGAAATGAGATTCCGAGTTCTCTCTTTTGAAGCACGGCAGTCTCCGTCTCTCACAGGATGATCATGAAATCCCAGGTGAACACATGCACGCCGCGTCCCCGGCATTCCAACTACATAATATATTTTAGCGGAGCAAGTAGCAACGCATATGGGGACCGCGGAACAAATTTTGCAGGAGATGGTGGAACCCGGAGGAGGAATAGGACCAACCTGAAAAGGGCCAGGAGAACATCCATCCCATTCCGTTTCGTTTATAAGTGCCACGCGGTGCTTGCGAGAGAGGTAATCGCATTCGCCATTTCCACATCGAAGGTGACCAACACACGATGATAACCGAAAAGTCAGACCGTAAGCATTTTTGATGTTAGTGGTGTGCAAGTTGGACCAAACGTGACCGTCATAACGTCTCTCCATCCCGCTGAGAAGCTTGGCTTGGCATTGCTGACCAGATTCGCCAACGGCCGGTAACTCAAATATGACATCACCATTAAACACTTGCGGAACGAATTCGACTTGATGTACCGGAATAGAATCATAATCTATTTTTTTCAATTGATTCCGAGACCCCTTTGTAAGGCACAACATTCTAAGGCATGGAATAATGGATATCCCAGAAGCACTTGTAGAAGTATTCACCACCTCTGCATCAGGTAGGGAAGATGGGGTTGGGACTTGACGGCATGGTGATGACATCTGTTTGCGAACCTTGCAGGGCGGTGACGACTCATCTGAATCGTCACTGTCAATTGAAATAACATTTACTCCAGGCTCAATTTTCACTCGTGATGTAAGTGGCGTCTGATACGAACTAGTCGATGACAATTTCATAGACCCTTCACCATTAGAAGAGCCCACAATAAAAAAGGGCAAGCCGTACACTACGTAACAACCCGGCTTCAAATGCCATGTGGTAGGACTGCTGTCCTCGACAGGCTCCTGAACTAGTGTATGAGACAATTCTCCGGTGACACTGTCAAAAACTTCCTCGTCAATGTGCATGGAACTCTCCGAAAGGCGAAAACGAATACTTAATTGGCATGCACTGACTATCGCGAAACCTATGTCTTTGACTGGAAAAGAAATCGGAACAACCTCTCCTAGTGTCCGCACAAGTGCCATCGAACTAAGACGACTGCATTTACTCATTGAGAATGCATTCACAAAGCACAACAATGCATGTCACTGAAATGTACCACATATCACAGAAACAGACCTTCAAAACATAGGACTTTCAATGAACTCCAACATTGAATCCGCCTCTAATATAGAACGATCAAACTGGAAACCACCCAGGGTAATAAATTCATTTTGAACTCTGCGTGTTAGCTGGTTCATATCCTAGAACATTAACAATGAAACGACGGCAATGAACTCTATTAAACAGGTTACAAACCAATAGTAACTCTAATTAAAGTAATTAGTATTACTGTTGGAAGGTACCAATAACATTCAAAAGATATTTTGCAGGGATACTGTGACAACGCATTGAATGTGATAAAAACTAGAATGTTTTATAATACAAGAATGAATATATAATTAACCCTTTGGAGTAATGCACTTCACTGGGTACAGTCCCCTGATACTCCAAGTAGTTACAAATGACCATAAAGACGGAATAATGACACAATGCGATCCTTAATGCAGCAGGCCCAATTTCACTGACAATTACCGGTATATTGTCACTGTCAATCAGTAATTGTTATCCGTCATAAATAAGAATTTACGGTATAGGCCAAACGGAAGACGCTGAATGACTACATTAAATCAGCATCCTCTGACGCCGGGATAAGCAATTGCAAAGAATACAGATTATATTAATGCGAAATTTACGCTATTCATATGATAGGCTGGAACTAGGAACTGAAGGATGTGAATGGCTGTGGAAACAATGCTTATGACTCTCTTATAAGACTCAGTAAGAGCACGTCTGAGAGAATACAAATGCCAATTCGTCAAACCAAATGACATCACAATAGGGGAGTACATGGAACTCAGTGATCGCTGATGGTTGACATAGACGTGGATAACACAACAGCTATCATTCGAAATTATAATTGTATACTAAATAAATGGTGAGGGTCAAAATAATATAATGTAATCAGTGCTAATGTAGGTACCCAATGTATAGATTTTGAAAACTACTGATTGCCAGGAAAGGCCATGCGACGCAGCGTTCCCACGGGGACCAAGACAGTGAGCTCCTCCCGTGGCATGGACTGGGCGAACCCTAAACCGTAACCCCTAACACCACGCGAGTGAGGACCAAGGCGACTGAAGACCAGTGCGGTGATTTCGCTTCTGACAAAGGCGGTATTGTTCTCCCGCAAGCTAAACCGCGCGCCACCAACTGTGGATCAAAGATCTTCTCCGCTCGTGTCTCCAGCGTATGTTGCATTTCCTTATAGTCAACCACCCTCTCCAGCTTTGCCAATGCTTGCACTGGTGTCCTCAATCGTATTAAAACTCCTCGTTTGGTTGCTCCCATGGCAGGAAGATATGGAGCATCCAGGACCGAAGCTGAGATCGCGCCGAAACAGGGCCGGAGGAGAAGCGGCGGACGCCCCAGTGAGGGCTCCAAGGCTGGTAAGTCTCAAGCTGAATCAATCAAATCTTGCCAAATCATTAAGGTATAGGGTATCCGAGGTTGATGAGAAGCGCGTCTCAACTGTGCCACCCGAACCAATGCCTTCAAGGGCTCCCCGAGAAACAGAAAGCCTCGTCCGCTCGCCTAGGTCGCCACCAGGCATGCTCGCTGAATCCTACGGGAACTCACTTTTTCTTGGTTGCAATATTTTGTTGGTTATGCAACCAGTGTCGCTCCTAAGCATACATGTGACCCTCTCTGTAACCCTCTCGGGGCTGAGAGACACCACAGCCCCACCATAGGGCATGCTCGCTGAATCCTACGGGAACTCACATTTTTCTTGTTACAATATTTTTTTGAATTTGTGAACGCAGACATAGTCGCTCCTAAGCATACCCGTGACCCTCTCCGTGACCCTCTCGGGGCCGAGAGACACCCCAGCTCGCCCAAGGGCATGCTCGCAGAATCCGACGGGAACTCACATTTTTTTGGTTATAATATTTTTTTGAATTTGTAATCGCAGACATCGTCTTTCCTTAGCAAACATGTGACCCTGTCCGTCCCCCTCTTGGGGCCGAGAGACACCACAGCTCTCCCAAGGGCATGCTCGCTGAATCCGACGGGAACTCACATTTTTCTTGTTACAATATTTTTTTGAATTTGTGAACGTAGACATAGTCGCTCCTAAGCATACCCGTGACCCTCTCCGGGCCGAGAGACACCCCAGCTCGCCCAAGGGCATGCTCGCTGAATCCTACGGGAACTCACATTTTTTTGGTTATAATATTTTTTTGAATTTGTGATCGCAGACATCGTCTTTCCTTAGCAAACCTGTGACCCTGTCCGTCCCCCTCTCGGGGCCGAGAGACACCACAGCTCTCCCAGGGGCATGCTCGCTGAATCCTACGGGAACTCACATTTTTCTTGTTACAATATTTTTTTGAATTTGTGATCGCAGACATAGTCGCTCCTTAGCATACCTGTGACCCTCTCCGTCTCCTTCTTGGGGCCGAGAGACACCACAGCTCGCCCATGGGCATGCTCGCTGAATCCTACGGGAACTCACATTTTTTTGGTTACGTGACCTAGACATCGTCTCTCCTTAGCATACCTGTGACCCTCTCCGACACCCTCTCGGGGCCGAGAGACACCACAGCTCGCCCATGGGCATGCTCGCTGAATCCTACGGGAACTCACATTTTTCTTGTTACAATATTTTTTTGAATTTGTGATCGCAGACATAGTCGCTCCTTAGCATACCTGTGACCCTCTCCGTCTCCCTCTCGAGGCCGAGAGACACCACAGCTCGCCCATGGGCATGCTCGTTGAATCCTACGGGAACTCACATTTTTCTTGTTACAATATTTTATTGAATTTGTGATCGCAGACATAGTCGCTCCTTAGCATACCTGTGACCCTCTCTGTCTCCCTCTCGGGGCCGAGAGACACCACAGCTCGCCCATGGGCATGCTCGCTGAATCCTATGGGAACTCACATTTTTCTTGTTACAATATTTTTTTGAATTTGTGATCGCAGACATAGTCGCTCCTTAGCATACCTGTGACCCTCTCTGTCTCCCTCTCGGGGCCGAGAGACACCACAGCTCGCCCATGGGCACGCTTGCTGTAACCTACGGGAACTCACTTTTACTTTGTTGCATCAATTTTTTGGGTATTTGACCGATGCCATCGTCGACCCGTAGCATACCGGTCACCCTCTCAGACAGCCTCTCGGGGCCGAGAGGCTCCACAGCTCACCCAAGGGTATGCTCACTGAATCCTCCGGGATCACTCTACTTTTTGATACTATATTTTTTTTTGGGATTGTTGAAGCCGCCGCCGTTGCATATAAGGATACCCATGACCGTGTCTATGACACGTACTCTCGGGGCCGAGTGGCTCCCCAGCTTGCCATTTGGCATAGTTGCCGAATCCAGATTATGTATTATCTCTTTTCATGCTAGGGGGTTGAGGGTCATCGTATGGCTGATTTCTTTGCATACGGACTTACGAACGAGTAGGCCTCTCGGTATCGAGAGGGCCCGATGAGTGTGGTCTGGCTTGCAGTATCAGGGAGTCGACTGTCCAATGCTTGTGGTCGAAAAATGTATATATACATTTGGTTTTAGGGGGTTACTTGTCCGCCAACCCTGTCCTTTCGGGCTGTGTCAATGGTTGGTGTTGGTAATTAGTGTTCACTGTTGTATTACTCTTATCCGATCCCTTTCCATCATTCTTACTGTTCGCTGTCCAGGTTGATGTTGTTGCGCTAGATGTAGGTGACAGCATGGTCGATCCTGGACCATCGGTAGTGGTTAGTCAAGAGGAAGTTGATGACTTGCAAGGTCAGCTAATGTTGGAAGCCGACACGATTCCAGTTTCTCGCGAGATTGGAAGCCCACCTCCAGCCGCACGGGAGATGGTAGGCGACCAACACTTTTGGATTGATGCATTTAGCACCGAAGATGAGCCTCTGGGATGGGAGGGTTCCGGTTCCAGTCAGGAATCATCTATTAACTCGTCAGTGTGTTGCAACTTCTTCGTATCATTGTCAGGGTCCACTTCTCAGTACTGCACTTGTGAGCGTGAGAATGATGTTTCTCCCGTCATGTCAGACGATGACGTCCTCATTATGTGCTGCGGGATATATAGATCCCTTACACTGCCCTGCTCGTGTTCCATTTCGTAGTTCACTATGGACTGAGTATACCATAGTTGAACTGGGATGAATCATACTTGTCTTATGATCCAGAGTGCATTTCACATGATTTGTTTACGATTCGCGTCTTGGTCCATGCAATTCAATTTTTGGCTTTATCCATGGTATTTGATTTATGACATCTTCACTACGCACAGGGAGAGATTGTCCAACGAGCTGAGATGGTGGAGGCCATATACAGTGATGATGATGACATTGAGTTGAACGCGGATGCACACACGTCAGAGGACGATCACATCCCAGGAGTGTTACCCGGATTTAAGGAGGAAGATATTCGTCGGGTGCAGACATTTGACACAATTACTGTCATAAACAGTCTAAAGATTACAACCAACGGTCACTCACGTATGAAGATCCCATTATGTAGGTTGGTGCCAATGCCTATGGTACGTCCAACACTTTCTTGTGACTTGACTCATCTTGAAAACCAGTTCTCACGCGGCTACGAAGAGGGCGCAAGAGTATTTTACGTTTCTTACTCTGATGAGAAAGGGAATACGTCCACGTTCAGTGACGACGAGAAGCGGGATTGGGGGCCTATATGGAACTCAGTCAATGACAAGTTCAACGCCTTCCTCTTGTCAGTTCCAACTATTAAGCATTTGGTGGATTACAAGTTATTTGTCTGTGACGGGAATCACAGACAAATTGCTTGGATGAACCACATTCAGAGGCTGCACAACCATGATCTTGCTTGGCATATCAGTGTGGACTCCATTGTCCTAGACACTAGACAACGCATCGGGGTTGCAATGCAGGCGATGCATGACATCAACATGTAAGGGATTCTAGTTTTATTTCCTTGAATTGTCCTTGGTTTTGTAACATTGACGTTCTCTTATGTTTTTTTCTTTACTGGTTGATAGATTTCATATATTAAAATCGCCATGTTGATGGCTGACAGGCACACGGAGAACTCCCACGTCAAAACCAACCTCGTCCATACCCTTTACCGGGTGCAGAAATACGGTGTTATGGAACTTGAGAAGTTTAAAGAGTTGTTGACAGAAGAAGAGGTGAAGATATGTAAGATGCACACGCAGACAAGCTGGTATACTATGCCTTTGCATATATTCACTGGGTTTATTTTCAAGGTATGCCATATTGTTCCACTCCAATTTGTCTTAATGAATTTATTTCGGCTTCATCTAGTCCCGTGTAACTCCTTTCTCTTAATCAATAATGTCTGTAATGTGATCTTCCAGCAAGAGATCTCTGCAGCAGCTGACGTTGCCATACGAAAACTGAAAGAAGAAAATGAAGAGGTTGATGTTACCCGGGAGGCAGTTGCAGCCACAATGAGAGCGGCAATCAAAGACTCGACCGACCGACACTACAAGAAGCTTTCCAAGATTGTAGCCGTTGCAAATCCGGCCCTTACTCCAGAGTGGCTTAAAGAGGTAATTTTGTTTTCCGTGGACGTCCTTGATTCCTTCATCAATCTTAGTGTTCTTCACATTTTGATTGACCTCTTTACTTTGGCAGATAGAAAGACACTGGAGCCATAATGCAGTTCCGGAGTTGACACTCGAAAAGCTGCAGATGATTGCGACAGCCACAGTGGAACCTAGACACAAGGTCAAATGGCTGAATTGGATGAACGCTAGCTCTCACACAAGAGAAGCTCGTCGATTTCCACCACACCAGTGAATGAAGAGAAGTTGGGCATTTTTCTGGCAAAGGCTTCTTACTACGCTGGAGTATGACGATTACCTTATTCTTGAATTGAGTGTGAAGAAAACAAAACTACTTTTGAACTGATTCTATTCTTGTATAGTTGTTGTACTATGAATGAGGATCTTCTTTGTTATACGTACTCTGACTTGACATTGGATTTTACAGCTTGAGGAGGCAGCTGCTGAGATGTTTGAGACCATCACCCAAGCGGATAGCATACCATTCGACATGGCCGTCCTTGGTGAACCCCAGTCAATCGTAGACTACCTAGAGACTTGGCGGATGAAGCTTTGGGACCAAGCCTACATAGGGGTATTCAAGGGCCCGGATGCCTTCAAGAAATCGGACAACTTTACGCTATACAGGGGAACACTCCTCACTGTGAAGAGATTGGTTTACAGGTACCGGTTTCAATCTCTTACTCATTCACGTCAGCGGTTTGATTCCATTGTGATGTTCTTTGTAATGATTCACGCAAAATGGAGTATTCTAGTAGTTGTATGGGGACTGTATAATGAGGACGGCAATGTTGTTGTCATGCTAAAGTATGCTCATTCATTTTCAGTGACCTTATGGTTTACACTAGTTGATTGTTTCAGGGATTTTTAAATACTGACAGAAGTGAGCCTCCTTGTGTGCAGATACTTCAAGTTTGAGTTGTACGGGAAGAAGGCCATAAGAAAAGAGGACCTACCCCCATTTCTCACTACCTGGTTAGACCGGTCGTCTGCCGACTGTATGTTCTCGATGACACAATTGCAGAAGTGGACTAGTCCTCATTTGCAGACTTGCCCTTGGTATCTTGAGTATAACTTCGGCATTACACCACCAGAGGAAGAGGACCTCTTCCAAACGCTCAAAGATTCCGTGGTAACTGACGCAGAGTTCGATGAGTTTGCTGGATTGGATCCAGAGGCCAAGGCCAAGGCTATCAAGAAGAGGGAGATTTCCGACAGGAAGAAGGTGGATAAGCTTGAAGAGGCTAAGAAGAAATTCGAGGAGAACAAGAAAAAGGCCGAGGGGAACAAGAAGAAGCGGCAATTTGAGAAAGAGCAAGAGAAGGAGAACAAGAAACGCCGACTTCAGAAGGATGATCGACAGGCGCCTGAACCAGCTACAAGTGCAGCGGACGTCAACATTTCGTCATCCGGCTTCTCCCTTACTCAAGAGCGCTTGGTGCAAGGGATGACGCCGTCGACTAGGAATGTGAACCCTTCGCCTGACATCGACGAGTGCATATTGAATATGGCATTAGGAGGTCTGGAGATGGGATCCAAGGCCTTCGACGATGTTGAGGCCTTCTTAGTCATGGTAATCCCTTCACCTCTTTATTGTGCATATTTGGATTGCTAATATAGGCCATCAATTTTGAGTACAGATCAATTCAGCCACATGACACTACCTTTGTTATCTGAATAAAAAGAAGTTCATAAGAATTCATAATAAATGTGTTGCACTAATTTTACCTTCACTTTTCTGTGAAATGCAGCATTCGTGTGACAAGAGCCGCTCCTTCAACGGAGTCATTGGAACAGAGGCAGCTGTGGACTTTATGATTGTTGATGTGCCTGAGCGACTCCATGTTCCTACCATATCATGCGCACCTGCTCCAGTGCCGAAGTGGAACGACTTCAGATCCGACTGTTTGGTTCCTGTCTTTGACTTTGCACACCAGTATCTACAGTGACTCACAAAACTGAGTCGGTGTTTCACTGCTTTCCAGTAAATTAGCAATGCCATTACATGGAGTAAACAATTGAACAAATAAAAAATCACTTTAAAGAGTACAAGCTTTATTGATCATTCACATGGAAATTGAAAACAAAATACACATACTATACGGAAGCACTAAAAATCTGAAATCAAACCTCTCACTGACTCAGTTTTGAACTTGTCTGTCTACACACTCTCAACACACTCTCAAAAATCAGTCCACATGCCCTTTGCGTAAATAACTGCCCGCATTCTTCGTGGCATGCTCTCATAAAGGTTCTCACACTCAGTGGAAGTGATAGAAGTGTAAGTCTCCAGCACACGTTGCCATAATTCTAAAAGACCTTTCGAAGGTGTTGGATAACAATTAAGCTTCCGTTTTAGAATTGCCCATAGGTGTTCTATAGGATTCAGGTCGGGTGATTGAGCAGGCCACTTTAAAACACTGAAAGGTTGTTTGGATAACCACTCTTTCATTGTTTTTGCTGTGTGCTTAGGATCATTATCATGTTGAAAAATGATTCTAGGTGCATCTATGCCGTACTTTAGGAAGGTGCCATAGAGATTAGCCTCTAATATCTCACGGTAGACATACTGATTCATTCTACCTTCTATTTTGCAAATCAAACCAGGTCCAATTGCAGTCATGCAACCCCAAACCATTATAGAACCTCCTCCATGTTTCACTGTTTTTCTCACTGTTCGATCTGTAAGACCCTCTCCTTCTCGAGCCCAACACCAATAACGACCATCTGAGCAAAAACGGTTGATCTTGGTCTCATTTGAGAATATCACCTGCTTCCAATCTGCAACTGTCCAATTCTCATGAGATTTTGCAAAATCTAAACGAGCTTGAATATTCTTTTGTGAAAGAAGAGGTTTCTTCTTCTTCACACAAGCCTTCAATCCTGCAAAATTCAAAGCACGACGCACTGTTTGGACACTCATCTCATTGCCAAATTGTTGCCTAACCAATTTGCATGCTTCTGTAGCAGTGTCAAATCCTCCAATTGTCAATGCTCTCACACATGCCTTCCTCAAGTGGTCTGAAATTAGAGTTGGTCTTCCCCCCAAAGATAGTTCAACATCAGGAAGACGTTTCTTTCGAATTCTCTCAACACTAGATTGACTAATAGTAAGCCATTTGGCTACTCTCCTTGTGCTCCATCCCTTTTGTAGTAAGGACACTACACTATTTTGCTTCTCAGAAGTTAATGGCCTTGTCATAGTGTAGAAGAACTAAAAGTGCAATATACTACTAGAGAGGGAGAGGAAACACCATTTACTACTAACAAGACTCATTGCTGAAATAAAAGTCTCTGTGCCAATGCTAATTTATGAAGAAGATAGGCATGTAGACAGAGAAGGCCAAAACTGAGTCAGTGAGAGGTTCTGATTTGAATTGAAATATCTTGCTCGCTGTTTGAGATTTTTAATTGAGGCTGCGTTGCCTGGTAACACACGTGGATACGGCTTAATTAACTTTAAGGACACCTGTTCATTCTTAATTAAGAAAGCCTGACGGTAGGTTGAAGTTATATACAGTAATCACTGACTCACTTTTGTGAGTCACTGTACATGACAATGGCGCTCTTTTCTTGATATACCCTGCATCGGCTTCTTCACACCAAAGCCACATTCTCGGATGCTGCCAGGAATACGATTTCCGCATACTAGAGACATATTTCGGCATTAATCATCTGCACTTGACATCAGCCGCAGACCAGAAGAAAACGGTATTTCTCTTTAAATTCACTTGACAGCATATGAATGCATTTGGCATTGTTGTCCGTGATATTGACATAATTGTGAATGCAGACTCAGAGGTTTTCCATCTCCCTACTTGTGAGAAAGTCGGGACCAAAGACAAGGGCTGACTTTCCCTTTCAATTTGTCCCGTCTCAAGAGAAGGTGGGAGTGAACCTTGCTATGGACGACATCCTCCGCAACTTGGTTTTTAAAGACGATGTGACAATGAACAATGACGTGCCATGGCGTGGTCCTCGGGAAAAAGGCTGTGAGTTCATGCAGATGCTGGTTGAGGCAGCGACTGCACCAGGGGACGTGTTGGTTGACTGTACAGCGGCCACAGGTGTGATTCTAACATTTATTCAGGTACTTTAAATTGCATTATACAGTTACACATTGAATGTGAATTTGATCCTCAATTTTCTTTATGTACAGGTTCCAGCATCCAAGCTTGCCGTGCTACGCGTTGTCATATCTTGGCTTTTGAGGAAAATAAGGACATCTTCGATGCCCTTCTAGCTCCCGTTATTCGGAAAGTTGTGGTTCTTGAGGCAGAGCAGGCAATCTCCGAGCCTGACCTTGGAAACGAGAATGACGATGAAGTCGTCATTCAGAAGGTCCAGAAGACACTCCGATTTAGTAAGTAAGTCGTCTTCTAAGCTCTGTATTTCATGCAAATTACTTCAGTTTGTTGTGTGGTCTTTTAATATGTTATTCACTGATTTGTGTAGGCAAGGCCAAGAAGTGACTTCCTCCAAGAATGTTCCTTTTTTTGCACATCCACTTTTCTTTCCGAGCCCCCCCAAATCCTTTGCGCTCCCTCCGTATGCAAAGGCTTCTTGTAGGGATGTTGTTGCAGAAGACCCACGGCCATCTTCTAGGGCTCGATTCGTGAATCCCCGCATTCTACACTTTGTAGACGAAGAGGCAGTGGAGACAGATGGGCAAACTTCTGATAGTGAGGGTAGTTCTATGTCAGCACTTTGACTAGTGATGTACTCTGAGATAGGCTATTAAACAATTCCACTTGTTGCATTCAGTTTTTAAAATTTACATGGCGTTCTCTACTAACATGTATCTACATTGACACTGCTTATATGAAATGTCTTGATAATACCATTTTGGCTCAAGTTCTCTTCTGACATTTCTACTAGGCTAACAGATTGGGCTGCTCTATTGGGCATGGCATGGCGGACTGCCTTGCCTGTCCAGTTTCATGGCCACAAGTAGCTGTAGTGCTTAAACTACAAGGCTAACTAAAAACCGCAAGGCTATTAGGCCTTGCTAACGACCCTAACCCTTGCAACGTGCGGTTCGTCACCATAGTCTGTGTTTCCCCTCAACATATACAACTATTCTTTTTTCAAAGCTTCAATCTTACTAGGTATGCATGTTCTTTTCTCTTTATCTTTTAGTGCATATGAATCGGTCTTGTAGGATACTGTAGAAGCGCATAATCATTGGAGAATGCACCTCCAATGATGGAACTACTTGATATGTCCATTATACAAGTTCTCTGCCATGAATCCCACGATGGTTGAAAAAAAGTCTGAGTCCAGTACAGGATCATAAAAGTCATTCAAATTTGATGAATGAAGCAACAATTTGACAGATTATCTCCAAACTATCTCCTTCATGCAATACAATCATATATGCTACATGATGATTGTACTTCAATTCGGTTTGTTTGTCCCACTTTCTCCCGGATGAAGCTGGTAGCATGACTATAAATACCAAAGGTTCAAAACTGTGTTCTCACTAACTTAGAAATGTGACTTCATCCGCGAACCCAATGTTGACCCAACTCTTGAACTCCACTAAACTCTTGAATGTTCAAAAAGAAGTTACTTCTTGTCAAGTAGGCCCAAAAGCATGCCTTTCACCAAAGCCTAAACCCTAATTTTAGTTTCAAATCTGAATCATGAATCTTCTATTTATTTCATTTTTTTTAGTCCATTCTTGATAGTTCGGCATCCATGTTCTCATACCTTTTTTGGGGTGGGGGGTGGGGGGTGGTAAGGCTCTCATGTTCTTTCATCCCATTTTATAACCCTAAACCCTAAGAAATTTACATCCAGGTTTTTGGCAACCAAAGATTCCTTTCTCAAACCATATGAAGCCATTGTTTCCAATTCTTTGAACTCAGTCACGCTATTGAATTTTTTGGTTCATTTTATAAGCACTTTTTCATCCACTTGTTCATCCACTTATTCATCCACTCATTCATCCACTCATTCATCTACTTTCTGTTTGCCTTTTACATCCACTTTTACCCTAAACTTTTTCATCCACTTGTTCATCCACTTTCTGTTTGCCTTTTCCATCCACTTTTTCATTCACTTGTTCATCCATTTCTGTTTGTCTTTTGCATCCACTTTTTCATGCACTTCTTCTTCAACTTCTTCATCCACTTTTTCATCCAATATAAAAAAATAAACCTTGAACTTTTTCATAAATTTTCATCCGTTTTTTATTTTATTAATTCTCAAAAATTATATTGTAGTTCTAAAATTGTTGCTCCACGCTCATCAATTCCCGCTTTCCGCTCGCCGCTCGCTGCTCTACGCTCATATACCAGCATTCCCCGCCATCGATTGCCATCATGAAAAGACAAACATGGCCATTAGAACTCTGGAATATGAAATATAGAATACATAAAATATTTGGAATATATATGAATATATATGGGATATATACACATCCATACAAAATATAAATATAAATTATACAAATATATATGAACTATATACGACAATCATTATCCCATATTGTTTGTAGGCCAAACAAATTTGAGGAAAATAGAATGGAATATGCAATGGGGGTGGGTATTTCATAAGCACTTGCTTCATTTTCTCAACCAATGGCAAAATGACATGTATACCCCCCAATTGTTCATGTTTGCTTTTCACATAAATAAACATTTTTCTCACTATGCAATCAAAAGATGACAAACATCTTTTGGGTGATTAAATACAATACACTTCAATTGTTTCAAATGAATCATTTTTCACTATTACAAAGTAATTTTTAGTCTTGCCACAACCCAAATATGATTGCCTAGGGATTATGAAATCAAAGAGCACAAAGCACACTAGCACAATTGTACCATTGACTCTTCCATTAGAAGACCAAATCTAACCATGATGATCTACTTCAGGACTTATTTGGTTTGTTTGCTAATTAGTCTCAAGTTAAATGTTGCTTTGTCTATCCTTAATGAATGACTCACATAATTTATAGGCCACCCAAATTTTACATAATTACAAATCTACTTAGGAATTCTAGCATTGAAGGGGTTAAACCTATCAACTAAGCGAAAAAATTCAAGCCTAGGAATACTTCCTTATAATACATTTAAATTTATCTCATAATCCCTTGAGCATTCAAAGGATGAAAGGAATTTTTTAATCTTTGGTTCACTTTATTACAAATAAATATTGATAAATACAATAGAAGATTAAGCTACATGGGTACAATCACATTCTACAACTTGTGTTTAATCCTTCAACGACCAAGGAGATACAATGTGTCCTCTTCAAATTTTCAACGGCAAATTTTTGGTAGTATAAAACAAAATCCAATATTTTGTAAATTAGGATCTTGTAGAATAACGAGTTTACATACTTGTTGCATTTTATTATTATCAAAATTTGAATGTGAAAAGTATTTAAAATTTCATTTAGGAAATTTAGTCTAATAGAAAAAGAAAACAAACATAATGTTTTTCCACTGAAAAGAATCATAGGGATAGGAAAAAACATTTCTTCTTACAAACAAACTGGATCTAGAGATTCTTTTTTCAAATTTTTTTTTAGCAATTTAAAAATAATAGGTTCAATTTGGTGTGGTTAAGAACAAAAAATAATTAGAATGGTTCCAAAATTTTGAAGATGTTCCAGAAAATATGCTAGAAGTGTTAACTGTTAAACTTCAAAAATTGACACATATATAAATTTTTTTAAATTTTATAGGATTTAATTTGGTTAGTTTTGATTTTCTACTTCTTTTGTTTAGAAATGTGTATGAATTTGAGAAAGTTTTTTATTTATCAAATTTTTAAACCAATAAAATATTACATTTGCCTTAGATTTCATTATAATTTTTTTGTGGATAAAAAAGCATTATTCATATTTTTATAATTTTTCTTCCTCTAAAGCTACATTTTTTGCCTATAAAGTTGATTAGTCAAAATTGTTATAATCTAAAAATCCAACTGTTAAAATTTTCCACAATTAATTCTACGCATATTAGACAAAGTAGGCTTTATTTTTGTATGGTTAAAATTAAAAATTTCAAGAACATCCATGTGCAAAACAATATCAAAGTGGAACAATTTATTGAAAATCTCCATTGTCAAAGACTTTGTTGGGCCTTGAGGGATTAAAAGACATCATAAAATTATAATTTTGAATTGCATTTTATAAGATATTCTCAAAATTCTCAATATTTGTCCTCCATTCTTAATTCCATAAAGAGTTAAGCTTCCAATGTGCTTTTGAAGGGCTAAAAAAATTGCAAATAATCCCTAAAGGACCAAACAACGTTTATTAGCAATGTAACAATTTTAGATGGCTCACTAAGAATGGAAATGCTCACTATATTTATTGAATTTCTTTTGGATGTGGGAACAAGGAATACCTTGTTGTTCTACCAAAAATTTAACAAGTGAATTTGCCCATGAGTAGTTATGGGAAAAAAATGTCATTTTCAAAGTATGTAGGGTAGTATTTTAGTGTCATTTATACCAGAGCAAAATTTTCATTACAATACCCAAAGGAAAGTTATGGAGCAGATTTTTGACCTAAATTGAAAACATGTTAATTTTGACATTTTTTTGGAACCAATAAATTCAAAACAAAGTACTAAGAAGAAACAACAACGAAATGATTGCTCTATAAATATAATTTTAGAAAATTTGGCATTACATTCAGAGCAATAAAAATATTTGGCAACTATCTCACATAGCTTCAGAAGTAATTTATTTTGTGTGTAAAAGATGAAGAGACAAACTCTTTATATAAGAGAGGTGGTAGAAGGTAAAACAACCCATGTAGGATACATAAATTAGGATTAGTAGGAGCTCAATTACTCATAGTTAAGTGAAATTAAAGTAGGAATTGTATTGAAATTAGAATTTAAACCTCATTTAGGCATAAAAATTAATTTTTTCTTAAACTTTGAACTAAGTCAATATGAAAAATCAAGCTAAATTTCATCTCCCAAATACATTTTAGATTTTGAGTCTCCAATCAAAAGTTATAGACAAAGTTCAAAGAGGATGTTTAAAAAACATGATAAATGTGATCAAACACTCACATTATTTGAGATATTCTAAATATAGTATAAACCTCATTAACCCCTAAAGTTCTATGACTATGCTTTCACCGAAAACACTCCAAAATTGCCATTTTTAGTGCAAGTACCAAATTTTTGAAAAAAAACTTTTTTGACACATGTAACCATAGGATCATTGGTCTAAATGGAATGATTTAAAGCTTTCCATATATATGAAAACCAATTTCAAATTTTTATTTTTGAAAAAGTGATTTTTTCTGACCTGCCCAGACTGCCCAGTTACGAAAAAAAGTAACATATTTGACCATAACTTTTGACTCCTATTTCCAAATGTCATGAAATTTAGTGCATATGAAAGATACTCCTTGCGCCCACCTTCTATTATTATTTCAGTCAAAAATATGAAAATCTCTAGTCACAAGTACCTGCCCAAATTTTTTATATTGCCAAAAACCGCATGCTGGTCCTTTAGGGGTTATATTGATTTTCACCATAAATAATATTATCTCTGACTTATCTCTAACTTATAAATGCAGTTAGCAAATTTTGCATAGTTTCATAGTTACAATAAATTATTGCTTTTACTTTGAAAAACACTAATTGAATGAACTTGAGTAAGATAGAACTGCCCATTACCATACAAATATGCTATTTAGGTGCTTTGGAGAAGCTATTTGTGAACTCCCATATTTTTCAGAGGTTGAAAACTTTGAAAGAAGTCAATTGCACAAAAAAAAAAGACATTCCAACAAGGAGTGAATTTTTTGTGATTTTTCAAAGCTAAAACGTTAAATTGTGAATAAACCCTTATTAAAGCATGAGCAAACCCTTGTTAAAACGTCAACTAATGTGTTCACTCTCCAAGTGCATTGCCATCATGATAAAAGGTTGTAAAGATCGTGGTAATAGATGGACCATTGACGCAATTGAGAAGATCATGTAGGTGGCGGAATTGGGTGGTATTAGGTAGTTCTACCTCATAATGATTTTCCTATTAGTGCACGTGACACTAAATTATCAAAATGTTACTTACTAGTATAAATTAGTGAAACTTTGTTGCTATATAATTTTCACAATTGATTTTTGCAGTGATACTAGTACCACTAGTAGGACAAATCTCTGTAGAAAATGAGCGAATAGTCTTACCCCAACACACTCGTAAATTCAGTTTTCTGAAGGAGGACACTGACTCTCCACCTTCCGAGTAACGCTCCCAACGAATTGTCCTGATAGTGCGCCTGACATTAAATTAGCAAAGTCACACTATTTTGAATTAGTGTCAGCCCCCCCTGAAATTGCATTTCTGACTGTGTAAATGGGTACAACTGGATAGTTACGGTATGTCTGTCTGACTAATTTTCCAAGGTGACGTTAATTTCCTCCTAGCTAGCTTACTCCCGGCATTAGCCGGACGGACAAATGGGTGTAGCTAGGTAAAGCTAGCTGACAGTTTTTTCTGGTCCAAAAAGTGGAACATATATTTACCTGCAGATTTTAATTTTGGCCTTAACTCAGATGATCTGACTTTTGCCTGGGATTTAAGTTTACTTTTGTGCAGAAAGCTCAGTCCAGGCTTATGTGTGCAGCCGCCTGTGAGTCTGGCCGGAGGCGACTGCAGCACCTGGAGATGAAATGTCAGTGGCAGGAGCGAGGCTGATGATCGATTTTCAGTGTTGGTTGCAAGCACGCAACAGTGCCTCCCACGGACTTGGAGTAAGTTTTATTGCGGAAAAAAATTTCATATCTTGTGTTTTGAAACGACAGTCGCGCGCAGGATTGGAGTTCAGGTTTGCAACATTATGTATATATATGTATGCAGCTTTTGGAACTCCAAAGCATTGTGAATTTCTTTCGTTTTCAAACTGATGCCTGAGTATTAGTAAGCTGATGTAGTTTAATTTTTGAGCTGATAGTCTTGCAAGTCTTGGCATGCATGCGAAGTCTTGCACCTCTTTGTTATGCAATGCATTGATTTCTTTTCCAGCTGATATGTAGTTAGTTAGCTGCATGGAATGATCCAAGAAGTGTCATCAATCATGCATCATCTAGTTCGGAAGCATGGCAATTGACAGGAGTGCAAGAAGAGAGATGAGCTTGACTTGGGTAAAATAACGATTGAAGAGGTTTCTTTGTGTGAAGTGTGGTACTCACATTGGAACCCCAGCTGAAAAACCAAGTTGAGGAGTTGTGTAGAGATTATAATAGCACTTGTGATACACGAATATTTGCTTTTTTAATGGGGTTGTGGAAGCCGATGTACCCGACCCCTCAGAACTCACACGTGCATAGGACAAGTTTGTTGGAACACGCGTGCAGCTAGTCAATTGGCAATGTAGCTCGGCACAAGCATCGAAGCACCATTTGAAAACCACCTCAGACAACGGAGAGCTATATCCATCACCAATGCAAGTACAGAAGGATTTCCCAAGCGAAAGTACGGATTGAAAGGGGTTCAGAGCTTTGGGGGTTCAAGGCGCGCTTCAAGCAGTTTGAGGGTCCAGGAGTGCGCTGGGCATTCGAGAAATCAACCAAGGCAGCAACAATGGGAGTGGTGTACCAGAAGAACAGGAGATGCAACTGGTTGGCATGTGGGGTAGTGGTAGCGACTATTGCGGCTGCTATCATTCTTGCTGTGCTGGTGATTAAGCACAAGAAGAGCTCGTATTATGAGGAGAGGATGCCTATGCCTCCTGGCGCTACTTTCAAAGCGGGAAACTACCCACACGCAATGCAGCTGGCCCTGACTTTTCTTGATATTCAGAAATGTACGGATCATTCTCCTTCTTTTGCTTTGCCAAGAACTGGCATGGAGCTCCATGCCTTGTCCTCCTGGGAAACTAAAAAGTAATCAGGTTGCTGTCTGAAGGACATTGTACATGTACCTCGCTTTTTTGTTACGAATGGATGAGTTGATTATCTTCCTCACACTGTAGGTTTTTTGGCCACCTATGTGACGCAGGAAAGCTTCCAGCGAATGGAGAAGGTTTTCTATGTTCCTTGCTTTGTTGCGATGTGTTGATTATCTTCCTCACAATGTAGGTTTATTGACCACCAATGTGCAGCAGGAAAGCTTCCAGCGAATTTTCCGGTTCCGTGGAGGGGAGAC
Organism: Antitrichia curtipendula; assembly: GCA_951230915.1. Taxonomy (NCBI): domain Eukaryota; kingdom Viridiplantae; phylum Streptophyta; class Bryopsida; order Hypnales; family Leucodontaceae; genus Antitrichia; species Antitrichia curtipendula. The sequence goes on along the minus strand of OX579638.1, from coordinate 18,245,911 downwards.
TCGAATCTCGTGGATGGGAAAGACCAAGGAGTAGATTTGAGTGGGGGAATGTATGATGCAGGTGACAGTGTCAAGTTTGGCTTGCCCATGGCGTTCACTGCCACTCTCCTCTCTTGGGGTGTACTAGAGTATGGCCCTGCTATGGAAAAGGCGGGTCAACTGGCATCAGCGCAGCATTCCATACGCTGGATTACAGACTATCTTCTCAAGGCTCACGCTTCTCCACAGGAGCTGTACTTCCAGGTTAAACCCTACACTACACACTGCAACAAGAAGTAGCAATTGCAACAAATCATCAATTATTTTGCAACGGTTTTGTAGCGATTCCGTAATTAATTTTGCCTCATGCTCACGGTCTGTTGCGAACCATTGCAGAAGTAATGCAAACCTGTTGCAAACGGCTTGGGCATGGAACCAATGCATTATCTATGCCTAACTGTTGCCTAAACTATTGCAATCTCAATTGGTTACAAATACACTGCACGTTGTTATACTAAACCGTTGCAAAATTTGCTAGTAGATTTCTGTCGATCATTGCAATCGCAGTCTTCTGTAGTAGTGACACACGTTTGATTTGATTCCTTCTTGAGCCTTGCCAAGTTAAAATCACCAGGATATTAGTTAGTAATTGTCTGTTTTAAAATGAATTTTTATTTGTGGATAATGTTCTGGATGGGGTTTGAATTCGTTTTTTCATGTAGGTTGGGGATCCAAGCAAGGATCACAAGTGCTGGACGAGGCCCGAAGATGGAAACCTCCTTCGGCCCTCGCAAAAGCTTGACCCCACGTTACCAGGTTCAGAGGTGGCAGCAGAGACTGCAGCAGCTATGGCAGCAGCGTCCATGGTGTTTCGTGCCACTGATGCAACTTATGCAGACCTCCTCGTTTCGCATGCGAAGCAATTGTTTAATTTCAGTGACATGTATAGAGCCTCGTACAGTTTGACCATCCCTGGTGTGCAAGGTTACTATAACTCGACGGGCTATGGAGACGAGCTTCTTTGGGGGGCGACCTGGTTGTATTACGCTACAGGCGATAACAATTACCTGGCTTACGTCACAGGGGCGGAGGGTGAGTCCTTTGCCGAATGGGGTGTCTTCCCGTCTTGGTTCAGCTGGGATAACAAACGCCCTGGAGTGCAGGTGAGTTTTTCCTTGGGTATTTGATAATTAATTTTCCTGTGTGTAATGACATTTCTGCTGTACAATTATAGTTCCCCCAAAGTGTTGCAGAATGAAATTGAAGCTTGCAAGCTGTCTGTGGGGATGCAGGTGCTGCTTGCAAGACTTCAGATGCTGAATCCACCTTCCAATGCTGTTAATACAGTGAGTATAGGCTTGACGAATTATAAAACCACAGCGGATGGACTTATGTGTGCATTTTTGCCTCGCTCGCCAACAGCTAGTAAGGATCGCACTAAAGGTATGTGATAAGTTTCCAAAATGTCGTACTTGTTTGGTGTTTATATGTGCTGTCTTAAGCTGACAATCATCACAAAAAAAATTCCATTTGAATTGATTGATAAAGTTCTCAATGTTTGCATTAGATTCATCTGGTTCTCACTTTGAGATAATGTTAAGATAATGTCAATGCAGTGCAAACGGTGTTAACTCAATTTTTGTGTGATGTTAATGTCATTGACATTAACTTCATATTTCATTATCAACTATTAAGCTAGTATTAAGACAACATTATTTCAATATTGATCGAATGTCGTAATGGGTTAGCATTACCTTGTCAATGTGATTATGGGAGATATATAGACTGAGAAAGTATTTGGCTTTAGGATACCGGCATTATATGTTGATTTGTGATGCGAATGAGAGTAGACATAATCCGGTTTGAACCAGTATTTTTTTTCGTTCAAGTTGACTACTACGGAGGGTCAAGATTTCTCAAAAGTAACTTCTTTTAGGCTTGGTTTGAGGACTTTAGAGAGCTCTCATCAATAAATAGGCCAGTTCTAAATTGAGGCACACAGCTAATATTCTATTAAACATCTTAGTTAGAGGTGAACGCGATTGAGAACCGAGTGGAATTTGAAAGAAGTGGTGGTACAGGAGGGATTCTGTGGCTCGAGTCATGGACTGCATTACAACATGGCATCAACTCTGCTCTCCTGGCGACATTTTACAGCGATTACTTGAGCGCAGCGAAGTTACCGGGGATCAGCTGTTCAGGAATAAGCTTCACTCCGGCGCAGCTACGAATTTTTGCTGCTTCTCAGGTCTACTCTTCCCCTTGGGCGTCATTACATTCCAAGGTCATTCTAGAACCACATGATTATCAGCAATTATATATCTTTCGAAAGAATCCTTGTTGAGCACTCTTCGTTGGCATGAAAAGGAATCCCTAACACCTAACTTTGCAAAGTTTAGTTCAATTTAAAGAATCTGAGGGATCACCTCATGCAATCCCATGAGCCATTGTACCCAGAAGTATTCCAATTTCTTGTTTCTTTGTTTGTTTTGTCGCTTTGATCTGGCATGCATGAATTTTCACGAAATGGCGTTTGTTCTCAACAGTTGTCATGCTATTAGTTACTATGTTGACCATAATGTTATGAACTTCCTTTCTGCTTGGTATTTGACAAGGGAAGTGAACGTAAGATTTCGTTTTAGTTTTTAACACCACCTTGCTAGTTCAATCACTTGTGGAGTACAGGCCGACTATGTGTTGGGCAACAACCCCATGGGCTTGAGCTTCATGGTCGGCTACGGAACCAAGTATCCCCAGAAGTTGCACCACCGAGGAGCCTCCATTCCACACAGCTCCACAGTCTACGATTGTCAAGGAGGCTTCATCTGGTTCGACTCAACAGAGGCGAATCCCAACGTCGCTTACGGTGCAATTGTGGGCGGCCCTTTCAAGAATGAAACGTACTCAGACACCCGGGGCAACATCATGCAGAACGAAGCGTCCACCTACAACAGTGCGGCAATGGCGAGCCTTTCTGCTGGCCTTTCCGTTTCTGGGAACTACCCGGTCCCTGTTTCATGGATATGAACAACTCAAAGGCTCATTAACGTAAAGTGCTTGTACTAACACGGTCACGTACAGAGGCGAGCGACGCAATTTTTTTTGAGGATTCTTGTGGTGGACGGACTGACTGACTGTTTCCACGCACAGATTTTTTTTTTTTGGTGCATCTGGGATAACGTCCATCTGTGGAAGCAGTTCTGCTACCTATGCTGGCATTCCATTTTTTTTTTCCACCAACGGCCAATGTCTTCATCTTATTGTACAATAATTTTTTTATAAGTATCTTTTCTCCCCTAGCCTGCACGTACATACATCAGTCACAGACAGACATGGACCTTGTGCCCTGTTCTTCCTACGTGAGCCCTGCTTTGCTTTTCCACAGGTACAGTAAGTGCATCATTTCGCTGCTGGCCTTTCATGATGCTACAAACGTACAGGCCACCTTCTTCTTTTTTTCGTTTTTTCCTTCTCGTGCTTTCAAAAAGTCCTGGAAGAACTTTATACTGTAAGCTATACGGTAACTTATTGGAGTTATCCTTCAAGTAGGACAACTTAATGGGGGTGATGACCACGTGGCAGATAGTAAAAGGGGTAGGAAAACTCTGGGTTCATTCTAATACTCGGTCCCTTTAACTCTTGATAAAGACCCGTATTTCCTCTTACAAAGGAAACCTGCAGTGGTCTTTTTCAGAAACAGAGGGAGTATGAATTAAGGATAGCTCAGTCTATTCTAACACGTCTAACTCACCTGTGATACGTCAGAAGTACAACTGAAGGGGTTATTTTCAAAGCCGTGATTCATTAATTATCCAGTGTCACAAGAAAGTTTTGATTGATTTAACTTAGTACTGCACTATTGTCATAGCAACTGTGGAGTGTGGTGCAAGTAAAAGTGAGGGAGACAACGTTGAAGCTCAGTTCACTGCTGTTCTGGCTGGCCAGCCAGCAGTGTAGGCCAGGTATCATTTTCTCAGAAGGGCAAAACCCGGCCATCAATGAGAGAGATTCGGAGAGTACCAGAAACCCTTTGAAAGAAAATAATGCAGCAGGGGAAAAAGGGCCTCAGCACATAATGCAGCTTCATTGGCAAGCCAGGGAAAAAGGCAATTCGATTCCGGTCCCCCCACCTGTAGGCTTGCACTGAAGTCCCCGCCCATGTCAACTTCGCCACTCTTCCGATGAAACTAAGCTTAATATTAAGCTTATCACTCAACGCCCACCTTGGGAGTTGGTACGACACTACAAACGCAAACTAAGCTCTCTGGGAAGTTGTTCCGGGTGGATTCTTTTCAGTGACGTAAAATTCGTGTAAATGTCGCTTCTGTTTCACACCTTATTTGTCGGTGTTGTCAGTGGTGTGTTTGACATGTAGAAGGTGAATGAATTGAGGTATGGAACAGTGACAAAGTTTGTCCTTGTGCTCAGTCAAATTTAATGATATATGTCATTGCCAATTTGGATCATTATTGCTCCTCCTACAAGTGTGGGAAGCTTCAAATGGTCGCATACTCTACCTAAAAGATATGGAACCATATTTGAGTGGTGTATTTAACATTTAGAAGGTGAATGAGTTGAGGTATGCAACAGTGACAAAGTTTGTCCTCGTGCTCAGTCAAATTTAATGATACATGTCGTTCCCAATTTGGATCATTATTGCTCCTCCTATGTGTGTGAGAAGCTGCAAATGGTCGCATGCTCTACCTAAAAGATACGGAACCATATTTGAGTGGTGTATTTGACATATATAAGGTGAATGAATTGAGGTGTACAACAGTGACAAAGTTTGTCCTCATGCTAAGCCAAATCTAATGATACATGTCATTCTCAATTTGGATCATTATTGCTCCTCCTACATGCGTGAGAAGCTTCAAATGGTCACATACTTTATTTAAAAGACACAAAACCATATTATTTTGAGTATGATGAGGTTTGATGGTAGAATGACAACCAAATGAGAGATTCTAATTGTTGAATTATCAACCAAATGTTGTATGCCTTGCCAAATTTGAACATACAATTTGTATGCCAAGAGTCTAATAAGGTACCATATATTTGGTTCCTCACAAATTGCCTTAATGGGTTAGTCTAGTGTATGCAATTGGAATTGATGTGAGACAAACTTTTAGTGAAAACTTGCTACAATTTTCTCAATCATTGAATTGGTGTAACCTTGTACCCATTCCCAAGTCCTGCATCTTCACCCAAAACTAACCTCTTCGTGATGCAATTTGAATGAAATCTACTCACTTTTTGAAATATTGATGGATTCTCATCCTTTGGAGTCCTACTTTTTGAAGAATGTTTATAGTACATGTGGCTATTAATACTAATAGGAAGTTGTTTCCTTCTGCTTTGAATGTTCGTAAAAAATTTGAAACAAATTAATTTAAGATAATTTTCTTCCATTCAATTTTTCTCCAAAAATTTAAATCAACACTAAATAATTCCGGTAATTATGACTCTTAATAAAAAAAAAAGGCAAATGTCTTAAAGAGACGGAAATGGCTAGATGTTCTACCATAAGATAAGTCACTCTAATATCTCATAGGCCCATGATGAACCCTCTAATATACTCGGGGAGGTCACTTAGCTCTACTACAACAAACCACGTGCAAACAAGTGATTTCTAATAAACTATAATTTCAACCTAAAATTTTGAGCATTGTTTAATAATGACTATAGGTTTCTATTGCCAAAATTTCAAACTCAAATAAAATATGAAATGATTTCTAGAAGAGGTTGAAAATGAACTAAAATGGCATGTTTTTCAACTAAAAAAATTATAGAGAACACATTTAGATGACCATTGAATCAATATTCAATTCAAAATGAGCTTTCAATAGAGAGTTATTTTTAGAAATTTTTTGTTCATTTTTTAGACAATTTTTTCTTATATAATATAGGGGTGTGAAAGTTATTTTCAGCTCTATAGTGTATCTTTTTACTTCAAAAATTTGTAACTAATTATCATTAACAAATAAAAATATCAATAATTCAAAACATAAACTTTCAAAGTAGGAAAATCTATTCATATTTTTTTAATTTTGTTTTATTTAAAATTAAAAAAGTAAATAGGGGGTCCAAAGTCTTGATCGCACGTGGTTTCTAATGGACACTCTAAGTGACCTCCCCGAGCTAATATATAAAAAAATAAAATCAATAGATAGGTTCATGTATTCATGTAAAACATTGATGAAGCTACTTGATGGAATGGCTTATCCTATGCTTTTTGTATACATTTGAAAGGGTAAATTTAAAATCATTATAAAAATCATTGGACATTGTGCTCATGTATTTTGTTTGATTTTTATCTTACAGAACTTCTTTCACACAAATGATAAAATATATGTTGAAAAATAAATTACAAACCATGCTTAAGATGACTAGCGTTATCCAACACTTAAATGTCAAGTGGTGCAATTATTTATGTCATTTCTATAGTTAACAAAAGTCTCGTCATCAATATCAAAGAACAAAGGTATATCATAAGGTAGTATAATCAAATGTGCATAAGATAGTATCATCTAAAATGACATTCAAACATAATATGCGAAAGTTTAGAAGATTATAATTAAAATTGGGTTTGATCAAAGTAAAATTCAAAGCTCTTAGCAAACATGATTGGTTTTAAGTAACCCTAATTGAGTCACCTTAATTTGGTAAAGCACTCAATATGGTATATTGGTTTGTTCCATTGGTGCATGTTACAAAAATGATTACTACATGTTTGTAACTCTTTGCAAGGAAAAAATATTTTCACCAATAATATATGTGATGATTCTTCAACATAAACAACACTAATATACATATAATAGGTAAGTTTTTTCTTCCCTTGTAAAAAGTTATGACTAGTATGTATAAATTATTTTTGTAACACATAATAATAGGACATATCAATGTAGCTTATCCTAATACATATTTGCAACATTTAGATAACTAGTTATCCAAACCAAAGATATCACCTTTCTCCAAATGGCTCATTGTAGTTGCATTTTGCAAAATATCCTAGCTCTACATACTTATAAGTCACAACTCCAAAATGTTGTGCAATTGGTCAAAATTTGCATCGGTAAACCTGATTTGCCTACAATTCTATAATTTTTTGGGGTCTTTTAGTGCACTTTTGAAGTGGTTTATTCTCATTGTCCAATATCTAAATTTGAGATTTTTGTACCTATTCAAAGTACTTTTGAATTGAATGTGCTTCAATCCAATGATACGAATTCCAAGTTCTAATTTATAAGCCGATGGAAAGGTAGAAGTTTCAATTTGGAGGGGCAGTATCCCGGTTCCATAACCACTGCAACCCACCTGCAGCTTTGACTGCAACACGCTTAAGCTTCCAGTACCTCCCAAGGCAGCTCATAGATATCATGGCAGGGTATGGATCCCGGGGTCTGCATGAATATCAATAGGCTCAGTGAGTTAGGGGACGCCCCAGCAGAGCATGGTTTCCTTGGAGATCGATGTATTATTACAGACCCCACAACAGTCTGACAAGCAACAAAGTGAGTGACAGCAGCTAGCTGCAATCAGTCCACCGTCTTTTCCCATAGTTGCTGCTCGGCTAGCAACTCGTCCCAAGTCAGAGAGTTCCTCTTCTACAACTACTACAACTCAGTTAAGTGCAGTTGGAGAGAGACGCTGAAGTTTGTTGCATGTTTGGTTGAGGGAGCTATGGCGAGGGGATCAGCAATGGCAGCCATGGCGGTGCTGGTTCTGGTGCTGCTGGGCATGTGTGTGCACGGCAGCCAAGCGCTGGTGTGCCAGAAGGATTTCAAGGAGAAGGGCTGCAACAGGACCGTGGAGGAGCTGTTCACGGCGGACATGTTCGAGGCCATGTTCAACCACCGCAACGACCGAACGGCCCACGCGCAGAGCTTCTGGACGTACGATGGCTTCATCGCTGCATCTAAGGTGTACGAGAAGCAAGGATTCGGTTCTGTGGGGGGAGATGATGTGCAGTCGAGGGAGCTTGCTGCGTTTTTTGCGCATGTTGCACACGAGACTTCGTGTAAGTGCTGTGGCTTTCCCATTTTCGGAATCATGCAGCTTTCCTGACCTTAAAACATGTTGTTGGTGCCCGATCTTCTGTTGCTGCTGTTTTGGGTGCTGATTGAAAACTCTGCTGCAAGAATGTGCTGTATGTGTGTCCTATGAAACCCTATCTGCATGAGGATTGGGTTGGAAATGTGGGGTTCTGAGGTTCAGCTGCTCAGGGTCTTTTCTGTGTTAGAGTGACTGATTGTGTTCTTTGAGGGTCTTGTCCCCGTTTTCGAGACGAATCGAAATAACCAAAATGTGTATAATTTTCATACTGTATGAAGAAGTTTTGAAGTTTTGAAGTTTAGGCATCTTATGATCACTACAGTCATCTTATGATCACTACTGTGTCGACGGCCTGCACCAGAAGTGCACATTTCAAGAAGTTGTGTCTCCTGAGTAGCTCTTAGAAAGTAGGCTGCAACCCTAATTAACTGTGACACCGCACATCCGTTTTATATATAATTTAGCCTCAGGACTGTGAGAGTCTGGAGGAACATGCAACATACAAGTCAGAAAGCAGAGTTTGTGCTTGAAAATCATTATTAATTGTACCGGTTGAAGGACACGGGACAGGTAACTACGGGTTTGTAAAGGTAATATGTTGAATGTGATATCGATCTCCGCAGGTGGATGGAGTGGAGCCAAGGACGGTCCTAACGCATGGGGACTCTGCTACAACCAAGAGATGGCGCCTGAAAAGGATTACTGCAAGACTGAAGATTTGGTGTACCCTTGTACCGCTGGCGCTGGTTACTACGGACGTGGAGCCTTCCCTCTGTACTGGTACGCCATTTATTAACTATCTGCTTAATAAATTATAACCACAACATGATCATCCTGTTTCTAACTCAGGGTTGTGTGTCGAACAGCTTTTTTGTGGTAATAAAATTCTTTAAGAACCTGTTTAAATTTGAGGCACATATGGATGAGGTTCTGAGATGAATAATTAGATCGAATCTGAGCTGGTATGGCATGGGTGTTGCAGGAACTACAACTATGGTCCCACAGGTAAGGCATTGAAGCAGGATCTCTTGAACCACCCCGAGATTCTCTCCCAGAATGAGACCATAGCCTGGCAGGCCGCCATTTGGTACTGGATGACCCCAGCCAAGACCAGGGCATCTCCTCATCAGGTCATGACCAACCAGTGGGTGCCAAACAAAGTGGACACGCTGCAAGAACGCAAATCCGGGTTCGGACTGACCATCAACATCAAGACGGGCGATGTGGAGTGCGGCCATGGCGATGATCCTCGCATGCAGTCGCGAATCTCCCATTACTTGTACTTCCTGCAAGGCTTCTTCAACGTGCAGGATCCGGGTGAAAATCTGGGTTGTGGTCTGCAAGGTGTGATTCCTCTGGCTTATGCTGCGCTCTAAATGGAACTGAAAAAGCCGCGCCTTTCCAGGCAATCCATGTGTGGAGATCGATGGTGTCAACATTGCATTAAAATTAATATAGAGGAGCTGATGAGATTATTCTATTGTTTCAGTTGAGGGAATAGTTCTAGAGATTCTCTAGCTCTGGACTTGTTGTTTCGACAATAAACCTCAGTCAGCTTCAGTAAGAGAATAATTAAGGTAGTTTTTGCGGAAGGTCAGGAGCGTTCATTCGCTGCTTGATGATAAATTGTTGGGCTGTATTATACAAATTTCCTAGGCTTAGATCTGACGGTGCCGTAGTTGCATTTTTTGGTCTCGATTGTCGAATGCTAGCTTGGCAATCGGTCTTTTGTATCTATTGCTTGTAATCAGAATCAGGATTATATCACATATTTGCAGAATACATTATTGGTGCAGTTCGAAACTTGTCCCTCAGTTTATGGTCGAATGACGGCCGGTTCAGCTTACGAACTGGGGTCATGTGAAACGAAGATTACATTATCCGAATTCTTTCCAGTTCGTTCAAAGCTCACGTAACTCAAGTGAAACTTCGATCTTGAGTTCAGTCCCTATTTGAATTTTAAGACTCGGAAGTGATTCGGTACAAACCCAACCAACTTTGCTTAATTGCAACTACATTTACTGCTGCATCATTGACGTAATGAAGAGAGACTGATATGTCATGCATGCTGGACTGCATACTCTACCAGTTGAAAATGAAACACTTGGAACACTATCAAAATGCTGCTTGCTTAACCCTTAAACGATGCGGAGGACGTTTTGTGGCCGATGAATGACAAAGAATCTCTTCATCCTCCAAATTTTGTGTGGAAAGGGAAGATCTTCTATAATAGATTGTCCTCCAATGAATGCTTTTGCATTTTTTTAATCCAACAATTCACACGGTACCCAAACAAATGATTTCCATAGTGATTGGCTCATCATTTAACCCTGGAACGCCGAGGACGCCAATTTTTGGCGTTTGGATGACATTACTGTTGAGCTGAGAATAGTTCAAAAGCATTTTTTCATCTTCTTTTTCCTTGTTGACCTTTCATATTGGGTTATGAAGAGTATCCAATTGAGTTTGTACTCTCTCCAATATTTGTCTTCATGGAAATGAGAAGTTATTAAAAAAAACGAATCACAAAATATGTTATTTTAGAGTATTTTGGGAAGTTATTGTTCCTTGCTCTAAATCTGAAATTTCTCCACAAAAATTATATTTTTTGAGTTTGAGTCCAACTAACAAAATGAAGTTCATCTACTCTAGTTTCTACTCCAATTTGAATTTTGAAAAAATTCCTAATATTTCATATTTTATTGCAATTTGAACTTTGTGTGTATTTTCAATGTCTATTATTTTCTAATTATAGAATGACACGGAAATTGAGTTTACACCATGATGTTTGTAATTGTAATATACACATATGGTGAAATTTTCGGATTTTTTGAAATAATTTTCTATTTATTATGATTTTTCTTTACTTTCTCTTCAAAAATTCTCAAAAAAATCAGTTTTCCACAAAAAAATCTAAATTTTGTTGTGAAGTAAAGGAGACATGTAATTTCATCTTTGAAAAATAAATATAAAATTTTTCATACATATCTAGTTGCAAAATGGCAGCAAATTGAGTGATGGGCAATGGAGTTTGAAAGCAATGGTCATGGGTCCGTCATTTAGGGGTTAAGGGTTACATGATGCAGCCCTTGTGTCCAAGGTAGTCACCAAAATGCTTAGATTATTGGACTAATATGTGCATTCTTTGTTTCTATAAGGAATAATAAAGTCAAATTCTTTTTTGTACGCTCCCATTTTGTGACTATATAAGATTGAATTTTTTTTATGATTGTTTGTTTTCTAGAAATGTAATCACATGTCTTCTATAAGTTTAGTTATGAAAAACTTAGATTTTTTTGTGATAGTTTGAAATTACTCTAAATTTTTCAACATAAAGTGATAAAAATCCATATCAAATTCAAAATATGTTTAAAAAGTATGAAATTTTCTCCATGTGCGTGTATTATAGTATATAACATTATGGTACAAAATATTTATACTATGATGTAAATTTTTTTAAATTAGCACTCTATGGTTAAGGGCCAGAGTCCAAATTATAATAAAACATTTAATTTTAGGAATTCTTCAAATTGGAATAGGAATTATTGAATGTAGACTTACTAAGCTTCATTTCATTAGTTTGACTTTAATTTCACAATATTTTTAATGATTAAAATTAAAGCACAAAGAAATGAGTAGAAGTTGTCAAAATATTCTACACATTGAATAATGGATTTTGCCATTTTCTTATGTAGGACAATTAAAAAATATCACAAAGACGGAATTTCCAACACCATTCATTGAAAATGGGTTCAAGCAATTTTTATAAAAAAATATTGAATGAACTTATTTTTTTCCAACATGCAGGACTTCCTAAAATCATTTAAAGGACAAAAAAAATGTCCTCTTGGCCGTTATACAATTAATCCTAAAAGGATGAGCCTTCGACCAACAATGCTAATATGTGAGCATGGAAATGCAAGCATGCAAGCTTTAAGAATATATTTAAGTAGATATACTACAATCATTGAAGGTGTAAACATCTATAATATAATTACCTATATCATAGTTATATTATAATCATTAAAATTTTCTATAATCGAATCTATAATATAGGCACTTGTAATGTAAGTTTATAGTCTTTTATAGTAGGCATATGTGCGCATGTTGCCTAGGCTCACATAATTGCAATCCTCAACCTATAACTATAGGGTTGAAAGTCAAATCTTTTTATTTTGCATGTTTTCATTTTTGACTATTTAAATTTGAAAATTTTAGATTTATTTTAAAGAGATGAATACATATGTCTTCTATAAGTTAGACATATTTTCAATTATTTTGTAAAAGCTTGAAATTATTGTGAAAATTTTAAATAAAAACTAATAGAATTCATATCAATTACAAAATATACTAAAAAAATATGAAAATTTCTCTATAGGTGATGTACCAATGCAGAATATCATGGAGTAAAAAAATTTACCATCTCTTTATGTAATTAGACAATCCAAGAAGATATTGGTTTGGGGCCCAAAATTAAATTGCAATAAAAATTCAAGTTTAGGAATTTGCAAAATTTCAAGTGGAGTAGAAACTAATGTGCACCAAGTTCATCTTCATTTCATTGGTTCTCTTGGGCCTAAAATCAAAAAACATTGTTTTTATAGTTCAAATTAACATCAAGAGCACGGAGCTCGAATTTGTCAAAATAATGCTTTCTAACAATTTCCTACACAAATTTTTGCAAAGTGCACACTGTCAAAATCCACTATCAATATTTCATCCATGTCCATGGTCACATATTTATCTTTATACATTTTCGCCCCAAATTTGGAAGCACCCTTAAGTTTAAGATCTACTGTCAAAATCCACTATCAATATTTCATCCATTTCGTAAAACAATATTGTAAATTCTTTATAAGGTAACTAAACCTAAAAAATCACATACTTCCTAAAATGTACTCCCACTATTAGTGGTAGTCATAGCTTGTTCAAGGTGCGTGTGAACAATGGAGATTTATGTGGTGGCAACATAGGGTTGGCTTTTTTTTACCGGAATATTCTTAGCGTGATATTGATTGTTTACCTTCAACATTCACCTCCAGAGGTGGATGTTGAAGGTGAACAACAATGTACGGGGAGTACCGGCATTTAATTACGAGCTAGCCGGTTGATTTTGAGAATTTTCGAATGAATTTCAAAATCTTCGGAAAAACCCCAATCATTTAAGAGGAAAATCAAAGAATATTCTCTATTTTATAAAGGCCTAGCCGAGAGAATGCTTCAAACAACCGTTTGGTCTGAAAAATGTAGGATTTTTGCCGGTTAAGCTAAAAATCTCCCTGAATTGTGGTGAACAATCAATATCATGCTAAGAATATTCCTTTGTTTTCTTAATTTTCCCTTTTGAACTCCCACTTTGACCTTTGGACTTCTAATTTCGTCTTCATTTCACCTTTTTGGCTCCAAAAAGGACTCCAAGGTAACTCCATTATCCATTCTCCACATTCTACCTCAAAGAGGGTGGTCATAGCTTCTTCTAAAAACGTGGCTTCTCATTGGCTACTACAACCATGCTCCGCTATTGAATCTCCATTGTTCACATGCACCTTGAACAAGCTGTGACTACCACTATTCATGAGAATCTATGATCACTTTTAGAAACACCTATTTTCAGCACTTTGAAAATTTGTAGTTTAGTCATATGGTGTCCAAAAAATGCATTCTAGGGATATCTAAAATTCCCTTTTCACTATCAACATGACCCCTCAAAAGTTTTCCAATATAATAATGGTAACCATGCTGCATTATACCACATGATCTAAGACAAGTGCAGAACAAGATCCTACGATTAGATTCTAAAAAAATATTTTTTAGAATTTTGTAAGTGAACATAGCAAAATTGGTAGTTTTAAGTGATCTTTCACAGAAAAATGGTCTTGGGACTTTAGGGGTTAATAATAAGAGTTCTGAAATAAAGAATTTGCAAAATTCGAAATTTCATATAATGTACAGTGACATTCCCATGTAACCATGTTCTCACATTCTCATGGAACGCATAATATCTTAGTCAAGTGCACTTTGGCTGCCTGGCCATGATGACAAAGGCTTTCTCAGTGTAATCATATACACCACTAAATAGTGGATTCTATGGGAGGGGTGAACAAGTTGCTCATGGCAAGTTCATCCTCCAGTAAGGCTGCTTTTTACAATAGCTATTTACAAATAACAGCGGTCATGGATTGAGGAAACCTCCACTCTCTAAGGAAGCTGCACCTATCTGTGACCTATTAGAACAGGTTCCAATCTAGATTCTAGTCTAAAATGTAAGTCCTATGAACATGAGAGTCTAGGGATGTTTTTTGGTACACCTATTTTCAGCACTTTGAAAATTCATAGTTTCTTCATCCAATGTCCCAAAAATGCATGCAAAGAGAATCTGGAATTTCCTTCTAACTTCCAACAAAATCCAAAAATAGATAAATGATGGGAACCAAGTGCATATGCTTATTTGGTTGATATTAGGTGCATTTACCTTACATAGCACTTATGTTCATGGACGATCAAGAGGCCATCTGAAACAAATGCTTTTAACCGAATGGTCCAGACTTTGAAAAGCTAAATTGATTTAAAAAAACAAGGGACTGAAATGGTTGAACACGATTGATTGGAAGTAGTACGTACGCTGTCTACTTGCCCAAAGCCCGTGGAACTGGCAGATGAAAAATTCGTCCTGGAAGGTGGATTCGGTAAGGGCTGGAAATCTGGGTTTAACACTTTACGTGAAAATCGTGAGTTCAGGAGGGCCATCTGTGCGAGGCCCAGCAAGGGAGTAGTACGCAAACAGTTGCAGGTCTGGTCCACCACCATTTGGAGGACAAACCTCCACAGTAAGACAAGGACGAGCAAGCTCCGCTAAGTTGTGCCCAGCTTCCATTGCTCGGTTTCCCTGTACCCATAGATACGTGAGGGAGCTCATAGCTGCAACTGCTGCAGCAAGGCCTGCACCTCCAAAAGGACAGTCCCGCATCTCCAGTCGTTTAATGCGTTGAGCTCGGAATGCCAATTTCGCTAGCCCAACATCGCTTTGACCTGTGCATCCCATGAGCAGCCACCTGAGGTTGTGACCATGGATGCCTATGTATTCCATTCCCTTGTCTGTTAGACAACCGTGACGTAAATAGAAAGCTAGCCGGGTGAGGTGAACACAGCCCTTGAGCATCAACTTGAGGCCATCGTCGAGTGGGAAATCTGGAGCATCATGACCAGGCCTTTGCTTGGCCTCTAATACAATACGGAAATCAGTCAAATGTGGACAGCATTGACCCACCATCGCCAAAGTAGCGTTAGTGACGTTGGCGACATAGAGAATCAGCTGCACCAGCTTCATACAACCTTGTGCCATTGCAACAACACCTCTATGTGTAATTGCTCCTGTTTCATCATCCTCCACACGCAGCTTCCTTAATTCCTTGCAAGCTCTGCCAAGCGTCTCCATGCCGTCATCTCCCAGCGTGTTTCTTGTCTGTCCATAGAACAACATAATGACACTTTGATGAGGTCCACTTCATTTAAGAAAATGTTCATTCACAAGAAGAAGCACCCAAAAAATTAAGCTGATGGAACAGATGTTGCACCTGCAGCTCTTCCAGTGAATGGCAACGGCTGAAAAGCAAGCAATGGCCTTCACTACTCAAAAGAGTGAATCTGAGGTCCAGTTTCCTTAGGTTTGGTGCAACAGGGAGAATCGTTGACAATCCAACGTCCGTGAGGGACCACATTCCTGATAATGATTTTAAGCACTTTGGTAGATGGACGGGCACAACGTCCTCATCCGCGCCGACCTCGTCTCCAAGGTAATTGTAAGAACCTGCACCAAGTTCTTCGAGATGAGGCGCTTTGCTCAGAACATTAACCATATCCAGCATCTCAACCTCACCAACTTTCAAGCACACCAATGACCTGCAGTTCTCCACTAGCATCACCAAATCTGCGACGTCGATGTCTCCGATACCCAGGATACCGAAATTCAGCTCTTCCAAGTTCGAGTTGCAGCGGGCCAGGGCACGTAGCCAATCTCCTCCTTTGTCATCTACTTCGCTGTCTTCGAGGCTCAGCCTCTTCAGAGATCTGGAGGTCACAGGATCAGGCGGATAGTATTCAGCAATATCTCACAGTTCAGGTGATGTAACGGATTCAAGAACTACCGGGTTAGAAATCATCATAGAATTACTTCGTAATAATGTGAGCAGGAGACAGTAGATAATACTCATTCTTAGGAAACATTTTTTAAACATTAGAAACCCTAAAAATTCGGAGGTGGCAGAAAATGATGCTTACAGACAAGAGCGAGCGATGGGAAGAAGGCCTTCGGTGGAGAAGCCGACACACTTGTGCAGGTGCAACACTTGCAACGCCGAGCTGTAAGTCGACGCCGCGATGAGCTCCAAGTCCGAATCCAGCACCATCACGCGCCGCAGCTGCAAAGTGTGGAGGTCCCTGTAGTGTCCCTTCAGCTCCCGCAGCCATGGCTCCCCGTAGCCTCCCCAGTTGCTCTGCAGGAGGTTAAACTCCGCCGCGCGCGGCTTGCCCTTGAGACGCAGCCCTCGCAGACACTTGAAACGCCGCGTGAGCGCCGCAGGGCTGGTGGCATATATGTTGGCAATGGTGACAACCTTGCGAGTCATACCATCCACACGATTCCATTGCTGGCAAACCAGCGATATCGCTGCCCTATCACGCGGCTCATCGATGTGCTTCAACACACACGCCAGCGTCTCGTCCGTCATTGCCATCGCCCTCCTCGACACCCTGTTGCGCCCCATCACTGACTCCATATATCTCAATCCCGCAAGAAAAGGGGTTGACCTCAAGGTGCCTGCTGCATCTGACACAAGTGCTGCAAACAGAACTTCATCACTCAATGCTCTTAATCCCAGTACACAAAACCCCTAACCTGAGCTCGAACAACCACTAGCGACTTGAAAGTGGACCGCAATTGCAAGAAGCCATGAGACAGCAATCATACCTCGATCATTGACAAAATAGGAGAGCGTTGCTCAGGGTAAACCCACTGTACGTTCTACGAACAGAATGTGCCAGTCCTCAGGATGGAGTCCCCTGAGCAGCACTCGTGCCCTTTAGACTTTCCGAATTAAAAAATGTTCAAAACCTCCAAATATTACTCCATACACTCATACACTACATTTCACAGCAGCTCAAAATTGAGCTAAAATTCCGAATTGCAGAACAGTACCGGTACTCTCGAAGCTCCAACAAAGCAAGAGCGAGATCGTCGCGAGCTCCTATATTTTTTAAAGCTAAATCTTCTGGTAAATAGTTGACGATTGAATTAAGTTCCTGAATGCTTCAAAGCTTAATCCTACCTTGAACAACACCAGAATCTCAAGTATGCTTATTCGTTCATAAAAAAAACTTGACACATGATGATTAAATTTATTGGACGCAGTTCACATGGACCGAACTAACTAGGGAGAACTAAAACGCAACTGAATATCGTATAACTTAAAACTGGAATTCAATCACCTCACTACTTAAAGTTGCTGTTCTGAAACATGTCAATAAGTTAGAGAACGTGTCCAGCGATGAACAAGATCCCTCCAGCTCAATTCGAACACTTCAAAAGGGAGTCAAACTGAACACCGAAAAATCCTTATCCCTACACGAATGAATGCAAGTACGAAAAATGACCCCTAACCCGACATTTGCGGCATCACCACAAGAATCTTAGACATTGTACCTCAAACGCAGATGCCGAAGTGCATGAAACCCTCTCCACACTAAAAATTCGGAATGTACGACTTCCTATGTTACGCTCTCCATGCCCTGACAGAAATTCCTCGCACTCCTGGGAAGTCACAAAAAACTGACACAACTTTAAAAATCCCGCAAGATTGACTACCAACTCAGAATGTTCAAAGGTAGCGTCGACTTTGCACGATCTAGGTTTGCACGTTCCACACAAGCAACAAACGTCTCTCAGGTCTTCTCTAACCTAAAGTCGGCGCACCTTTTTCCCAAATATTCCAAAGAAGTACATTTTACTGACCAGTAATAAGAAAAAAGGGAAGATTTTTGATTCACATTATCTACGATGTGGGTAGATTCTTTTCTCTGCTACTTCCCGCCCTTTGTCTATGACTGAGAGCGCGAAAGGGGAAGCTGATGCGGAGATGCGGCACATTTCCATCGCGATCGTCGCCGTTGTAAATCTGTTGTCGTGATTCAGTGTGCAGTGTAGTTGGATTGTAGCTGTTGAGAGGTTCATTCCCTGTTCTGTAGCGTCGATTTTGGTGCAGTTTAGTGGAAGTTCGCTTCACTAGGGCACAAGGAGGGCGTTGCGGTTAGTTCTGCCATTTTGCTTGGATTGGATTGGAAAAGCGGTCCGCGTGCAAGCCTGCGGGTGGAAGATTAGGTGATCATTTGGAATCGGGGAGAGGTCTTCGGGTAAGTTTGGATTGGCGCCGCCTCAGAATGTTCAATTGTTGAGTGTTGCAATCGAGCTGAGCGTTTTGATGC
Source organism: Antitrichia curtipendula (assembly GCA_951230915.1). Taxonomy (NCBI): domain Eukaryota; kingdom Viridiplantae; phylum Streptophyta; class Bryopsida; order Hypnales; family Leucodontaceae; genus Antitrichia; species Antitrichia curtipendula. The sequence continues at coordinate 18,227,404 of OX579638.1, read as the reverse complement.
TCTATGTTCGATCTTTGAAGTTTGTGAGTTTTTTTACATGCTTGGAGCTTCAATGTGAAGTCTGAGCGTTCGGTCTGTGGTAGTATCTTCACTGCGTCAAATGTAGACATTACTGAGAACGGCATTTGAGAACGTTCTAGCTCAGCGTCGATTTGAACACTCTTCAATTATATCTGAGGGATTACAGCTCAAGAACACAGGACTGTAATAAAGATGAGCCAAAATCGCAAATTAATTTGCATAAACTCAGTACTACAAAATAGTTTGAACCTATAGTATTCGACCGTTCTTCATAAAGTTGGATTTTACATGCAAGTGTACTTTTCATTTTGCTTCTATACGTCGTAACTGCGACCTGAAACTGCGAATTAGGTTTAAATGTATGCAGACGATGAATCTACTCTGTGAGCTTTTCAGCCTCATGTTTCCCGGAGATTGTAAATTGAGGACATTGAAGTGATTCGATCAATCAAATGAGCTCGAATTTGAAGATATATTGTCTCCTGAGATTGTGCTGGATATTTTAGCAGGTTGGAATTCCTCCTCGGAATCTGGCCGTGGAGCTCTCAGGATGGAACTCGAGGTCAATTGTAAGGACTGAGGCGAAATCCTCGGCTATATATTGGGAGCAATGTCGCTGGAGGAAAGTCGACTTAGGTTCTACCTTGTCAATACAGCGACACATAGTAGAGTATTCTAATGCTAGGACCATTGCATAACGGGGGGAGTAAGTTTAGCGAACAGGTTGAAAAGTTGATGCATTATGGTTACCAGTACATAAAGAGAACGGAAGAGCTGACATCCAGGCAGGGAAACCATGAGAGGGCGAGGGCGAGGGCCCATTGGAGGCAGGGGGGACGGCGGCCGGGGCAGGTTCGGAGGGAGAGGAAGGAGTAAATTCGGGAAGGAAGGAGGGCTTGCGGAGAAACACAAGGACGGGGGTGATAGTGTAAGGAGAGTTGGTAGGTCCAAGGTATGGCGGACATCAGAAGACGCGTTGGAGGCAAGCTTTGGATATCAGATTTTCACTGAAGGAGAGCCTCGTCTGGGATGGCTTCTCAACATGGTCTCGGTACGTTAAGTTATTGCTTCTTCTTGCGTTCCCTGACTTTGAATTTTCTCGTCGGTGTCTATTGAGCGGGACCCTTGACTTGTAGGACAGATTTTTGTCGAAGATTCTTCATATGACCTTCAACTGTACTCGGTCTTAGCTTCTTGCCTCTCTATGCCTGGAATTCTCTAATTAACATCCTGAATTCTATGCTAAAATTTCGTGAAGCGTTTCAAAGTCAAATCATATCACTTTTTGTATTTTTGGGCGCAGTCGGCAATGGATGATCCCAATAATGATAATGTCACATACAGCTGTGTCAACCTTTACTTCATGTGCCAGGTATTCTGATCTCTTTATATGTAAGAAAAACTCAATTGTGCGCAATGTTTTGTACTGCAAATATCTTTCATTCTTCAACATTCAGCTGCATCAGACCATGTATCCACTCTTCCTTCATTTCTGATTTGTAGACGTAACATGATTTAACATCAAGACCGACCACTTTTCGACTGAACATATAGTGGTACTTATGAATATGATAAATTTGTATCCAGGATGGTTCTACCTTCAAGGCACAAGTGAAGTTTGCTCCTTATTTCTACTTGGGAACTAAGGTATTAATTAATGCTGGGCATTCTTCCTTGTTTTGCTTATTATTCTGAAGAACTGGCAAAGAAAAACGCTGGAGTTTTGTAGTCATTGATGGACTTGTAATCTCTGTAGGAATAACGTATTGACCTCAGGATACGTGTCAAGGCGTATTGAATGTGAGACTAACAAGTTCTGAAGGTTAGAAATGCTATTGTTCCTCTTTTTATTTCGTTCTTCAGCATCTAAATTTTACGCAACTTACAATAGATTACGTTTGCAGGAAAATACAGAGCTGGAGGTTGATTCTTACCTAAGACGACGGTATGAGGGACAAATTGCCAACATCGAGATTATGAATAAAGAGGATCTTGACTTGGTGAGTGTTTTAATAGGGTTCTACCCTAGTTGACTCATCCGAGCATCTTCTATTGGAGAGAAATCCTGTTGAATCAATTCAAAAGCTTTATTTTTATACTCAATGTTCAACGTATTGCAGAAAAATCATCTTTCAGGCTTGCAACGCAAATACTTGAAAATAAGCTTCAATACTGTGCAAGAGCTGATGAGTGTAAAGAGCGAGTTACTACCCCTGGTTGAGCGAAATCGTGCAAAATTGGATGCTGCCCAGGCCTATGGATCACTCTTTAGCAATGAACTGTAAGTGGACGAATTTTTTTCACATTCTTTTATCAGAAACAATGTGAAAGGCTTGTATCTTCATTGGATTTTATAACTTTCATGCAAATGTAACAACGTGGCAATGTTGTTTGTGGATTTCAGGAATAAACAACCAGGAAAAATTCAAGACTACGTTGAACATATGCTGGACCTTAGAGAGTATGATGTCCCCTACCATGTTCGGTTTGCGATTGATCGTGGTAAGTGATGACGACCCTAGACGTTGACTTTAATGTGAATAACTAGACCGTTTGTCGAATTTAGGGTTTCTTGTTTGTGTCTCTTGGTAGACAAAGCTCGACGCCAGATAGTATTCTAGATTTTGCCAAGAAATTGCATCAAGTAGGATTTCTGGTAAGAGAGGAAGGAGGTGAGTCAATCGAGTTATCTTTTAGTACAGGAATTTCGATGTACTGACTTCGTAAGACAATGTATTGTCTTGAGCAGATGTTAGATGTGGCCTTTGGTACATGGTTAGTGTAGAATCCTCTCAGACGAAACTGCAAAGAAGAACAGATCTTTTGCAACGTGCTGAGGTGCGAGTTTGTGCATTTGATATCGAGACAACAAAGCTTCCTTTGAAGTTTCCCGATGCTTCTTATGATAGCGTGATGATGATTTCATACATGATTGACGGCCAGGGTTTTCTTATAGTTAACCGGGAGGTAAGTTTCTTTCTTCATCAATGTTCTGAGATTGAATTTCTCATCGAGTTTAGCCCCTTCAATTAGATCTCAATTACTGGTCTACATTAATCAAACCACAGACTCCATCAGAATATAATTTGTTTTTGCTCTTTGGCTGATTCCTTCATGTTGTCCAAGACTTTTTTCCTGATCTATTTTGCAATAAATGAGCTGATTTTGTCTTGTCAAGATGTTATTGGTAATGTAGAAGGGAGTACTAAACTGTAGTATGTGGTTCGAGGTATATAGTGTGTGGGTGCCGATATTGAAGACTTAGAGTACACCCCCAAACCAGAGTTCGAAGGTCACTTCAAGGTCACCAACACACGGACTGAGGTGGGACATGCTGATTATCAATAGTTAGCACGATCTGTTTTGGGTTTATCGGACCTCTTCACGAATTTTGCAAGGCTAGTGACTGATTTACTAGGAATCTATACTTGAATTTTTTATGCTGTTGAGATTTCACATTTGTGATTGTTCCTCTGCAAACACTGCATCTGCCTTTATACCGAGCTGTATTCCCCATGTATATTGAATGCGGAGCTAGTTGATGAATCGTTAACTGTACCTTTGCAGCATGGGTTGTAATGTACCTTGTGGATTGTCTACCTGAGTTTGTCACGAATGTCCTAGTTGACTAATCTGGACCGCTGTTACTTGCAGAAAGAGCTTCTCGTTAGCTGGTTCTCTCACATGCGAGAGGTGAAGCCAAGTATCTACGTCACCTACAACGGTGACTTCTTCGATTGGCCTTTCATAGAATCCCGTGCTCTTCATCATGGAATGAGAATGCATGACGTAAGTTTTTCCAATTATCACCCTAAGCATTAGGATAGTCACGTTTAAGCTTAGTGCGTCACCTACTTTCGTGCTTCACCAGTGCAAAGAAGTTGAACTTTAGGTGTAAGTGTAGGAGATTTGAACCAAGGGTTGGAGAATTTGCCAAATACATACTCTTGTCCTTGTATTGGTTGTCATGGTTCCACAAGTAGCTATTATTGTGGATCAAAAAGTTTTTTGCATAACCAAATTCTCTGTAGGTAATCTCACTCCTTCTGACACAATGATAACCTCTATTACTTTACTAATCGTTTTTCTCACAAGAGTAGACTTCATGAACAAGATGGCGGGTGGAATTTGCCGATTCTTACTCCTGAGGTAGTCTGTATCAGTTGTGTTACAAATTTATCAATGGATTACTGTAAATCGTTTAGAGGGCCTGGCTCCGGCGCTCATTATGGCAATGTGAAGTTAGCACAACTTTTCTCATCGTAGTTGGCTTGACCCTTTGGCAGGAGATTGGATTTAAACATAATGAGCTGCAGGGTGAGTGTTTGAGTAAATTTGCTTGCCACTTGGATTGCTTCGCATGGGTGAAGCGTGACAGTTACTTGCCGCAGGGAAGTCAAGGTCTCAAGGTATGATTGACCTTCTCTCAATACCCCTTTATTGGAGGTATTAACCACTGAGCATGGATATTATGTTGTTGGAAAGTAGAAATTCATGCATCTCGATCAGGTAGACCTGAATCTTGAGCTTTACACTTGCACTCATTTAGAGTTTCTTAATGTTTCATCTTCTGTTCGAATAGGATTTCATTATGTCAGATTTACTATTTCTCTTAAATAGCATATGTATATTTCTTATTTAATTCGTGGCCTTTGCACTTTGATTCTTCATAGTCCTGATAATTGAATTGTCAATCTTGTCTGAATGCATTGGACCGATTTGTCTTGCAGTCTGTCACGAAGGCCAAATTGGGTTTTGACCCATTGGAGGTCAATCCTGAAGACATGGTCCGTTTTGCTATTGAGCAACCACAGGTCAGCTTCCTGGTGATAATAGTTTTTTCTCAAAATTAAATTTGTTGAAATGCTTACTTAGAAATTTCTTCGAATACCTCCTTCATAAAGAGGGCCTTTACCCACGCCATCTCACTGCACTTGGCCATAGTTCGGGGTTTCCTTATTTTTTCTCTAAACCGTCTTAGCTTGTCGAAATAATTAGCAGTTGCATCAACATCCTGCTATTTTAAAACCCAATCTGGATCCAAGCTACCCTACGGCCGGAATTTTCCTCTATTGACCTTTTACAACCATTCTTCTGTGCAGACAATGGCGTCCTACTCAGTTTCCGATGCTGTATCAACATACTACTTGTACATGACATATGTGCATCCGTTCATCTTTTCTCTGGCAACTATCATCCCAATGCCACCAGACGAAGTGCTGCGCAAAGGATCTGGAACTCTCTGTGAGATACTTCTCATGGTTCAAGTAAGTGTTTATCTTTTGTAAATTTCTAATGCGCTTGTGAAGGAATTACAGGGTATGTTCTTCTCACTTCTTTTAGCCGTTGCTTGAAATCCATGGTTTCATTCTGGGAAGGCTTGTTCTCAGCATAGAGGCGAAATGCTAACTGTGCGGAGATTTTTAATATCTTATTAATAACAAGAAGATTCTTGCATCCAAGCCTAAGTGAGAATATCTGTAGGCCTTCGAGGGAAACATTATCTGCCCCAACAAGCACAAAGCTGAACAAGAGAAAGTATACAATGGGCGAATGCTTGAGAGCGAGACCTACATTGGTGGGCATGTGGAGTGTTTGGAGAGTGGTGTCTTTCGATCTGATATTCCTACACGATTCCATCTCACTCCTGACGCATATCAGGTGATTTCTTTATTCTGAAGTGTGTGAAGCTGATGTACCGACTTCTGCCATTCAGTGGAATCCGTCTGGTCACTTGCGTATCAGTTGTCTAATTTGCGACAAGGTCTTTTCAATTATTCGAAGGAGATGCATTGGATTTCAACTTTGAACATGAAGAGCAAGACAAACAAGGAATCAGTGACCTATACAGCACAAATTCCTAAACTTTTAACTGTCCGGTTCTTAGCTCGAACAAAATTGTGCAACCCTTCAGAGAAGAATTTGAGGTTTGGGTGGTTAGCTCTTTCAAGATTTAAGATTCCTTGAGGTGGTCAATGAACTAGGTTACGTAATCTCGTTATGAGAATTAACATGCCGAGCCACGGGAGTGGCGAGTGATGTTATTTCCATAACGAGGCTGTACTTTCACATTACCGGACATAAACGCAATGGTTGGATCGTGTTTAATCATGCCTAATCAAGGGTCTTAAATGAAGGACACCATAACGATATAGTAGCCACATATATTGGGCAATAGCACGCCTCTCCTTGTCCAATGAGTTACTGTCATCTGTGCAGGAATGGTCTCCATTGAGGTTATATTTTCAGTCATAACGATCATTCCCAGAGCAGAGCAGGGTTACATTTCTCAAATATTTTGAAATCTACGGAAGACGTTTGAGTCCTAGTGTAAACTTTCTTCTTATACTGTTTGCTAAATGATTCTCAATGCCAGTTTTCTCATTCTTTCCTAAGTGGTTTAGGATCTAGAATTTCATCTTGAAAGCCTTCATATGTTCAGTGCTTTCAAGACTCAATATCTTTTGATTCTGCAGAAACTGATTGACTGCCTAGATCGGGATTTGAAGTATGCAATTGAAGAGGAAGGGAAGCTGGAGGTGGATGCAGTGACCAACTATGATGATGTTAAAGACGAAATTAAACGCAAAGTAGGTCCACATCTTTCAGTTTGCGTTGGATGCAATTAACGAAAAATGATGTTAATAGTCTCATGTATGATGTTCAATGTATGTTGAATGTATTTGTTCCTTTTCTTGGTCAGTTTTGCAAGAGTCTGACACTGTAGACTTAATATGCCTAAATATTATCTAGCTATGAGTTCCTTATGGTGCTGATTGGAAAACTTATCTCTTGTGTTTGACTATCAGCTTGAGGTTCTTCGTGATACCCCCATCAGAGATGAGCGTCCTCTGATTTATCACCTGGACGTGGCTGCAATGTATCCCAATATCATTCTTACAAATCGTCTTCAGGTAAGATCAGCACTGAATCGTATTGATTGAAGTACGCTCTTTACCATTTTTATGTGAAATAGTGATGCAGGAGTATATTTGTTATCCATGATGGCAATCTCCATGACTAATTGAAAGGATCCGTGACTGCAGCCGTCATCTATTGTAACAGATGAGATCTGTGCAGCATGCGACTTCAACCGCCCTGGCAAGACTTGTATGCGAGAATTGGAATGGGTCTGGAGAGGTGAAACTTACGCGGCTAAACGGAGGTCTCTTCTCATCTCAGTACCTTGACCTCCCTTATCATTTTGAGTATTACTTGTTTCATTTTTGTGCATTAGGGTTTAAGTCTGAATATGTTGCGACAATCTTGTCTTGCCGGCTGAAAGTAATTCTTAACTGTATCAACGTTATTTGATTGCTTGGAGAAACCGCACAAGTATTTTTTAGGACGTGTTTTTATTGGAACTGATAATTTTGCTTTGAATTTTCCCAGTGAATTTATGCATTTGAAAAATCAAATTGAATCGGAACAATTTCCCTCCACTACGGAGGGAGGTCCTTCTAGATACTTCCGTGATCTCCCTAAGGATGAGCAGCAGAGTAAGCTGAAAGATCGGCTCAAGAAATATTGTCAGAAGGTTTGTTGGATGTTGATCCAGTCTGTTTTTTGATTGTAGTCAGTATTGGGATCTCAAATTTCTTTTACAAATAATTGTTTGCGACATAATGTCCCTGACTTCTTGGGAAGTGCTAAACACAGTTTCTTTTTATGTTCTCAGTATCTCAGCAGGGCCTTTCATGATTGACAGGTTTCAGTGTCTTTTATGATTGACAGGTTTTAGTTGTGCTGTGTCTTAGGTGTACAAGCGAGTGCTGGAGAAACCAATTACAGATATTCGATCTGCTAGTATCTGCATGCGAGAGAATCCCTTCTATGTAGATACAGTCAAAAGGTCCAAAGCTTCTCCTGATTTTGTATGCATCATCTTGAAGCAATTATTTTCTTCCCACATGGATGCCAGTAAGTTTTGCTCATCCTTTTTGCTTAAATTTGTAAATTGTGTTTCGATTATTCAGTTTCCGAGATAGGCGTTATGAATACAAGGGTCTTAACAAAGTATGGAAAGGGAAGCTTGGCGAGGCGAAAGCTAGTGGCAATCCGATCAAAATCCAAGAAGCTTCGGTAAGCCCAAATCAAATTCGTCGATGGCGTTTAGTAGAGGTCCTACCAGATAGTTCCTATATGGATACTCTAGGTTTTGGTCGAAAAGGTCGAGCTTTAGATCTTTAACTACTACATCGTTTAATGATATTTATGATTTCTGAATCTATTTGAATGTACTGGTTCTCAGTGAGAATTCTCTTAAAAATTAGTACTTTCATTTCTAATGTCGTGTCCTGGAACTTGTTGCAGGATATGGTCATTCTATATGATTCGCTTCAATTAGCACACAAATGCATCCTCAATTCTTTCTACGGCTATGTCATGCGCAAGTAAAGTGCTTCGAATGGCCTACATTGTTTTTATTAAACGAATCAAATTTGTTCCTATTAAACCAACTTTTAAGGCCTAGTCGTAGACGTGAATGTATCTAGCACATCCCTTCAACATCAAATTATTCCTGTTCCATCTTTATATGGGCTCTATGCGTGTTGGAACCTCATTGTTATTATATTTTATGAGGTTGTGGCTATTGTAGTCTGTAGCGTATTTCTTTCAAGGGTGTAAGGTATCTTGTACCCTTGCGAATTAAAATGTCGTTTTATTCCCTCCACTATAAGAACTTCTCTATGATTTTTAATTCAAAATTTCGTATCTTGTGTATTCCAGGGGAGCCCGTTGGTACTCCATGGAGATGGCTGGTGTTGTGACCTACACTGGGGCAAAGATAATCCAAAATGCCCGTGTCTTAGTTGAGCAAATCGGAAAGCCTCTAGAGCTTGATACAGATGGGATCTGGTGTTGCCTGCCTGGGTCTTTTCCCGAGAACTTTACCTTCAAGACCATGTGCGTAATCGTTTCTGTCCTATTTTCCTTTGGCATACAACAATTATGTCTTTCAAGTTTGCCTGGATTGGTTGATTGAGAGCCGTAACTTGGAATTGTTTATGGCAATTTGACCATCACAGGATGATTTGGCTAGGTTAACTTGTCTCACTCAGAGTTTGTAACAGGATCTATCTTAGGCGCTTGAAATTTTACTGTTAATTACATAGATTGAAGGATTAGTATATGTTATTGATGACTCATGCAATTACTCCATCCACATCGGTGCAGTGCAAATTCTGCTTTGATGCCTAGAAATTGGGAGCTCTGATGTAAATTTCACTAGGTCTCTTTCATCGTATTGTTTTGACTGATATTAAGTATCCTTAATACAATGCTCGCAGAACCGGGAAGAAGCACTATATTTCGTACCCTTGTGTTATGCTCAATGTTGATGTTGCTCTCAACAATACCAACGATCAATATCAGGTTAACTTTCTCAACTTGCATTCCTCTGGTTATTTGGGTTGCTTCTATGATATCTCCACGATGACCCACATCAACGTGATTGATACTTTGGAAATCGTCTTCGATTACAATTTTGGTCTTTTCTTTCGAGTAGTGGAGTTTTCCTGAGGTTTTGGTCTGGAGAAAGAATGCCTAATGCTGAAGCGTGTGTTGCATGTGCAGACGTTGGTGGATCCTGTGCAGCGAACTTATGCAACAAGTAGTGAGTGCTCCATCGAGTTTGAAGTTGATGGACCTTATAAGGTGATTCTCTGACTTATTAGTCTCAGACTGTTTAGTTCTCGTTGCATGAGCTGTCAGCAATGTAAGCCTTTTCCTCACTTGTCTTGATGAGTGTTGAACAGGCTATGATTATACCTGCCTCCAAGGAAGAAAATGTTCTTCTCAAGAAGCGTTATGCAGTGTTCAACCACGATGGCACTTTGGCAGAGCTAAAAGGATTTGAGATTAAACGACGCGGAGAACTTAAACTTATCAAAGTGTTTCAGGTCCAGCTTTTCTTTGTTCCAATTTTCGCAGGACTAGATTTAGTCTTTCATTATGTGTTTACAGATGTATACTTTATCTCGTTGTAGTTCGTATGCTAGTCGTCTCTGCCTGTGGATTCTATATGGGAGAACAAGAAGTGGAAATGTATTTATCTCAAACAATGATTCACTTATGGATCTTCAAAAATGCTGAGTAAAGGTTTCAGCATATCTAAGTTCGTGAGGGAAAAAAAATTGACTCTCGAAAATACCAATGGTGAGCATACATCAAGTCGTCATGTGATATGTACTGACTTGAGGACTTCGTAACATGCAACAGGCAGAAATTTTTGAGAATTTTCTCCACGGTGAGACTTTGGAAGAATGCTATGCGGCTGTAGCTGCTGTTGCGGATCGCTGGTTGGATTTGCTCGAGGTAAGGATTCGCAATGCAGTGTGTTCCGAGGCTAGTGTCTCAAATTAATAACTGAACGTTTCTATCCTCGTGAACTTATGGATAGTATGTCCTCAGGGACTTCATCCAATGCACTGGAGAAGTATCATGTGAGTGCAAAAAATATCTACTTTTGCTCTCTATATGGTCTTAAATTTGTATTTAAGCTCTGAAATTTTGAAAACTTCTTTATAAGCAAATCATCTCTTAATTTGTAAAGAATTGAAAACTGGTCAAGTTAAAAGTGACATAAAAAATTTGGGTCAAAGTTTGGACTAAAATGTTTCATTTCTTCTTCAACTAACCATTCAAAAGTATATGTGCATGATATAGTTTAAAAAAATTCTACAACATAATCTTTAGGTTGAGTTTTAGAGGTGCGTAATTTTTAAATGATTTTTTGATTCCAAACTTATGTTTGCATAAGGGGTGGAAAGGTTACACTCACGTGGTATGTATCGTGTGCATGAGGTGAAGTCCCTGGCTATGTTGTGAGTTGGTAGATGCTGAGCACTTTGTCACTTTGCTTGACAAATGTGGAAAACATTTTTCTAAAGAATTCCTCGAATCTCTTTGACGGACGATTCTGTCTTTGATTTTTACAGAATCAAGGTATCGATGTAGCAGACAGTGAATTACTGGAGTACATTTCTGAGTCGAGCACAATGAGCAAATCTTTAGAAGACTATGGTGATCGGAAATCATGTGCCACTACCACGGCCCGGCGATTAGCTGATTTTCTGGGGGATGAAATGGTGAAAGACAAGGGTCTAAGCTGTCGTTACATTGTAGCCCGTGATCCTCAGGTGAATTTCTTGTTAAATAGCTCTGTTGTCCTGAATGTGTTTAAATGGCAGTTGTAATGTAATTTGCATTTCTGAACATCGTTTGCATTGCAGGGTGCACCCGTGAGTGAGCGTGCGATTCCTGTCGCAATTTTCGAAACCGAGCCAGGTATGTCCTGTTGAATTTAAACCTAGATGTACAGTTGAATGGACACAAATGAGGTACCATATTCTTTTGTTACGTTTGATATTATAAATTACAGAGTTTTTCTTATGTGACAGACTTCTCGATCTAACCACTTTTGGTACGTGTACAGAGGTGATGAGAGTATATGTTCGAAAATGGTGCAAGTGTTCTGCGGATGTAGCTCTTCGCAGCATTGTGGATTGGGCTTACTATCGCCAACGTCTCAATTCGACTATTCAAAAAATTATCACCATTCCTGCCGCCTTGCAAAAGGTTCACTTTTGAAGTCTTTTGAAATTGCATATGGAAACAAAAAATTTAGTGGTGTACATGGATCTCAGTAGGTTGCTGTTTGCAAATCATTTAGGACGGCTATTATGTACGTGTCTTTGCGAGCAGATTCCTGTGCCTCGATATTCAGTTCGATGTTTATTTATTAAATCGTTGACCGTCATCCTTTACAGGTTTTAAATCCAGTTCCACGTGTTGTCCATCCTGATTGGCTTTGGAAGAAAATTCGAGAGAAAGATGATAAGTACAGGCAAAGAAGCTTGAAGGACATGTTTGGGCCAAAGGTTCACCAAGATGAGGTACCGATCCCTGAGGATCGTCCTGAAGCAGATCTAGAGGACGTGGTTGGTACTAGAGTAAATGGTCGCAAGAATCCGCGACCAGTGGTTCGTATCTATGAAACAGGCAAGCAGAGCAGTTCTGTCCAAGTCGCTCCTGCATCAAAAGATGGCGCTCAATTGCCATCTGCAAGACAAGTAAGAGAGACCACACCCGACAAGAACGAAGACTACGAAGCTTGGTTGGAGCATAAGAAAAGGAAGTGGAAGGAAACTCGCGACCAACGAAGACGATCCAGGTTGATCTTATTAATCCCTTATCATGCTTATACCTTTCATGTGCTTCAGAATGGGTCAATGGGTATATTTCTTCTGATTTTTAAATGGGTCTCATTTTAATTATAAGAACTCAAATATTGTATTGTCTCAATGTCTGTAGACCGGATCTTGAGAATCTTAGTGGTGGAGCATCACGTAATTCTCTCATGAATAAAAAAGGGAAAGTATCTCAACCAAGAGCTGGTGTTGGAGCTTTCTTTCGAGATAGAGCAGCTGCTTTGACTCATTCCCATTGGCAGGTACTTGCCTAATCCATATCACACCTACACGTCGCTTCTTCTCCTCATTTTTGTGTACCCCTCATTTGTATGTGTCGTTGATGCACATATTACTGATCCTGATTATTTGTTCTCTTGTTATTGAAATCTTTTAATACAGATATTGCACTTGGCTCCTGCCCAAAGGCTAGGGGAGTTCACAGCTTGGGTACTGGCAGACGGCGATATGTACAAGGTCCCCTTACAAGTCCCTCGTGTTTTCTATTTAAATACTCAAGCTTCCGACACTGAAGAGTACCCTGGAGTACGGGTAACTCGTGTTTTGCCACATGGGCGACCAGTTTTTAATCTCATTGAGGTGAGAGAATTCAACATATGGTGGATAAGCAAGGAATTGTACTAGGGCCACATTCGTTATAATTACGGATTGCAAAGATTTTGGCGGACTTCTAAATCTTAGTTTAAAACTTTTGACACTACGCAATCTGTCATCATAAAACATATGACCACTATTGACCTGTAGTTTATTTGTGCTGGTAATGCTATCTGGATTGACTAGTGGATGTTGCGGCGCTATCGAGGAGAAATATTGAATACAGTTTCTCGTTTATGAAACCAAATGCCCGACTGCTGTGACTTACCGGATATGGGCTTTTCTTTGGAAGTCTCCTCTGTTTTCAAAGCAAATATCAGTCATTTAAATGTACCATGCAGGTAGTTGTTGATGAGGAACAGTTTAAGGTAGCGGGAAGGAAACTTGCAGCACATCTTGCTGATCCTGAAGTGGAGGTACGTCTGGCAGTTTCCTTGTTTGCAACTTGGATCTTGGAAACTAACTGATGCTGGGATTTGCTCCATCATGATGTAACCGATTTCTTCATTCATGAAGGTTATTTCAGGATCTAATATTATTGTGGGATGACGCGAGTAGGGGGTATATGAGACGAAGATGCCACTAGCTCTACATGCCTTGCTGCAGCTGGGTTGTGTGTGTAAAGTGGATTCAAAGGCGCGAAACCATACAATAAAGGATGGATGGTCTCTGAATGATCTTCACATGAAAACCACTACAGAGTGCTCATATCTAACGGAAGAATTACCCTACATCTTTTTGTACCACAGGTTGGACTTCTTGTTCACTGAACGATTCAAATAAGAAATAGCATGCTAAGAATGTCAAAATGTAGATGCTGACTCCATTCAAAGCTAGCACATTATGTACCATTGTGGGCCGTTTGGTTAAGAGACTCTTATCTCTTATGCTGAGAATATGCTAGTAGGATGAAGGCATTTCCTTTGCAAAGTGAAAATGTTGCTAGCCAACTGGATATTACATACTCTGGTGTTCAGATTGTGTGTCCATTTTTTCATATGTACCGTCTGACATTGGAAAATCGTTTGGAGAACAGCTGGATGGAGAACAGGGGATTGTATGCCTTATACATACCTTCGACCTCCAGAATACTTGTTGTGGTCGTAAATCCCTTCAACAACCGTGAAGTTGCCATTGCCCAGCTGGAGCGCCAATTTCGTGATGCAGTCCGTAACCAGAGCGAGTCTGACGTTGACACTTCTGAGCTGGCATGCAAGGTGAGGATGGTCAAACTGAAACCTGAATGCATAGCAAAGTACCAGTTGTCTTGGTACCAGTGAATAGTATCTTCATTTAACTGTTCGTCATACTGTGCCTATGTCAGATTCATGTCTCTTATCAGTGTTGCTATCTGAATTTAATGACAACCTTTGATGCATTCACTTCGCAGGTTGAGTATGTATCAAGTAATGCAGATGCAGGACGATTATTACAAAGAAATTTAAATGAGTACAGGTACAATGCAATAACTCATTTCCTTGTCCATGCTCTTAAGTTATTTGTTTAGTTTTGAGGCCACCCATCTTCGTGAAGATCTACCTTCACTTTAGAGCTTTTGAAAACTGTTCAATTTTGTCTGGTAGTTAATTGAGAGTAAGATCTGATCAGTCTGTGTAGAAGTTGTTACAGAGAAGTGAAACAAAATGAAAGTATTGCCTCGTCTACATGTCTGTCAGGTTCATTAATATTTAGTTCGGTGAGATTCTGGTCGTTCTTGCTATTTTCTACTCGAATGCGTTGTAATTTTTTCTTCGATGGGAGTCAATGATTCCTGATTAGGGATCACAGGTTTCATTCCTCTGCACTTAGGTTTGTAGAATTCTGCTACCAATTTTATTGTTTTAATAATGTAGTTGCTCAAACAGTTTGAAGTTCTTTCTCATCCGAACTTACAAGTTGAACATTGATTCCGATGTTCAGAGATCAACATCGAGGTCCGACTCTGGCAGTCGTAGAGTGTCCTTTCTTGGACACAATCAGGACTGCAATTCCAGCGCTCTCAGAATTCCCTTGTATACAAGTTGCATGCAATTCTCGAGATAGTTACTATCAGGTTTGTGAGACTGTTTAGCCAATGCAAGTACTCATTTTAAACACTATTTCCTTCTAAGTTTTCAGAACATTACATCTGGATGCAATTCAAATCGACTCGATATCAGTTGCCTCTCTGATCGTGACAATAATGATTTATGTTTCATAAATTACGAATTTTTGTATTCTCATGAGAGACTGTCGTTTCTGTTATGTCACAGACACTTGGGTGGCAACCTTTGGCTGGCAGGGTAGCCATGCAACGTTGTGCAGCATCCAGCATATGGCTTCGAGAGAGGATTACTCTAGCGAGATATGCTCATGTTCGTAAATTTACTAGCACTCTAACCTGTTTTGTGCAATTTTCGTTTTCCGTAAGGTCTTACTCTACGAAGATGCTTATTTACTCTTGACATAGACTGATTTGAGAGGAATCGCTAAGACATGTCCCAGTAAATTCTCGATATTGCTAATTTTTCAGGTTCCACTTGGAAATTTCAATTCGGACTGGCTTCTTTTCACAGCGGACACTTTTTTTGCACGTGCTTTACGTGATCATCAGCAGGTGAACTCTTCTTATATTTGAGTCTCAAGTATTCGAGCTCTAATAGTTTCTACTCATGATCGAGAGTTGTGGAATTCTTGAGTTATCTGATTCTACAAGAATTTATTTGACTACAATATTCGCTTGAACCACCTGGCACTTTTGAGGATGCAGTTAAGAAAACGATGTGTATGAAAAACATAAGACTCAATTCCAGGCTTAAATTCTTGACTACAGGTGCTCTGGGTTTCAAACGATGGAGTACCAGACTTTGGTGGAGTTCCTGAGGAGGAACCTAGTTTTGCGGATGAGGTAGACCCATAAATTGGTCCTTTCTGCTTTTAGAACGAAAGTGTAGAGATGTTCCATCTCCAAAAAGCCTTCAAAATTTCTCTCTTCGTTTCTTTTGTTGCTTTCAGAAGCAATTAGAGTTGTACAGCGTAGAGGAGATGTATCAGGATCTAATGATGTCTCCAGGGAAGGATATTAAGTGTTTTGTATGTTTCAATCTAGTAAATAGAAAGATTCAACTGTGATTCCCGATTTATCTCCTTCGTCAACTGTCGTGTTTAATATATACTTTGACCTCCAGGTTCAGCAGCCAGCTTTGATATATCCAGGCGCATATCGAAGCATTAGTATAGAACTCAAGGTTTGACTCCCTCCACACCCGTATAGTTCATTTTGTTGCAAGGTGGACGGTGAAGCGGCTAATGGGGTTTTGATGTTTTGTATTACATGTTGAATTTACTGACACTGAAGTTGATTATGCTACCAGGTGCATCACCTGGCAGTGAATGCTTTGCTTAAGAGCAGTCAGATTAATGAGCTAGAAGGCGGTGCTCTCTTAGGCTTCAACGCAGAATCTCAGGATGCTGTTGCACTTGGATCTGGACAAGCAAACTGGGATGAAAGCGTCTCGTGTGCCCCAGCCTTTCGGGTACTAAAACAACTTGTTCAAGGCTGGCTTAGTGACGCTGTTTCATCAGGCAATACATTTGCGGATGCTCTCTTGCAACACCTCTACCGTTGGCTATGCAGGTGTGCTATTCTCATTCCCTTTGACATTAAAATTTGGCTTCATCTGCTTGCTTGAGTTGGTGGAAGTACGTGGAAGTATAAGGTCGTCTGATATTTTTCTGCATGAGATGGTTTAGATCAACCTGAGTAATGGTACTTCAATATCCTTGTCAATTTATCTGATGCTTACGTTTGCTGACTCTGTTGGTGGAATTTTAGTCCAACATCAAAGCTGCACGACCCAGCTCTTCACCGTATTCTTCACAAGGTATGTGGTCTTACCACTATGTTTTAAGTCTCACGTGCATAAATTGGTACGCTATTCTAGAATTGCCGCACAAACTATATTAACCATCATAGGAATATTTGACATCTATGTGGTGTCCAAGGTTGTAAGAAACTTATTTTGTAAGGAAGATTTCACCAAGTTTGATCTCAAGTAGCCAACCCCTTAGCTATTCCTGCCCCTTGCCATCACCAGCGGAGCTTCTTACAAAACGTCTTCTGATTTTGGATGTTATTGGTTATTACCAGATTATGCATAAGGTGTTTGCTCTGCTGCTTTCGGAGTTGAGAAAGTTAAGGGCCTCCATTGTCTTTGCTGACTTCTCTCGCATCATTATAGCTACTGGAAAGTATAACATGGCAGCTGCTCAAGGCTACTGCGAGTACCTCTTAAAGACTCTAAAATCGAGGTATATCTCTTATCCAACATATCATGCCAGTTTCTGTCGATCCCGTCCTGGGCTACATACTTGCAATTGGCCAAGTGCGTTATCAATCATAGGACTCCTGTCCTTGAACATCATCATAACGTTGCGTAGAGGGAATTCCTTACGATATCTTGAATCCCATCGAGCTGGTTTTCTGCTCAAGAACTCATAGTTTTGCAATTTATTCTTTGGTGATGAGTGTATTTCATCTCAAATTTTGTAGTTGATTATATCAATCAAAAGGTTATTGTTATAGTGTTCAAACTTCTTAGGTATGATGTTCTACGTCTGCTTCTCACCGGCCATATCTTGCAGGGAGTTGTTTGAATGGATAGAGTTGGAGCCAAAGCGCTACTGGCATTCTCTGCTCTTCATGGATCAGGTTAGAACCCCACCATTGTGGACTTCATATGCTTGAAGCAAATCTTGATCCTGATTTTCTTCAAGCTTTGAAAGATAGTAACCTCAATGATTCTGTTGGTAAAGATAGGCGTCGTCTACGGATGAGGTTGAGTGATGGACGTTGCCAGTTCGATCCAGTAAGCAATGCGTTATGAAACGCAACTGAATGTTTGAATTACTGAAGATAGTGATTCTTTATCTCTAGTTTTACAGGCACATGTCCAAGAACTATGTGCATGACTCGTTTTAGAGACAGTTTTTTCCAAGTTTAATCTTTGTTTGCTCTAAATAATAATAAGTTTTTGCTACTTCAATGATTGCCTGCTGCAGTACAATTATGGTGGTATTCAAGCAAAAGATATACGACCGGAGCTTGAGCCCAGCGATCTATCTCAAGATCCGACGCAGAATGGCGCTAATGAGATTGTTTCAAGCTGGAATATTGCAGAGTTTCTGCCGAAGGTGACACAGGTACTGTCCAAATTCACCTCAGGCTTGCAGTAATTTTTTGCACCTAGAGCATAGCACTTTCGTGTAGTATGAAGCAACATGACCTGAAAAGAAAGCACGCAACATAATACTAAAAGCACAATTCTGGAGGTTGTGCAGGACTACTTTGTGGTTATAGTGTCGGAATACATCTATATTCCATGGAAGCACTCCCAAGATCGAGTAGCTTTGATTGCTGCCAACAAAGGTGGAGGCTTGGTATCTAGCACACCTTCCGTCACAATTTCTGCCGGCGCTGACATGGAAGCACAAGAAGTTGCATACCTCAGAGAACAGGTGTGGTGAAAGTCCTTCGTGTTTGATCAATTTTAAGGCCTACCTTAATCTCTTTGCCTCCAAAGTAGTAGCATTTCCAGTGTTTGTTAATTAAGTGTTTGTGCTCTTTCTATTCTTCAACCTTTTTTCGAACACCTATTCTTCACGAATGGGCTCTCATAATCGTTCTAAGCTGTTTTCTTATGATCACAATCG
Organism: Antitrichia curtipendula; assembly: GCA_951230915.1. Classification (NCBI taxonomy): domain Eukaryota; kingdom Viridiplantae; phylum Streptophyta; class Bryopsida; order Hypnales; family Leucodontaceae; genus Antitrichia; species Antitrichia curtipendula. Next base: position 18,208,886 of record OX579638.1, on the reverse strand, counting down.
CAGATTATGTCATATTTCACAGACAAACTTTTGAGGGTGGTGCGAGATGTGCAAAGGCACATGAATTCTAGAAAGAGAGATGAGGAAGATCCTGAAACTCAACTTTCACGAGAGTTCCCGAAATTGGCTGGCTCTCATCTGTCCATGTCTGATCCAGCCTTGGAATTCATCAAGCAAGTTTGTGCAGTTCTGGCTCTTGACAATCGTGTTCAGCACAATATAATGGTAAGGTCCTTGCCGTTTTAATGTCCTGCTTTGCAAAGAATATTCAACGTCGTGCTGCTATCTGGCCACATTCAGGTCACTTCAATTGAATATATTCGACAATTTGAGTTTCTGAAACTTTAACTTCCAAATGGACTGCATCTTCCTTAACGAAGAAGTAATTTCATGATGTGACTCCCTAGATTCCCAACCTATGAAGAGTTTTATTCAGAATTACGAAGTACCGAAAGTTGTTGCTACTGCAGGTTATGAGAAAAAACCTGCTGAAGTTGGTGCGAGTAAGGGAGTTCTCTGCAGAGTCCGCTTTTGAAGACCCATGCCGCTCCTTCACCCTACCAAATGTCATATGCAGGTAATCAATGACTCTGAAACCAGCAGCAGCAATTCTTCTATCGCAAGTAGTGACTTTACCTTAAGTGATGGATGTGATGAATGCATATTTTCTGACCTTGCCAAAGGTTAGAATGTAAATTAGTGAAGTGAAACTCTAAATAGAACACTTTGGGAGTTTTTTTAGATTCGTGATCTTGACATCCGTTTTTGGTACAGTTACTGTAATGACTGCAGAGACCTAGATCTTTGCCGCGATGCTGCTCTACTGGAGCATGACTGGCGCTGTGTTGTGCCCTCTTGTGGCCAACCTTATGATCGTGCATGGATCGAGAACGCTCTCCTCCAAATTGTTCGTCAACGAGAACGTCTGTACCACCTTCAAGATCTTACCTGCATAAAATGCCGTCAGGTAATTGATTTTGATGCGATTTCTTCTCCTGCAATAGTTCTGTAAATTTGAGAATTGGGTCCAAGGATAATCGTAAGCATAGTCTTCAATCTTAACATAGTAAACCCTTCTTGTGGAATTGGCAGGTGAAGGCAACGCACCTAGCGGATCAGTGCACTTGTGCAGGAGCATTTAAAAACACAGTCAGTCCAACTGAGTTTGAAAAGGGTCTGCAAGTGTTCCTGAATATTGCCAATTACCACGGCTTCGAGTTGTTGGAGGAAGTCGTTACCTGGCTTGTAACGCCTTTGTCGGGTACATCTTCCTGATCAATCTATAAACAACTGTTCTCCTACATCGAAGCACCTCAATATGAGGTGCTGATTATTTTTTTGTAGGGGTATCAGATACTGTACTATACTTAGTTGGAATGCGTTCTGGACAAATTCCAGACGATTTCTGCCATTTAGCTGACCTGGACCATAAAGTAGATCGAAGCAATCGTTCTCTAGGCAATTTCACCTATTTTTTATTAGCAGCTGCCTGATGTATATGGCTCATTTTGGACAGTGGAGGATTCTCCTTGTAATATATGGTGCCTGCACCATGGCCATGTCCATTGTTACTGATTGAAATCAAACCTGGTGGCATCGTCTCAGCGCAGCACAATTTCAAACCTTCTGCATGTCATCCTAGCTACCAAGGAAGCGGCTTGGATCTTACCAAACCAACCAGCCAATAAACCACAAACAACCCACCGAGCAGGAGCCTTCGATGAACGTGAACGGTAAGATTTGGACCACGATTGTTAACCCCGGTAAACTTTCTAAAGTACTAAAGTGAAACCATGGACGCAACTTTTACATGAACTCCTTTACTGCCACATGCCACCCTCGTTCACCTCTCCCTTCTCCAATCCCGCTCTGGCTCTCCCTACTGCGTGCATCTGGCTGCCTAGCTCCTCTGCAGGCCCATCTACGGCACTACTCACTGCAGGCCCATTCTGCAGCTATATAATCAACGCCATTCCTCTCATTCTTCAAAACATTGAAATTGATCATACTGATTTCCACTGTTTCTGAAGCGTAGCGACTCTCTTTGTATTCAATTCAAGTGCAGTTCGATCACCTTGACTCTCAGATCCTTCCAATTTGTGTGTATTCGGTTAGAAGATTTTCAATGGCTGCAATGATGTCGCAGATGACTTCGGTTGCCAGCTTGGCTGGTGGACTCACTGCCCTTACACCGGCAAACAGACGATTCAATGCGAAAGTGCGGGTGGTGGCACCGACCAGACTGACCACGTCGCTAGCTGGGCGAGTGCGATGCGAGGCCGGCAAGGGACTGCGCGAGACCATCGACGAGAGCACCAAGAAAGAGATCACGGAGGAAGAAATCCAGAGTAACATGCAGAACAACGAGTCGGAGAAGCGATCCTACTTCGGCGCCAAACCCACGCCGGGATTCGACCAGGCCGTCGGTTTCACCCCCCGCCCGGAGATCGAGCGCCGTCCCGAGACGGGAGACAAGTCGTTCTGGAGCGTGTTCGCGTTCGACGGCGCGGCTCCCGAGACCATCAACGGCCGTCTGGCCATGCTGGGCATGGTTTGGGCGTTTGTGGCGGAGAAGGCGACGGGTCTGACGGTGGTGCAGCAACTGTTCAATCCTTCCACGAGTGGGTTGGTGTTCTTCGTGGGCGCCGTGCAGCTGTTCACGTACGCGTCGCTGGTTCCCATCGTGAACGGCGAGTCGACGGACGCGCGCAGCTTCGGTCCGTTCACTGCGCAGGCGGAGCGCTGGAACGGTCGTTTGGCGATGCTTGGTTTTTTGTCGCTGGTGCTGACGGAGGTCATCCGCCAGGCTCCCGTTTTCCACTGAGTATGGTAGAGCTAGTGTCCTGATTGCTGACGAGTCCTTGTAATTGTACATTGAGGTCTGTTTGTAGTCGCCGAGCAGCTAGCTTGCCAGCATGCGGCGAGTTTAGGCTCCTTCAAATTTTTATGTATACTACAATTTTGACCTATTTGACATAATATATTGTACATTCTCCTTTTTCAATCCTGCTTGCTTGTAGAGTGATTGTATCTGGGTTTGTGAATGATTTTCTGTGGTCGAAATGCGGTGTGGGAGTATATCTTATATTGTGGTGTGTTTTTGAGGGAGTGTCATTTTTTCTTGGTGATTATGCACTTTACTTCGGAAATGAAGATGTTTCACAATGTGCACTAGTTAATCCTGTTCCTGTTTAGTCCTGTTCCTGTTTTGTGCTAATCACTTCTTGCAATCACGTCTATCCCTACTCTTACGTAAGAGTGGAGCTATTCTCTTCGACAAGCTTTCTCTTCTCCATGATTTTTTTATATTTTTCAATTACGGTATGAAAATTCTTCACGGATCATTATATTTTGGAGGATGAATATGTGAGGCTGAGCTGGTGTGCGCAAGCTCAAAATGAAGGAAATAGAGACTATGATTAAAAGTTGGAAGATTTTGGTTAGAACTTTCAAAACCGGCAGTGCCTGAAAATACAATAGACAGAACAAAAATGCATGCTGAGACCACTTCATCGTTTGAAGAAACATACAGAGTACTTTTCTAGAGACGTGGGATGTTTTGGGGTTAACCCCTAAAGCCCCGAGGCCTTTTCTCCAACAAAAGACACTCAAAACTGCCACTTCTATTACAAAGAGCAAAAAACTATAAAAAATTGTGTGTTTTTTGCATATTTAACCGTAGGATCTTATACTAAACTAGTATGAGAATGTGTGCAAGAAATTTCAGAAACCTTGACCAAATAGATTGCAAGATATTTGCATTCAAAGTGAAGAAAACAAATTTTTTTGCACCTTGCTTGACTAGATTTTTGGGCTTTGAACCTATTTAACTTAAATTTTTTGTATTGTTGATTTTGATTTTCTAAATTTATATGTTGAATACTTCAGTTGAGAATCTAGAAAAAAAAATTCAAGAAAAAAACACTAAATTTTGACTCATTAAAAAATTGTTAAGTAGAAGTAGGTTCAAGATTGAAGGAATAACTAAATCATTAATAGCTCTAAGACAAAATTGAAATATCATAATCCCAACAGTGAGATTGTTCTAGCAAGCAAATTCAACCTTGTATAACAATTTTTTTCTGAAAATTGTAAAAATTGCATTCAAAAATGAATCCTAAAAGTTATTTTTTCAAAAAGATGCTTAGATTGCCCAAAAAGCTAAGATTGTCCATAATTTTTTCATTATTAGTCCAAATGGAATGAATCAAAGCTTCAAATGTAGACAAAAAGACATAGATTTTGAAAAAAATATTTAAGAAATTTATATTGACTTTCTGTGATTTTTTTGTGCTGCCTGCCAAACTCTATTTTTGGCATAACTTTTTCTCTCGGGCACCAATTGAAATAAAAATTATATATCCACAAAGCTCTCGCAGAACCACACAACCTCATAAAATCCCAAAAAAATTCTCTACAAATTGAGGTCACAGGAACCTACCCGGACCCAAATTGTCCCCCGAGGGGACAAACGGGCCTTTAGGGGTTAAATGGGACTTTTCATTCAACTGCTAAAAGAATATTATGAAACAAGAGTTAATACCCAACGTTTTGTTTAAATTTTACCTTAAAATTTTTATATTCATTAAAATTTCAATATTTGATAAGTTCTACCAAAAAAAATTGAAACAAAAAATTCCTTTAAAAATTGACTTTGCACTAATTATTAGTGATTTTCAAAATAATTTCATCCCTTCAACTTTAAAATGTTATTTCAGGTTACAATGAATTCACTAGTAGAACACGCAGGAATTTTGACATAATTATGTTGATTTGGACGTGTTGTCCCGGTCATTGTTTTGTTGATTTCAACATAAATCTGTTAAAACTAACAGATTTCTGTTGAAATCAACAAAACAGTGACTGGAACAACACGTCCAAATCAACATAATTATGTCAAAATTCTTGCGTTTTCTACTAGTGATTTGAAGAATTTATCTAATTTATTTCCTGAAGTCATTTGTGAAGAGTGATTCTTTGAACTATAAAAGTTAATTTTTGAGTTTAAAAAAACTTGTAGTCTTCAAATTTACTCCCTCCACCTCAAAATAAATCTGAGTTTGCAAAGAATTGGTTGTCCTAAATTAAGTTCAATGTTTTAATGGTCAACAAAAATGAAATGTTGGACACGCCTATAGAAAGAAGAAAATGCCTTGTTCAACTTTTCTTTTTCCATGTCCCAAAAATCTTCCTTTAAAGCATCAATCAAAGAGTCAATGTCCAAAGATAGTTGTAGAATATGGTTAGTGTTCATCTTCCAATAGTTCAATCATTTGCAAGTCTCAATCAAACATAGATCAATGCACTAGAGCTATCCATAAAATAGAAGAAAATTGTCAATTTTGGCACCAATTCTAAACATGACCCCCATGGCCACAAATTTTGAAACTTTAAGACCTATTGGGGATGACTAAAAACTACAATAACTATGTATTCCCATCCAAATAGAATCACCTTAATTACATGTTTATCTATGTAACCTTTTCTAAGAAACCAAGGATTTATTTTGAGATAGAAAGAGTATAAAATATTTACAAAGAATTGTTTTGAAAATGCACTATTATTGTTCATACAAATGTTAAAGAACTAGCAAAATAATTTGCAAAATCACTTAGAAGGATGAAAAAATCATGTTTCAAAGTGTATAGAACATAGTAGCATTCATTCATTGGTCAAGCTTTGAACTTTTAGCCCTTAATCTCTAAAAACACAAAGTCTTAAATACACAAACTGACATTTGTTATGAAACCAAGTTCTTGGAAGGTTACAACAGGAATGAGGTCCAATGCATTAAAGACCAAAGTTATTGACAAATAAAATCATTTTTGTATAAATAAATAAATGATGCAACCATATTCATCTATAAATTGCATGTTAGATACCATCAAGAATTGACTACATTGTAAATGCATTCTTCAACTTGCATTTTTGTTGAATGATCACATTTTCCTTCACCTTTTATTAAAGCTTTTAATGTTTAAGGTTTTATACAAATTCCAATGTTGAAGTCTTCTTTATGGATAGGACTGAAACAAAGTCTCTAAAATGCCTTGTCCATCATTCCATTAGAAAGTGGTCTACTGAATAAAGATTAAAAGGCCTACTTCTCTTCAATGGAGTCAATTTGTAGTAACTTAGTATTAGATATAGATAGTATGGTTATATCTAATATTGGTATATTTAATGTTTCTTGAGAAGTTAATAAGTAGAACTTGTCTTGATGACTTTTAATTGAATACAGCCACAACAACTAGTTGAAGTGTTGAACAAAGATAGAAACAAGTATTCAATCACATGCTAGGATCTTTTGAAATTTTTGACAAAAAGTATGAACAAAATTTGTATCAAATACAAAAAGATTATTTTTATTTTTTGTAAATTGCTATAGTTGTATATTATAATGAAGAACACCACATGTGGTACAAACAAATTTCCAACTAAACTTGGAGGCTCAGTAGACCAAAAGTATGGGCCTAAAGTTCAAATGGCAATTTAAATATTCATTTTTCTAAATTTTCTAAATTTTAAATTGGAATACAATTGTAGAAACTAAATATAGTAAGCTTCATTTCTTTGGTTGGTCTCAAATTCAAAAAGACCATTTTCATGGTTAAAATTCAAATCAAGAATACTTAGAAGTAATAAGTTAGAGTACACTACAAAGGCTTCTTTTGTGGCCTGTGGATTTAGCAACTTCTTCTATACAATGTTGTGTAAATCTTCATCAAGGGGCTTTCCACCACCACATGCTACATCCACATACAGGAAAAACACAATTTGGATGGAAGTCATCCGATTTCCAGTGAACATCCATCAGCCACTGTCAGGGTTAAACGGTTACGTATGCACGGACAAGCCACAGGCATTGGACGGCGAGTATGTGAGCACGTCGACGAGCGTATGCCGTCCGTGCTTGCGCTTCGGTGGCGAGTTCTGCATGAGACCACGAGACAGAATTACCGGCAGAATCAGAGGTTTCATTTTCACATTCAGTTCTCCGCCACATGCCATCACCTCTCACCTTGCAATTGCTCTCAGTCCCTGGTGGCTGACAACCAATCGTACTGTCGCTGCTCATGGCTTGCATCTGGCGATTTCACTGGCAGGGCATGTGCCATGTCGACGGTGTACCGGCCAGGCGCACACCTCATGCAGGTGGGATCATACTTCTCTCGCCTGTGGAACTATAAATTCAAACCCTTTCGACCGTTTCTTCATTCAAACAAGTAGTCATCAATTGTTAGAGTTTCTCATTACACGATACCAGAGACTTCGCGTTAGGATACATCTGCTTCGAGCCTTGTCTCTTTGAAACCAACTGTCTAGGAATAGCTTGCCTGCCTGCAGCAACGTTATTCAGTAGTATCCCAAGCGAATTTTCTCTGTTCGAGGAGATTGAACGTTCGCGATGGCAGCCGCAATGATGTCGCAGATGACTTCGGTTGCCAGCTTGGCTGGTGGACTCACTGCCCTTACACCGGCAAACAGACGATTCAATGCGAAAGTGCGGGTGGTGGCACCGACCAGACTGACCACGTCGCTAGCTGGGCGAGTGCGATGCGAGGCCGGCAAGGGACTGCGCGAGACCATCGACGAGAGCACCAAGAAAGAGATCACGGAGGAAGAAATCCAGAGTAACATGCAGAACAACGAGTCGGAGAAGCGATCCTACTTCGGCGCCAAACCCACGCCGGGATTCGACCAGGCCGTCGGTTTCACCCCCCGCCCGGAGATCGAGCGCCGTCCCGAGACGGGAGACAAGTCGTTCTGGAGCGTGTTCGCGTTCGACGGCGCGGCTCCCGAGACCATCAACGGCCGTCTGGCCATGCTGGGCATGGTTTGGGCGTTTGTGGCGGAGAAGGCGACGGGTCTGACGGTGGTGCAGCAACTGTTCAATCCTTCCACGAGTGGGTTGGTGTTCTTCGTGGGCGCCGTGCAGCTGTTCACGTACGCGTCGCTGGTTCCCATCGTGAACGGCGAGTCGACGGACGCGCGCAGCTTCGGTCCGTTCACTGCGCAGGCGGAGCGCTGGAACGGTCGTTTGGCGATGCTTGGTTTTTTGTCGCTGGTGCTGACGGAGGTCATCCGCCAGGCTCCCGTTTTCCACTGAGTATGGTAGAGCTAGTGTCCTGATTGCTGACGAGTCCTTGTAATTGTACATTGAGGTCTGTTTGTAGTCGCCGAGCAGCTAGCTTGCCAGCATGCGGCGAGTTTAGGCTCCTTCAAATTTTTATGTATACTACAATTTTGACCTATTTGACATAATATATTGTACATTCTCCTTTTTCAATCCTGCTTGCTTGTAGAGTGATTGTATCTGGGTTAGTCAACCTCTGTGAAAGATTACCTTGTGAATGATTTTTTGTAGTTAATTGAATGTAATGCGGGAGTAAATCTCATATTGTGGTGTGTTTTTGAAGCCGTCTATCATCGTTTCTCCATATGTTTGATTGATTGATCACTTTCATTGTCGGAAAGTAATGAGTATTTCATAACGGCACCAGTTAAGATCAGTGCTATAACTTACTGCTGTTCCATTTTGCATTTATGTCTTGTCTTTAAAACTGCATCTATGCCGTATTCTTACACCAGAAAAGTTACGAACTCTCTTTCGCAAGCCTTCTCTAGCTTCAGTATGAAATTAATTACGATCTTTCATTTACAATTTAAAAATTCTCCACAGAAGTATACATTTATTTTGGGGATTAATTTTTGTTACTTAGTTGGTGTGCGCTAGCTGGAATGAAAAAAATATAAAGTTTTATGATGAAAAGTTGAAGTTTTGACGATATCATTCTAATTGAAATAGTAGTCTCCGTGCTCGTAAACACAATAAGAAGCTGAAAGTAAGGAATCATCCTTAGTTTGTGTGGGAGGAAGGTTAGATCATCTCATCCTTTAAAGAAATATACTTTTCTAGAGACCTGGGATTGTTTTGGGTTCAGTGAGACCTTGTTCAACTGTTTAAGAATATTCTGAATGCTACCTGAAACAGTAGTCAGGTAATTATTCATCCTTTAGTCTAAATTTATTTTAAGAAATTGAGAAGTTTTTAAGGGTTAGTCTTTGAACTGGACAAAACATTGATCACTCCAAAGCTATTAGTACATTATCTAGAATATGGCCTTCAAAGTGCTTCATGGTTACTGTAATGATGTTATGTTCATGTCTATATTAGAACCACCCATTTCCAACTACGGATCCATACTCAACCTATAGGTTGAAGTTGTTTCCAACCAAGACTGGAAGATATTTCTAACCAAAGCTTGGATTGTACTTTTTTTGTTTTCAAAGTTGGGATTATTAAGGTCATGACACATGTCTTAAAGTAGTGAGCAAGAAAGTAGGAAGTAGTGAGCAGGAAAGTAGATATTGAGTGATTGAAATTGGACAATTCTATACATCAAGTAAAGATTGAGGCCAACTTTTGGTTTCTAAAATTTATAGTAATTTCAATTCAAGGCATAAAATTATTTAAAAAATTGTTATCCCCGTGATTTCTATCTTCCTACATGACAAAATTTTGACATTGCCTTATAGTGCTCTAGTACATGCGAGGGAATCCTTTAAATGGCCGACTATGGGTGGCTATACCATAGATCAATGGGATTTTAGTAAATTTGTTGAAAACTCATTGAAAAAGTATAGTGGTTGTATTTTCATTAACTAATTTCAATAAATAAACAACATTCCAAAAGTGATTAAATTATAATATAGGCAATTTCGTTAAAATGGCAATATTTCGTTAGTTTGGCACTTTTAATAGCTCAGATTGTGCACTCTGAAATGGTCTAAAATCTATATCCACCTTAGATTTCTTAAATCTATATCAATCCTAGATATCTAAAATCTATAAAAGTCATAGATTTTTCAAATTTTTCAATCTAAAATCCATATCAATTCTAGATTTTTGAAATCTATATAAGTTATAGATTTCATTTTTATGGTTCAGAGTGGGCACTTTGAAAATGGCACTCAAAATACCACCATTTTAAAGAAATTGCCCATTAGTAGTCTTATAAGCTAGTCAAGCCTTCTAATATGGAGAGGGAGGTAAGTGAAACCACTTCATCTTTTAAATTAAAAAAAATCCCTCAATACCTAGGATTTTTTTGGATTAAATGAGACCTTATTTGATTGTTGAAGAATATTATGATAAGCACGTGAAATAGAAAATAGTTTCAAATTCTTTTATCTAAATTCTAACTTCAAATTCTTAAAATCATTAAAATTTCAAAATTTGGTAGGTATTACCAAAAAAATTGAAATAAAAAATTCCTTAAGAAATTGATTTTGAATTCGTTATTAGTGATTTTTGAAAGAATTGCATTCCATTAAGTTTATAGTATATTTTCAATTTATAATAGATTTTGAAGAATTTTAACATATTTATCTTTGAGGACTTTTAGCTTATGGAAAACAAAAAAACTTAGTTTTTTAAATTTGTTCGTAAAGTCTCAACTCCCAAAGCCTTTTTGCATGAGAAAACACTCCATCTTATTGTAATATGATTTAAAAACTTTTAAAGAGTACTTTAAATTAGAAAAAAAATACTAATTTAAAAAAAATTACCAATGTATAGAACTATAGATACATTTAAGAAGATTGTACCCTAAGAAGATCAAATAAAGAAAAAAACTCTAAGTAGGAAAACTAAAAAAGTGCTAAATTTTAATAAAATAAATACTTGGATGTTTTAATTTGTAAAATATAGGAAAACTTTAATAAAATAAAATGAAAATTATCCATTTGTAACAAGTCTATAAAAATGGTTATTCACCAAAAGAACCACCAAAGCAATATTTTACATGTAACAAAATGTAAGCAGAAAGAATCTCACTTTCTGAACTTCAATACAATATATAATTAACTATTTTTAGAATTCCTTTGAAAAATAGTTGCAAGTCTACTAGAAGACCAATGGGCAATTTCGTTAAAATGGCATATTCCGTATGCCATTTTCAGAGCGGCCACTTTGAACTGCGAAAGTGACATCTACGAGGGGTATAGATTACATAAATCTTTGTCTTATATAGATTTCAGAAATCTAACACTAATGTACATTTCAGATCGCGTGGTCTGAACTTTGAAAGAAACATCTATGACTGTTGTAGATTTCAGACATCTATAAGTGGTTTAAATTTCAGAAATCTAGGACAGTTGAACATTTCAGAGCGGCCGCTCTGAACTGTGAAAACTGCCAAAGTTACGGAATTTCGCCATTTTAACGAAATTGCCCATACCATCCCTTCTAAATTTTAGCTCCAAATTCATTTTGAGGGGCACTAAATAGTACTACCTCCCCCTTTCCAATTGGCAAGTGTGACAAAAATTAGGGGCTATTTTTGGACACTGAAATATTTTTGAAAGATGAAAATATTTGGTCAATGTTTATAATATTCATGAGTGATTTACCTACAAAATTTTAATTCATTTGAAGTTAGAACACAAAAGTTATGACCAAAAAACAAATCAACATGTAAGGTGTGACAGAAAATAATAGAGGCATTTCTTGCAATCACCTTACAATATATTATTTTCTTAAGAAGATGTTGTGAGCCTATGATTGCTTACAAAACAAGAAGCTCCGTAACCTTCACATCACTAATCCAAATGGTATGAATTAAAACTTTTCTTATAAACAAATATATAATATATAAAAAACAAATTTTTAAATATTTTATATCAAATATTTGTGAATTTCTTTTATTAACTAGCGAGTTCCATTTTGTACTTAGGGTGGCATGATTTCTTCTATTGGGCAATGATTGAAACAAAATGATACTTTTAGAAAGCTAACGTGTTTTTCTATTTAAAAAAAAAATTCAACAAATTATGAAAAAAATTGAGACTGTAGGAACCTACCCAAATCCATTTTGTCATTAGAAAAAAAATCAAGCCTTTTGGAGGGCCGCTTTGTAGTGACATCCTTATAGATTTTCACATTACAACTATCCCTATAGAATCTTAGTAATTTGAAGTTCACCTTGTCTGGCTTTCACGGAGGATTTTAGAACTTAATAATGAGGGTGAAGCAAAGATAGGTTTAATAATCACTTGCTTCAAAGCACACGATTTTTATTTGGCAAATAAAACAAATTAAGTCAAATTATGCCAAATAAAGTGACTTTTGAAGCTAGTTGCTGAAAAAAATTAGAGAACTTCAATGTTTTTCAACTAACTTCAAAAGCCAGTGAGTTTAGTAAATTTGAAGATGAGAAGAGAAGCTATTTATACAAGTGAAGTAGTAATAGGTAAAACAATCCACATGGTCTATATAAATTAGTATTAATATGAGTGCAACCACTCATAGTTAAGTCAAAAGCAAGAATTGTATTCAAAATAGAATTTGAGACCTCATTTAGACATAGTAGAATTTTTTTTAAATTAAACATTTTAAGCTAAGTACAGTTGTGGAATCAAGCTATATTCCATCTACAAAAATATGTTTGAGAGTTAGAGCCTTTCATAAAACATTATGACAAAATTTAGAGAGGATGTTTGAAAATGTCAAAGAAAGTTTCCCTTCCAACCCTTCTCTGAATTTTGTCCATAAATTTTTATTGGAGCCTCTAAACCTCACAATTGTTTCTGGAGATGGAAGATAACTTGATTCAAATTTTTTGTTTAGTTCAAAATGTTTTGAAAAAAATGATCCTTCTATGCTAAAATGAGGTCTCAAATTATACTTTGAGCACAATTTCCATGTTTTGACAACAAAAGCTCAAGCTCTTACTCATCTTCAAATTATTCTTTTGAGGATTCATGACGAACAATTGATTTTATTATTAAAACAACCTCTTCATCCTCTATTCTCACCAACTGTCAATGAACTAAGTCTTTAACATTGCCATCAAAAAATTCTTGATGGTACAAAGTAATTATTGGACTATTTTGGACATGTTTTTTTCTTGCAACTTGATTGTTTAATAATCATGGTTAAGGTTAGTTAGAGTTAGAATACACCTGCAGAGTTGGATTTTGAGCGCCCCCTGCACTAATAGTCATTTGATATTTTAACATATAGTAAGCAACAATAGAGGAAAATTTAATGCTTAACCCCTAAGTGCCTAAGCCTTTCCAAGGGTGTTTTTCCTATGAAAAAAGAGCATAGGAGAGTAGTTATCCCCCCATGAAGCAAAAAAAAAAATTCTCAAAATCTGACCGCATAGATGTTTCTAGAGCTTGCTTGTTAGTATGTATACCAATTTTGAGTATAAAATTCAATAGGAGTTGTGAGATTATAACAAAAGAAAAGTATGCAGTCTATTTTTAGTGTGCTGTCCTTCCCCACTATGTTGCTGAAATTTGCATATAAAAGTTTTTTGGGATGGGAGGTGACATGAACAACTACAAATAGTGTTAGTACACTAAAATGCACTTTCAAAAAACTTAATTTCACATGAAAAGCTATCAAACTCATTATACAATCGACCTTGTAATTGTTGGAATGCAATTTTGTTTGATAAGTGGAAATTGCAAAAAACTCCAAATCAACACTTGCATGTTTAAATTTTCAAACGGTGAAAATCACGAAAACACTTTACTCTTTCCATTGGGACCATTTTCAAAGCAAATGAATATGCACAATTTTTTAGATCTCAAATCAAGTGAAATTGATGAGCTTTGTTCAAAACCGAGAAATGAAGTAAAATTGGCAAGCTTTACTCTTCACTAATGGTACATATATGTAATTGAGGACCTCTAGAAAATCAAATATTAACCTTTTTCAGTGAAAAATGAAAGTTTTCAATAGTTAACCCTCAAAACTGCCCGTAAAATTTTTTTAAACGGTCAAACGTTTTTAATTGCCCACTGCAAAATGAGCCTGAAATTTTAGGTCGACCATATATGGTCGCCCAGGCAGTTAGGGGTTAAGCAAAATATAATAAAATCTTAGAGGTTCTTTTAGGACTCTTGAGCGACCCTTTGGAAGCTTGATTTTTTCTCTAATGTCCTTCATAGTAATAATGGGACTTCAAAGGTTAAGACTAATTTGTATCTTTTGAACTTGATTTCTTTGACCAAAATATTTGGAGAGAAGAATTTTGATAATATGCGTGGTCCTAGCTTAACACAAGAATTTACAAAAATAGTTGAAAGGATGAAACAATTATGTTTTGAAGTGTATAGGTCTATGCGACAGGGTAGCAATTTATTATTTGTGCAAGCTTCAAACTTTAGGTCCTTAATCTCTAAAATTCTATGGCTTTTGCCATAAAATATAATTTCTTTATAAATTGAGTCTTTCATTTAAAGAAGAGTCGTATAATGCATCATAAAGTATAAAATATTCTTTGTATAGTGACTATAGTCCAATTTGAAAAAATATAAATATGTTAGAATTTTTTTTAATGAAAGCATTTTACTTTGAAAATGTACCAAATATACAATTTGGGTACATTTCCTTAATACTTCATAAGCGGTTATGTTAGAAACAACGTAAGACCTACTATATGATACTATATAAATGTTGGAGCTAATAATTAAAATAATATTCAAGTTAGTACAACATTACATTTTTGTAGATTACTATAATAAAACTACTATATGGTACATTTTAATGATCCATACTACATAATTTGTAAACCTATATAAAGGATAATCTAAAAGAGGCAAGAAAAATATACATGAGGATCTTCCATTTTCCATCTACAAATAGGCAACATCTAAATGAAAAACATCTCATTAAGTCATTTTGGATTTTTATTTGATCATTTACTCCAACTCAGATTTGTAGCGGGCATTTTTTAAAGAATGTTGCATTGTGTTCAAATAAGAAGGCAAGATGTAGCTGTTGGAGCATCTAATATGATACTACTTGTGCAATTTTTAGTTTCCGTGGGTTTTCCTATTGTTATATACAATGTTTTTTTTATTTACGCATCTTTTTTCTTACATTTTTGTACAAATTTATTACTTAGATGCTTCAATTTCATCAAAATAGTCATAAAATGGAGGTTTTGGGTTTAGAATTCAAACATTTATTTGGATGAATGAGAACTCAATTTATGTGAATGAAATTTTGTGCTAAAACATTTCTTGTTCATCATCCATAATATGAACTTTAGAGCACTAGGGGTTTGAATGCATATGAAGCATTCACTTGTTAAACATGTGCTTCAATTGTAAGTTGGATCCTTCTGTGAATTCAAGTGATATTAGTATGGATTGTTAATTTTGTTGCAAGAAATGTATGTTTTTATCATTGTTAGTGAATCTTTGTCGTGTTGCTAGGAATCTACTATAATTGTTTGTAGCATTCCAATTTATGGTGCAACTAGTATCGAGACTTTTAATAAACTCAAGGTAACAAAATTAAAATTAAAAATTGAATAAGAATTAACACTAGTAGAAATATGACCTTGGAACACTAGACTATAGTACCAAAGCTTGAGCACCAAGCTAGTGCTCATATAGCTCTAGAGCACCAAGCTCAAACACTACAGTCTCGTGCTTCAAGGTCACATTTCTACTAGTCTAACCATATGGAGTTATAAATGTACGGTAGTTAAATTAGATATAAATTAGAATATTGGATAGTCATAGGATAGGTAATAAATAATAAATAAAATTGTCTTACAATACTGTGAGTGATTTTTCCGCGTGAAGGAAAACCACCCCTAGAGTTGGTCGAGGGGGAGTGTATGGGATTCTAGACCTACACTGCCTTTCAAACAACGAATTCCTATTTTAAATGCTCAAAATTATCCTAAAAGCCCTAAGACAAATTGGAGGTAGCTCATGTAAAATTATCCATTTAAGTGTCTTAACCTCCAAATTCATTCAAGTATAGACTAAATAGATTGAGATAGTTTCTTATGCAAAAATCTAGTTCAATTGGGCAATTTAGAGTTCAAAATGGTCCAAATTGGGCCTCAAATGAAAATTACAGCACACCACTCATCCATGCAACACCTAGATTCACTATGTATTGACCTTGTATTTCCTAAATTCAACACTAATTCATTTACTCACTCTTTTTGGACAATTTAAGTATTACTCCTTTTTTATCATTCACACTTCCTAACCCTAATTTTAATCCAAATTGGACAACGCTTCCGCACTTTGCCTTTAAACCCTAAAAACGAGACCCGCATTCATGCATCATTTCCTACTCATTAAATCCCTCAAATCCACCATTGGCCTCTAACAACACAATTGGACCTCCATTCATCAATGGCACAACAAAATCATGGTGTAATCATTATTACATTTGAAATATAGCATGGCCCCAATCAAAATAAGAATCTTAAAAGAAAAAAAAAAAGATGAACTGTCACCGCCAAGGGCAGCTGACCTCCCTCCACAAAATTGGCCACCGTTTCTTTGCCCTTGCTCCAAATGGAACGAGCCTAGTCTTGATGGAAAGCTGGCTTCAAGGCCCACCACCTCTCAAAATTTCAGCTCCATTCGCCTTGACAATCCTCCGCAATCGCCCATCAAAGTTGGAGGTTCTCTTCCAATTTCAAAAAAAAACTAATTTTCTTCCCTTTTCCAATCCAATTTCCCATCTGACCTAACTAAACTCATTTTTTCTTCACTCATTTTTCACCAAACAAGTGGACCTACTTCAACAAATTAGTTCTAACATTGATCTTAAGTCATTTTTCTAATCTCCTAACACTTTTGTTCATTTTCCTCACCCATTTTCCACCAAGCTCCCAAAACACATGCACACACAAAAGTTGAGAAAAATTGAGAGAGAGAGGGCTTAGAACCCTAATTTTGCCTATATCCAACACCCTATATCTAATTTTCCTAATCACATTCATTTTCCACTAATTTACTGTTAAAATCCTAATTTACTGTAAAATGCACTAAATTAGTGAAAATCGTGCTACTTTGGTGTAGACTGCATCAATTTAGTGCAAACCCCCCTAAATTACTGTATTTTTCCCAATTTCACTGTTTTTATCCTATTTTAGTGTTTCTAACACTATTCTAGCATTCTAGTAGTAGTTTTAAGTTTACTAACTTGTTTTGTGGTCCTTCATATTTATTATTTTTTGTGGTTTTTTAATTTACTTTTAGTTTCATTCCTACTTGTAATATTGTGGTTTTCATTTTTTTTCATTTTTTTCATTTTTTACTTTCTATTTTTTTGGTTTTTCCTTTTACGTTTTTTATGTTTGGTATTTCTTTTTGGATTCTAGTTTTTTTCTAATGTCATTTTTTATTAGTAGGATTTTGTTTTCATTTTTTTAAACATTTTACCATTTGCCTAATTTGGTTACTTTGCCAAATCTTGCTTAAAGTCTTTTTAGTTTTAAATCCCTATTTTTTCCCTAGATTATTCCCATTAATTTTTCCTAATTGCAGTTCTAGATTTTCAACCTACATTCCTAAAGTTCCTATTCCTATCTCACCAAAACTCCCTAAATTGTAGTTATGGCTTACTCTGGAGTACTAACACTTCCGGGCATGCAAATTCAAGCATAATATTATATTTTCTACAATCTAAAGAGTGAATCAATATGGTGGTTCACAAATACCTTCTATATATTATCTTTTGTATATGGATCATCTAAGAATATTGTCACACTATTTAACAAAGAATGTCTTTCAAGATAATTATGATGAACTAAAAACTCCTTAGATGTTCACACTTTGCCTTCAAAGTTGAATTTGTAGGAAACATTTGAGAAAACGATTAGAAAACCATACAATGGATTCTGCAAACTTAAAACTTCAACACAGATAAGAGCAATTTAAGTTGCAATGCAAAATTGTGATTCAAACTTCTAAAATCCCATTGATATATTTATCATCTTGAATAATAAAGAAGGAATACCAACTTTAGTTCTATGGTAGCAAATGAATTTTATTTATTTTTAACATCCAAAGTATTACAATTTATGGCATGTGGGATTTTGGAAAGATTATGGATCTTTAACCCCTAAAGGACCAGGGGGATTTTCCAGGGATACATTCCAAAAACTGCGACTTTTTGGTATGTTATTCATAAAAGAAAATCAAATTTTTTTTTTGAACTTCAATCGTACTAAACTAGAGTAAAGTATTTTACCAAAGTGTCGAAAAAATTTCAGCCCTTTTCACCGTGCGGATTGAAAGATTATAGCATTTGAAGTGAGAAAAAAAACTTTTTTTCAATCCTGCGGAACAGGGTCAGCAGACTTCGGGCTCATTTGGAGTAAATTTTTTGTTCTACACAAACATGAGACTTTTGATCATTCTTATGTATATGATATTAGGTTCACTCACACAAAAATTTAGAAGAAAATATAGAGTCTAGCTTATTCTAAATCACCTTGTAGTGCAAGGAGGTTAAGTGAATTGGCAATACACTAGTCATTTTTTTGTGCAATGAGGAAATATTTTATTTAAAATCCAAACAGTGAAAAATTAGAGACATACATTTGGAATATTTGGAAAAAATTTCAAAAATTTTGACTTCACTAATTGCAAGATAATAGGGTTTGAAGTTAGAAGAAAATGTTTTTTCATGAAACTACCCCAACATAGCTAACAAAGTTTGACTCCTTGCAGAATGTGATTAGACAACTAAAATTTATATTTGTTTGGACAATTATATGCCATATTTTGTTAGTTACATACATGTCAAATTTCAAAACTTCATGATCTTTTTTGCAAAAGATTCTCTAAAGATTCCCAAATTGCCCAAGCTGCCCGAAAAGTTCAAGGCAACAAAACTTTTGATCCGGGCACCTGATCGGAAAAAAAATTAGTTTTTTACGAAGGAAGCACATGTTTACACATTGTGTTCAAATTTCATGAACATCCAACCGAAAATAAATTTGTAGGAATCTACCCGAGATTTCTTGCCTACGTTAAAAGGACACTTGGTCCTTTAGGGGTTAATTTTAATGACGTTGGGACAATGTGATGGTTGGAATCATGTTTTGACATTTCAATGTGAATTATTTGACCCATGCTTTAGATCGTTTGCTTTAGATTTTGGAATGTTAAGAATTTTCATGTTCATTCAAAATAATTTTGTGAACTTTTTAAGCTCTAATTCTTTTTAGTTAAACTTATATTTATTTTTATAACATATTTTTTAGTTACATTATAGTAGTGAGGGCATAAAAATAGTGCCACTATAAAAAAAAATTCTTGTAAAAACTAGTATACATCACAAAGTTCAGAACCCATGGATTGTTAGCAATTTCCATGCAGTTACTATTGTTTCATCGGTGCGTACATTTATTTGCAAATTGTTGCATCGTTTCTATGCACAAGATAACTATGAAGAAGCAACACTATTTTCTGACCTGTATGTATAATGTGACTTCTTCACTTTAATCCCAGGTGCGGAAAAGACACAATTTAGGCGTTAAACACCATTATCTTTGTCGTGCATTTGATATATATTGAAGTACACTAAAAATTCATGACAATAATGTCATTTCTATTTGTAACGCAACAATGTTGATTGAATATGAAAATATAAACTGAAATTGATTTGGGTGTATATTAATGAGATTTTTTAATTTGAAAATTGAGTTAATATATTCAACATTATAGCTAAAAAACAAACAAGAAAATCAACGCACAAAATTGTCTATTGTAATCCATACAGTGTAGTGGCTGTGAATCTTACAAACCGAAATCTTTGAAATATTGTCAATTGCCATTCAATTGATACCACTGATTGATAAATGAAAGCATAAAATCATAAAACTATAATTCAAAGAGAATTACAATTTTTTTTTGAAAGGTTGGAAATTTCAGAAGACACAAAAATTCTCATGTACAATATGGTGCAAGAAATGTAAACTATATTAGTATTGAAAGATAGTTTGACATTTACACTATGTTTTACAGTATTCATATTACAACTACAAACATTGCACTACATATTATACAACATATTGTAATAAAAACTAAAGTAAGGATAAGTCACTATCAAAATTCAGAACCATAAAGTAAGTAAATTGCCAAATGAGACACTTGTAATTGCAAAATGATGTCTTCAACTAGCTCCTGGTGCTCCCTAAGTTCCGTTGGCTCCAATGCATGGCCACATAGGTTTCTTTGCACATAATTCAACAAAATACATGGCAATTTAGATCTGAACTACAATCATCCAAAAGAAAAAAATCATCACCATAATGAAGAAATTGGAATTGAACAACTTGTACTTCTAGTAGTATTCAATTACTTGCGATTTTATGATCTATAATTTACAATCTAAACCTTCTTGGGATAAAATTATAGATTGAATTTCACCACTTATATTCTATTTAGTTGTTGAACATTGCATACACATGCAGAAGACAGTATGTATAATTCTTCCCTACCATCAAACGCAAAGAAATAGACTTCCTTGAATTCACAGCAAATATGTAGCATTGTAGCACAGTAGCCTCTTTATGAGAAAGCTTACATTGAATAGTATAGTCGATATTGCTTGAACAACCACATCATTGCATCCTTCGAGTATGGTTCTAAAGCAAACCAAGTCATAAACATCATGACCTAATAAATAAGGTAGAAGATTCCACTCCATGTGCTTCCTTTACCAAAAAGCAATAATGTCGCCTAGTGCCATGAAGTAGCAATTTCAAAACAATGGACGATGTTAATGTTAGAAAATGGGAACATACCTTATTCTTATCCTTTTGATGTACATGGTCCAAATGCGCTTATTCAACTGTGTGGTCTTTAAGAAAATAGCACAGTGGCTTAGAAATTCATAAATATTTCAAGGAGCAATGAAAAACAGCAAAACAAATCTTACCTTGTTAATTTTTTCATACTCATATTCAAAATTAATTCTCAACTATTGTGGATAGGACATCTCCATACTTTGATAATTTATGTACTTCGCTTACCTTAGAAACATTGTTGTCTACAATCACAATTAAGATCATTATTGCTTCACCAAACATTCAGTGAAGCATGGTTCAACTTAGAAAGTACAAAGAATCAATAGACTTTGTGCCTATTACAAAGTTCTTATACATAACTCACCAACATTTTTCTCGGTAGCATTTTCTTCTATTCCATCTTTCTCCACCACAAGGATTTTCTGCATTTGCCCACTCGATCGAATTATGGTTTGTTCCATCATCTTCATTTGCCGATAATGCCACATTTGATTTCCAGGATCCAATGACCTCCCCTCCATGGCCAATTCCAACTGCAATACATAACCAAAAATATCAAAATTATTACCACACATGATTAAGTCATCTTAAACTGTTTGGAAATATGCAATGAACGCGTACCAATATGAAGTCAATCTACAAATACACTTTCAATTAAGCATTTGAAGTTGCTGATTTTGTAATATGCTATTCAAAAAGTGCATGATAAAAAACCATAGATATTAGATTCTGTCACTTGCCAATAAGACATGAAGAAATTAACACACGCTCATAATAGAAACCATTTAGAAAGGGCAATTATGATGCTTTTAGGTACACTTACCTTATAACTAGAATCCATTGAAGTATTTCGTGTCCACCATGACTTCAATCATAGGCTAAGTTGCAAAACTGAATTTCTATAAAGAATAGAACCAATTATTGACACTATAATGCACTATAAAAGGACTAACAGTGCAACCACTAGCCATGACTAAATCACTGAAAATGCCAACAATTATATTGTCAAAAGAACAATTACAAGAACTTACCACATGGAAAAAAAATCCGGCTTGTTCAATAGTGACCTCCACTGGTTCAAATGGATCAAAGTGTGAACCTTTCATCACCAATGCAATAGCAGCATGTACAGCCACACTTCCAAATGGATCATCTTCATTCATTCGCCAAACATCATTGCCTTTGAGGTCCTTCAACTTCAGCAGCCAAACATCAATCTCTTCACTTCTTCCTCGCCGGTTTTTTGGTTTAGGAACTCCTAACTGATCATAAAGCTCAGTTTGAAGCTTCCCTGTGATTTTCCCCCGATAATCTCTCAAGTAACAGAGAATGGGTTTTTGCAATCCCATCTTTCTATCAGTTTGACTACCCCAATGTTTTTGAAACAATCTAATGTTTGCACAATCAGTGGCACTTGCATTGAAGGCAGCTAGTACTTCATCTCTGATGGTGTTGTACTCTGGATACACGGAACTTGATTTCTGAAAGCCTAGAATGAGGTTCCGAGCAATTGCAAGCATTTTGTGCTGCAATTCAGAAGCCACGGATTCAACTGCTGTTAGTTTCTTCATAACCATTTAATGTGAATGGAATCTTGCATTGCATAAATGAACATTTATATTTTCAGCACTATGTACCTAGTGAACAAGCATAGTTTAGTAGTTCCTTCATATGCAATAATATGGATTTTTTAATTTTTTATTAGGTATTCCACTTTAGAATTGTAAAATACACATTTGTAGTTAAGTTTTAAAAGAAGAAAAAAATTGACAGTAGAAAGAAATGTGTGTACTTCTCATAGTCTAAGACGTTGGTTCAAATTTTAGACCTCAGAAATCTGAGCAACAACATTTAATAACTTGTAGAAGTTCTACAATTTCATTTCTAACAAACTGAATGCTATTTTTTTTACAAAGACTTTGAAAGCTACATATTGAATAGACAACCATAGGCGACTTACTAGAAATTCCAAAAGCAATCCCATCCAATTCAAATTCATTGTATAGTCGCTTAAAAAATTAACATGAATATGATAAGTGTTTGTAAATTGTGAGCAATAAATTTTCTTTGGAATGGAAAAGACATTTGCCATAAACAAGTACAATGCACATACCTTTATGTATGGCCAATCCACAAATTCAGGGATAGTTCTTGTGAGCTCAAGTGCAAGCTGCACACTTTCGCTCAGAACCATCACTTGCTTGCGCTGCTCATCAGAAATTTGCTTCAAGTTCAAGATCATCATGCGCTCTTGGGCGTTTAAATTACTTTGACTAGGAATATCTTGTTGTTCAACATTATCATCTGAACAAATAAACTTAAAGTCAATGGTTTAGTGCAATATAATCTTTAAGATTTGGTTTAGGATTTTATAAAATATACAATATGCTTTGTCTAAAACTTCTATAAAATAGGATTTGGAATTAATAAACCATAAGAAAGTAGCATGAATGAAAGTAATTGATGGGGAGGAACTACATCCTTACCTTACGGAAAACTAACTTAGTCAAGCAAACTGGGTCAGGGCACATTGTATCATTCGTTTCATTGGAATTAGATAACTTTCTATTCTGCCATTTATTTCCCACAAAACTTTATTGCATTATTATGCTTGAAATTCTACAAAGCACTTTCCTTGTACATTTTCTGAAATATATAAATTTCATGGCTTCGCCATTCTTGTATATAGATTAATGGATACAAGCAAGCACCTTGTCTCTTTATCAAGTTTCTATGAAATATTTTCTTCACTAGGAGTGCACTTACTTCGTGTGAGCAATTCTTGAACTTCATTAGGGTTCTCCGAATTTCTTGTGTTGCTGCTCTCAATTGCATCCGCTGGAGACACTATGCGCCGTCGAATAGCACCACGAACTACACCGCCGGTCACTCTAGTATATGGTGTTTGAAATATGTAAGGCCCGGTCATTTTGAATGCTCACCTGCCAAATTGCAATTCTAAAAATAAAATTGTCACAGAAAGCAACAAATCTTGCATACAAATCTACACATACTTCATACCTTACAAGGACAGAAAATTGATTGTGTTCAATGAGCAGAAGATAATAATGCAATAAAGTTTTGCTACCTATACAAGTTGTAAGCATTCAATTACAAACAAATTTGCATACCTCTGATGTCTGTACAAACACTCACACTAGAAGTTCTGTTACAATCCCACCTGTAGAATTGTTGTATAAAATTATGACAACGATGAATTGGGCAAAGCAATTCCGCATATGCCAGTTAGTTCCAGACTTTGTTCACTAGTTCTTAAGTGTTACTATGAAGCTAATACACGCCGTACCTCTCAATTCTACAGAAGAACACACATCAGAAGTATTGTTATAGTCGCACTTGCAGAAGTGCTATAGTCGCACTTGCAGAAGT
This sequence comes from Antitrichia curtipendula, assembly GCA_951230915.1. Lineage (NCBI taxonomy): Eukaryota > Viridiplantae > Streptophyta > Bryopsida > Hypnales > Leucodontaceae > Antitrichia > Antitrichia curtipendula. The sequence continues at coordinate 18,184,902 of OX579638.1, read as the reverse complement.
CTACATCTAAAATGTAACAACTATAAACTATATAAACCAATTCTACAGAGCATGCAAATTCGGCGGCCCTAATAGTGCCATCATTAAGTTTCTGCCGCCTTTAGATACAGTCATGTACACTTTTCCAACCCTGTCCTTTTTTATTTCCATCCATGTAGTACCTACATCTATATCAATGAATGCAAGTGTTGACGATTATGAAGAACCTCCTCAAAAATTCTGTTCAATTAGGATGAAGTTCGTTGGAATTATGACTTCTTCATGTACAATTTGTAGAGCTCTCTTTGAATGGGCAGCCTATGCACTTGAAGCACAAATTTTAAAGCCACGTATACTATGTGCCAATAGTTATTACACTAGAAGTTATAACAAGTTTCTATAACAAAAACTTAGTTCTTTAACAAAGTACGTTTTTTGAGGAAAAAGGCATTTTCACTAGGTATATCTTCTGGATAGCAATTAAAGAACCAAAGTTCATAACTCGGCCATAGTTGTCTTCTATACTAGCATCACACTCTTGCAATCATATAAAATTACATACAATAAGAATTTATATAGGTGGATATTCTATGTAACCTCCATATTTATCGCACCACCATAAAAATCATAACTAGGAACTAGGAATTAGAAAATTATCAATCAATACACCTCATTCGAACAACATGACATGAAAATTCAGCCAATTACAGAACAAGTAATCTTCTAAGGAATAGAACTTAGACGATTGACACTACAATATGATGCAAATTAAGGAAATCAACAAGATTGAAAACTTAACTATACAATATACATCAAAGGTCTCACTCAAACAATAATAAAAATATTTTGAATAGCATAGAAAATGTCAAACTGCATAGATGTAATTGCACCTAACAACACTTGTGAACTAATAAAAAACTACGGCAGCTCCCTTGCCTCTGTTGGCATCCTGCAATGCATAAAAAAGTATGAGAAAGCAAATTTCAACCACCCAAAATCATGCACATTGGATGACTCAAAAATCACAAAAATAAGAATCTTAAAGTACTCACGTCCAAATAAACAACTTACCCGTTCATCAATATAGCGCTTTCTTGCTTGAAAATAAGTTTCCACAAGTTTGCCAATTGGATTCTTCAGTGCTTTACATAATTGAATAACAAAAGGACGATGTTGGACAAAAGCCATCCCAAGAACTCCTACTGGCTTCGGAGATGTTGTGCAATGCACAGTGGTCTTTGCATTGCAAATAAATGCAGCTCCATTTCCGCAATGAAAATGGACTTTGTACTCAGGCAACCAAAACTGAGGTTGTTCCTCCAATTCCACTTCTCCATCTACAAGGACATAATTGTCAACAACATTTATTTTGTTTCAGTTAATCAAAAATTATACTTTCCAAAAATATATGAACTTCATGTACTACAAAATGGAATGAACTTCAAGAACTTGAAGAAAGTTGAATACCGTACTTGGATGCAACCAAACGATAATGCCAAAACCATAATCCTCTGGATCGTCATGAGGTAAACAGCTATAATCTCGTGTGATAGCAAAGGAAGTGAAGGGGGTGCCCCCAAAATGACCTTCCATAGTACTAAGGCCCTCATTTACTAAGACTTTTTTGAAGTTTGCCATGACTTCGGGAAATGCAACTTCAAAATACGAAGTCATCTTCTTCACAAATTTCTCAGACAACGCATATAGCTCGGGATATGGTTGTACAAACCTGCATTCCAAAATGCATATGAAATGTACATGAGACCTTTGCATCATGTATTACAAATATATCTAAAATTAAACTAATGTTCACACCATTAAATAAAAAATCTTGAAGAAGAATGCCAAACTCACCATCCCAATTGACAATGTTCGTACATGCCGTACATAACCATCTTCGTGCATGAAATTCTTTTTCCACGTTTGATTGGCTTCCCCAATTGCTCTAGAATAGAAGCAATGCCATATAGTTCTCGGATGTCTTTTTTAGGAATCACATCCTTTCTAAGAATTCCAATCGAATTCTTAGACAATGTTGTACTTTCTTGAATGGAAATTGAACCATTCACCTGTATGAAATTCACTTTATCTTTCTGAAAATCATAGGTATTTTCGAAAAATTTCTTCCTCCTATAAACCTGTCAATAGAAATTATGCATTGTCATTATGAAAATATTGAATAATATTTAGTAACCCCAATAATAAGAATTGAACAACAATTACCACAATGTATTTTTTCCTTCAAGAAAAAGGTCCAGTTTTATATAATTTTTGTAGAATAATAAAAAATTAAAAAAAATTAAATACCAAAACTAAAGTGATGCTTGAATTGCAGACCTTAGTAACCTCAAGAATTGGATGCTCCGGAGTTGGTGGAGGAAGAACATGCGTTGCTTTGAAGTGTTGCTCCATTTTCTTGAAGCTCAATTCCATCTTCAAGTTGCATGGCACGCACATGTATTTAACATTCCCTTCGTGAACAAGCACAATGCCCCAAGCCTCCAAAAAAAATTTCTTCTCAAAAAGATCTTGCAGTTTCCTATGTTTTTTCCCCGCTTCATGCCTTGCAATATGTGTTTCCTCATATGGAAGAGGAGGGCATCGACATATGTTGCATTGAAATGGAGGAATAACTTCTGATCCATTTCTCTTGGTCACCATGTCTCCTGTAAAAATATGAATATCAAATCAAAACCAACCACAATACAATTCAAAAAAATTTGAACCTACTAAGTGACTAGTCTTTATGTCAATCTGCATGTATTATTTTCATTACAGTCCCAATGATGTGGTTGATGTTGAAGAAAATAATGATATGATTAAAGGAATACTCAATTTAACCAAAACAACAATTGCACAACTCAACCTAAATATACTTCTGTCATTCTCCTTTTCATGACATGATTGATCTCAAAGAGAACAACGATGCGATGGAAGACATAATGAATCAAACTATAATTGGATCCATACAAGCAAACCTAAATATACTCTTCTGATTCGACTCTTCATGACGTGGCTGATCTCAAAGAGAACAACGATGCGATGGAAGGAATATTGAATCAAACTCTAATAGTACCTATACAACCAAACCTAAATATACTCTTCTGATTCGACTCTCCATGACATGGTTGATCTCAAAGAGAACAACGATGCGATGGAAGGAATTTTGAATCAAACTCTAATACTACCTATACAACCAAACCTAAATATACTCTTCTCATTCAACTCTTTGTGACATGGTTGATCTTAAAGAGAACAACGATGTGATATAAGAGATCATGAATCAAACACTAGCACATCATATCCAAATTGAACCTCCTAACAATACAAAAGCAGTGCAATTTGTAGGATCAAAGTGATATTAGACATTCTAAATTCCACCTGTAGAATTGGAAAGGCTTGCTCTTGAACTGCAAGTCATCACTTTTTTCGCTCCCACAGCTGCCTTCTTCACGGAACCCTGACTTTCTTGCACCGAGATTCTCTTCATCATGAACGAGGCAATGGGAAGTTTCGTTCCTCAGACTTCAAAGGCACGCAGCCTTTTCTTGTCACAGCCCAATCCTTGAAGTGATCTACAACGTCATTCTCCAAGGAGTCAGCACATGTAATCTGCAAATCAATGTTGAGCTTTGTAAAATCATTTACTACGTTCTTTAATCATATAAGTTAGTATTGGAAGTTACTGTAACCAACTATGAGCCTAATGTGTGCACCTAATCAATATCAACGAGCATAATGTGTACTAACCTCTTTGACAATCCACGCTAGCTTCTCAAAAAAATGTGGTCCGTTTCTAGCTCTGGCAAAAAGTGCATGACAACGCTCCTCAAACCACAACCGATGCACACGGAGCGGTGAAGGAGAGTATGAGGAAGACGGAAAGGAAAGGAAGGCGATGAAATCAGATTTGCAATAGCAGCAGCACCAGACAAGTGGGAGGGGGAGAAGCTCCTTCGGCGGGGACAACCTACTTGACCAGCCCTTGGATGAGCAATTTCTGAGCCTCCAATTTCAAGCCTCAGATCTTGTTGTATATAAAATACATGTACACAGTCTCCGAGCTGGTAGCATCATCTTCTGAAGAATTTGAGATGCTGCAGCTACAGAGTCTCGCTCTGGGAAAGACACATCTACAGACTACGCTCTTCGTGGCATGTTCAAGCGACTTTTCTCAAGTACATGGAAAAGTAAGGCCAGTCCAAATCAATATTTTAATGATTCTCAGCTGCAATCGTGCAACGATCACCACATCCAGATTAGAATCAACATCTTCTCCAAACCTCATCAAATTCATGCACCAATTTATACCAGCATAACATGCCCACTAAGCCATAAAACTTGATTAAACCTAATTTATCAGGTCAACTAGAACTCAAATCTTTTCTTTCATCGTGTGAAGGCAGAAAAAGTAGAAAATCCGAACACTCCAACCTTGGTCATAAACCAGACATGAATGAAAGAAAAAAACAACAGTTGCTTATTTATAACTCTGGATTGGCTTGAATTCAAATGTGAACCATTATTTTAGAGATTGCTTGCAGTGTGACAGAGTCCAAACAAAATAGGATTTTGATGATGCCCCACTTGTGGGTAGCAAGTGCAAATGTCCAGTTTAGGATGCTCAATTGCAACCTATGAACTCCAACCAAAGAACTTTTTTATTTTAGATTCAACAATGGCAATAGCATGCAAAAATGGTAAAAAGAAATGCAACTGGAGCTATTAGAGGCCTCCCACGAATGTCATCCAAAACTTGTATTTTATATTTATCCCACTTGTAGGAAATGGTGACAAAATCAACCCTAAACCAACAAATGTTTGTTGGTTCAAGCACAGGCGGACAGAAGTAGTCAATTTTCACAGCTTTTTGTGGAGTATTGAACACAAGCTCTTTATTTGTTGTTGGTCTGGACACAGCTGTAGTGAACAAATTCTTAAATGTATCTGTACTAGTTAGTTAGTAACACTATTGAAGTGGCAGACCATAACACATGGACATTGCATTCAAAGTCAGAAGAGGTTGAGAAACACCTATTCAAATTAACATTCATGAATTCACCTCGACTTTTGCACTAAAGCAACGGCAACATCCTCACTATCAATGAATTTGAAGACAACTCTATTGAACCTAATATTGATTTCTTACCACTCTATAGTTTTTGGTTTCACTTGAAACCCAAAACCTAAGATAGTATTATTGCCATGACTGAATGAATCATGCTCTTGTAACAAATTAGGGTTTCTGACCTATGAACTGGTGGAATAACCTCAACGGAATCACGCTCTTCTACAATTCAGGGTTAATGATTCAGAAATTGGTGGAACAATCTCAGTAGAATGACATTCTTATACAATGAAGAGTATGTGGTTGGTGAGTTGATGCAATAATTTGCACTGAATAACGTTGTTGTCAATGTAAGGTTTACGATTGCGAAATTGGTGGAATGATAGTGCAGCAATCTCCATTTACATTTTTCGTACAAACACCCCTTGCATTGAAAATGAAGGGAATTTAGGAAGTACGTGATTCCAGACAAGTAATCTAATAGTTTTCGAGAAGAGGACGACAATTATCCTGCACGGAAAGCATGCACTATAGCTCCGGCAGAATCCAAAGCAAATTGCGCTCCCCATATGTACATTGCTGTGGCGACAGTACTTGCATCCGCTCGTTCAAGCATCAAACTTGGTTAGAGCCATGAGCATTATTCTGCAACATACATTTGTACAGAAACTTAATGAACTCTCAAAAAGCTCAAGATGTGCGTAATACTAATGCCTTACAAAGAAAAAAATGCTCTCAGTAACAAAAGTACAAAACCATACATTCACTAACGTAACCAAGCCAAGCATTTTGCCAACACCGCTCGTCTTCACTCTCTAGCATCTACAGCATTCCAGCAGAAACCACCCCGGCCAGCAAGACCTTAATCCACTACATCAAGCTGTAAAAACAAGCCACAAATCCATGGACACGCACTCCGCTACTTTCCAACCTTATAGAGTGCAGTCCCAACTTCGTGGGGGAGGGGGAGCTCATGAAAGCTCTAAGTGTTACTGCACACAAGGGTTATAAAATGCTTGCAAAAACAAGCTGTCAAGTACATGGCAAACAAAAACTACAACAACTCATGATTCTACAATGAAGATGGATCGAACTATTGGAAGTTGGCAGCGACTTAGAGATTGCAAGGGTTTATAGAAGAAGACCGTTGCAACGACACGCCATGCCAACTCCACAGTGGGAGGGGATTTCGTCATACCTGGCCTGATGTATAGATTTGAGACTAGTCCAGGGAGCTGTATGATCTTTCGCCGCAGTCGCTACTTCCACGCCACGCTTCCAATGCTGAACCGGGACTTGAAGAATGAGAAATTTGCTGCAGCGTTTGTCACCCCACGCACATGCGGGGGTTTCTGCCCCCAAGCCGCCAATCCGCCTGGCCAGGTGGTGCGAGCTGAGTGGGGGGGCCGGACTGGAGCAGGGGGACTGCACTGTGCATCCCTGCCATGCATCCCCTGCCTGAAATCCGCGGCGGGTTCTTTGAATTGGCTGGGTTGAACTGACCCCTCGCTTGTCCCCCCCAGAAAACCCTGAAATTTTTTATTTTTGAATATTGCTTCCCCCCCTGCCTTGGTCTCCACCTCGAAAGCATCCAATGTCCTTCATGACCAATAAGTTAAAGCCATTTTCCCACCCCAGCCTAAGTGCTTGCGTGGTTGTCTAGTTTGATAGAGATGTTTGCAAGACTTGTTCTGATCTAGCTAGCCTTGAGAAGTCTGAATTGTTTGTAATAAGAACATCTCTCATTCATCCAAAGCCGTCGTTGAATTTTTTTTTTTTTTTTGAAACAACTGAAATGAAGAGATTGAATCTTTCAGAGACAACCTTCCTCTATAGGAGGAGGCTGTAAAATGGCTCATGCTTTAAGAACCACCCCTACAAAAGGCTCTAAAACAGTGCACATGGGTGTTGAAATGGAATTAACTTTTTGCGATGAGGAACTGCCATCCCATGTGAATGATTTTAGGCTATGGAACAAGTGAGATGGTTCATTATCATGATTGATTTTACTCACAGTAAGAGCCTAAATCTGGTAAGGTCTGCAAAATGGCTTTGAAATGTCTAGAAATTGCAAAAACACCCATCTGTAGCTGAACTCTCTTTTACTAAAATGCCTCTCAGTCACTCAGAACTTCTTGGATTGCTCTGAAATTTTAACCCCTAAAGGTTTTTGACTATGTTTTCACCAAAACCGCTTCAAAACTGCCATTTCTAATACTAGTGCCAAATTTTAGAAAAAAATTATTTTTGGACACTTGTAACCGTAGGATCTTGTAGTAAACTTGTTTAAGAAGATGTAGAAAAAATTTCAGAATTTTCCACCAAGTAGATTGCAAGATATGAGCGTTTGAATTGACAAAAATCCTTTTTTTGTCCCTGCGAAAAAACGGGCAGCTGCCCTTCACAAGGTCACATTTGTATGAAAAAATGTCCAAAATGATGGTTACTCTTTGGTTTTATTCTTCAAGGCAAGTTGGCTACATGCTTGAAAATTTTCAGATCATTTGGAATTGTAAAACATATAGGAAAAAAATAGTAAGTAGGAAGAGGTAGAGAATGATTCAAAACACTAAATTGTCAAGAATTTATTTATGAAATTGAAAAATGTCAATCCCAACGATTGTAATGTTGTAATAAACAATCTACACCCAATGTTTTTATTTTTTTTCAAAAATATTGAAAATCGAGTTAAATAAAGGACTTCAAAGTTTATTTTAGAGTAGAGATTCCATAACTACCCTCAAACTAAGAATCCTCATAACTTTTGACTCATTGATCGGAATAGAATGATTCAAAGCCTCCCACGTACATATAAATCTAAAGAACCAATTTCAAATTTTAGTTTTTTTTAAAAGTGATTTTTAAAGAAGTTTTTTTTGCTGTCCCGGCTGCCCGCCGAACAATGAAAATGACATATCATGCAATAACTTTTTAACCATGTGTTCAAAAGTTACGAAAATTGTTGGACCTTAAAGCTACTCCTCGGGCACATCTTATGTGAAAATTTCAAAGAAAAAAAAGAAAAATTCCGGTCATAGTGAGCTGCCCAAAATCGCTATGTTGTCAAAAAACGGTGTTTGGTCCTTTAGGGGTTAACCACACAAACTAAACTAGTATGCGCAACTTCTCCAAAAACTTTTATTGGAAACGGACATTGTATGAAGAAGTAACAAGCTGCCAAAGTTCACTGTAAATAAAAAATGTCGGGATTTTAAAGTTTGAATTGCTCCCAAACATTCAAGACAACTTCAATTGACATGAAAAATTTTCCACAACAACAACACTTCAAGGCAAACATAATACGACAAATTTTATTTAAAAAAAATTTGGATGAAGGAGATACAAGCCCCCGAAGTTGCAGTCATGAAATGCAATTTGAAGGAGTCAAATGGAAACTGCGAACTTAGATTGGCTTCCAAAAAATCAGTAAATCTTGGATTCACCTGAAAATTTTACCACACAAACTAGAAGAAAGAGCGCAAATTCTCCAACAAATTTTATTGAATTTGAACATCGGATGCAGAAGTTACAGCACTTCGAATCAGAGGATGTAGTTTGCATGATTATTAAATCACTAGAGAATTTCTAAATTTCTGACTTGTGTTGGATGCTTTAAAAGCTTTGCATGAACGGTTTTACCCATCCTATTAATTGGTTTTTACAAGCACTTGATCTTTTCCAGCATGTTGTCTTGTTCATTATTGCAGTATCTAGGAACAAGAATAGAGCCCTACTAACATTAGCCTTTAAAAATTTGCTGTAATTTCATTCTGACTCCAAAATTTCTGAAAAAATCAGCAGAGCGCCATCTTCAAATTCTCTTCCACTGAAAAAAAGGGCAAAAAAACTGAAGTCCTCCAAGATCTCGAAAAAGGCCTGATTTCCCTTAGATGGGCGCTTTGTGGACCTTCTACCTTATGATCAATCTGACAAAATTTAGATACATACCATCATTGTACAAGCCGGTGTATGACATGAGTGTGCAGAATTTTCAAAAACAATTTGGTGTTTGAACCCCTAAAATCCCGAGGGTGTTTTCTGCCAAAAACCACTCAAAACTATCACTTCTGTTGTATTCACTTAAGAAAAACATATTTTTTGTTTTTTTGGAAATTAAACCGTAGGATCTTGTGCTTAACTTGTTTGAGAGCATGTAGTAAAAACTTCATCAAATTTGACCGTACAGATTGGAAGATATTAGCATTCAAAGTTGAACAATTTTTTTTTTTCAATAAGATGCTTAAATTGCCCAAAAAACTAAGATTGTCTATAACTTTCTCATCCCTAGTCCAAATAGAACGAATCAAATCTCCACGTATAGGTAAAAACATAATCTTTTAGGAACAAAATTCAAATTTTTTTTTTTTGACTTTTTGTAATTTTTTTTGGCTGCTCGCCAATCTGCATTTCTTGCTCATTGTGCCATAACTTTTTCATCCGGCATCCGATTGAAACAAAAATCATATATCCACAAAGCTCTTGCAAAGCTACACTACCTCAAAAAATCTCAGAAATTTTCACTTCAAATTGAGACAATAGGAACCTGCCCAGACCCAAATTGTCCCCTGAGGGGACAAAGGGGTTTTTAGGGGTTAATTTCTCACTTACTCTGTTCTGAATTGTTCTGAATGCAAATTGAAGTTGACACACTCGGTCTGGTAGGCCAGGCACATCTTAGTATCAGTTGTGAACATGGAATTGTATCGTATTGTACAGGTGATGTTAACTTATCATAGTACTGTACAATGAGAGAGGTATGGCTCCAAGCAGCTTAACACTGGTACAGTACAATACTCATTTATAGCATCAGTTCTCTCCAATTGAAAGCAATTCTTGGTCCTCAGAAGCCTCCATTTCTAAATAAGGTAGAAGTACCTATTCCTGATAACTTCAACATTTCAGCCGGTACAATATGGAGAAATCTCAAGAAACAACTGAGCTCAATGTATGCAAACATAAGAATGAGGAAAAATGCAAAAAAACAAATATTTAAATTAAGAATGAATATTTTATTTAATATAAATGTGAATTTTTCATTTGGACCCATTCGGATCTCGTAAACTCACCTATTCTTCTTTACTTTGGCACTTCTCCCTACACAAGGAGGGAAGAGAGATGAGTGGGCGACAATGTACAAACAAATAATCTTTCTCAATGAATAGTGCATTCAACTATAATTGTCCACAACAGGTTACCCTAAAAAGTCATGACAGGGGATTGTCCAAAATAGGTACTTCTATCATAGCACAATTCAATGCCCTTGGGTCACAAGCAAAAGCACTTACGACCGCTTTACACCTAGAGGCCAGGCCCATTCCCCTTGAGGCCGATTCCACAAAATTTCGCCCTTTCTGGACTAAAGGCCATATTCAACTACTCATTACAGTAAAATTATAATAGGGGCCAATTCTCCCATATGAAAAGGCCTTGAGGCTAAAAAGTCAAACTAATTCAATAAAACCTACAATTGAGAGAGAGGGGGGGCTGAATTTTCAAGGGTGCTTTACACCTAGAGGCTGGGCCAATTCCCCTTGAGGCTGGGCTAATTGGACAAAATCTAATGTATCTAATTTTTTGAAAAAAATTCATATTTTATATTATAAAAGTTGTTTTAATTGAAATTTGGCATTGGACTCCCATATTTCGTGCACCCATTTCAATGAGTTTGGGCCATATTAGATCATATATTTATGAATAAAAAATTCATTCCATGAAATAGGCCCAACCACTAGGTATGGAGGATTCAGAACGGATTTCAACCTTTTGTCCAATCACAAGTGAGGGTTTGAGGCCTTTGAGAGAGCAAATTGGCTCAACTTGTAGACGTAAAGTGGTCCTTATATAGATTTTTGTTTCATCTCATTCCACGAAGCATAGTGAGGCATGTACACGCATAGTCAACACTACCCAATATACACCAACACTTACATTAGAATGAAAAGCATCACAAAAATATAGATATTGATTACAAAAGATGTATACTGTCAAAACATAAAAGTCTATTTGAATTTAGTGTTGATTTTTTTGGTACACTTCAAGAATGTACTTTGAAAATTCATAACTTATTCATGTAGTGAGCAAATAGTGCATGCTAAAGTATATTGGAATTCCTTTTCAATTCCCTATAAGATCCAATGAGAATAATTGTAAGTGCGCATACCTTACCTTAAGTATTGTAACTCCATTTCATTTGTTTCAAAAATAGAACTAAACAAACAAAACTTAAGTTCATTGCTGAACTCCAGGTGCCAACGAATCTGAACTCAGTCTGGCACAGAAGTGACCAAGTTCTTTCTCCTGAACTTTAGTTACACCCCCCTTCCAAATGAGATCCTCTCTTCAGTTGTGCCCAATATCAGTCTCTAATAAATTAAAGCTCAGCTGTGAGTCCCAAAGTCTCGCAAATCAGTGTTCTGGAAGCTTCTGCCATTTTGACTTGGCATAATGAAGAATATTTGTAATGTTTTTTAATTATTTTTTATAGAATGTTAATTTCCCAATGTTTCTAACAGCAGGACGTTAAAGTGGTCATTCAAAGTTTGTGGTTATAAGGTAAGTTCTTTTTGTTTGTTTTTAAACCAATGAAATGGAATTTCATTGCACAAAATAAGGTACAAAGCACTATCATGAAGTGGCCTAGTGGAGTGAAAGATGCCAGATGGACCAAGGATAGATGATAAACCGGACACAAAATGTTTTAAGGTAAGCTTAGAAGCACCAATAGTCGATCATTTCAGCAATTTTGGAGCAGATGGTGAGGAGTATGAGGTGATGGAAATTTCCCCCGTGCAGGAAGATAGGAAATACGGGGATTTCGAATTTTTCAGAATTTTATTACCAAAATTGAAATTAATGTGAATTTTGGGAGTCACGAAGTGTACTTGTCCCATAGCCAAGGTCTAGAGTCTTCCAATTCCAATCATGGAAGAACTACTTTCCTACTTAGTACTTCCTACTCCCACGCTCATTCTTTTGGACATGTGTTATGATCATATAAGTCCTGATCTTGAAGGACCAAAAAAATACCCATTTCAAGCTTGAGTTCTAACCGAAGGTTGGAAATAACGCACCCTACATGTTGCGTATTGGGTGTGGTTGACAATTGGTGCTTCTACCTTACCCTTGGAGAAAACATTGGAATTTTTTGTTTGCCACCCATGACAGAATTCGGAAACTTGAAATTCAAATTTGGAATCAAAGGCCCCAAGCTAGCTAGGAGAGGTGAAGAATAAAGTAGTAGAAGTAAAGAATGTAGAATACTAAGCAACTACAAAATAAAAGTAATTTTTACATTTATCCCTGGGCTTGGTTGGGGGAAGATAGAGGTAGGACGTAAACTTTGAATGACCACTTTAATGTTCTCTTTATAAATATAGAACATAATTAGGTCGTCAAGTACAGAATTAAGTTGTTCAAGAATTGTGTACAAACAAGTTTGTCTTTATAGGGTGCATATTTGGAAAGTGCACATGGATATGCATGGGTTGTGATTGGTCATGGAATTTTTAAGTTTCATAAAATTTCAAATGGAAAAACCTTTTTTCCGGTGCTCATCCTACAAAATGTGCTCCCACAACTGCATCCTTCTATACAAACCATGCTATCACTTGCATTCAATTACATTCAAAGACACTTGAAGACAAGTTTTCCTACAAAAGAAGATAATTTGAAAATGAGGGTGAATATTTCTATACTGATAAGTTATGTGCACCTAAAATCGTCACTGCACAAATATAACACCAACATTTGGATTGAAAGCAACAGTGAAATCTAGATTTGGATAATGCAAAATGTATACAATCAGAACATAAGAATATAAGAGAGCCTAGTGTCATAGTTTGGTATAGCTTCACACAACATTTCAAAAATTTGTATTTTATTTATAGATTGTCTAATTAATGCATACTAAAGTGTGTTAGAATCCTATTTCATTTGCTAATAAGATTCAATAATAATAACTTATGTCTACTTAGAATATAAAGTATTTTCAATAGCTAATAGTATCAAGCATAGGTGCACTTTAGGACAAGCTCGATGATTAATAATAGACATTAGAGGAGATATGTGTCTCTTTCCATTTATTTAGTAAAGATATTTACTTGTATAGAATTGTACTCTAATATACTTTATATAAAGTATATAGATGCATGTCTTCATATAGTTTATAGCTTTAATCCGTAAAAGACAATCTTTTTTAAAATAACCAAATGAGAGTTTAAGTAGGTCCTTGTACATGAAGAAAATTTTGAATGAATGCTTTTGAAATATTAACACAAAGTATAGAAATGTATCCTGTTTTTGGAAATCTAAATTTTTCCAATAAAGTATCCAAATAAGAAAAGTACATGTCTAAAGTTTTTTTAGTCTAGACTAAAACTTCATGAAGCATGTATAACTGTGATATTATATGCATCAGCTAAAAAAACATATATAATACAAAATATTATTAAAAAAAGATTAAAAATTTGTTGATCTTGTTGGATAAGAGTAACAAAGAAGACTCTTGTAATCTCAAATGCTAAATATTACAATCTACAAAATCAAAACTATTGAGTTGTTTCTATACATCCTCATAATTATCTAGTATAATTTTATATTGTTGAATTTCAAGAAAAAACTTCTTCAGGTCACTTTGGCTCAGTATACTAGAAAATGGCAATGTGACAACCTTTGTCCAAAATATAATATGGTTTTTTAGGGGATAATCTCAATGCATTCTCAATGCTATACAATAGACCATAAATATTGTAGATTTCCATGCTCTTGGAAAAGACCAAATAAATTAAAAGCAAGGCACTCAATGTTAGCTTGTCATTCCAATATCATCATCCATTGAATGGAGTGTTGTAATTATTGATCACTTATCCATGCAATTATTAATAGTTGACAATAAAATTTACATTATATTTTTTGTCCTATTACAACCACGGGGAGTTCACTTAGAGTGTCCATTAGAAACCACATGCGGACAAAACTTTGAACCCCCTATTTACTTTTTGAATTTTAAATAAAACAAAAAACAAAAAATATGAATATATTTTCCTACTTTGAAAGTTTATGTTTTGAATTATTGATATTTTTATTTGTTAATAATAATTAGTTACAAATTTTTGAAGTAAAAAGATACACTGTAGAACTGAAAAATAACTTTCACACCCCTATATTATATAAGAAAAAATTGTCTAAACAATGAAGAAAAAATTCCTAAAAATAACTCTTTGTTGAAAGCTCATTTTGAGTTGAATATTGATTCAATGGTCCTCTAAATGTGTTCTCTATAATTATTTGAGTTGAAAAACATGTCATTTTAGTTCATTTTCAACCTCTTCTACAAATCATTTTACATTTTATTTGGGTTGGAAATTTCGGAAATAGAAACCTATAGTCATTATTAAACAATGCTCAAAATTTTAGGTTGAAATTATCATTTATTAGAAACCACTTGTTTGCACGTGGTTTGTTGTAGTAGCAAAAGTGCACCCCCCGAGATTACAACTTTTTATTTATAACAAATTTCAATGTATCAAAAGTCTAAAACTTACATGACATTTTGTTTACACAAACTCATTTTGTTTTAAGTACATTAAATTTTTTACTTTTACACAAACTCATTTTACACAAACTCATTTTGTTTTAAGTACATTAAATTTTTTACTTTTATTTCAAATTTATGGCTCAATGTGAAAATATTTAATAAAATTACTTCAACCTACAATAATTGTATAAAAAAGGTGAAGTAGAAATTACATCTTCTTTGAGGTAGGAAGTCCAACTAACTTTACATAGGTTGAGACTCAAGGAGAGAAAAAAAATATTCTACCATTGTTAGTGACAAAATTTTATAAACAATTTTTCAAGCTTATAGAAATCAACTTCTGTAGGTTCTGAACTTCCAAATTATTTCATAAAGAGGATATAAGAATTTGGCAATTGGATGCATGGTGATTTGGTTCAAATCAAATTTAAAAAAATCAACAAATAAAGATCAACAAAATTCAGTGCTTTAGCTTAATGCTAAAAAAATGTTATTCCTAAAGTTCAACAGTGATGTGAAGTCCAAAATTACTTTGAAATACAATCTTTCCCAAAGCAAGGCCAAAATCTTCACTTTTTTTTTTCCTTAATGAATCCAACCATAGAATCTTTTAGAGAAGTTATTCAAGTTCATTTCCTAAAATTTGACCTTGTAATCTCAAATCATTGTAAAATTATTGTGCATAAATTTTAAAAACTAGTTTTCCTAACCCTTCTTCTAAAGCAAAGTGATTGTAAAGAAGTGTATGGAGATTTGCAAGGGGGCCATCCCCATCCAGCATATACACAATCGAGACCTGAAAAATGGATCCTAACCTAGCATTGCCTTAAATTATTCCAATATCGCGTCCATCACTACTTCGCTTAAACCTTTCCAGATAGCTTTGCAAGTAGTGCGGCAGTAACATATTGTAAGTTACAAGGGCTTCAATCTCTACTCATCATTGGTTTGTCATCATTTGAAGATTGCAAGTTGTAGAGAGTGCTTGAGCAAAAAATTATTTTGGGGGATTTAAGTAAAAGTTTCTCATCTGTGAAGGACAATGTCGTACGTGTTTAAGATTGCGAATGTAGTGGCAAAAGAGGCGTTGCTAGTCTAAGAAAGTAAAGTGTCAGGGTGTAGTGTTAAGTTCTGATTCCACTAGAGGCCTTCTTCCCTACAGATGTGGGCCAAGCTATATAGGTTGCAAAGAAGGTACTTGGAAACAGTCTCAGTTGGAGACGCTTGAAGCCCAAGGTCACTTTGTCACAGATTTCACAATCTTGTCGCATTTGTGAGGAAAACTCTCAGTTTGGTGACCACGAACTTCTTTTCATTTTTGTTAGCGCTACTCTGCAAATATGGCCGATCTAAATTTGAAAGAGAAGGGATTTGAGTAGGTGGCGAATGGTGATTTTCTTACAAAGTTCTGTTCCATTTTTGTTGATGGGAGCTTAGGTTTTGGTGGGGGAATACACAGAGTCGACAGACCAGATCTTCTGCACTTTGACAACAACACAATTAGCAACAGAGGAGGAGACTAAGACTTAGAAAGTCGTTCTGGGATTTGTTTTTCAGAGCTTCGAAGTTAGGAGCAATGGAAGTCGTGAATCCCAAGGATTTCTTAAAGATGTCGGTTGACTAAATCTAAACGTGTGCACATTGGGCGTCTCTTGCAACCAACCTTTCATTTATTGTGAATTCCTTCTTTCTATAGGATTTCAAGGAAAGTGATATTAGAAGTTTGACAAGGGACATATTGCAAATTGTTGAAGCAGGTCTTCATAGAGATGAGCAATGTTGGTTTATATTACACCATTGACTGCATAGGCAACATACAAGTGATTCGTGCACTTCTGCAGGCTTCTCAAAAGGTAATCCGAAGCCTCCATGTATGATGATTTGAACACACCATGACATGTAATTTTTTTTAATATCACATATATTTTTTTGTACCCACATTTTACGGAATGATTCATGATCAGTTCAGAACTCATCATATACTCTGACTACCACGTCACAAGAAGTTGCATATGAATCAGAATTTATAGAATGTTGGACAAAAGAGTTATAGACCACTTTCTTCAATCTAACAATACTTAATTCTTCCATGTTCCAACAGTCCAGAAATGTTTCCATGCATTTGGGGAGCCTAGACTGTGACATTGAAGACATCTGTGTATATGACTAAAGTTTTTCTTGTAGAAACTTCATGAAGCAAAGACATTTGTACAAGTAGGAGATAGTGAACTTTTATTAGAATTGGGAAGTAAAGTTCTTGGTGTTTTGATTAGCTAACAAGGCATTTTGCCTGGGGTGGAGAACCTTAATGCTTGTAGGAGTAGCTACAGTATGGAAGGAGATCTCCACACGTCCTTTCCAATAAGTGAGAGACCACGTTTGGAAAGGGGACTGTATTTACTCGCTACAAGAGTAGGATAGACGTTTGCAAGCTGGTAGAAGAGTCCATGAAGTAGGTGGAACCCATTTTACTGCTTTTCACTATTATGCTTGTAACTAGGTTGTGCTTGTATATTGCATCATTAATTCAATCATAATAGTTGTTGCACAGGTGAAACAACGTTTTCAAAAAAGTAGATTGTTTCTAAAGCTTGAAGATAACATCATTTTCAAAATCTTTGTTCTCATTTCTAGTGCTTTGGCAATACAAGAGTGTGACAACTGCCTCTAGTTATGAGAGGAAAAAACATTGCAGCATGGTCACAATGAGCATATAATAGTACCTACTATAGTCTGACTATGGTCTAGTCAATAGTCTTTGTGATACCTAATTATCGTTGTAGAGGCAATAGACTCTCATTGAAAGTCTTGTTATAATCTGTGAAAATTTGTTAAAACCTTGTTAACCTTCTACATGACAAAAGATCCATTTATAAGCACTTAAGCAATTATGCATATCTAGAGTCTAGTTGTCATAAATCCAAAAATTTCACTTATACAGAAATGCAATTTGAAAGGATTCCATCATTTTTTAAAATTGTAGTTCTAAAAACGTATACATATTGTAAATTTTGTAGTTGAAGAATCCATTCGACCTTTTCTAGTCATGTAGACGTCCAACCACGGGCTCCTTGCAAAATGGACTAAATAGTTGTTGTAGTGTTGAGAGTCTTGCACCCTATCCTAATGCGGCACAAGTGCACCAAAAATTGTGCCGCATGTACTGAGTCCGTAATTTTTAGATTTTTCAAAAACTGTGGAAAAGCTCACCAACAGATATCATGCCGTCAAAGAAGATCATTTGGCAACTAAGAACTTAATATTGAGAGCATGCTTTCCTCTCAAAATCCTGTCCTTCACCACTACCACCACAGGGACTTATAACATCTGTGAAACATGAATTCTGTGAAATATGAAATGTGTAATAATGACTATAGTTTGTTGCAATCGTATGACTTGAATACAGTACAAAGTGATAGATGGCGGATGTGCCATTCCATTTTGAACTATGAAGAAATTTTAAAGTTGTACCTGGGGAGATTTAAAGTGAACAACTATCTCATAAGCAATTTCATTACCATTTCTGTTTTGTGCAGGGAAGGAGCTTAGAGATGGAATGGGGAAGGTGCGCTATTATTTACATCTGAAACTGTTGTTTACAATGTTCAGGAAATGGATTTTGTGACGAGGTGGGTCTATATCATGACAAATACAAGTTGAATAGTCATTTCACAATTGAATCTTCAAATTTGTAATATGTTGTAAATCTTCTAAAATGATTTCAAATGTTTGGAGCCACTTTAAATGCTTCCAAATAATTCAAATAACAATTCAATCTAGCAAGACCTCTAAAACTAGCCCATTGTAAGCCCTGACATTTTCCTACATTTATTTTAGACAAAGTTAGATAATCAGAATTTGGAGCTATTTTCTTTGTATCTTTTGTGTCTTATTTGTGCACAGATGCACTGCGGTTGGATGATTAGTAGGACATGTCTATGAAGTGTCAACTGTCATGTGCTGCATATTGTGGTATGTAGACCGCCTCCAAACGAGAATGCAATGATAAATGAGAAACGAGAAAGTCGTCATGTTGACCGCTTGGTTAGTGCATAGGAAGAAGTATTGAAGGTTGTGGCAACATCAGGCATTTGCCAAGGTCTATATATATCCTTTTAAAAAAATTTACAATGACTGAGTCTTCATGTGAATGATCCCTTGCCTTGTACAGTATATGTTGTAGACTATCAAAATTTCCAATAGTGACGCACTATTTTTTGCACTTCGGAGTGAAGCTTGACTCGCTAACTTGCACGTCATTTCTTAGGTGAGCAAATTTCTCTTCTTCTAGACATGGAATCCTTCAGCATAGAGTACCCACTTGAAATGTCCCATCTTGCCGTACTCAGAGTTAACAATATTGAATTCCCTACATTTGGGTTCATGTTCTACTTAGTTGTAACTTGTTCATACGTACATAGTAATGTGTAAAATTGGACCTAAACGTATGAGAGTCAAAAATAGAAGTGTTATTTTCTTCATTTAATATGCACAATCCGGATTGTGCAACTCACATTTTGGCTATTGAAGGGAACAGTACATGCAAGGTAGTCCGACAGACCATATTTTCAATCTTATTATGAGGTGAGTGTTCCTTATTCATTGATATCATATGTGGTTATGTATTGTCATCATCCACATCTCATATTCTCTACAACATATGTACTTTAACTGGAAAGTACGAATGACATGGGGGCGAACAATTGAAGTGAACATAGACGATGTGCAACCTTGAAGTGAAATAAGTGTGCTATTCTCAATGCACCTACGTTACAGGAAGCAAAGTTTGCTCCTCCACATATAATAAATAGGCAATGTATGCATGTTGTATGCCAATAATCAAACCTTTATTTATGTGAAAGTAACTTGAGCGTTAAGCAGAGTTTGTGAACACTAGTTTGAAAATCAGCCTTCCATGAATTCCAAAGAACATCCACAGAAGAATAATCCTTGCTTCTCTTTAGGTAGATCAAAGAATCTAAACCACAAATTGGGGATAAGGAAAAAATGGAAAAACGAGAAATTCAAATTAGTTTTAGCAAACTCCCTTATTGGAGTTGAAGTAGAAGTAGGAATCCATTCAATCTACCAACAGTTAAAGCGTAAATCAAGTGAACACAATCAAGGAGACAGTAACAATCTCTCGATACAGGTTTGAGAGTTTCCCAAGTCTCACAAGTAATATGCAGTTGTCCATTGTCCACTGACAATCATTAATACATCCAGAAGAATAGAATAAACATGCACAATTTCTTGTGAAGTTTGGCAGGTTCTGACCATGTTACCCGTATAGTTCTATCCACCTTCCAAGTGAAAGTGTTTTTGAGTTTTCATGTAAACTTCTTTTTCTCAAAGAGTGATTTATGCTGAGCTAAGAACATGTCATAGTGCTCTAAGTACCACAAAGTACTACGGTTTGTAATCACCTCGAAGTAAATTGCTAAATGAGGAGCATTAAAAAATATGGAGGCCGGACTACCTTACAAGTAAGCCACTATAGTTCTGGGGCTATGTAGTTTACTTATCATTGAAGGAAGGCCGTCCAAGATTACTGGCTTGCACACTACTTGAGGTGGCGAATCTATATGTTTGTTGAGTGATTCTAACACGGGAATGAACACTAAGGGGTTGCAAGTCGTGGGTACTTTAAAATTCAATTTTCTCTCAAATGATTTGACTAAAAAAAGATGTTGTGATTCATTTGGAAGTAAGAAGACGAATCTCATATTGAGTAGTACGAACATTACTTGTCGACGTTGAAAGTGAAATTTTATCTTCATTTTTTGGTTGTCCATTGGTCGGTGACTTCTTCTTGAGTTGGAAGAATCATGGAACAATGCGAAAGCAGCAAAAGGTAAGTTCTATTAAACGATAAGGATTTCCGACCTTAGAAACTCCGAAATTACTGTGAAATACTTTTTGAACGGGTCTTCTTGTAGTTCCCGCAATCATAAAGCTTCTCGTGATAGGAGGACCTGTTTCTAAACGTCACGCATGTTATTTGGCTAATTTAATGAGTTCTGTATTTTGTTTGTATAATCTTAGCATTACAAGCACAATAAGAAGATGACTCTTTTGTTACTACGTCAGTTTCCATAGATTGGGAATCAATACCTCAGTAATATAACTGTTTTTCACCCTACATCACCTGAACAATTCCTAGGAAGTATATCCAAATATGGGAAGGAGGATTTGAAATGCTTTGCTCTTTTGTTCTTTCTTTCTTCTGGATCTTGCAAGGACAATACATTTTTGTAGATGTTCTAATTCCCCTCACGCCATGTGCATAGAAATTAGTCATAAAATTTTATTACTTTTGTTAAGGAACTACAGATTTAGTGAACTATTTTCTTAGTGTAGTCATGATTTTATTCAAAAAAATTGTATTAATGCTTAGTACTTGTGGGGAACTTGCAGGACTTCATTTTTGCATTGATGATGGTATCATTAAGTTGTGATCGATGTGGAGCTGTAAACTTCATCAGCAAAGCGAATCTGACCAACCATCAAAGAAGTATCCATTGTAAAACCTTAGGCAGGAAGAAGTCCAAATCATCACACATTGAACTTCAAGGATTGGTTGAAGAGGCATTGCAGTACCAAAATTCTCCACATGAGGATTTCAATGATCCCGAAGTTCTGGAGACTACTAATATTGTCCATGAAGAAAGACCGTATGACTCAACGTTTTCTTTGGTCCACTGGATACGGCATTGCAAAAATGGAATGGGTTTATCAGAGAAGGACATCACAAATTTGTTTCGAAATGTGCTTTTCCACAAGTCCTTCAAGTTAGAAGATGTGACCGTCAAATCAGCTTCAGATTGCAACAATTATGAAGATGCACTTCATCATACAGAGGATAGTTGGTTGGAGTATATAGTCAAGGAAAAAATGGAGACCCTTATCTAATATGTCTTTACTACAAGGATCCTGTATTAGCTTTATCTACATTATTTTCAGCCCCAGCCAATGGTGAGAACTTTGATCTAGGCCCAACATCATGTATTACATCATCCAATGCAGCAGAACCATCATACTCTATTCCGAGCACTGGCAAGTGGTGGCAATTTATGCAATCTTACATTGGTTGTGAAGGTGCAGTCATAGCCCCTCTCATATTGTATAGCGATCAGACAAGTCTCTCAAACAATGGAAGGGTGAGTGGCTATCCTTTGGTTTTGTCTCTAGAAAACATTACTTGCGAACTGCGTGCTCAAGCAGAAGGACACATACTTCTAGGAGTCTTGCCTGTTATCCCTGCGTCTGACATATCTTCGCACCAAAGAAGACTCGAAATTTTCCATGAGTGCCTCAATCAAATTCTGCAGCCTTTGAAAAAATTGAGTTTTAAGTATGATTTAAACTATGTGAACTGTTTTTATAGTTAAAAAAAGCTTATCTTTTGAGATTAGTCAATGCTTACAAAAGCCAATTATCTTACTCTAGTTTATAATATAATTGAGTTCTAGAGAATCAAATCCAATTTTGTCATATTATTTGTAGTTGTAGTCTGAAGTTTTTAATAGTGTTGACAAATACTAACTTGAATTGCACATGCACAGGGGGAGTGTTATGATTGATCCACATGGGATTGAGCAACTTATTTTTCCACTTCTTTTTGCATATCCTTGCGATCATCCAGAAGGGTCAAAGGTACTGCTACACAACATCGAGCTTATGGAACATGGAATTATATATTTTCTAGTAATATTGAAAGGAATATTTTATGCTTTAAAAAAAATAGTTATTGTTCAATGACAACCAGAAGGACATATCCTAACTATTTTTGAATGCTAACATGTTGCATTGTTAGATTACCTGCACATATGACACCAACAAGTGCGAGCTACCTTGTAGCCTATGTCTTTGTGCAAAAGATCAATTGAATATGACAAATCAAAGATTAGAGTACAGAACGGAATTAACTATGAAGTCTATATTCAAGGAAATAAAAGATGCAAGAACAACAGCAGAAAAGATGGCTATCTCGAAATTACATTCATTACATGGAGTGGAGGTGTGTACATATGAAAGGGTACTTTTAAATTTCCTTTGTATTCATTTGCAAAGCATTATTGATAATAATTAAAAAGATTCTTGTATTTAAACTTTATATTTTCTTAAAGTTTATAGAAGTGTATGTATGCACTAAGTAAGTTTGAGGTATGTGTTGCTTGTTCGATATTGAAAATGTGTCAATTCTTGAATTGCAGTGTGCACTTTGGGGCTTTAACGGAGGTGATACAGCCATGGGAAATCCCTACAAGTGTTTGCATGTTGATATTGTGCACCAATCAGATCTTGGAGTTTTCAAGACCTTGGTAGATATTTTAAGAGTGTTGGAGGGATCAAGCAATGCAAAATCTGGAAGTTTGCATTTGTTGGACAAGCGCCTTCTCTTAATGAAAGCAACATCTAGATATCAAAGCTTTCGTATACCAGGAACTGACAAAGGTGGCTACTTCCGTTCAAATGCCAACTTTGCAGCATTTGAACATCGAGCAGTGATGCAGGTAAATATGATAAACAACCAAATATTAGTTTTAAAGATCAATCATTTCACAATCATAGTATAAGTTTTCCCAGTATGAAGTTTATTGATGATGTATGATATGAAGAATCTTTTGTCTAAACCATTTTTATAGAAGTTCAACTGTACAAATTTTGGATAATAATATGATATTGATTGTATCAGGTTATTGTATTCTGCATGATTGGAGTATTTGAAGAAAAATGCATATCAGCAATGGTCAAGTTCCTTAACTGGTATAAGTTAGCGTGCCATACACATGAGTACACTGAGACAACCCTAAAAGACATGGATGATCTCATGTGCTCGTAAGTACAAGAACTTGAATGACAAATACTATAGTTTCATATTGCTGCTAATCATGTTGTATGAAAATAATGATTTTTTGAACATCTTGTTTATAATTGGAGGTTGTACATGAGAATTTTCTAATAGTTTCATGCACTTTTGTGAATGATAGGGCAATCACATCTTTTAAGCAGAGCTTAAAAGATCAACAGAAATCCTCTTTCAATTTGGTGAAAATCCATGCAATGCGTCATTTCAGTGATGCAATCCGACGTTCAGGTTCACCTTTTGAATACAGTACAAATATATACGAGCACTTGCACATTAATCTCATGAAGTCTGCCTATTGATCAAGCAACAGGCGTGATTACACTGGTCAAATTCTGAAACACAATTCTCGTCTGCAATCATATCGGCGAAAAGTTGAAGAAGTTGAAGCATTTGAATCAACAATTGAAAAAATAACAGCCTTAGATCAGGTTCACTACTAAATCAATATGATATGCTTTGATGGACAATATGCAAAGGAATTGCAATTATTTTTGTTTAATTGTGATGAGAAGAAAATGAGCTCATTTCATTTATTTGAATGTTTGTTTAGGCTGTGTAGATTGGAGAGAATGTCATGTCTGGCCCCCATGCTTACCTTCGGTTGTCTTGGTTGATACCGACTTCCCTTGAGCTTCCTTTCAAGAATAAACTACCACCTCGTGTGTGTTCTATTCTTTCAGCACAGCATGAGCTTTTTCAACTACCGCAAAGTCTTCATGTTTTTGAAGAAGGAAATAATTTTCAAGGGGGTCAAGTTCTACGTATCTTTTCTTCTTTGGCTGTACCAGTTGGACCAGGTGAACGATTTGGAGATTGGCCATTGTATGCTCGTGCAAGCCATGAATTTCATGGAGCACCATACTACAGTGATGTTGCTCTACAAATGGAGGATGCAGGCATGGATGAAATCACAATGTATGCCCAATTGCGGCTAATTTTTGAAGCATCCTTCATAGATATTCAAAGTAATATCTTGGCACCAAAAAACTTAGCATTTGTACGCATGTACAAGGTTCTACCTCCTAGTCGATTGAACAAGCTTCTAGGATGCAAGCAACTGATATGGGATTCATGTATAGATTCATGTTACCTAGTGGTAGATGTTGCTACCATTCTTCGAGTCATCCACATTGTGCCTAATTTCATAGAAGATGGTCACTTTTTCATCAATAAATATAAATTCTAATCTTTCTTTATCATCATGGACTTAGTCATGGTTACTTTACTCTTTAGAAAGGACTACATACTTTCCTACTATGATGGAGCACTTGAAGTGCCAGAACTCAAGACCTACTATACAATAAGTGGAGATCAAAATGCAATATGAATATTATTGTGCTAAATAGACGGACTTCATATGCAAGTTGTGAAATATAAGAAAGTGTATTGTTAGTGCAAATTCAGTGGATGGACATGATGTTCTGTGATGGACACACTAACTTTATATGTCTCAAACAAGCACTAATGTTGCACACAGTCAGTTGCCCATTGCTAAGCCACTAAAGTCATACACATTTTGTTGTACATAGTTTTCATGCAACTTCAACATTTTAAAATCATTCATGAATTACATGCCAAAACCACACTGTAATCATGAATGCCAATATCATGCTGTAAAAATGTTTCCAAATGAATTAATACAATACAGAAGTTGTGCCTGACGATAATCATACGATTACTAGTGACATTTCGTGACCAGGGAACTTTGTGATGTAATGCAATAAATTTCAACTTCCGCTAATTTAGAATAGTGTGACTTTGATAAATTAGCATAATATAATCTATGTGAATAAAAATGTGAATAAAAAGAAATGCACTATGATTCTCTTTCATTTGCAAACATAAGGTATTTGACTCAAATTTAAACCATACCCTCAATAAGAAAGTGGGATCAGAATAAGTGTCTATTTGAGGTGAGGATACCTTAGTACCCCACTAAGGTAGAAGTACCTATTTCAAACAACACCTATGCAAGCTCTATTAGAATGATCTATTGTGGACAATAATTTAATGGTTGCTTTTAGGTGAGGATACCTTAACCCTTGAGTACCAAGTGCGTATTTACTAAAATCCATACCCTTGTGAACTCATTCCAATCAAACAATCACCTAACAAGAGATCTATATAAACTAACTATATTAATTGGTACTGGAGACAAGTCTGGAGCTCAAGGGAATCATCCTTGAGACACCATTAGATGTTTTTTGGGGGGTCTGGAGGGCTGTTTTGGGCCTGTTCCCCAGCAATTAAAGAACGGCCGCTGTCAGAATTTATTTTTCTGAAAAATAAAAAAAATAAAAAAAATAAAAATCTTAAAATAGAAAAAAAAGATGAGATTTTAAATTAAATTTTTTTTTTTAATATGATGTAGCAATCTCTCTGCCATGTCAAACAATTGCTGCGGTGCAATTCCAAATAGTTCCAAGGTTTGGAACCCCTGGGGGAACTCGCAGCCTTTCATAGGGGCTGAAAAACATGTAATGATCTTTTGACCATACTATCGAAAAGATTATAATAGTCAAACAAGAAAATCTTTAAATTTTGAGAAACATGATTCCGTCGGTGGGGTGCTCAAGGATTAATGCCCCACTAAGGTAGAAGTACCTACATTGAACATCCCCCCATTCAAGTTGTCTAGGGATCATCTATTGTGGACAATAGTTGGATGCATTGTTCATTGAAAAAGATTCTTTGTTTGTACCTTTTCATCCTCTCATCTCTTTTACTTCCCTACTTAGGGAGAAGTGTCAAAGTTAATTGTAATAGGTGAGTCTATGAGACCAAAATGAATCTAGCCAAAAAAATCACATTTATTTTGAATAAAACATTCATTTTGGGGATTTTTATTTTTTTATTCTTCCTCATCCTTATGTTTACACACATTGAGCTCAATTTCTCAATGAATTTACCATATCCTACAGACTGAAATGCTTAAGTTATCATAAACATGTACTTCTACCATAAATTTAATTTTCAAATGTTTTTGAAAAAAATTTCAAGTGCCAAGTGGTAATTACAAAACTTAAAACCCATACAACACCAATTAACCTCTAAAGGTCAGAGACTATGTTTTCTTCCAAAATGCTCTAAAACTATCATTTCTAGTACAAGTACAAAATTTTAGAAAAAAAAATATTTTTGGACACATGTAACCTTAGGATCTTGTATTACATTGGTTTAAGAAGTGGAAAAAATTTCAGAAGTTTTCACCATGTGGATTGCAAGATATTAGCGTTTGAAGTGGCAAAAATCCTTTTTTTGTCCTTGCAGAAAACCAGGTGCACTTTACAAGGTCACATTTGTATGAAGAAAGGTCCAAAATGGTGGTTACTCTTTGGATTCATTCTTCAAAGCAAGTTGTCTACATGCTTAAATTTTTTGAGATCATTTGGAATTGTAAAACATATAGAGAAAAAAAATAATAAGTAGAAAGTAGTAGAACATGATTCATAATACTAAATTGTTTAGAATTTTGTTACGGAGTTAAAAAATGTCAATCCCAATGGTTGAAATGTTGTAATAAACAATCTACATCCTATAATTTTATTTTATTTCCAAAAATATTAAAAATTGAGTAAAATAAAGGACTTCAAAGTTTATTTTAGAGTAGAAAATCCATAATTGCTCACAAACTAAAACTCCTCATAACTTTCCTCTCATTATTCAAAATGAAATGATTCAAAGCTTTCCATGTATATATAAATCTAAAGAACCAATTTCAAATTTTTATTTTTGAAAAAAGTGATTTTTTAAGAATTTTTTGAACTACCTACAGACCAATGAAAATTACATGTCATACAATAACTTTTAACCATGTAGTCAAAATTTATGAAAATTGTTGGACCTTAAAGCTACTCCCTTAAGCACAAGTTGTGTGAAAATTTCAAAAAACAAAACAAAAAACTCCACCCATAATGAGCTGCCCAAAATCACTATGTTACCAAAAAATGGTGTTTGGTCCTTTAGGGGTTAAGACAAGAAACTTTTTCTGTTTCTCAAATATAGGTTTACAAATTTCAAGTAAGCTTTATTTCTGGCACACACAAAGGTACCGCAGTTCTCTCCATTTAACTACCTACGTGGCTACGTTAGTTGTGAGGGAACAATCTTCCTTAGACCAAGGAATTGTATACAAAATGAACAAGTACAGGTCATGCGGTTATTGTATGTCAAAAAAGAAGCTCTTCCAATATTTAGGGCATCTCTTGCAAAGAGGATTTTGCTTCAAATTAGGATCATGCCATGGCTCCCTAAGAATCAGTTGGAGATCAGGTCCTACCAATTACCTACGCTGAGTTTTTTTGTGGTAACGTGAGGTTGTTTAGTCTCTCCAAAGCTTTGATTAAGCTCTGTGTACCGAGGTTGCCATCATCATGTGCCTTCAAGGACACATACAGCTGCTGTGCCTGCACAGGTTCAACAGATTTAAGAACGTGATAGAATTTGAACTTGATAGTGCAGATACAGCCGGAGAGTCCAGAAGTGATTGATGTCAACTACGCAATCAAAGTGAAACAGAAATGGATTGGAAGGCTTACAAGTGCTAGCCCTGGTAAAGCAAGCCCCATTTGCTTGCACTCCTCTAGTGCGATACCTAAATCCTTCACAAAATGGTTCACATAAAAGCCTGTATGCAAAGACGTCACAGAACAATGGCAAAACAAAGATTATACACAAGGTAGAGGGCATAAAAAATCATTAGAAACCTGAGCCTTTCTCCTAAACTGATCGATCAGTTATAACATATTACCAACAGCATTTCATGTATTCATATAAGTGGTTGCACTTCTTGGTGTAAAGATGACTCAGCTGAATGTCTATGGCCATAATCATTGAATGGAAATGGGTTTTCCCACTGTCACCACCTCTTACTTTGAATTGCATTAAAAAATAAATTCCGAACGGTAGTGATAGAAATTTGACTTCAACCAAATTTGCCCAAAAGATCTCTCCACGGCTCTATAGCAATCTCCCAAATAAAACACATGCTCAAAGTGACGCAAATAGTATACTCTACCTGACTGCCTGGAAGCATCAAGATGAGGATTAAATTGCAGCATGGAGAAGTCGAGGTATAAAGAAAAAAGAGAGGTGCATCCAAAGTGTAGAGAGTTCAAACGGAATATTATGTCGACCTGGAGCAAAATCGCGGTCCTGAATGCGACCAGCATACAACTCCAAGGATTTTGATCCAGCTGCACCCCCAGCTATTGCTTGCAAATACCTACATCAAAAGGCGAAGTAGAAAATTTAGAGAAATGATATATCTTGGACTTCTTTGTGCACTCAGCAGTTCCAACTTAATGGCTTTCGAGTGATGCAGTTATTGGGCCTAGTCAGCACAGAAGGAAAAATGGGATGATGCCCTTGAGCGAAAGCACTGCTATGTCATACTTATCGAGGCTCTGTAAATGGTGAAACTGTTACTTACGTGGTCACATCCAGCCCAGCTTTGTGTGCATACAACATCCCCTGCCAGATTCAGGTTCATCAGATTAGTAATCATTTACAACCCAAGGGCTCTTTGTCCCATCTTTTGTCATCATAATAAACAACTGCACTTTTCTGTAGAAGTTGCAATCTTCTGGCATTATTATTATAGATTCCATGTCCGAGGTCATTCAGTAGCCAAGTTTGCCACAATTACCGTGGTTTCTGAAGTTGAGGGTACCTAGACCTTGCTCAGAAGTAGCTAGTGAATGACTTAGAGAATAAGAGCGTCTCCAGAAAATGAAATTCACCAACGACTCTTCAACGAAGACTCGGGTTGATGAACGATAGAAAAGCATTCTTTCTGAAATTCAGTGGTACTGTTGGCATGAACTATATTTAATTGATGAATGGTAACCATCTCTTATCTTGAGTCAAGCGGGAAAATCATTTTACCTCCACTAAGCCCACCATTGTAGAGGCAATAGTCACCTGAAAATGAGAATTCAAAACAACAAGAAATCAAACATCTGATACCAAGAATGCCTCGACCGAAAGATTATGGACTGCGGAAAGAGAAGCAGAATGATCGACGAGAGCGATCAAAACTTACCTGATTGGCAAGTTTGCAGCTTTGTCCACTCCCTGCAGGACCCATGTATGTTACAGAACCCATACATTTAAACAGTGGTGCCAACAAGCTAACCTGCAAAATCGAATGTAAGACTCAATCAAATCAAAAGCGTCTGGCGTCATCGGCTTAGGAATCTTGTTTGCAAAGAACTGAAGTCAAACTAGACACGAATAGTCAATATATCCTGTTATGTAGCATGGAATGGGTAGCGCACGGCTCTTCCTCATCAGAGGAAAAACAGTAGAGGTGCCTTACAAAATGAGACAGACTAATAATTTCGAATCTGAGAACACCATCCATTAATATCAATTACCGTATCTTGTTGACCTCCAGCCATAATTGCAAGAGTTCCTGTTTTAGCTCCTTTATCTCCTCCTGACACAGGTGCATCAACTGCATCACACCCTCTGTCGCACAAACCATCAGTTAACGTAGCTTAGTACATCAAGAAAGGTACAGTTTGAAAAAAATACTAAAATGCAAGAATTTATCTCCAGTAATTGAGCGGACTTACTTCTGTTGAGCGACAGCGAAGATCTCACGAGCCAGAGATGGCTCACTTGTCGTCATGTCAACCACCTGACAACATTGGACCAGAATTTACTTAGGCATTGCAAACAGCAGAGCTCACAGGCTTCTGCCCTGCTGCCTTGAAGATTGCTACAATGTCAGCAATCAGAAGTATAAGTGCACGTAGAACTCAAAAACTCCTCGAGCATCACAGTTCTTGTTAGGTGATATACGTACAATTCCACCTGGACGAAGACTGTGCAAAATTCCGTTCTCTCCCAGAATCACTTCCAGCACATCAGCTGGATATCTGTCAACCCCAAAAGTTGA
Organism: Antitrichia curtipendula; assembly: GCA_951230915.1. Classification (NCBI taxonomy): domain Eukaryota; kingdom Viridiplantae; phylum Streptophyta; class Bryopsida; order Hypnales; family Leucodontaceae; genus Antitrichia; species Antitrichia curtipendula. Next base: position 18,154,544 of record OX579638.1, on the reverse strand, counting down.
TGTCTAGTCACAACATGGTAGAAAGCAAGGGAGAAACCGTAGCAATACAAATACTGCACTTTATCAAAAATACAGAATCGTAACAGTAAAACAACTCACCCCACGATTGTGAAGACTACATCGCTATTTTCAGCAACAGCACTTGGGGAGTCTGCCATAACCGCACCTTTCTTACATAGTCCCTCAGCTTTACTGCTTTCAAAAACATGAACCACGCATAAGAGATCAGAACCTAACTCCAATGTTGTCCACATATTTCGAACATATATCTGCAAGACTCCAGTTAGACAAGGTTACAAAGTACCTCGCCAGAGATATAAATAGAAACAGAATTTTTTTTTGCAAACTTCACTGAATTCATAATTCAAATCTGAAATTCAAAAAAAAAATAGGGTGAAATTAAAAAACTTCTGATCTCACCTGGCAGTGCGATTGAAAACGGTAAGAGAGAAGCCAGCGTCCAGAATGTGACCACACATGGCCTGTCCCATCACTCCTGTGCCTATCCATCTGCGTCATACGTCCCAATGATCACAATTTGGAAGCCCCCCATTCACTAAATTTGCAATTGTAACTAAAACAGTCAGATTTTTCTCAAATCCTGCTCGACATTTCCTTTTTTTAATCACCTTCAAAAAAGTTGTAAAAGCCATATATAATAAGATCATCCAAGTGTCATTCGATGCTCAACCGAAATTTAGGGGTTCACGGAAGTCTACTCGTTCACAAAGACATGAGACAATTGTAATCAAGAAGATATTTACCCGACTTTTGTTCGACCAGCAACAACCCCTTTCTCAATGTGCGCCATATCCAGCTTCACCGCAGTCGCAGTCTCAGTCCTATGACCTGAAACTCAACTATCGAAGCTTCAATTGACACTAAAACATAATTCCAATGTATGCACAGCACTCAGCAGTACCAATCACTTAAACCCCCACAAAGCTCAAAACTAGCACCTCTAAGTTACACCCCAAAATTCAGTAGTTTTTAAAACACTCAAAGACATTCGAAATGACCCTAACGCAACCGCACAATTGAATTAACACGATCAGAACTTTGGTTTCAATTCAAAATTCAAAATCGGGAACGCCCAACCCACAACAAAGAATTCGCCGGATAATGTCACCTGCGGAACAAGAAACTGGGGCAGAGTGAATGTAACGGCGATGGATCAACGAGCAGAATTGGAATTGCGAGCAAGGAATGCAAGAGCGATGAGAAAGAAGACGCAGTCTCGCAGATGAGCATCGCAGCAGAGAGCTGGCCATGGCGAGCTCTTCTATTGCTTGAAGCGCAGCGTCTTTGTGCCAGACGTGTGTCGCAGGAAACGTTCAAGACTAGGCTTATACCTAGTTCCCCTCCGGTACCAGCATCCTGACGGGTATCTATCCAATTAAAGTAGATACCCTGTCACGACCCCCTGTCACGAATTGATCCATTTGGATGGTCACGTATTCATCCTTGCAAGTTTTCATCCAATATTTAAAAGCACTCTTGTTTAATCCGTGAACGTCGAAGGGGTGATGCTGAAAATCATCCTTTTGTATTACTGTGTGGATCATTGGCCAAAGAAATAGCAAAAGCACTTATTGGAAGTCAAAGTACTGTAGGAGATCTTTCCTTTCCAAACCCAATTCCAAGGATGAATAGTTGCACTTTCATCCTACACTCAAAGATTCCTTGTCATCCATCGGACGTTTGGCGTCCGTGTCGACGTTCAAGGATTAACCCTTGAACAACGAGCTGGTCACCGTCGAAATCTTTTTTGGTACAGTGTGACTTGTTGGCATAAAATAATGCAAAAACATTCATTAGAAGTCAAACTATTGTAGATGACCTTCCCTTTTCAAAAAAATTTTGGAGAATGTGTAGTTGCACTTTTATCCTACATGGAGAGATTCTTTGTCATTCATTAGCTAAAAAACATCTTCCGTGGCATTTATAGGTTAAAATCCAGTTTAAAATCTAGTTCTAGCAAATTTAAGAAAATACTATGTTTCTATCTACTATATAAAGTGTACAATGACCTCGACAATGACGTGACCCACTATCACAAATTCATCCATTTGGATGGTCATGAATTTGTCCTTGCAAATTTTCTTGCAAATTTTCATCAAAAATTTGAAACTACTCTTAAAATAGAGTTTTAAATCTACTTTTGAAAAATATATGTTTCAAATGCAACAAGTGTGGTTGCAAATGTTGCAACTATTGTACTATCAATATTTTGATAAAGAATGACATGATTCATTGTGACAATTTCATGCAAGTGGATGGTCACATGAAAATGTTCATCTTTGAACATTTTCTTCCAAAATTTGGATGCACTCTTTACTTCAAAATCTGGTTTGAGAAAACTTAAGATAATATTATATTTCTTATATAACAAGGTGTCCTTGTAAATGATGCAAACAATTGCACTACTAGTATTAGATTTAGTGCAAAGTGTCGCGACTTTGATTGTCACAATTTCATCCATTTGGATGGTTATGTGTTCATTCTTATTTATGGTCATTCCAATTGATTAGAAAGCACTCTTGAGTTTAAAATCCATTTCTATCATATGAACTAAAGAAAATATTGTGCAATAACTATTGTTGCAAATATTGCAACCATTGTACCACTAATATATTCTTATATGCATTTATTTTCTAGAAAGAATTCATAATTTAAATTGCTTTGGAAAATGTACATAGACTAATAATCTAACACATCATGCATTAACCCCTAAAGCTCCTTTTTTCCATCAAAAACATTCAAAACTGCCATTTCTATTGCAAGAAGAAAAAACAAAATTGTTAAGAGCTCTAATCTGGAGTTGAAATACACTAATCTCAATGGTAAGATTGTTTTAGCAAGAGAATTGAACCTTATAACAACTATGTTTTTGAAAATTTTGAAAATTGAATTCAAAATAAATCCAATAGGTTCTTTTTTCAAGAAGATGCAATGATTGCCGACAATATAAGAAGCTCTGTAACTTTCACATCATTGGTCTAAATAGAATGAATCATAGTCTTCCATGTAGAAAAATATATATAATCTACAAAAAACAAATTTTTAAAAAGGTTATTTCAAGTTTTTGTGGGGTTTTTTTGCTACCCAGTGAACTATATTTTTGAACTTAGGGTGGCATAAATTTTGCTCTTAGATAATAATTGAATTATATTTCCAAAAAAATATTTTGTTATTCTATCATCTAAAAATAATTCAAAAAATCATATTAAAAAATGAAAACATAAGAACATGTCCAAAACTTTGAGTATATCCTAAAGGGATACTTGGGATTTTAGTAGCTAAAATCCCTAAAAGTCTTGGTGCCACTAGATGGACTATGCATGTCTTCAAAAGATTATAGTGAAAGCTACACACAACAGATGAAGTACTTTCAAGTATGTTGGAAAATTAATTTATTCTCTATTCTTCAACAATGCGACTAGTGTGGTTGAAGCTTCATGATTATTAGACAAGGTTTTGAATAACTTGTGTAGGGATGGAAATAAAACAAAAATGAAGATCCTAAGCCTAAATTCTTTTTAGCTAATAATTTGTTTTGCCTAGAAAGCTCCAAATTAATATTTATCTTTTTACTAGGGATTGTTAAGGATTAAAGTGATGGAGTTCAAGTGACTAGTGACATAAAGCACTCAGTCTTGGACATATGATCATTTTTTTTAAATTAAAAAAACAGGTCCTACATATTCAAAGTTATAGAACTTGAAAGGAAAAACAAGAGGATAAATAGTCATGACTACTATTTTGTCACTAGGAGAAAATGGAGAGTTCTGCAACTACAAAGAGCAATTGGTTTTTGGGTTGCATTGGACATTTGCAATTGGTGAGAATTTTGAGGCCCCCAGTCACTGTAGACAAGTATTTTAGTTGTATCATAGTTGCAAGGCAAAATGATGTTGTTTCTAAGTAGGCAACTTAATTGGAACTTCATCCATGGAACTTTATAATGTGGTAGCTGACAGGGTATTCACTATCACATGAGGTCGGTCACTCAATTGGTTAGTTGTACAACTTATTGGCGACTCATTTGCTACTAATGTAAGACTCGTTTGCATCTCATCTATGACTTCATTGTGACTTGTTTGCGACTCATTTGTGACTTGTCAATGATTTCATTGCAACTTGTTTGTGGCACATTTGGAATTTGTTTGTAACTTGTAAAATTTGTAGATTTCAAAATCTACAAATTGTAGAAATCTTAGAATTATATTAACATGAACCATTTCATAAGGATACAACTACTTACAAGTCTTATATGTCCAACCTAATGGTAATCTTGACAATTGATATGGGACGATAGATATAAGACAATTGAATAATGATTTGAAAACAACTACTAAACAATTAAAAAACAACTAAAAAATGACTATTAAACAATTAGGAAATGACTACTATTATTTTTTTGTTGCAATTATTTCCTAGTCATTTTTTACGACTGCAAATCAACACGGTGGATATCATTGCTAGTCCACATCAACAACTGTGATGAATATTGTATGGAGAATTACTCACATTCATTCTAAATTTGAACTTTGTTACAACTTTCATAATCCTATACTTTATTCTACAACTCTTTTGCAACTAAAACAATGTATCCACTTCATCCTACAACTATTTTACAACTAAAATATTGTATAAATGATGTAAAGCAATGATGTAAGAATTTGGTGCAAATAGAGAGGGCTACAATCATAGGATAGTTGTATAGGACATTTAGTCATATTTTAGCCGGTTGTGGAGGACACGTTTTTCTTCTAGTGTGTGGCTATGTTTCAAAAATGTTGAGAACCTCATAAACAAAAACAACCATATAGGTGCTTAAAATTTGATAAAAATACAACATAGACACATTAGTTCATAAATTAGTTTTGATCAATAGGTCTTTATTATAAATTTTCACAAATATTTATCAAAATTAATTCAAATTATGTATTTTAATTATATGATTAAATACATTAAAATAAAATAAAATAAAAGTTGTCCATCTTGCAAGTATTAGTATAAGTACCTATTTTTTTAAGGACTAGTGATCAGTTGAAGATTTTGGACTTTTCAAATGTTGAGATTTTAAAATCTTCTAATACTTAAAAGCTATGAATGTGTCAAACGTAATTTATTTATTTTAATTATAAAAAATTATAAAATTGTAAATTAAAATTAAGATTCAATGGTGACCTTTGGAAAAGTTTGTATTAAAAAATACAGGGTGCATTTCAACAATCATTGGATTTTTTTGAAGCCACATGACTTAAAATTGTAGAAATTTGAGATAATATGCAGTGAAGCCACAATTGTTTAACCTCTAACTGCCCGACGCACCAGATTCTGGTGTTTCAAAAACTTTGAAGTTAAGTAAAATCCAACCAAATTGTTATTTTTAATATTTTATATTTTTGGAGAACTCTTTTGGAAGTCCACTCTTAGGATCAAAAAGTTGATCTTAAAAATGAAGAATTATGATTTTTCTATTCAAGATTTTGTGCATAGAGCCTTAAATACACTAGATCTTGGAGAAAAAATCCTATTAGAAATTCATTTAAAAAAGTTGTAGAATAGATTTTCTTAAACCGTAAATTGATTGGGGTTGTGCATACTAGGCCCTATAACCTCATATTTTTTTAGTGACCAACTTTTTAGAGTTGACATGCAAAAAGAGAATTGAAAAATTTTCATAGTTTTAACACCCTCATAATCAAACATTATAATCTTTCAATCTGTAAGTGATATTGTTATGTTTTCTTTTCCTATATGATCTCTAACATGTCTACTTTAAATTTGTACGGTTACAATTCTAAAGAAATTGGTACAACTTATGAAAATGTTCATTTTTTGTTCAATTTAGAGCAAATTTCAAGAAGCTCCGAACAGGCCTTGGGCATTTAAGGGTTAAAGGACTTTTGTTGTCTTTTACATTGAGAAATTACTAAATAAATTAGTGAATGTTTTAGGTGCATTTACTTAACCCCTGAATGCCCATGGGAGGGAGGTCTTTTCTAAAACAGCTCACATCGAGCATTTTACATTTTCATAGCAAAAAAATAAGAGAATATCAGCACAAATCCAACCGTAGGATGTTATTGTTTGTTAGGACAACAATGACTGCTAAAAAATTAGGAATATTTCATCAAATGGATTGAGAAAAAATTCATATATATGATGAAAATTTAGAACTTCCAAATTTTATTATAAAAAAAGTGTAAATTAGACTTTGTTATTTGGGGGGGACTAAGGAAAAATCAAATGAGGGAATTTTGGATCTTCATATTTGATAAACACATTCAAAGTACACACTTCAATTCACACAACAAGAATTATAATAATTGGAGTAATCTACTTTCTTTTGGTAAAGCTTGGAATTGTGGGCTCCTTTTGCAAATGGAGTTTTTTTCACTACCCAAAGCCTAAGATATATGGCAAAAGGCAACCTTTCTAAAGTTGGATTTCTGTCTCTAAAATGTTGGAGGTTTCTTTTCCTTTTTTTTGGTGAATTCCCCAATTTTTGTCACATCTTCCAGTAGATTTGCAAGGATGCTACAATGGTAGGTGTGGGGACACGCCATTTGGAAATTGACACCCAATTCAAGCATGGGAAGTGGCTTTCGTGGAAAAAGGCAATTGCTCCCTGATTGCCCCGCAATTGTTTTCCATATATATTTGCCATATCCTTCACCTATGTCAATTCCTTTGTCCAACTAAGGTGGGTACACCCAAAACCGCCACTTTTTGCTATTGAGTCTAGTTACTACTATTAGACTAGTCAAATTTTCATATATTCTTGTTGGCAAGTGAAAGGAGGTTCCAACGCACCAGAGAACGTGGCATTTGGACATCATATGCAAAAGTTATTAACCCCAAAGTGACATTCAATTTCTGGGGTTCAAAAACATCATTGCTTTTGAAGCTTTATGGGTCTAAATGTCTTCAAGTTATACAAATCTCAACCGTACAATCTTGTAGTGTACAAGTTGTAGATGACATGTACAAAATTTGAAGTCAATTGGCCACATAGATTGCAAGATCATAATGTTTTAGTGATGAAAATGGATGCTGAAATTTTCCCAAAAACACATTTGGAGGTGAAATTTGATTTCTAAACCTATTCAAATGAAAAAAACTTTACACTACAAAATGATTCAAAACTAGTATACAAACACATTGGTGGAAAAAAAAATTCATTCAATTGACTCATTGTGTCTACAAAACGGCTTTGAAATGTCAAAAATCAGCAAGAAAAATTGCAAAAAACAGATCTAAAGCTGAACCTCCTTCTACTAGAATGCTTCTCTGTCACTCATAAATTCTTGGATTAACATGAAATTTTAGCCACACAAACTAGACTAGTATGCGCAATTTTTCCAAAAAGAATTATTGAAAATGGACTATGTATGAAGAAGAAACAAGCCGCCGAAGTTCACTATACTCCAAAAATGGCAGGATTTGGAACTTCGAATTGCTCCCAAACATTCAGAACAACTTGGATTGACATGAAAACTTTATCACAATGACTATACTTCAAGGGGAATAAAACCCAATTTCTTAAAATTGAAAATGAGCAATGGATGAAGGAGATACGAGGCCCTGAAGTTGCAGCCCTAAAATACAATTTGGTGAACTCAAATTGAAGTTGTGAACTTCGATTGGCTTCCAAAATATCAATAAACCTTGGATTAATCTGAAAATTTTACCACACAAACTAGAGGAGAGAACGCAACTTTTCCAACAGGTTTTATTGAATTTGGACCTTGGATGCAAAAGTTACAGCACTTTGAACTGGACTTGAAATTGTGTGAGGACACTTTCTGTCCTCTTTGTCAGTTTGGGGTTAAGGGTCAAAGTTTGTTTTTTAAAGCGCTCCATCCAAATAGGTACATAACTGATTTTGAAAATGTACACAACCTGTAGATGGCGCTTTAAGGTCAGGTGCCATTTGGGGGGGGCCTACCTTAGTTGTGGCCTTGTTACAATCTCCCCGCCATTTGACAACAATTCTTTATGATTACATGTAACCAGCAGTACATGTGACTGTTGCCCCAATCCTTACAAGGAATTGCAGCCAAAACCAAATGGGTCATTCACCATTCCAAAAACATCCAAAAAATTTATGCAAGCTTTTGTATATTTAAAGAAAACAAGTCGTGTGGGCCCCCGAGAATCACGTACAAAAATAATTTTAAATAATAAGTTTTTTTATTCACTTAATCAACCCATGAAGTTTGAACCCCTCCCTTGCTGTATGGTGACTGGCGACTTCCGATTAGCTGTACTGTACAAGAGCACGTCATACCAGAATGCTGAATGCCATTCCCTTCCCAGGAAACGCTTAAAACAGAAGCATGTGTTCAAACAATTCCAGCAAAGTAGTAGGACTGCCATGAAGCAGAACATTTGTTCAACAGTCATGCACCTTCAGATCTGATTAGCTTGCACGCCACCCAAATGGTGAGCGGTGAGGAACAACAAGAAACAACTATACAGATCACTTCATACCTAGATGATACGAATGAAAGAGTTTTTGAGGCTGTGGTTCCATGTCTTAGAACAGTACAAGGCTTCGCTGAGCTGCAGAGCACCAGACTTCTGCAGTCTGCTTGAAGAGATTCACATATTCACAATTCTCAAATCTATTAAGTGGAACTGCTAATGACCAAAACGTGAATACGATAACATTCCTATCGTCGTCAACACGATTCATTGGCTGTAGGTTTAGAGCAAATATCTTAACGACGTTGGCCATGTAGCTGAAAAAGCTCTGACCAAGTCGGTGCCTCACAGGCTTAAGTCTTGGTCATTAATGAAGGCATGCTCAACTTACTGGTTAACAAACGTAGAGAACTAGAGATCTTATAATCAGGACCTTGTTCTTGTTTGAGTTTGTTACTCTTGTCACAGTTTCAGTGTACTGGGTTGTGTAAGGTAGGAGGCTCTGAAAGCGAGCATCTAAGGGTTGGTCTGCCTTTTTCATGTGGTTTCTTGTATGAGATTATTATTAGCTCATTTTTCAGACAAAGAAAAATAGATTGTGATCGTAACACAAGTCGTTTCGTATTTTTTGAAGCATTTTTGAATTACTTATGAATTTTCAAACGTAATGAGTCATAGGTCCCTATTTATGACCCTAGGTCTTCCATAAACCGTTCAGATGCAGTTTCAAAAGAGAAATGGGAAAACAAAGAGAATGATTGGCTCTTGCAATAAATAATATTTCTTTTACCGATCCATTCAATGACTACAGAAGATCCATTTAAAGACCACCTTATGTCCATTTCAGGCGAGTCTACATGAGCAGTTCTAAATGCCCGCTCGCTTTGAGAGCCTCCTACCTTAGGAACCGTTGCTTTATCTCAGGCTGAACAAATGATGTTCATCTACATGAGAATTACCTGTAAATGCCCGAACCGAGTGAATGACATTAGAACTTGTAACTCATAGCCGATTAGCCTTCCCACAGGGAACTTTGGACGATTCACTGGGCAGTGAATGGCACAAAAAACGGGGTGAATGGAGGGTGAAAGCTTACTATCTTTAGACTTCAGAATTTTCAATAATTAAAATTAATTAATTTTTAATGTTAATTAAATATTAATATTTGATGCGGCACGGTTTGTGCCACGTCAAACAACATATGTGGCAGAGTTCCTAGAGTTCCCACAGACCAGGAACTTGAAGTCTTTTGGAGCCTTCAAATCTCTTCTAATGCCTTTTGGTAGGTAGAAGTTGTAGGTAGAATAGGGGTATTTCAACGTTTTGATTTTTAATAAATCATAATAGCAAACCAAAAACAACTAAAAACTGGCCATTTGTGAGGACTTGATGATAATGAGATTTCACCAAAAAAATGAACTTGAAACCATCTTCAATGTTTATAAATGTGTGTGTCATGGATCCCCTTTTGGGGGGCCTATTTGCATGAACATGGGAGACATAAAATAATGGATTTTTTAATGCCCTTCATATGTAACATGATCCACTAGTGTGGGAATAGACCACCAAAATTCTAGCTCTAGCATATTAAATTTGGTTACTCTCTAGTACTAAAAACAAAAATCCCTAAAAGTGTAACAAATTAGAGAAATTGAATTTTAAATATAAAATGATTTTTAATTTCTTTTGAAAAATAATCAAAACATCTAGAAATAGATTTTTTATTTTTGGCACTAGATTTAAAATTCAAAAATTATAGCAAAAGACAAAACCAGTTTAGCAAAATCCTACCACAATCGTTTGGTCTTTTTTGTAATCACCCATATGCTTTGAAGATGTTTTCACTATAAAATTATTTGCTCAATTCCAATAAAGCACCTCAACTACTTCACATAGAAATGTCATAGGCTTTTGATGTGTTGATAAAAAATACCGATTTTTTGTCTTCCACCTGACAAAACATAATTTTTTTATCATTATGCATCCTTTAATCCAAGTTCCCTGGTAGATTTTTTCCAAATTCTTTATTATTTTCCATCATTTTGGAAAGCTCTATGGATTAGTAGGATTGTGGGAATGGTGCCCTTTGCATACATTATAAGAAATATGTGTCTAAACAGACGGATTTTGTTGGAAATTCAATGTAGCAACCCCTATTTTTATGTCAACAATGACGTCCAATGTTACATCTTTACGTTGTATTGGACGTCATTGTTGACATAAAAACATGGGTTATTACATTAAATGTCCAACAAAATCTGTCTGCTGAAATACCCTTTTCTCCAAGTTTCATCATTGTACATTTTTTTAAATAATTTTAGCAATGCTTTGGGGGCCATTTTGGCCTATTGTCCCTCTTCTTCACTCAATATTAGAGCCTCATCTTTGTTATTCATCGTTGTGTTGAATAGGCCTCTTGCTCCATAGTTGCCTTCACCAAGGTTTGATGTTGCCAATGTTGCCAAGGCACCCACCAAAACCACTCATGAATCACTGATTGCCATTTGGGGTCTCCTCCCTTTTCTAGCACTTTATTTTCTAATGGCAACAACTTTTCTCTCTCGTAATCTTCTTCTTCCCTTATTTTCTTCTCATGCACTTCACTTCACCTCTTCTTTAGTTGATCGTGTTCAAGGTTTGTTCTCCTTTCTACCATTGAAGTAGCCATGACGCCTATTGCTACCAAACTTGCCCCTTATACAAAAGGGATAACACTTTCCATCTTGGTGCTTCTCTTCCATTGCCATCTCTGTACGAGCTCATGGAAGATTGATTGTGTTTAGCTCTCTAGCATTAGCATTGGACTTAAGAGTGTTGCCTCCTTGACATGAGAGGGGATTTGAAGCCTCTAAAAGATTTTTTAAAGGTTGTGCCCCCTATTGTGAACATGTTAGAATATTAAATAATTAAATCATTAATTAAATTTTTTTTTAATAAATAAAACAAAATAATCTAAAGTGGCAGTCACTTGACCACATCAGACTATTGATGTGGTAAAGTTCCCAAGTTCTCCACAATCCATGAACTCATGGGAACTTGTGGCCTTCTAGAGGCCTCAAAAAACATCTAATGATTGTTGGTGTTATAGTACCACTTACAAAACTAGTTAGAAACAAAGACAATGCCATTGCTAGAGCTAAGGAGAACATCTGCAAAGGCGCTACCTTGTATCTTTTTGGTGGTAAAATTAAACTTTATCTTTTTATTGATGAATAATCCTCTTTCATTGATTGGTGTTTAATTGCCGCAAGAGTACTTATGCTAGGATCGCCGATGGAGTGCCTACAAGGGTGTTCACAAGTTTTTCAAGTATACGTGTTGGAGTCTTTGCAGCCATTGATCTTTGTTTCTCACCTTCACATGCATAAAAAACATATTAGCAAGTTGTCCTAACTCTATGTGCTCATGGCTACCTTCTAACTCCAATGATGTCAAGGTTGTCATTAGTTTTGCAGTACAAGGACTTGGACTAGTTGCAAAGGTTGGCTACTCACTTGAAAGAATAGCAACAATGGCAAAGGAGGATTAGGCGCATGCAACTAAGATGAAAGTATCCTATAATTTGCCGAAAAAGGACAGATTAAGGAATGCAACAATGGTGTTAGAGGTAGAAGCCATTGAAGAGACATGCTCCTCTATGATGCTTGTACCCCTGGAGTTTGCAACAACAAAAATACATAGTTCTGCAGTCTACTCTCTTAGCGTTATTGCTAGTTTGCAAAATTATAAAAATGACAAAGTTTGTGGACAAACTTGGGGAAGAGGCAACGATCTTGGAGGTATTGACGGTTGGGGTGGCTCTTTATTCTCCATTGTTGTTGCTCATAAGCTGTAACTTTTTTTTCTCCAGTTCTTCCAATTATTGATCGTGTATAGAAGGATCAAGTAGAGGATCTCTTTGTGCACAACTTCAAGAAAAAATACATATTGTTGCCACCCTAAAGTTTTGTGGCATTTATGTAGAAAAATGTCACCACTGATTTGGTGGAGCATTTTGCAAATGAACTCTACAACATTTGATGCAAGGGAGACTTTGCAAGAATCTCTCATCTAAACAAGCTACTAGTTTTGCAACCTGTCATATTGTAGCATTGTGACTCTTTAAAGCCCAACTTGCAATAATCAGGGTAGAATGTATGGCAAAAGGAATGGAAGAGGATCATTAGAAAAGAGGCCACGAGTTTCAAATGGCACCAGTGCAATTATAGAAAAAATGACAATTTTTTTTTAGAAACTGAAGAGGCACTACTACGATAGTGCTATGTTAGATTGGCTATTTTTTAGATAATTTTTTAATAATTTTTTTTAAATTAAAAAAAAATTATGTATTTGTACCAAGGGGGGCCAAAAATGAACAGTTAGTGGCCCTTTGCAAAGTTCATATTTTTCATAATGATGAAAGGAAAATTGAAAGAGTCATATCTACTAAGAATTACTTGATGATGTGGAGCTCGTGCTTGTGATGATTATAGGTGCTTTGTAAGTTGTTTGTAGATGTTGAAAAGCAAGTAAAGTGGTAGGTGCTCTAATTTTGGTCTTGATATTTAGTAGCCACTTGAAATTGATTGTTGTTAGTGAAATTAGAGTATGTCAAGCAAAAAATAGGTGGAAGAATTTCGTTTTGATTGACAATGCTTATTTGGTAGTTGTCTACTTTAAACTATTTGTAATGTAGGTGGCTTTCATAGGTATGTGAAAAGTGATTTTTGTTATATGTAACCACCTTGTGTTTTTATGAAATGACCCAACAACCAAGTGGAGCCAAGTTTGAGTGTGTTCATTGCACAAAAGAGGCTCAAAAAATGGCAATGATTAGAGCTCTTTAGTTGTTCGAAAAATGGAGCTCGTGTTGTAATATTAGAAGACCCTTTTTTTATTTTGGACATTGAAAAAGTTTTGAGATTGCACAGGCTAAATTCTATTTGCCACGCCATTGGCCAAGGTCTTTATTTTCAGTATGCTTGACATTTTCTTGCCAAGTGATTGTCTTTGAAAAATTGTGGAGGACAAAGTTTTAGTCCAAATCCATATTTCTTTTTTTCATGTACAAGAAGACTAGAGAGTGGAGACCCGTCCATCTATATGCAAAGTTTTTCCTTAAAAATGTGAAAATTTGGTATCAATCATTCCCTCCAAATACAAGCAACAACCAAAAAAAAATTTGTTTTGGCTCTTAGGGGTTGAATGCGAGCATTGAGATGGACATTGAAAAATTCGTATGACTTTTGCAATAATTATGAAAATGACATGAAACAAACTCTTATTACTCAAGTATAGCAATTAAAAATTACTTAAAATTTTTTTATGTAAGAATTCAAAAGCATGAAGTCATTAAAGCATGGCCAAATTTTTGAAAAGACTAAAGAGGACTCCTCAAAACTTGTAAAACTTTACAATTATAGACTCTACACAAAATAGACTTCATTTATACCAATGATGCAAGCGCATGAGTGCAAAGATGTGAGCCTATAAGCCGTAAACCTAGTTGTAGGTATGTACCTAGAACCATTTGAAGGTGTTTATAACACAAGTACAGTATAATATAGAAAAAGTATAATATAGATACCTATAATATAATCACCTATAACTATAGAATGTATCTATAATATAGACTTCTAAGCTCATGGGCTTATAGATTCTATATTCACATGCTAGCACTCTCCATTTGTTTACTTGAATATTAGAAAGTCTTTAACATGGACAAAAATATCCATATAGTCCAATGCCTCATTAATTTTGGCAAATGTAATTCTTTCTTTAACTTCAAGACCATTAGGTTCATGAAGAAAAAAGAAAAAAGAATTTTTTTTTATTATAGACAAATTTATTTCAATGTTAGAGTTTAAGAACCTTTAGTTGGTTATTGTTGATAGCACAGAGAGTAGTAGAGGCTTAGTTTGTAAAGTTTTTTAATTTATCAAAAATCTAAATTTATAATTATATACTCTATTATTTTATAAAATGTAATTAAAAAATTATAAGTTTTAAATTTTGCATTTTATATTTTTGTATCATTCAAAATTTAAGGTTTGAAATTTTAACATTTTAATTTGTCAAAATCTTCAATCTAGGAAGAGAACTGAAGTTCTAGTTTTTAGATTTGTAAATATTGAATTTTTTAAAATATTGCAAAATAAGTAGATTTATCTTAATGGAGCAAACTTCAAAGAATAATGTCCTAATGCATTCTTGATGAGGAGATTGAGTTCAATCAACCTAATGCTAGAAACCTAATGCATCATCAATAAAAGAACAAACAAAAATGAGGCAGATTTAAAATGGCTATTAAATAAACAAATTCTATCATATTGAAGCCATGGATTTCAATACATTATGGGTTTTTAACACATTGTACATACAAGAAAGAGATTTAAAAGGCACAAAAACATCATTTGGGGAATGAAAGGAATAGACAAATATGACTCCAAAATAGTTTTAACTTCAACTTCATGGTTGGTATATTGTGTACCTTGGTCTCAAATATAATCCATACTTGTTTAAAAATTGACAAATTGACTTAATATGCATCAATGTATAAACCCCAAACTTGACTCTAGAATTATATTCTACCATTGATATTGTTTTTTAAAGTAATGCAATCTTTCTATTTTGTGATCTAAAAAATGTGTTTTTATTCTAAATAATGTTGTTGTCAATCTTTCTTTTTTCCAGCATAGATGTTTTTTACATCAATTACAAGAATTTGATTGATTATAAAATTTCAAAATCATGGAAGAGAAAATAGATCAAAAACTTGCTACTAAAGTTGGGAATGAAATATTGAAAACTTTAATTCAAAAAATTGTAAATCCTCCGGATCCAAATGCATGGAAGGTAAGTGGATATTATTGTACTTTATATAAGTCATTTTGTATGTCTTTGTCAATGTAATGATGCATTATTTTGAAAGTTTTAGAGGATTGATGATGCTTCATGTGGGTTTCAATACCACTTAGTCAAATACATTTTGGGGGAATGATAGAAAATGATAATTATTATAAGTTTTCTCCTTAAAGTTTTTCTTGATATCAATTAATATTAACACTGCATATTTTCTAAATCATATATCTCTTGAATATGTATGGTATGTAGTATATCAAATATCATTATTTTTCTAGTTGTCTTTACATGCTTATAACATGTACTACTTAAAATTTGGATTTACAATACTTATACAAATATACAAATGAAATATCTTTAGCATCAAAATTACATTGAAAAATCAATTTTTTTGAAAATTCATGTTTGACCTAAATGATTATTCAAGATATTTTGAAGGAACGGCATAAAAAAATTAAATCCAATCTACTTAATGTATAATTCTTTTAACATTGATCAAATCTTCTTGAATTGTAGACGGATGGTCTTATTGACTGGGTGGCAAAAAGAACAGCAAAGTGGCATCCCATTAGACGGCCTCTTCATGACCATAGAAAGACTATTGATCGTATTCCATGGGCTCAATTTGCAAGAGCTCATCTCGAACCTCTACATCAAAAAGTTGATGTTCCAAAGGAAATTTTCAAACACTTGAAAAGATTTTCTCAAATTCAAGCACGTACATCAAGTTGGAGAGCTACAAATGAGGACTTTGCGGAAGTAGTTGAACAACAACAATCTAAACTTGAAGTAGATGAAAGTTGCACAAAATTGGGAATTGAAAATCCTTCTTATGCTTCAGCAAAAGGCTCAAAAATTGTAATGAAAGCAAACGGTGAGGATCCACAAATTGCCAATGAAGGTGAGGAGATTGCTAATGAAATCCAATTAAATAATGAAGATGTTGTAATTTTGGATCGACATGCATTTGATGGTCCTCATGATTTGGGTGGAGAAATCAATGAAACAAAACAAATGGAAGAGGCTTGCAAAATGGCCGAGGCCATGAGATTAGCTGAGGTCACTTGTTTTTAGAAGAAGAATCTAATATTAATCAAATGTTCTTGGTTTTTAAATGTTAATTTCACAAAAAAATGAGATTTTTATTTTTATTTCAAAATGCCATTTTATTTGTACATAATAATACATTCAAACTTTTTTAATTTGGAATTAACATGTTTATTATACATGGATCAAAGTTGGTGCAGGAAAAAATTAATGAAGGTCAATTATATCCATGGAGGCGATCTTTCAGACAATCTTGGAGACCCCTTGAGCATAATCATCCTAAAGCTTATCCTAGTCGACCATTTAAACAATCTCAAAAAATGGGATTTTCAAATCGGCTAAAGACTTTTTTTTCTACACTTTTACCAAAACCAGGACAAGAATATAAGTTGTTACCTATTAAAGAGCGAGAATCTTGGAGATTACAAATGCCTGCAGCACAATTTATTTCGGTACAAAATTTTAATATAATACCAAAATTTAAAATTTAAGATATTAACATGTAGATCACTAAAATCATATCTTTTTCATGTTTAAATATCTCTAGAATTTTGTTTTTTGAAAATTTTGTTATTTTTGGATTATATCTTTTGAACAAAATGAAGGTCTCACCTCCATATTTTTGACATCTAATTCAAAATGAAGTCATTTATTCTATTATGAAATGAAATATAATTTTGTGATATAAAGAGTTTTAAGAAAATTTAAATTTAAGAGTTAAAATTGATTTATGTCTACTTTAACATATTCTTAATGATGGATAATTATAAAAAGAAACCAATGTTGCTTAATTCTATACATTTATTATATATTTGTTATTTTATAATAATTGGTCAATTTTAAATGTTCTAAAAAATAAAAATATAAAACAAATTGTTCCAAAGCTCAACAATTTCAATGTCCAAATTTTCATATGAAGAAGTTCAGGTCATGGTTTAAAATAATATATATTTATTTAGTGCATTATTTGTATTGAAAATGGTCTTATACAAAACGCAACCTTCAAAAGTGATGCATAAGAATTAAATATGTTTAACTCATAGTTGAAGGATACAAAAGATGGATTTCTATTTTTTTTTTTTTTTAATTCTTAGTTTTCAATATGACATTTATTTCAAACTTCCATCATCAAAACTAAGACAAAAAATATAGTTGTACATATTTTAATCCATTAAAAATCTAATGTGATAATTTATAACATTCCAAGTCTAGGTCTAAATAGCTATAAAATTTTCATTCAAGTTTAAATCCACTCATTTAAGATTTTAAAGAAAACTTATAAAATTTATCTTCATTCTATAAATCCAAAAGAATTAAAAAAGGACTCTTGCAAAACCAAACATCTTTATGCCACATTTATCTATTTTTGGACTTTCAAAGGGTCCAGAATTAATAATAGAAAAAAAAATGGTCATTTGGAAATAATGCAAAACATCATGAGATCTATGTAAAACATTGGGAGATCATTACAAAACATCTGAAGATCTATACAAACATCTGGAGATCTCTAGATGTTATTATCTAGAGATTTTTTAATGTTTTGTCCAGAATTCACGTAAAAGTCCAAAAATAGTTAAATGTGGCATCTTTACCAAATGGTTAGGATTGGCATTTTTTGTTGAATTATTAATCAAATTTAAAAATATAATTTGATATATGCTTAAATTTAAAAAATAATAATAAAATATTTATTTTCTAAAAACATTTTTCAAAAATTATAATGTCTATTTTCAGAAATGTTTTATGAATTCTAACTACCATTTACAATATATATATTAAAGTCAAAAGTCATTAGAGGTAGAATTTGACTTTAATACAATACACCTATGGTGATTTACGTGCTTGAAAAGGATTTTACTATTCCTTGTAGCTAATAGAAAATTTTGTTAATCTAAGGTAAAACATATTAATTTACAATGTAAAATTATATGAATTTTCAAACAAAATTATAGTAGACTACCATGTCTAAGTTGGGGCCCAAAATTCCTCCAAAAGGTGTTTAATTTTTTTTATCAGCTATTGAATATTCCAAGAAAATTATTCTGTAAAATTTTCTTAATTTCTTTTGTCAAAAAATAAAACACAAAAAGAAATCGAATAATTCATTTTAGAAGCTCAAGAACTATCAAATTCCATTTAAGCTTTAAAAGAGTATATAATTTGATGGAAACCATTGGGTTTTTTTAGGAATTTCAACTTCTTAAGAGAATGATGCGTAAAATCAATTACCTCAACAATCCTAGATATAGCAAAAAAACAAGACAATTTCAGGTTATATTTAACTATCTTATATTTAGTTATATATTATTATAGTATTTCAAGGAATTCTTTTAGTGTGTTCAAAGACTTCTATATTCAAAATGTATTCATAATTGCCAACACAATATGGAATTACAATAGGCTTTAGAAATTTATCAACAAAAAGATCCAACAAGGTCACAAATATATTGGATAGAACCACCAACTAAGGGAATGCGAGAGTATTTTCATTTAAATCCTCCAATTGTGATTTTCAATGGCTTTGGTAAAAAAAATTGACTTCAACTTTATGCATAATAATTATATAAATTTTAAATTAATAGAATATTAAAAAATAATTTTAATACTTTTAAAACCTTGATAGAGTAAATAATGTTTTGTTTTTTAAATTATCAAAAAATTTGTAACACATCTTATACAAATTTTATTTTAAGATCCATTGAAGGTAGTATCATTTAGTAAGTTAACAATTATTTTATTTTATTCAAAATTCACATTAAATATCATTAGTTGATATAAAGCACTTTAAAGATTTTTAAAAATTGAAATTTTTATTTTTAGTCAACAAAATTACAATCAACTATTATATTATGCTATAATAATATACAAAAGAAGTATCATTTATACTAAATATGAAGAAAGATGGGACATAATTCTATCATGAATTCTTTTAGGATTGGACGTCCACGTACATTGCTGCTAAGGCTTTTCAAATTTATTGCAGAGCCTCAAAAAGTATATATAGCTCATTTACGTGTGATGAATAAAAGTCCTTGGAGCCAACGACTTCGGTAATACACATATAAAATAATATATAGTTTTATGATTAGACTATTTTATAACATACAATTTAACATCAATTTATTAGCTATTATTATATTAATAATGTAAAATTGAGTACAACATCTTTTGACACTCAAAATGTTTAATTGCTTGTTTTGGGAAATAGATTTATAAAACCATCAAGTGATGAATTTTTTATATCATCAAAAGAAGATCCTTTCCAAGGAAAAATTCTTGTATCAGGCATGTTTTGTCAATTCTACATCACATACAAACCCAAAACAACAATTGAGTCTCAAGATGAAATTGAAGTTCGTTCTGAAATGGACACTTGCTTTATTACATTGAGATCAATAAATCCTTTACCCATTGTGATGTTTCCTCCACTCATTGATTTTGGCTATTGCCTTATAAATCATTATGTTTCAAGATCTTATATATACAAATGTTTAAGAGCTGGGGCTCATTTTGCAATGCTTGGATTTTGCGACGATTTGGAGTGGAATTTTATAGAAACTGAATGGACCAAAGATGACAATTGGAAAGGCCTTCAAAATCAATATATTCAAAAAAATTATGTATTATTTGCTCCATTTTTGGCCCACCCAAGAGAAATCAAACTTAAAGAAAATGACACTCAAGAAATTATTATACTCTTTAGGCCGCCAAAAGTTGGAAAATTCTCTGGATTATTACAAATTGAGACATCAACTCAACGACATTGGGAAATTGTAGTTCAAGGTCATGGAGTTGATCTTCAAGTAACATGTGATAAAGTAGATGGACGTCAGTGGAGGCCCGGGGAGTATGAAATAGGTGTTTTATTTGGTGATTGTCCAATTGGAGCTACATTTCATCATTGTGTATCAATAAAAAATAGTTGTGAAGTTCCAATACGCTTTTATTGGCGGGTATCAAATGAAGCAAAACTTGCTTCATCGGACATTGTACTAGAAAAAAAAGAGTTTGATTCTAATACTAAAAATGTTTGTGTAGAATTCCAACGTGAATTTTTACTTAAACCAACATTTGGAGTAATTCCTGCTCTATCTGAAATTGATGTTACCATTAGCTTTACACCAACTAAATTTAAATTTTATCACCAAATTGCACGTTTATTTGTAGACACACAAAAAAACCATCCTTTATCATCAAATGATTGGAATTTTTTTAGAAACCAACTTTTTATTTTAGAAAATGAAATTGAAAAGGATAAAAATATTATAAGAACTCCATACCAATTTAGTGATGAAGAATTTGAAATCAATAAAGTTGATAATGTGGGACAAATTTGTAAGATGTTAGAATTTCCACTAAGTGGGCAAGGAATACAAATAGATGTACAATGCCTACCGCCTTTTATAAATATAGGAGGAGGACTTACAATTGGAGTAGTTCGCAGTTATAAATTTGTTATTCAAAACAATAGTGCATCAACAATACAATTTTCATGGGAACAATCCAAAACACCAATTAATTCTAGTATTTATGACGATGCAATTTATTTTCAACCTCGGTCTGGTCAAATTCAAGGAAATGAAAATCAAGAAATTTCAGCTATTGTTAAAGGAATAAAGGTTGGCCCATTTGATAAAACATATGATTGTATTATTACAAATCCAAATGGAGGTAGAAATGGAGGCCAAATCTCAATAAATCTTCAAATTGTAGGTCATATAAGAGGCCCAATTGTAGCAATGGTTCCTGCATCAATTGATTTTGGCCTAATTCAAGTGAGTAATTTACATACATGTTATCTTTGTCTTTGTGTGGATGTAGCAAGCATGTATGCTATAGTCATGTTTAACCAATACAAGTATAACATTTTGATTCCATTTATATTTTTGTCTATATAAAATTATTTTGTGTCATTTTTATGAAACCACGTCATTTATATTAAAATATCATGTAATTTTCTTATAGAATTTCATAGATCTATTAATTATAGATTAAAAAATTAGAATACCATGCAAATTAGATTGATAGTACATATGAACGTGATTTGATTTTAATAAACAAGAGTACTACATGTCGAGCTACTTTCAAGCTCTATTCAATTCCTGATCCAGAAGGAGAAGCTATTTTAATGCCTAGAGACAAACCAATGTCATTATCATCATATGGTGATGCTCTACAAGTCTTTAAGAATGGTCTACCACCATCAAGATCTTATCAACAATTAAATGATAAAAGACATAGCCTTGTTGAGATTTCAAAGCCTTTGCCTCTAATCAAAGTTTGTAGACGAGTGTGGTATCCTTCAGGAGTACCATATCCCGAAGATGATTGGCAACAAAAGCTGATTTTTTATCCAAGCTTTGGAGTACTTGAAAAAAATGAATCGTGTGTTGTGCGGGTGTGTTTATAAATAATTAAAATTTAACAATAGATATTTAGTTGATACTACAAATAGGTGAATAATAACAAGTAGAAAATGTCCTTGACAAGATTCAATCCTATAGGAAAATTAAGCAAGTGATCTAATTTGCATCATTCTTATTTATATTTTCTATCT
Source organism: Antitrichia curtipendula (assembly GCA_951230915.1). Classification (NCBI taxonomy): domain Eukaryota; kingdom Viridiplantae; phylum Streptophyta; class Bryopsida; order Hypnales; family Leucodontaceae; genus Antitrichia; species Antitrichia curtipendula. The sequence continues at coordinate 18,132,661 of OX579638.1, read as the reverse complement.
AAATTTTATGTAATTGTATCAACTATTTATAAGATTTCATCATAATAAATTATTTTTGTTGAATTAAAATTTTAAAATAACTATGTTTTTTTAAATAATTAGAAATTTAAAATATAATATTTCATAACTATTACTTGTATGTATCTCTATTGAAATAGGTTGTTTTGAAAGGAACCAAATGTGGATACATGCGTTTAGCCATTATTTGTGATGTAGAAGAATTGACAGGGCAAACAAGTATGGTTGTAGCTAGAGCTAAAATTGATGCACCTCATGTTTGTTTACTCCCGCCTATGATGGACTTAGGTATTCAATATTTATATTGTGAAATTGAACGGGTAATTACATTGAAAAATCTAAGAGCATTGCCTGCTTGTTTCAATTGGTGGACTCAAGATGGCTTAGGGGATCATAGGTTTGTTAAAATTGATTGGTCTCAATTTTCAGGAAAAATACCACCTTGTAAAGAAATAAATCTTACATTTAAATTAAATCCACAAAGGTTAGGGCCTTTAGAATGCATTTTAGTATGTGAAGTATGGAAACAACAATTTCCACTAGGATTATTGCTTAAAGCTTACATTGTTGATATTCGAGTGAGTTTTCATATTTTTCGTCCTGAAATAGAAGATGGGCATCAACTTTCTAGTCGAGGTGTTTGCTTTGAAAGGATTGAAAAATTACAACAAGAAAGAAAATACGGACATCATTCTACAAGTGTTGGTCGACGTTATGAAATGCCAACTTTAGACAATCCAATAGTTCCATGTTTGGACTTTGGACGCCGTAATGTTGTTGGTAGAGTACATACTCTTAAACTTCTTATTCGAAACCATTCTCCTATTCAAGCAAATGTGCAAGTAAGAGTTATGAATCACATTAGTGAACCAGAAACTTCATTAAATAGAGATGAACTTTGGATGCTTTCAGCTTTAACTGGACACTTATCCACGTTAAATCCAAATAGACGTGATCCATTTCAATTAGCCATGATCAATAAAGCACGTGATTTTCCTCTTCTTGGTCAACAAGATGAAAATCATTTTCGATTTTTTTCAAGTGCAGGAAAGTCTATGTTGTGGCGCCGAATTGAAGGTGCAATGCACCAAGAAATGATCAAAGAAGGTCGTAGTATTGGCTTTCTTATATATCCTTATTCCATGGGCATTCTACAATCATGGTCTGAATGGTCTTGTGAAATTGTGTGTTTCAGTACTTTGCCTGGATTTTATAAAGATACTATTGTTGTCAAGGTAAATATTATAATTTGTTAACTATATATATATATATATAAATAATAATTCATTGTATATATGCATTAATCAATAGTATTCGAATTAATATTTAAAGAATTTTTAGCTTCAAATCAACAAAAAATTCTTTAAGTCACTATAAAATAAATTATGTAGAATTTCTTTCAATAAATTTGTTATGCAATAAATTCAATTATTTAATATAATATGATGATTGGGCTCAATATGTAGATTGGTCATTTATCGCCAATTTATTTTCCAGTGGAAATTGAATTGGTAGGAAATCCACTTATTTCTAGACGCAATTATCTTGATCCTTGTGGACTACAAGACAATAAAATTACACCTGAGCTAGTAATGACATGGAACACAATGCCCGTTGGAAGTCCAATTGTTCGTCAAACATTTTGGATTCACAATTCATCACCATTTAACATGGTAGTTGAATGGAAAATAATGAAAGAAGTAGAACAAACAAAAAAAAAAAAAGGAGAAATAGGAGAAGATGAAATTAGAGAAAAAGAAGGAGAAATAGGCAATGAACAAATCAAAGAGGAAAAAACAAAAGACAACAAAGAAATTGAAAAAGAAAAAGAAAAAGTCAAAATTGGTTTGGAAAAAAATGAAGGAAAAACAAAAGAAGGGCACATTGAAGAAAAGATTCTTGAAAAAAATGAAGAAATCATTACTAAGCTTCCAAATTTGTGCCGTGTTATTTTTAATATTGAAGAAAATGAAAAAAATACACTCCATTGTATGTTGGTTCTAGAAAGAAATGGTGAAGATTGTTGTGTTAAAGTATGTTTTTTTTCCAAATAATAATCAATTTATTCCTATCAAAATAAAAATAAAAATTCAATATAAAATAGATTGAAATTATTCCAATATAATAAACTTCAAGAACATTAACTGTTAATTATTGCATTGCCAAGTTCGATGATAAATGTGAGCATATGATTACATGTTACTTCATGAAATAGAATTTGGAAATGAACTATTACATTAAAACAATGTAATCAAATTCTACTTAAAAAAATATTGAAATTTATCATATATCTAATAACATTTTTACATGCATAGGTTTGTTTTCAAGAACATTTAGGCATTGATTATCAAGATTTGATACACGTTACATTTCAAGATTTTTTGGAGCCTTTTATGGAAGATGAACTTCCTCCATTTTGTATAGCACCACAAAAACAAGTATTTATTTTTATCTTCATCAATGCATTATTTTAACCCCATGGCTATGTTCTAGGTGCATTTTTTAGTCTACAAAAAATAATTCTTTAATTTACAAACTTGATGCACATAAACAGGTAATATTAGGTCAGAAGAGCTCACAATTTTCAATAACATTTCAATCATTGGAAGCAACTAGTTTCAAAGCAATAATTGTCGGTAGAACGAGAATCCACGATGGTCAATTTACAAGGAAATTGGTTGCACCCAAATTTGAATTTGATAGTACACTTGATAAAATAGACAAACAATACATCTATAGACGTCCATCAACCAAACATGTATGCGAACATGTTGTTACATATTTTAATCAACGTACTTCGCAATTTCAATCACTCTTAGTCCACAAGACATCTCTTGGAGATCATGTTCATTTGGAGCAACTCAATCAAAAGAAGATTAGTAAAAAAGGAGGAACATGGGCTGATTTTGGTAGAAAACATTCTACAGTGCATAGATTGAAACATGATTCTAATGAAAATTCAGAGGATGGAAATTCAATTGCTAACGAGGAAATCACAGAAGAGGCCAATTTTTCAGTGCCAATGCTTGATATTCCTGATGACTTAATTACAGATGCTTTTGTTCCTAATCAAGAAATTGATTTTATAAAACCTTTGCGTGTGACTGTGATTGCTCGCCTACTTGTTCCAAGGTACTAAATAATAAAAAAATTCAAATATTAATTTAAAATTTGTGTATTATAAATTATGTTTGAACCAATGCAATGTTAGGTTTTATAACCAATAAACGCTTAAACATTCATATTGATGTAATTTGGCTAATGTATCATAATGGATACAACAACATTAACTTCAAATAGTTGCATATACAGAAGAAAAGAGTCCAAATATCTTGAATTATTTTCAAAAGCCCCCATGGCAATAGCATAATTAAATCATTGTGTTTTGAGCTTTTAGGAAGTGACATTCTTTGATTAATTGCAACTAGTTATTAGAAAAAAAAACTTTATAAATAATTGGTCTTTTATCTTGTTGAATTGATTTTTGAAATTTCAAATAAAAAATGATTGAATCTATATTTGAAACTTCAAAGAGTTAATTATTTGGATTAATATATTTGGATTTTTTTGCAGGTTGCATTGTAATATAGATGATGTGCTAAATTTTTTGTTATTTGGAAGCCTTCCCACTGAGCTACGATTTGATACAAAGTCTTTGTTTCTTACTAACACATATTTAGACCGCATTCTGTTTTCTATTTCCATTAGTCCACCTTTCTTTGTATATAATGTTCGCCACGGTATTATTGAACCAAATAATGATGGTTATGTGGTGCAAAGGTTATCTATATTGAAAGACCCTCAACAAGAAATAGAAGAATCACATTATAGGTTGCCAACAGATTGGAGTTTACAACTAAACCTTCGATTTAGGCCTTTTATAGATGAAGGAGATTGGGATCCACAAGATGAAGTTATTGAAAGAGATCTTGTGATTTCATTTCAAGAAGCCCACCAACAAGTAAAAATATTCACATTCCAATATTGCGTAATGATGCATTAAATTGAATTCCTCATTAGTTTGTTAATGCACTTCCTATATTTCAAAGGATGACCAATTCTATCCAACCAAGTCAACAAGTATTGGTTTCAATTCACTAAAATCTACTAACTTTTCCCTAATATTGGTGAATTCATTGGGTTGAGTTAGTTACTCTTTTTGCTAGATGCACACAAAAAATATAGAATAAAAATACTATAAATATCAAACTTGGGAAAAAATTTATAATTCAAATTTTGAGCTCTAATTGAACAAAATAATTTTAGAATACAGTTCAAACAATAAACCAAATTTCATTAAAATAGCATTATTCCACAAACTTGGTACTTTTACGCACTACAAGAGAACTCAATAAAGGTCATTACTTATAATCTTATGTCTAGGACTATACTTAAAAACTATACTTAAAACATCCTTTCTTATGAAGTGTATGTTTTGACACGTAGTCTGAAATCTATACTAGTCCTAGACTTTAGAGCTAAAGAAAGAAATGAATGGAAAACTGGTGTATGAAATACACCAATTTTAACAAAAAATTCCATATTAGCATTTGATGTTTGAAATTAAATTCTCTTACAAATAATCCATTATAATTGTGTGCAGATAATTACACTTCACGGGGATGTGCGGTTTCCGGAAGTGACTTTGCAAATAGAAACCCTTTGGTTCGGAACTGTCGTTTGTCCCGACTGTGTTTTATGTCAAGATTTTAGCATTTCAAATACAAGTATCGTCCCTCTTGAATGGCGCATTGTCACTGAACAAAGTCACCAAGATATGATTGAATGTGCTAAACTCGATGGTTTTATAAATTGGGTAATTATGTGAACTTCCAACCGATGAATTTCTATTTATTTTTTTCTCACTTGCTGTAATATCAATCATTAATATCCACATTATTAATCAATGTAATGATGAAATCGTTGCAGTGCCATCTAAGAGATCTTAATAAAATGTGGCCCGTGATTTGGAAAGCAACACCTGAGTCAGGTCGATTGCCAGGACGAGAAGGTTGCGTGGGTGGAACATATAAACAAATGGTTACTATAACATTCTCTCCGTTTGAACCTGTTTCTTATAAAGAAACGATATGGATTGAAGTACTTCGCGGTCGAGGGAGTAGGCTTGTGTTGGAAGGGCAAGGAACTGAAATTGCAATAGCAACACCGGTACTACGTGATCCTTCTAATAGTGTACCTGCAGGAGCACTACCACCGGCTCAAGAGCGCAAGGGCTTGAAACGTAAATCTTTAGCAAAAAAAATAAAGGCATGAATTTCAATTTTACCTTTGAACGACGTGGTAGCCCAAAAGTGTTCAATGGATGATAGAGAATTCTTCTATGTAAGACAAAAGTGCAGATGTTCATTGTCGGAATTTTGTGTGAAAAAAGGAGGAAGTCTTGCACAATAGTTTGACCACTAATGGTTGTTCTTGGTTGTTTTTTAAGCAAATGATTCACATGGTACTAGAAAGGATGATTTACATATTACTAGCCTTGCGTTCCAAAGTTAAGATGTTTAAATTACATAGTTTTTTTTCAAAGGTATTATATTTTTTTTTTATAGATTTTACAAATATATATAATGTATTAACTAGCTTGGTATTTGGTTGTAAGAAAAATGTGCATTCTATTATATTTAAATCTTAGTAATAAGATCATTAAGCCATTCTATCGATCCGTTTCAAAATTCAATTGATTTTGGAATATGCTAGTATTTATTTATATCTTATATAAAGTTGTCAATAAAAATGGGACACGTGTTGTAAAGTTAGTAAAAGGTATTCTGACCTTTTGAAACTAAGATATTTAGTAAGCTAACTTCACACATACAAAACTCTATAGACTACAAATTTTCAATGCTTACCATAGTGGGGTTTTCAAACATACAAGGATGATGGTAGAAAAATCATGTACTAACAAATTTCTGTTACACCTTGTGTGATTAAATGTTTTTTAATCACAACTTTAAAAATAATGATCCAATGTAATTGAATTCATAATGTAGGTGGATATGGACATTTTGTATTTATATATATTACTTTCTAAAATCCAGATGGGAAGAAACATTGATTGTCAAAAATATCACACTAAATTTTTTAGAAGTTTGAAGTATTCATGAATGTCCCTTCTAAGAATTTTGGAACTCAAATTTGTAAGGGATGATCTTCTAATAGATTAGTGGCCATTTTTAAAAATAAAATTTAAAAATAGTTAATTCAATATTATATTGAAGTCTACAAAGTGAACCTCATTCAAGATGCTAATGTTCCTTGATGTCAAAAAGATAATTTGGTGGTTCTTTCAAGGATGACCATCTTTATAAAACTTTTGCAATTGGCCCAATTTTATTTTATTTGAAATGATTCCCCATTTATTACAATTGAAAATATAAAATGTCTATGATCTTGAGATTTTGCACCATTTTAGTCTTCTAAACGTAAAAAATTATTCTATGCTTGACCTTCTTAGAATACAATCTCTTTATAAATCTATATATGGTCTATATTTATTTACAAATTTATTAAATATTTTTTGAACTTTAAAACACCCCCCACAAATTCTCAAGTACTCAAGCAAATGCAACAAATAGTATAATTGTTTCTTGAAATCATCCACAATCATAAAATTGCTTTGAAATGCTTTGGTTTTTAAGTTCTATATTTCATTTTAAACAAAATAATGTGTAGAATCTTAGTTGATGAGAGTAGATTTAAAATGAAAAATTAGACTCAATAATGAAACAAACGTAGTTGGCAATACTTATGTTTTTTTATGATTCATTTATAGGTCAAGGGCCAATTTTGTTGACCTTGCCTTATTTTATTCCAACCTGGACCACTAGGGAATAGTATAATGACCCAAGTGAAGGTCAAAATTCAAAAGTGATGCCCAAATTTAAATTAGAAAGTCTAATTTTGGGAGGCCACCTTGGATCATGGTAGAATGGCATGGCTCCACATTATAATCCTATTCAACAAACTCCCAGATAAATCTGCAGAGTTCCTCCGAAACTTTGACATCACTTGGCTCCACACTCCATTCTTTGGCTCCATGAAGAACAAAGTCATCACTTGGCTCTACACTCCATTCTTTGGCTCCATGAAGGACAAAGTCATCACTTGGAACTTGAAGAAACCTGCTTGTAGTTTCTTTGTGTAATTTAGTTTTCTTTTTTGTGTTCAGGTTTCATTCTTAATTTCTTTCCGCCATTTGTTCTTGGTTCACTCTTGGAATAATCTCTAGGTTTCAAAATGACAAACACTCAAAAGTGATTTATTAGTGTCTTCTCTGACTACATCAGCAGACTTGGAGATTCAATAAAAAAAAGTGACATATAGATAGTTATTAGGACAATTTTTAAAATATTTGTGTTTGAAACAAATGAAATGGAATTTCACTGCCAGAGAATTAATAGGACAATTTGAATTTGGGGAGTGTATGATGGAATTTTTATGAATTTTTATAATTTTCAAAATCTACTTTATGTTGAACTTACAGTGAGTTAACCCCTAAAGGTCAGAGACTATGTTTTTACTAAAATCGCTCCAAAACTGCCATTTCTAATACAAGTACCAAATTTTGAAAGAAAAAGCACTTTTGGATCTTGTAATACACTAGTTCAAGAAGTTGTGAAAAAAAATTCAGAAATTTCCACCATGTGGATTGCAAGATAATAGCGTTTGAATTGACAAAAATCCTTTTTCTGTCCGTGCGAAAATCCGGGCAGCTCCACTTCATAAGGTCACATTTGTATGAAAAAATGTCCAAAATGGTGGTTGCTCTTTGGACTCATTCTTCAAAGCAAGTTAGCTACATGCTTGAAAATTTTCAGATCATTTGGAATTGTAAAACATATAGGAATAAAATAGTATGTAGAAAGAGATAGAGAATGATTCAAAACACTAAATTGTTAAGAATTTAGATATGGAATTGAAAAATGTCAATCCCAATGGTTGTAATGTTGTAATAATCAATCTACATCCAATGTTTTTATTTTTTTTCAAAAATAATAGAAACTGAGTTAAATAAAGGACTTCAAAGTTTATTTTAGACTAGAGATTCCATAACTACCCTCAAACTAAGAATCCTCATAACTTTTGACTCATTAATCAAAATGGAATGATTCAAAGCTATCCGCGTATATATAAATCTAAAGAATCAATTTTGATTTTTTGATTTTTCTTAAAAGTGATTTTTGAAGAAGTTTTTTGAGCTACCCGAGCTGCCTGCCGAACAATGAAAATGACATATCATGCAATAACTTTTTAACCATGTAGTCAAAACGTATGAAAATTGTTGGGCCTTAAAGCTACTCCTCAGGCACATTTTTTGTGTAAATTTCAAAAAATAAAAATAAAAATTCCGTATGTAATGAGCTGCCCCAAATTGCTATGTTTTCAAAAAATGGTGTTTGGTCCTTTAGGGGTTAAGCTTAGATTATTAGTAGCCTATAATCAATTCACTGAACTAAAGAAAAGTCATAAGCTAATAAGTTGCCAGAAGATTTGTTGAAGATAGTGCAATAGTTGGATAGTGTGTCACATAGTTGTAACTTTTACTTGCACCAACGCCAGGTTGCACTAGCAGACGCTATAAGTTAACAAGGGAACTGACCATTTGTGGAGCATCAAGCAAAAAAGGATTGTAACCCTAGCCTATGTCTAAGATTTTTGAGTTTTTTTTAAAAGGATTATTAAACTTCGATACATGTCGGCTTGAACCGAAAGACAATCTCTACTCATTTGTTTCGATGGTTACTCAAGAAAATAATTCACAAAAATAATGGTCTAGAAAATCCCACCATAACGTTATAAGACTCATATCTATTCTGTTGGAAGAATTCAACTGTCGAAAGGGACTTAACCTAAAATGCAGATTGTACCTTTCCAACAGCAACAACGCCTACCTCCCTCGGTCCCAGTCTGACTGATGCAAAAAGTTAGGAGCCAGCCTAAAAAGAGTTGTCTAGAATATTTTGTGTGACACCGAAAACTTGTTTCAATTGGAATGGGAATTTTTTTTGTGCACCTGGAAATTATTCCATCACTTTCAAGCACTGATTCAAGAACAATAAGGCAAGGTAAAGGTTGAAATAGAAAAAAAATAAAAAAAATTCAATCAATGGAGTGATGGAGTCTTCTTCAATGGGCTCATTAATGACCTTTTCCAACTGTATATGTTGACCTCACCTTGTCCAGACTCAAGAGTCAAGGTCGACTGAGTTGGATCACACCATTGTCCCCCTGGCTCCTTCCAGGCTTGCACCCTGTTATAAAATAATCAGGAAAGGAAAAATTAAAAGTTAGAAGAAGGCTGAGATAAGCTTACGAGTTGATGCCTGGCAAACAGAGAGGGGGGGAGGGACTCGGACTGTACAGGATCTGACTGAGGGATGAAAGAAGGAAGCAATCATGATGGTGAGCATTGATGCACATATATGAGGTAGGCAGAAGATCTGGACAGACAGACCACTGCCCCAACTGCCCCTTGGCTATCCCTGAGGCTCTGGAGTCTGGACCTATCTGGTTTCAACTTTCAAGAGGAAAAACAGCCCGGGAGAGGGACAAGCGTAATTGCTACGACAGGTCTACCTTTACTGCCTATGCGCAGGGTGTACGGTTGCAGCATTCCATGCTCCTTTCTGCACCTACACTACCGTTTCCGCATGTTGTACACACATTCTGCATCATTCTGGACATAAATGACGTTGAGGGTCCAGTGCTGCACCTCCAAGTGATTTTAACGCCGTAGGTGGTAGGAGCTAGTGGGCCCTTGGAGCATGATCCGGAGAGCGCAGCGAGCCCAAAATCCGCACTGTGTCCGACCCAAGGTGCTTCGTTACCTTCGCTGCGGTTTTCGTTCAGTCTAGAGACCAATGATGAAGATGCTCACAGCGCGCAATGCGAGTCGCGATGGGATGATTGCGGAGTGCCTGTTTTTGAGCTGTTTGGCTCCATGAACCTACCGCGAACCCTGTGAAGAGGGAGAGAACGGAGGAACACAGATAGGAGAATAGACAGAGGGAGGATAGAGGATAGGGGAAAATAGGGTCTTTAAGAGACTCCGAGTGGGGAGATTGAAGTTACTTCATCTAGCTCATTGCAGAACGGCCATTTTCGTCTCTGCATTAGTGCATGGCGAGCAGAGAGAAGCGTTAGGAGAGCGAGTAGAATATCGAAATACTAGCGCTGGGGAAATCATACCTCAGTAGCAGGTTGCCAACCCTGGCAACTTTACGTGTTCACCACGACTGGTTTCGAGCATGCCTCTCTCTGCCACTTAATGCATCATGTTGAAACGGGTCTGGGCGTCTGTGAGAGATCGGCTATCTAACGCACAGCGCTGCTGTATGGGTACGTGCTCGCCCCTTCGAACTCTTGCTAATTTTCGTTATAGAATTTTCACGAGACCCGTGCTTTTCCTTGTGGGCGGTGGGCTTGCTCAGCCTAGCCTGCAGCACATGGTTTTGTGGAGTTTAGTGCCTTGCTAAGCCATTGACCTGATGCAACCCTCGCCAATGATTAAGTATGCATTTTCATTGCTTCGTTGATGTAGAAACCTCAAGGTCAGAATTTCAACAACAAATAGGTTTTGCACACACGACTCGCAGCACGTTATTCACTAGCCTTCGCATCAGTTAGATGTTCAGCTGGAGGCTTTGCAGTAAGCGACAATGATTGTAAGGCTTGAGGCAGCAAATGAGCTCCAGATATCGAGATGGAGGAAGTCAGGTGCATACTGATAGAACACCTTTCTCCACGAACTTAGAATTTAGGTCAAAGAAGGGGGCCCAAGAAACTAGTGAGGAAAGTTATGGTTTCTCTACACCTGTAATTGAGTGACGATGCCTCCAAGGCGGGTCTTGCAGGCCGATGTGCCCTTTGCATACTCCCCACTCACCCCCCCTCAAGCGAAGGTGCGACACTCTAGTAAGAATGATCTTGCACTGGGGCTTGGGCTTGGATGCAGCCTGGGTGTACTCTTTGTATTGATCTTGGGCGCATTGTTCTTCTACAATCGGCTGAAAACCAGGAGGACGAGTCCTTATGACCTCAGTTACTCCAAAAGCCTCCAGAGATTCTCCTATCAGCAACTCAAGAAAGCAACTGGAAGTTTTTCAGAAGCCCAGAAACTTGGTCAAGGGGGATTTGGGGAAGTTTTCAAAGGAGAGCTCCGCAACGGAGACCTAGTCGCAGTCAAAAGTGTCGACGTTTCTTCAGTACAAGGGGAAGTTGCCTTTCAGAGTGAAATCTCGATTCTTGGTCAAGTCACTTCTCCTCACATTGTCCGGCTTCTAGGATTTTGTGCACATGGTCCACGGCGACTACTTGTGTATGAATTCATGGCCAATCGAAACTTACAAGAAGCCCTCTTTGACGAGGTTTACGCTGTTCCGTTAAATTGGGACATGCGTTTCCGGATTATTCTCAATGTCGCTGAAGCCTTGGCCTCTTTGCATTTCAATTGTGACCCGCCGATCATCCACGGTGATGTCAAGCCAAGCAACGTCCTGCTGAACGCCAATTTTCAGGCCAAACTGGCAGATTTTGGACTCGCCAGAGTGAAGACTGCAGAAAGCATCCTCGAAGTGCAGACCCTGGAAGCACAGAGGGAGGCCATAGAGAAGGAGAGGGTGCGATATGAGAAGATAGTACGAGATCGAGCCAGGCGGCAGAAACGAAGAGAGGAAGCTGAAAGGAAGAAGGCGGATGACGCTGCGCTGGCCAAATCCGTGAAGGGCGACTCCATGGAATCATTTGCATTCGATCCTAATCCAGAAGGGGAACGGAGAAGTTCAGCATCCATGTTCGACGGTCTATCAACTGAGGAAGAAACGAGCGGCTTCACACTGGAGTCTCCCTGCTCAAAGGCTGGGAATAACACACCCACCAGCATTGTAAGAATCGGTGATGTTGCGTCCGAATCGCCAGCACTAGCAAATGGAAAGGGTTTAAGATCTATTAATGATGTCCCAGACACAGAAGAGACCAGCTGGCAGGATTGTGACGAGAACCGCTCGTATCCACCGTCACCAATATCGATTCCAAAAGAAATTGGTGTAGACGCAGACGGCGAACATTTCATGAGTGCAGAGGAAGGAGAGACGGATGTCGACAAGAGTGTGATGAGTATGGACGGTACTGGAGAAGAAGGCTGGAGTACCGTGAGCCCCTCGCAACCTGATTTGGAGTTCAATTTCGAAAGCAGTGACGCGCAGAAGCAGCAGAAAGGAGAAGCGAAGGGAAGCAGACTTCGGTCATGGAGTCGGGAATGGTGGCGAAAACAGGACAAAGACGATGGGAACCGAAGCCAGCACAAACATGACTCAGACACGAAAAGCATTCGAAGCAGTATAATAGAGCTCCAACGAAGTGGAGAGCTTACCAGTGAGGCCGGGGAGACACGGCGACCAAAGCACCGCAGTGACCTTCGAAGGCAGCGATCCAAAAGCTCCGGTTGGATTGGCGCCATCGTCGGCGAGTTGAGCAAAGAAACGAGGAAGAAGACTCCTGTCAAACACGACAAGCTCAAGGGGCGCGAGTGGTGGCGTGAAGAGTATTGCGAGGAGCTGACCAACAAGAGCCGCGAATTCAAGAAAGGCTCGAGCATGAGACTCGACCGCAACCGCAGCAGCCGCCGGCACAAGAAAGACGATTACACCAAGTGGATACGCGACTTCAGCCAAGAATTCAGCGCCGAATTAGGTCACAGCAAAAACCTCGAGAGCAGAAGAGAGAGCCGGAAATCAAGATCCCGGCGGGAGGAGTTTTGGAGTGGCGATTCTGCATACCGAGGGATTAGTAGCACTCCAAGCATGCGCGGAACCATCTGCTACGTCGCACCGGAGTCTGGCGGAGCAGGATCGACCTCCGAGAAAGCCGATGTGTACAGCTTCGGTGTTCTGCTTCTGGTCTTGATCTCAGGCCGCCGGCCGTTGCAAGTAAACGCCTCTCCCGTCACCGACTTCGAGAGAGCAAATCTCATATCCTGGGCAAGGTTGCTGGCACAAACCGGAAATGTCCTCGACCTCGTGGATGCCAACCTCCAATCGGCATTCTCCGACGATCAAGCCGTGCTGTGCATCACGGTGGCGCTCCTGTGTCTACAAAGATTACCAGCCGCGCGTCCAAGTATGAGCGACATTGTCCGAATCCTAAACGGCGAGCTCGTCGCTCCGGATCTCCCTTTCGAATTTTCCCCCTCACCTCCAGGGTTTCGGTCCCGCCGCAAGCCCTCATCCGAAGAGATTGTTCTCGAACGCGCTCCTGTCACTTTCTAAACAACAGGACACTGCGATCAATTGAAAGAAGAAGAGCTCGCTAAGGCGAACGATTACAAGAATCACATGCACTGCTTGTTCGTCTTCGTCTTCTCTAGGTCAGTGCACACTTCCCGTCTTCCATTGTTTGAGATTTCAAGACAATGAAATGTAAGCTTCAATGTAACGATTCGATGATCGGCTTTCAGGATTGGAATGGTGGTGATCAATGACGGAGCAACCACAACATCGGGCATTAATCTGTAGCTGAAGGCTAGATTGACATGTACCATACTAAAGAGGACGACATGTATTAATAGTGACTCTAGGAAATGGAAGTGAATTGTCTTGAGATTAGAAACCCAAACCCTCTTGCAAAGTGGAGCTGGTTCCCATTTTCAGAGAATGGAAGAATTCTCCCATTTCAAAAGGAAAAATTCCCCCATTTGGGAGAATGTGGTTGTGTTCTTCTTCTACATCGAGAGGTGCCTCATCATTGTCCAGTCAATTCTGCTGTCATGTTCTTATGGAAACCTGCAGGTGATGTGTAGTGGAACTCAGTTGGAAATGGAAGTGAATTCTCTTTGATGAGAATCCCTTTGTGAAAAAACTGGAGCTGGGTCCACTGTCACAGAATGGAAGAATTCTCCCACTTTGCAGGAATGTGGTAATGGTTGTCTGGTTATACCTGCACTTCCTCATTTTCCGGTAAGTCCTCTTCCGCATGTGCTTGTGGAAAAACTGCAGGTGGGGACTATTAGAAATGTAAGTAATGTGAATTTTTCATGTTAATTGAGCTTGAGCCAGAGAGTGAAAGAGTTTTCCCATTTGCATGGAGGATTCTCCCATTGAGGAGAATGTGGTAATGCGTGTCTTTCTACAGCACTGTACAGCACAGCTCCATCGATATATGTCATTGTCCACTTTGAATTCTCATATGCCTGTCTGTATGCCATGGAAGACTGCAGGTGATGCTTACAGTGGGATCCTTGGAAATGGAAGTGAAATGCCTTGATGGGAACTGGAGCTGATTTTGTGACCATCAACAGGTACCATTTTAAGGGAGAATGTGGTACTTGTAATGTTTTCACCGACTCCCCCAGGATATATGCCTCGTCTCCTTGTATGCACATACATATTGACAACTGTAGGACATTTCATAATATTCAGTAGCATGCATTATCACTGCCTTGGCTCTACAGTAGATGGTGTGGAATATATCACACCCAACAATACTTCATCAGTAGCTAATTGGACAGGTGGAGGCTTAATGTGGTAAGCACTGAGCAGGGTGCACGAAGGAAACTAAAGGTATGATCCCACTTGGCCTTACGGCAGCAATAAATCAGCTGTAAATTGTCGTGCATTCCCACCTGAGTGCTCATCTATCTACCGAACCTACGTGGCAGCCAAGGTGGTGTGGACCTGAGAGCGCTCCTAAAGCCATTAGTCACTTCTGTATCGTTGGCCCACCATAGCGAAAGTAGTCTGTAACAAAAACTTTAAAATCTTCTTAAAATGAAGATTTGAACACAGAACTGCCGCTCTTAACAACGTGCTTGGCTGATGATCCAGTAAGGTAGGGGGCTGTAAAGGCGATCCTTTACCAGCTGATTTGCATTTTGGGGCAGCTAAACTCCTTAAAACAATTTTCAGTAAATTTTCATGATAAGAAAAATGGAATTGGCATCTAACCCAAGTGGTTTCATATTTTTTGGACCTTCATGGAATTAGTTATGAATTTTTGAAGTTGAAAAACAGTGGTTTCTAAAAGCGACCCTATATTGAAATGTACACATTTGGTACATGTTAGAGGCAAAATCTACCAGTTCGCTTTTAGAGACAGGTTGCTTTTACAGCCCCCTACCTTACGTTAGAACAATGGCTGCCCAAGGCCAAAACTGGCAGGGCCTGATGTGGGAAAATCTGAATTATTGAAATTTCTCAACAACCACATCACAGAATTTCTTGAAAGTTTAGACTGAACCGAATGTGTGAGGATGTATAAGCAATCTCTTTATACAAGTGGGGTGATGGAATGTAAAACAACCCATGTGGGATTTGTAAATTAGGTTTAATAAGAGCTTAACCGTTCATACCTAGTTAAATCAAATGCAGGAATTGTGTTCAATTTAGAACTTTAGTCCTCATGTAGGCATAGTAGAATAACTTTTTTTAAGAAATTTTGAACTTCGAATTTTTTTTAAATCAAGCTAACTTTCATCTCCAAAAGTCCATTTCAGATTTGGAGCCTTAAATCAAAAGTTCGGGACAAAATTCAAAGAGGGGTTGGGAAGAACATTTTCTTTGACTTTGTGCAACAAGAAGTGCAATTCAATTCATCATTTCATGCACAAAGTGCACTTATTTGGAATCTTTAATTCAAGAAAGAGGAGACTCATCACTAAGGTACTTTGTCAAAAATGATCTAATGTATGAACCAATAGGTACATTTTTCATTACTACAATGATCTAGAAAGTCATCCATTGGTCACTTTTGGACTGTCTAGCATTTCAAGGTTAATGAAAGTTATGATTTGCAATAGTATTATTTTTTACTTATTTATTTTGTATTTTAGATGGAAGTGATGAGAAGAGGATTCTATTAGAAAAGGAGAGTACAAAGAAGACTAAAACAAGAGTATTTTATAGTTTTAACCTACAAGCAAAGAGAGGGATCAAAGACTAAACTACAATATCCGGAAGGCAAGTTCAACATTATTTGTTGAAAAAATATTTAATCCTTGAAGGATCTTTTGTCCCCTTGCGAGATAAATGAGAGTTTGCATAGAATTATGTGATCTCAGTTTACAATGTGATAACTTCAATCAAAAAAAGTTGTGACTCGTCATTACTTTTGCATACAATATTCAAATGTTGCATTCTTTAATGTGTTGGAACCTCCTTTCATTTGCCAACAAGAAAATATGAAAATTTGACTCATCTAATAATAATAGTAACCAAGAAGAGTAGCAAAAAGTGTCAGTTTGAGGGATACCTATTCTAATCCTTTAAATGCTTGAGGTAATGAATTCTCTTGCCAAAAATACTTTGAAGTTAACCCCTAAAGGTTTTTGACTATGTTTTCACCAAAAACGTTCCAAAACTGCCATTTCTAATACAAGTATCAAATTTTAGAAAAAAAACATTTTTGGACACATGTAACCATAGGATCTTGTAGTAAACTTGTTTGAGAAGATGTGGAAAAAATTTCAGAATTTTCCACTGTGTGGATTGCATGATATTAGTGTTTGAATTGAGAAAAATCCTTTTTTCGTCCCTGCGAAAATCCAGGCAGCTGCACTTCACAAGGTCACATTTATATGAAAAAATGTCTAAAACGGTGGTTACTCTTTGTATTCATTTTTGAAGTCAAGTTGGCTATATGCTTGAAAAATTTCAGATCATTTGGATCTGTACAACATATAGGAAAAAAATAGTAAGTAGAAAGAAGTAGAAAATGATTCAAAACACTAAATTGTTAAGAATTTAATCATATAATTACATAATGCCAATCCCAATGGTTATAATGTTGTAAAGACCTATCTACACCTAGTGTTGTTGTTGTTTTTCAAAAATATTGAAAATTGAGTAAAATAAAGGACTTCAAAGTTTATTTTAGAGTAGAGATTCCATAACTACCCTCAAACTAAGAATCTTCATAACTTTTGACTCATAGATCAAAGTGGAATGATTCAAAGCTTCCCGCGTATATATAAATCCAAAGAACCAATTTCAATTTTTTATTTTTTTAAAAAGTAATTTTTAAATAATTTTTTTTTGCTGCCCAGGCTGCCCGCCAAGCATTGAAAATCACTTATCATGCAATAACTTTTTACCCATATAATCAAAAGTTATGAAAATTGTTAGACCTTAAAGCTACTCCTTGGGAGAATGTTGTGTGAAAATTTCAAAGGAAAAAAAAAATCTCCGCTCTTAGTGAGCTGCCCCCAAAAGCTATGTTCTCAAAAAAGCATGTTCAGTGCTTTAGGGGTTAAATAAAACCTAACCAAGTTAATATTTTTGATAGTTTCTCTCAACAAAAACTAAATCTAGTTTTAGCATAAAAAATCTAATTATAAAAAAGAATGATTATTATTTTTCTATTCAAGATTTTGAGCAAGGGAATCTATTGCAAATCTTGATTTCTAGTGTTGAAGGCTCTCAAATACACTAGATCTTAAAGATAAAATCACATGAAAAATTCATTTAAAAAAATAAAATAATTTTTTTTTGAGAAGCTGTAAACTGATTGGAGCTATGCATGTTCTGCCCTTTAACCCTCATATTTTTTTGGTGACCAATTTTTTAGATTTGTCATGTAAAAAGAGGACCAAAAGGTTTCAAATTGGATTCATAATTTTAGCACCTTCATAATTAAACATTACAATTTTTCAAATCATAAGTGATATTGTTAAGTTTTTTTCCCGTGTGGTACTTAACAAACTTAGTTTGAATTTGTATGGTTATGATTTTTTTTAAATTGATAAAACTTATTAAAATGTTGACATTTAGTTTAATTTAGAGCAAGTTTCAAGAAGCTTAGAAAAGGCCTTGGGCATTTAAGGGTTAATATGCAATATAGCTTTAGGGGTCTGTCCCAATCCCTCTTTGAATTCTGTCCCAAGATTTTGATTGAAGGCTGATAATCTCAAATGGATTTTTGGTGATAAAAGTTTATTTACTTTGCCAACTTTTCTAAGTTCAAATTTTCTTGAAAAAAGCTAATATACTATGCCTATATGAGGTCTGAAATTCTACATCAAACACAATTCCTGATTTTTGACAATGAGTGGTTAAGTTGTCATTTTCAAATTGTCCCCATATCCTTTGAAGATTCATGATGGACAATGAAATTCATTATAAAAACAATATCTCCACCCATTTTGTAATGTACATGTGCTAGAACTGAATTGTAGTGAAATCTTCTTCCATAAATGGATTTACTTTACAATTCCTTGGATTTGGGAACGTGTCTCGTTAATTTTCAGATTCATTCAAAGTTTGAAATTTTGATTATTTTTGGCCACTGGATCAAAATCGGTATCGGATGTGCGTGGGGACATGAGGTCCCTCACGACAGCTGAATAAAGTACGAGCCATGTGGGAACTGCACCTCAGTAAGAAACAATCACTACAATTCCGAACCTGAACTCCTGAGAAATAAAAATATTTTCTTTTAATGCTGAGGCTTTATCTTTTAGCACTTGGTGTTTGCAAGCGCCAGGTGGGAACATACCCTTAGGGTATGTTCCCACTTGGTGTTAGAGGTGTTGTTTGGAATGTGAATCTGGTCCAGAAGTAGGTATAAATTCATTCCTAAGACCCTCATTAACAACAGCTTTAACACCAAGTGCAGACATACTTTAAGGTGGAAATACCCATTCCCATCCTTGTACCCAATTCCATCATCATGTACCAACATAGTACATTCTTACTACGAAAATGTGCACCCTTGGTACATCATGACAAAATTGGGTACAAGGACGGGAATGGGTGTCTTCACCTTAAGGTAGTGGACATGAAGGCTACTGAATGTTATGAACGTTATGTTTGGTCTTCTATTGAGGTTCAATATCTTGAAGTGTAAAAAAAATAATGAACCCCATTTCTTCAGTATGAAGAGACTTTCCTACGAGGCCAGATATTATTCACCAACATGCACTACCTAAGTGACAAACACTCAATTTCTTTTTTCAAGTGACAGAAGAATGAAGACGTCATTAAGCATTAAGGTAGAAACACCAGTAGTCTATCATTTAAGCAATTTTGGAGTAGATGGTGAGGAATATGAGGTGATGGAATTTTTTTTCCATGTAGGAAGATATGAAATATGGGGTTCGCTAATTTTTCAGAATTCTATTCTTGAAATTGAAATTACTGTGAATTTTGGAAGCCCAAACGTGCACTTGTACTTCCAATTTCGATCATTTAAGAACTACTTTCCTACTCCCTACTTCCTTACTCATTGCTTCTGGACATGTGTCATAACCATATTAGTCCCAACCTTGAAAAAGGACAGAAAAGCACACATTTCAAGCTTGAGTTTCAGCCTCAGGTTGGAAATAGTGCACCTTACAGGTGCTGGGCATGGTTGACAATTGGTGCTTCAACCTTTACTTCACGACAGCAGATTGAGGATTACGAAGCTGTGGAGATGACGACAGTTGTGGAGATTGGGTGCCTAGTCTGTGACCAGCAACCTGGATGCAAAAGTTTGCATAACCTCACTATGATTGAGCTCCTGGATGGCTGGATGAATCTCGAAGAACACAAGATGAGGAGTGCTCCTCGAGGTGAGGTGATGAGAAATGCTGACCATGAGCATGGATGCACAAAATTGAGAGGTGGGTATGGAATGTGTGCATTGGTAAATAAGCGTGACTTGTTCGCAAAGACTTTTCTCATCTAGATTCTTGCCTAAAGTATGCAGCGTGTATATATGAGAGCAGAGGACTGATTTTAGGTACAACAATTTTTTAGCAATTTAAAAAATTTCCATGTTTTTCATATGGTATCTAAAATCTAGAATCATCTTTCAACTAAGGTATGGTGGAACCATCCATTGTCGACCACTTAAGCAATTCCACTTATGTTCTGGAGCAGTAGAAGGCAATATGAATTTACAATCCTGTAGGAAGATAGAAATGATGGGCATTGCCAAGTTTTCATGATTTTTTTTCCTTAAAACTGAATTTACTATGAATTTTGGAAGCCCAAAGTTGGCCTCAACCCATACCCAGGATATAGAGTCTTCCAATTTCGACCATTCCATAACTATTTTCCCACTCACTACTTCCTGCTTTCTTGCTCACTAAATCAGGACATGTGTCATGACTTTATAGTGCCAACCTTGCAAAAGAGAAAAAATCACATTTCAAACTATGGTTGGAATATGTACCAGCCTTGGTTGGAAATAGTTGTGCCCTACAGGTTGGTTATTGATGGCCAGTTGGTAATGGATAGTTCTATCATAGAAGGCTCAGAAAGCACTCATCTAAGGGAAGAAAGCCCCCGTGTGCAGAAATGGGTGGATTCAAAGATTTTTTTCATATTTTTAAAAGAAAGAGAAATGAGGAATGTACTAAATTCTTGGAAGCCAATTGAAGTTCACAGGCTCAATTTGAGTTCACCAAATTGCATGTGATGGCTGCAACTTTGGGGACTTGTATCTCCTTCATATAATGTTAGTTTTCAATAAAATTTGTTGGGTTGTGTTTTACTTGCATTCTAGTTATTGTGGTAAAATTTCCATGTCAATTCAAGTTGTTTTGAATGTTTGGGAGCAATTCGAAGTTCAAAATCTTGACATTTTTGGATTACAGTGAACTTTGGCGGATTGTTTCTTCTTCATACAATGTCCGTTTCTAGTAAATTATTTTGGAAAAGTTCCGCATACTAGTCTAGTTTGTGTGGTTAAAATTTCACATCAATCCAAGAAGTTATGAGTGACTGAGAAGCATTCTAGTAGAAGGAGGTTCAGCCTCAGATGTTTTTTTTTGCTATTTTTTGACATTTCAATGCCATTTTGAAGACCTCACCAAATTCAGAACTTTATTATGAGCAAAATCACACACAATGGTGAACCATGTATGATATTGTATGATACTGTATGGTATCAAAAATTGTAGGCCATTTTGGGCTGCTCTGAGCGTTTAAGGGTTAATGCCCGAATTGTTTTCAAGCCTCCTCCTATACCAATAAGGTTCAGCAAAGGCTTTTACAATTCAATAAGAGGAACCATGTTCAAACCTTTATTTGGTGGTGTTACCATATTTGAGGCAAGATGTCAAGATGACCAGAGTTGGCTGAGTACATTAAAAAAATAGAATGTGAAGTTTTGGTCGGATTTATTAACCCGAAAAGGCCCAAGGTCTTTTTTCTGCCAAAAAAACACCCAAAACTGCCATTTCTATAGCAAAGAGTAAAAAATATTTGAAAAATATTTTTTTTGCACATCTAACCGTAGGATCTTACATCTAACTAGTATAAGAATGTGTAGAATTTTTTAAGGATTTTTGACCACACAGATTGCAAGATATCTGCATTTAAAGTGAAAAAAACAAGTTTTTCAACACATTGCGGGACTAGATTTTTTGACTTCAAACATTTTTAACTTAAATTTTTTGCACTACAGCATTTTGGGCTTTACATATTTATAGTAGAGAGTTGATTTGAGAATTTAGGAGAAAAAAAAAGTTCAAAAAAACTTAATTATCATTCTTAAAAAAATTGTTAAGTAGAAGTAGGTACAAGATATAAGGAAAATCTTAAATATCCATATATTTTAGATGGAATTAGAATGCACTAATCCCAATGGTGAGATTGTTCTAGCAAGTAAAATAAACCATGCAAAAAAATAAAAAAATAATTAAAAAAATTGCATTCAGAAATGAATCCTAGAAGTTATTTTTTTCCAAGAAGATGCTCTAGCTGCTCGAAAAACAAGAATGTCCATAACTTTCTCATAACAAATCCAAATGAAATGAATCAAAGCTTTACAGATAGACAAAAATATATTCTATGAAAAGAAAGAGAGAAAAAAAATTTAATTCAAATTTTTGCAATTTTTTATTTTGCCCAGGCTGCCCCCTGTCCCTGTTTTGAGCTTATTTTGGTCATAACTGTTGTTCTCGGGTACCGATTGTGAAAAAAATTATATTTCCACAAAGCTTATCAGTTTTTCTATCTTCAAAAAAAGTTTCAAAAAATCACGACAAAAATTCAGCCCATAGGCACCTGCCCAAAATCCCATTTGTCCCCCAAAGGGACAACAGTCTTTTAGGGGATAACCTGAAAAGGATGAGCTAGTTGCTGAGGAAATCAACCTTTTGGGTATTGTGTAAATCATTTGCCTAAGAAAAAAATCCGAGAACACTCATTGGAGGTTAGACTATTGTGCAAGTGACTTCCCCTCTTCACACAAAATTCCAATGATGAACATCTACACTTCTGTCCTACCTACAGAAATTGTGCACCCTGAGTACAAGGACGAGAATGGGTGTCTTCACGTGAGCCTTAGAAGGATTATCTATCATCCATCTGGCACTTATACGCGGCATCCTTCTAGGGTTGTTGGCATTGTATTTGAATGGCCATTACAACAACTGGGCCACTCCCCAATCTGTGTCTCGGCTGCCGCAGCAACACTGCAACAGTTCTCAAAGTCCTTCAGCACGAGGGTTGAATTCGTGGTCTTAAGTTGTCTGTAACTTAACCACAAATTTGCACACACATGCGTGCTATATTGTACAGCACAGTACATGTGGCACACATAGGTGGGTACTTAAAACTACTAATGGCCATGGGGATTGAATTTTTAAGGAGTCAGACAGGAGCAGTGATTTTTTGGGACTATGGTAGAACCACCTATTGTCGACCACTTAAGCAATTCCGCATATGTTCTGGAGCAGTAGAAGGCAATATGAATTTACAGTCCTGTAGGAAGATAGAAATGATGGGCATTGTCAAGTTTTCACGATTTTTTTCCTTAAACTGAATTTACTATGAATTTTGGAAGCCAAAAGTTGGCCTCAATCCATACCCAGGATATAGAGTTTTCCAACTTCGACCATTCCATAACTATTTTCCCACTCACTACTTCCTGCTTTCTTGCTCACTAAATCAGGACATGTGTCATGACTTTATAGTGCCAACCTTGCAAAAGAGAAAAAATCACATTTCAAACTATGGTTGGAATATGTACAAGCCTTGGTTGGAAATAGCCATCAATTTAAGCAATTCAGCATAGTTGGAGGCAATTTTTTCTTAAAAAGAATTTTTTTCAATATTAGGAATTGAAAATCATGAATTTAGAAAATTTAAAATAATTTAAAATAATTTAAAATAATTTAAAATAATATATATATATATATATATAATTTTTGGATAAGGCATCTAATTTCTACAAATTTTAAAAGTAGTACTCCCTAGGGCACCCAAAAATTGCACTCTAATTAAACCTATCTTGATTCTAGTGCCCAAATATTTGAAAATCAAAGTCATAAATTCATAAATTCTCACGGAATGGTCCAAAAATTTACCATCCTCAACTTCTAAAAGGCCCAACACCATTTAACATCAACTCTACATCTTTACATGGACTATTTCACAATGTTACAATAATATTTTGTGGTCTAATAATTATAGGGATAGGTATTTGAGCATGCACATAATGAGCACCTCCTACCTTACAAGTTCCAAAGCCTAGGTGACTTCAACATTATTTGTTGGACTAATACTCTAGTGATGTTTTAAGTTAAGGAAATTTTTTATTTAGTGACTATGTTGTATTAAGATGCAAATATCTAGCTTCAAAGGCTCTTCTAAGCATTACAACAAATGATTGTAGTCAACAACTTTTTTTCTAGAAAACTATTGCAAGCACAAGAATTGCAAGCTCAAGAAACCCTAAACTATAGAATTAACAATTGAAGCCGATGATACTAAAACTTATAAATCACAGACTATAACATTACAAAGCTCATAACTTTAGGGTTTATATTACAATGCTTGCATTCATGAATCTAATTGTAGACAATTTGTCAAAGCTGAATACAACAATTTTATCAATTGTCACGGATGATTCATAAATGAAAAATGTGACTATTGAATTCTCACTCTCTTCCCTGCTCAAATTCTCTCATTTGAAACTTGGACAGCAACTTGCAAAGTTGTAGCCTTACTAACTACAGTTATAAATCTTTGAAATTCTAATTTCAAATCATAGAGATGGCTATTGGGTATGCACAATATTCTTTTCAAGTTAAGCCAATCTCAAAAGCATCTTCACACAAAGCTCTCCACTCGATCTTTGTTATAGCAATATGCAAATGAAATATATAAAAGAATATAATTTGTTGGAAACAAAAAACAAAACAACTTATAATACTATTTTTGAAGTGCAACAATCAAGTGGGACTAAACACCAACATTTGAAGTCACGTAAGAAAAATTGATGAACTTGAAATTGATGCAATTAAATTGGTATCTATAATACAAAATTATGAGAAAAGAAAGTAAAAAGAATGGCTCAGATGTGTGAAGCCCTAATAAAGAAGCATGGAGAAATCACAATTGTTCATAGAAAGTGGCACCTGAAATGTGGGTGAGAGGGAAAGTTTGCTCTTGTGTTTGGTGAAAGAAGCCTCACAATTAGTTGATAACTGGGTCCTACCATTAGATGGCTACCAAATTTTGACAATAAAAAATCAATATTATTTCACCGTTTTCCATTGCTAAGAGAATCCAACCTTCTTATATTAAATATTGGTTGTTTTTTAATGGGTAGGAGTGTTGCCTATTGAAAATATGTACACACTTGCCAAGGATCTTCCCACTCTTTCTTTTTTCTTTTTTCATGCTCTTTTTTTTAATCCTTTTTCTTCCCCCAAGGCATATTTGAGTTGGAATATTATATTTTTTTTTGCTTGCAATGAAATGAGTTTCATTTGCATCAAAAAAATTAAAAATTAAAAAATGTGGAAATGTTGTAAGGTACTAGGTCCAAAAAGTGACCTCTCAAAATTGGGGGTGGTTGGTGCAATGGCTGAATTTTCAATTAACTTTTAGTGAAAGAAAAATGAAATCTGCAATGAACGCAAAAATTTGCATAATTTTTGGAATGCTAGACATTGAGTTATAATTTCTAAAAATAAAAGCAAATAGGTTGCTATTTTAGTTCATAGGTGGTATAGTAATCACATGATATAGTTTTGTGAATGGAACAAGATGTATCCCCAAAGTAATCCTTTTGTAGTTAAATGGCACACAATATGGATTCAAAAAGTGACCCTCACTAGTTGAAAATGAAACATTCAAAATGGACATTCATTGCCATATTTCTACTAATTGAAAATGGAACATTTGTGACTTCTTATTTGTTTGTAATTTTTTATGTATGCTACATTGTCCTTTCTCTTTTCATCCATCTTGGGGTTGAATTTTATCCCTGATATTTTCTCATTTTGTTTGGATACCATGTGGAGACAAGTATTGAACTTTTGTATATCAATTCTTCAGTTCCGCATTAATTATGCAAGATCCTTTTATAGGGGTGATATAAAGAGTCTAGTCACTTTAAAGACTTATTACTTTACACTCAATTATTTTTATAAGTGCCATCTAGATGAACCCAAAATTCATCTTACGCACATTCGGATTAAGTATTTAAAGCATTTTAGATTTGCCCAAGTAAGAGGTTAAATTGAAAAAAATATAGTAACAAAAATCATCCCCTTACAAAGTTGACACCTCGTTGGTACTATAAATGAATCAATTCATAATCAATATTGGCCGTCAACTCCACATTGTTGTTGTCTTTTGACTACTCACTGTTATTTGCTTAGGTTTAATCCAAAAATAGAAGTCCACATTATATAGGAATTGGTTCAAGATTTGGTTACTCATACAACTTCTATATGTCACTTTGCATTTATAAAACCATTTGTCTGCAAAGGCAAGATGATTAGAGTTATTTCTCACTAAATCCTATAGTCCCAAATCCCACCAAATTCTCAAAATATAAATTGGTAGAGAACTAAAAATTGGAACTTAGGGCTTCACTCTATGTTCCAAAACCCAAGGTCCAATACCATTAAAAAATGCCTACATAGCTCAATGGAGGTTTGGGCCCAAAGAAGTAGGATTTGAAGCCTAGGTTTCTAGATCCAACTCTAGGTTAAAGTCCCATCTATTGTTTTATATGTACTACAAGAAGAAGAATATTACATCACCTATCATTATAGGTTGTATTTGTGGACAAAATTGTCCATTAGAGATTCCATGCCTAAACTTGAGTCCCTCCAAAATGTGTATTTTTTATTTTTTGAATCATTTTTGGAGGTATTAGTGCAGATGAAGAAACTTAGGATTTAGAGTTAGGACTTTGGACTTCACTCTATAAAACTTCAAGTCCCACATATAATATTTTTTATTCACCTTCTACATCCCAAGAAAGTTAGAATTTGGCTTTGAAATGGCAATTGGAGAAATGGAACATGAGATGTAGTATGAAACTAGAGTTAGAGAGTGTTGAGTGTAAAGTAGGGGGACCTAAATTACAAAGCATGTCTCCATAGCAACAATAATTGTGTATAATGAGGTTTGATACTTTAATCAAATCTAAGCAATTTACAACTAAGATTAGATGAGGTTTAAGAATAGCTTCTTAGAAATACTATATGTTTCAAACATTATAAGAAGTCAAAGTTCAATTTGTAGTTCTTCCTCATCCATATCCTAATTTAAACCCTTACTTTCTAAGGTTCCTTAACTATGTTTACATCCAAAACGCTCCTAAACTACCATTTGTACTACATTCATGAAATTTGAGAAAAAAAATGTTTTTTTGCATATGTGATCATAGGATCTTGCAATAGGTTGGGTTGAAAAATTGTGGAATTTTTTTTAGAAATTTCCACTGATGTATTGGAAGATATTAGTGTTCAAATTGACAAAAAAGAAAATTTTAGCCGTTTGAAAAATAGGGCATCTGCACTTCAAAAGGTTACATTAGTATGAAAAAATGTCCAAAATGGTGGTGCTTCTTTGGATTCATTATTAAAGGCAAGTTGGCTACATGCTTGGAAAATTTAATAACATTTGGAATTGTACAACATATAGGAAAAATGCAATGTCATAACAACGTTGACAAAAAAATTCTAACATGGACTAATTTTATCTTCCTCATAAAAATTTTAAAATAAAAATTGAAGTGTGGAGACCTTCCCCAAACTCTCTTCTACCACTAGAATTTTCTTGATAACCAAAATTCTAAAATCTGAAGATTAGGAGGCACTAGATTGAGTTTGGGTTGTTTTGAAAGATCAATCTTTCAAAACAATGATATCATGCATCCTTCAAAATAAGGGTTCACTTTTCAAATTAGGATAGCTTGCCCTTGCAGTCGTTGGTACTTTCTGAAAATTTTGATCATAGTGTACATCAGCATGCTATAGCTACCCTAGTTGAGAAACAAACTACATTGCATCATAATTTTTACTCAATATATTCAAATGCAATGAAAATTTGTTTTCATGGAAGATATTCCCCGTCCGCACCTTGTGATTGAACTTTGGGGCTAAAAAAGTCAAGTCTCCGCTCACATGTACCTACCCAAAAAAGATATGTTATAAAAACAATAGGTTGGTCTTTTAGGGGTTAAAGGTCATTTGTGTATCATTGCAAGAAATACCAATTGTTTTTTGTACTATTTGTCACAATACTCGATGTACTATGCCATGTTGGAAAAAACATTTAAAAATAAAATAAAAATAAAACAATTAAAATCTATAATATTTAAAATAATATGTCACCAAATTTTGAGATCTAAGAAAAACCTAGGTAAAAAGTTATTTACAAAATAAAGTTACTACAATTTTGAAGAAACTAGACACTAATTTGTAAAAAATAGGATTTGCAAAATATAGTATACAAAATATAGTAAAATTCATTTGAAAAGACTTTGTGCTGATGAGATTTCATAGAAAGAATAATATTGAAACCATTTTCAATGTTTAGAAATGCTCGTGCAAGGGCCCCCTATTTACATGGATGTGGAGGACATAAAATAATATATTTTTAGATTCCTCTAAGTAGGCATATATCCTCCTAGTGTGGCAATAATCTACAAAAATTTCAACTCTAGATCATTGAATTTGGGTACACCTAATGTAGTGAAAAACCCTAAACCTCAAATTGTGACAAGTTATTAAAATTCACTTTTAAATTTTGAATTTTTTTTAATTAAAAAAAATAAGGGATCTGATTAACACCAAGTTAGACATCTCTATTTAAAATTTCATGTTCTTAGGACTTGGGATTCAAAAGTTATAGAGAAAGAAAAAAAATCACTCCAATTGTGACCAAAATTGGACTAGTGTTTCTTGCAATGATCCTTGAGGTCATGGGAAGGTTGCCCAAACTTGGATTTCATCATCTTTTTTATATAGACATCATATAGCTTGTTCAAATGACCAATTAATGATGAGCTTCCACCCTTTTCAAGGCCATGGGCAACCTCAAAGCTATTATTCAAGTTTTTTTATCAACTGATTGTTTAATGCATAACTACAAGTTCAAATTAAAATTACTAGGATTTAGATTGATATATGCATCTAGTGAAGATGGAGACTAAAAATGATATAATTTTATTTTTTTAATTTAATAAATATATATATATATATATATATATATATATATATATATATATATATATATATATATATATATATTTTTGACATGAAGTTGAATATTGGAAAAGTTTTCACAAAGATTCTCTAAAAATCAAGCCCCTCAAATTTGGCCTATCATTTAAGGATTAATGTCTTAGTGATGAACATTGTGCAATGATTATCCAATTATCTAGAGTTCATCAGGAAAGTGCCCCCTAACTCCACTCGTACAGATGCAATATTGCAGAAGGGGCTATACTAGCTAATATTCTTGCAGTACTGCATGTAATATTGCGCTTATACAAAGACAATAACATTTTAAATATTTTTTTTAATATTGCGTTTATATTGTATTAATACTTTGTTTCTTAAAAATACAATACTTACTATTTACATATTTTTCAATTGCAAAATGTCAACAAACACTCCTTTCTTAATACTTTTGCAATACTGCATGTAATACTGCGCTTAAGTTTTCTAATTAAGTGCAGTACAACATTTGTATACACTAAATATTGCTAAATTGCAGTACTGCAAGAGTATTAATTAGGTACTCTACTGTTAAGCCTCTCCACTCGTACAGATGCAGTACTGCAAGAATATTGAAAAAAATAGGCTCATTTTCCTGATATTATTAAGGCTTAGTGCAAGGGATTTTTAATTAGCTAAATCTTGCTCTATTACTCCCTAAAAGATCAAGTAGTTATTGAAAAAACAATTGAAAATTTGGATAGGTTATTACAATGTCAATTTTCAATAGATCTTTTTGAAATTTTGACACAATGTGTGGACATGTATCCTTATGCGGGAATATATAATTTTTTCCAAATGGGTGTTTGAATCAAAGTTATGGTGCTTGAAAATTTTGGCTTGCAACTTAAGCAATTAATTTTGAATTTCTAATTTTATATGATAAATAATTGAGTTGAAAGTCTAGGAATTTTGTTTTTAAAAACACACACTTAGTTTTCACTCATTAAAAATTTATTAAATAGAAGTAGGTTCAAGATTGAAGGAAAATCTAAATTGTTAATAGCTCTAAGATGGAATTGAAATACACTAATTTCAACGATGAGATTGTTCTAGCAAGAGATCTTAACCTTTTGAAATATTCTTTTATTGAAAAATTATAAAAATTGAGGTAAAAAATGAATCCTACAAGTTATTTTTTTCAAATAGATGCTCTAATTGCCCCAAAAACAAGATTGTCCATAACTTTCACATAACAAATCCAAATGGAATAAATCAAAGCTTCCTATGTAGATAAAAATAGTTAAAATACAATCTATACGAAATTAAATTAATTTTTTTTTACTTTAATTAAATAAAATAAAATTTGCCTACTAAACTTTAAAAAAGGACTTTTTGTGCCATAACTTTTGCTCTTGGGCTCCAATTGAAATATAAATTATATTTTCAGAAACCTATGTATTTTTCTATTTGCACAAACAAATGTACCAGTAAGGTAGTGATGCTTCTAGCATAGCATTGTTTAGCAATAAGGCAAGGATCCTTCATGTATCCTTGAAAAGCAAACCCCTAAAGTGAATAAAATTGTCTTATATGGTTCCTTAGCCAATCCCAATCCTTGAGTTACCTAATATGTCCTTCGGACGTATTCCTCTAGCAAAGCATGCGGAGGACCATTGACCGGTAATACAATGTTATGAGAGGGACCAATAACCAGTTTGCTTCAGATTTTTATTTATTTTTGACAAAGTGGATAACATTGCTTCACTGCCATTAATGCTCGAAGCATCATTACCTTACTGGTACAGTTTCCGAAAGTGATAAACTGTTTTCAGATGCTTCTAGAAAATTCCAGTGAAGAATTCAAAAGAAAAATTCGATAAAATATTCTTGTCCAAAGGAAGCATTACAGTAGAAACACTCACAGATCTGACACGATGGAATTGAAAAAACCCTTCGTTCCAAGTTCTGGAGAAGACTAAGCTTATATACAGCCATGCAGGCACCGAGGAAGCTATGGTATCAATTAGATATCTACGTAATACCAGATAGATTGTTGGTTCCTGGCGATGACTAATTCCCGCTGCGGTACACCACTATAAAGAGCATGCACAACATTACTGTGTAATAAAACTGCTTGAAGCGCCGATTATAAACTCATTCGAAACATCAAAGTGTACACAAAATTGTTAGACGAGAGGTCTATTCAAACTTAATTTACTTCTTTTTCTGAGGCCACATCTCTGCATCCTTCTTCACCTTCTTCACCGCCTTCAGAACGTCCTCCGGTTTCGCAGTAGCTGTCACGGATACCTTCTTCTCGTACATGTCACAAATCACAGGCTTCTCCACCCCTGCATAAATGCCGAAAAGATTGCTAAATTAGAAAGATTCATTCCAAAAATTGCATCCCCTTCACTGCGACTCCAAGTAGAGAAATGGTAGCGAAATTGCACAAAAATCGAGGTAAGTTGGCAAGAAAAAGATTTAACTCCTCACCCTTCATATTCTCGAGTTTTTTCCTCACTTTGCGGGCGCACGAATCGCAGCATAGAGGTACCATTATCTCGATGAGCTGCATCACGAATTAAAACGCGTGAGCTCCATGTGAACTAGAACTGACACGACAAACCAGCGACATACGCGCAAGCACACACACACACACTCGTAAATCTAGCCATGAACAAACAGAAGTCCCTTCTAGGATAATTGCGCAGCAGCAATTCAAACTCGCAAGAAGCACAACAACGCGGCACATTCAATTTCCAGCTCCACACTGTACCTGCGGTTTCTTGTCATCCTTCTTGTCGCCTTTCTTCTCGTCTTTCTTCTCGTCTTTCTTCTCATCTTTCTTCTCATCTTTCTTCTCATCCTTCTTCTCCTTCTCCTTCTTCTCCTTGTCCTTCTTCTCCTGCTTCAACGCTTCCTCCCGCAAAGCCTCGAGATAACCTTGGTTGGGATATCCAAACCACTGCTCGCAAAAAACAGAACAAAAATTGTCAGTAAAGCCCGTATCCTCACACCAGAAAAACTAACCTTCCCAAACGCACTCGAAAGATTCTAACTCAAAAGCAAAGCATTAACGAAAACTCACATAATTCATAGACTGATCGGGTTGAAGCGGTGTCGTGCTGTGGAACGGCTGAGGATAGCCATAGTAGTACAATTCCACCATTGTGGATGTACCGAAATTCTCTCAATCAAATCTTCTCAAGAATTTGTCACTTATCTTCAAGCACTGCACAAGCAAACTCCTCACACTCGCTCTCTCTCACAAAAAGAAGCTGGACATTCAAACCACAAGAGCAAAGCAGAGCTTTCCAGAACGCACAAAATCGGGATAAGCACAAATTGGCAAGTGTCAGCAAGAGTAGGGATTAATATAGCAAGGCGAATCTGGAGGAGGGAGGAAGAACGGGCCAGGAGCCCATGACTCCTGGAGTCGAAGACGACGACCCCACAGGGGAAGTCCCTCATCAGTCCACACGGTTTGCCACTTTGCTTCCACTTCTTGTCGGTACCTACACTTCAGGGCCGGAGTATCAACCTCGGACTCCGGTTCTCAACTGCTCCGGTCTTCGCTGAATCACGGTTTTAAATTAGCATGTGCTCCTGCGCCCACCACAACGGACTGAGCGGAATGTGCGACGTTTTGAATGTTCCGCGAAAACCGCGTGAAAAGAGACCCCTCGTTTTCGGGCCAGGGTGAATTGACCCCCTCATTGCCCCACAGGGGCAAACACTGGAATTTTTTATTTGCGACATACGAATTTTTTTTGAAATTCTGCAATCAGAGGCCCCAGATTAGATAGGAGTGGGGAAGAATTATAAATAAACACGGCACAAAAATGGGGGCAATTTTTTTAAATTATCCATGGTTGGGGCAATGAGGGGGTCAATTCTCCCTAACCCTCATTTCGCTTCTCAAATTCTGATGTATAGTAACTTCCATGTCTTTTCTTGTCCATTTCTTTGTCTATGTTACTCATTTCTTTTTCATCCGCTACCAGAAGGAAGTCGATTTCTGGTGTAATGGAGTACTCTAGTCCTTAATCCTTGAAGGACGAACCGGTGGCCGTGGAAATCATGCATTTCAATACCGTGTGACATCATCTACTTTTAATAAGCCAAATATACTCATTGGAAGTCAAAATATTGTAGAAGATCTTCCCTTTTCACCCCTAATACCAAGGATGAATAGTTGCACTTCTGTCCTACAAGGAAAGATTATTTGTCATTCATCAGACACAAAACGTCCTTGTCGACGTTTAAGGGTTAAAGGACAGATTGATGACTGTGGAAATCATCCATTTTGGTATTTGTGTGAATCATTGGTTTTAAGAAAATCCAAAAATACTCACTAGTCAAATTGTTGTAGAAGAATTCTCTTTTTCACATGAAATTTGAAGGATGAATAGTTGCACTTCTATCCCACATAGAAAGATTCTTTGTCATTCATTAGCCAAAAAACAACTACAATGTTGTTTATAGGCTAGAATACATGTTCGTGCCATAATCGGAGATAAGGAAGACTTCCCATGCGCCAGCAAAGTTGGCAAAGGTCCAACCCACATCTTCTAAAAGTTTACAAAATATCTTCCACTTAATAAAGTATGTAACTTTAGTTACCTTAGAGAAGCTATTTTTGAACTTCGTTATTTTAAGGGATTGAGAAGTTTGATAGAAGCGTTTTGCAAGTAGAATCAAGACATTTTGACATTAAATTTTTGTGATTTTTCAAATTTTGTTCGGACTAAATTCATAAAATATAGGTAGACCCATGTTAAATCACATAGTGATCCCAAGTGTATTATCATGATGCTAAAGGGTTGCTAATATTGTGGTAATGGATGCTGGTGATTGACGCATATGGGAGGATCTAGTAGATGTTGGAATTAGGTGATTGAGAACA
This sequence comes from Antitrichia curtipendula, assembly GCA_951230915.1. Lineage (NCBI taxonomy): Eukaryota > Viridiplantae > Streptophyta > Bryopsida > Hypnales > Leucodontaceae > Antitrichia > Antitrichia curtipendula. The sequence continues at coordinate 18,099,326 of OX579638.1, read as the reverse complement.
TTGGATTGTTCTATCTTCATCAATATGTAGGAAAAAATAACACTTTTTGGTCCAATCTAGGTACATTTTGGGTAATGTCGATTATAAGTGAACATACTTTAATGTAAGTACACCTAAAATCATTTGAATAAGTATGGTTCCCGGCCATTATCAAATTGTTCAAGTATTTGTTGGGACTTGTTGAGAGTCTAAAGGAAATATTAGATTCTTTTAGCATACTTGTTTTGGACATTGTATGAATAAACTATAGATTAATATATTTTTTTCTTGATTTACAAATTTACACAATCTTTTTACATTGTATAGCATATTTAAGTGATTAAAAAGCATAACTTTTGAAAAAATTGAATGGCTCTTAAAACAATTTTAGTAAACTAAATAGTGAAAAATTAGGTTGCCTTTCATTAATTTTTGGGCATTTGACACTATACAAGTTTTTATTGATGCCATACAAGAATGCACTACTTTTAAATTAGTTATTATTGTAATTAGTGGGATACATGAACCTTTGTGTGTACAAATGGAAATATTTATAGAAATATTTGTTGACTTTGATGGCTTGTAAAGTAACTTTTTTAAGATAAGGGAATATAATTATTCATGCAATCTAATTTCAATATTTAATGTAGGAATAAAAACAAGTCAATAGAACTGAGATAAGTTGAACTTTGATATGATACTGTGACAAAATTAAAGATTTGAAATTATAAAATAGTAAAAGTTGATTATATTACTTTAAACAATGATTGTAAATGATGGAAATTCTTTAACCCTTGAGGGATGGAGGTACTCCGGAGTAGATTCCCAAATTTTAAAGATGTATTATAAAATGAAACTTCAAAGAATATTTTAATGATGACTCTCAAACAATAGTTGTAAATTATGATCTATGGATCATATCCATTTGATTAAATTAACCAATACACATTCCAATATCTTTCAAACAAATTTGAAGCCTAAAATTGAAAGATTCCTCCTAAACTCAATCGTAGATTGAATATTTGTGTTTTTTACAATAACTTTTTTTTAAGTTCAAAAATACTAAATTCTAATTGTAATAAATTTTGAAGATTTTTATATTTTTTTTTATTCAAATCATTTTAGAAGAGTCATTTCTTGAATATGAAAAGTTACTTTTTGAACTAGACCTACCAATAGCCTTTGAACTAAAAAAATACTTAGAAAGCCAAAGTCTTGAAAATCTATACCATACAAATGTTAAAGAACTAGTACAAGAATCTTTTTCAAAATTGATGGATTAAAAAATGTATTTTTTTGTGCTTTGGATGTATTTGCATTCATATATTGTTCAAAATTTGAATGCCTAGTCCTAAAAGTTTAAGGACTATGTCTTTTATTTTTTAATTTCATTGTCTAATATAATGTGATTTAAAAAAAAATCTTTAAACTCTAAAGGACCAATGCCTTTTTCTATCAAAAAACCCTCAAAACTGCCAGTTTATTACAAAGAGCAAAACAATTAAAAAAAAAAATTGTATATGGAACCATAGGATCTTGCATTAGACTAATATAAGAATGTGTGGAAGAAATTTCAGAAACTTTGACCATATGGATTGCATTACATTTGCATTTAAAGTGAAGAAAAGTTTTTTTCTTGCACCTTGTCTGATAAGATTTTCAAGCTTTGAATCATTTTAACTTAAATTTTTTGTAATATAGATTTCAAATTTCAAATTTTTTATGTTGAAAAATTGAATTGAGAGCCTAGAAAAAAATATCAAAAAAGAAACACTTGATTTTCAAACTTAAAGAAGTTGTTAAGTAGAAGTAAACACCATATAGAAAGAAATCTTAAATTGTCAATAGTTTTAACCCCTAACTGCCCAAGGCACCAGAATCTAGTGTTTGCAAAACTTTGAGGTTAAGTAAAGCCTAACCAAGTTGCTATTTTTAGCGGTTTATATTTTTAGAAAGTTCTTCTTGAAGTCTAGTTTTAGCATCGCAAACCCGATCTTGAAAATAAATGATAGTGATTTTTCTATTCAAGATTTTGTGCAAAGGTACCTAGTGCAATCTTGACTTCACGTAGTGTTGAGAGCTCTTAGAAATAAGCTTCAAATACACTAGATCTTGGAGGAAAAATCACATTCAAAATTCATTTAAGAAATTTCTAGAATAGATTTTAAGAAACCATAAATTGATTGGGGTTATATGTGTTAGGCTTTTTAACCTCATATTTTTTTGGTCACCAACTTTTTAGATTTGACTTGTGTAAAGAAGATTGAAAGATTTTTGTAGTTTTAGCACCTCATAGTCAAATGTTATAATCTTTCACTCCATAAGTGATATTGTTGTGTTTTCTTTTCCTACAAGATCTCTAACATGTCTAGTTTGAATTTGTACGGTTACAATTCAAAAAAAATTGATACAACTTATCAAAATGTTGTCATTTTGTTCAATTTAGAGCAAATTCTAGTAAGCTCATAACAGCCTTTGGGCATTTAGAAGTTAAGATGGAATTCAAACACACTAATTCTACTAGAGAGATTGAACAATCAAATAACCATGTGGAACTTTATTTTTGAAGAATTGTAAAAACTGAAATTCTAAAATAAATCCTAAAAGTTATTTTTTGAAGAAGATGTATTTATTGCCACAAAATAAGACTCTCCATAACTTTTTCATCACTTGTTCAAATAGAATGAATTAAATCTTTCTATGTAGACAAAAATATTTTCTATGAGAAACAAAAATATAAATTTTAGTTTTAGTTTTAGTATTTTTTATGTGCTACCCAACAACCTCCATTTTCAACTTAAAATGGCATAACTTTTGCTATAGTACACCGATTAAAATAAAAATTATATTCCTAGAAATTAATGTGATTTTCTATCTTTAAAAAAATTTCAAAAAATCACATCAAAAATTGAGATCATAAGAACCTACCTGAACCTTCAAGTGTCTCCTTTAAAGTTAGGAATGCTAGCATGTGAGCATAGAATCTATGAGCCTATGAGCCTAGGATTCTATGTTATAAACACCTTCTATGTTTACAGGTGTCTATATTATAGGTACCTATGTTATAGACTCTTTTCATGGTATGTAGTATCTATATTATATATATATATATATATATATATATATATATATATGTTATAAACCTCCTCAAATGGTTGTAAGTACATACCTATACTAGATTAAAGGCTCATAGGCTCGCAACTTTGTGCTCTTCTATTAGCATTGTTTCCCTTACAATGACACTTAGTCCTTTAGAGGTTAAACATATATATATATATATATATATATATATATGCATATACTCATATAACCATTGTAACTAGTTATGTGTACCAATTTCTTAAAAACTATTTGTAGTAGATTGAGTTTGCTAATTTAATATTCAAGACTATAGATACTCAATTTAATTTTGATTATCAATATTGTTGAGCATATGAAGGGGTAACCTTTGCGTGGCTTACTAATTATATATGTGATCAAATTCAAAGGGGTTGAAGATAATATTCACAACAAGATTATCAGTGTTTGATACATTTTGGATATATTAACTTTATATATTAGTGGATAAAATACTATTTGAATCTAATTGAAATTACATGTAAAGTTTAAGTTGAAAATAAATGTTACAAATATAGCAACTGTTGAAATGGTGATAACATGTAATTATTAATGCACACTACAAATGTATATTTGCTATCAAAATATTTATTAAAAGATAGTACAATAGGCTATATAATATACAACTTATGTCAATTGTTCATAGAGTTTGAATACCAAAGTGTGCACTCTAATAAAAGGGAGTTTGACACTTGTATTTTAAAATATATTAGTGCAAAATAATACTCCCTCTATTTTTGAATAATATTCATCTTTCAAAAATGTATAAACTTAAGGCTAATTATAGAATTTGTATTGCTAAAATGCGCTTTCTAGAGAGGTAGAATGCTTATTAGAGAGATAACATGCTTTCAAAGAAGTGCTATACTTATCCAGTGAACCTACAAAACATTGTCAATGTTTGGTTGCTCAAAACCTCTTGTATCACGAAATGATGTTAAGGTAGTATGCTCTAAAAGTGCTCATCTTCTTCAAACCGCCCTTATTTTTAGGTGGAGAATGGAGATGGGATGGTCCTTAAATGGACCACTTTAGCAATTGAATGCATAAAAAAAAATTATTTTTCTATTGCAAGAGCCAATCATTGTCTTTGATTTTTGCACATCTCTTTACAAGTTACAAGTGGATTGGTTTTGGAAGACTTATGGTCACAAATAGGTGCCTACGCCCTAAATCTTTGAAAATTTATAAGTAATTCAAAAATGCTTGGAAAAATACAAAATCACTTATGTTAGGTTACCCATCTATTTTTCTTTCTCTGAAAAATGATCTAAAAATATTTCTGCCCATGGAAGCCTGTGAAAAAGGCGGACCAGCCCTTAAATGGTTGCTTTAAGAGCATGTTACCTTACCTCCTTAGAATCAAGATTCGCCACAAACTATTCATATAATAGCAACATGATCATTCATTGATGCCATCATAGGAAGACGTTGTTGATTGTCCCTCTCCATCCATCATTCAGCGTTTGAATTGCTGAAAGAAACCAAAATCTAGGTTTTAATTTGAAACAGAAGCACAAAAACTAGTCTGGAATCCCTATTTTATTCAAAAACAGAGGGAGTATTATTTAAGCCAAATGTAGATATTTGGTTCAAAATTTATAAATGTTCTTGATGGATTTTTTTTTAATATATAATTTATATAGATTTGGTTTAATTATATGAATTGTAATATTGTTTATTTTAGAATTACTTCACTAATTCAAACGTAAGGTAGCAGCATCCATAACTGTTATTGTATCCATAACCGTCACCTCTAAAATCTTGGAAAATTTTGGGAAGTAAATAGATGTGATTACAAGGATGTACTACATTTGAATAGCAAACCTTAGTGTTGGTATTAGGTGCATGTATAGTCGGCTCTTTAAAAATTCACAATTTGTTCTCACATTGTCCAAATAATACATTTGAAAGTGCACATGAATATAGTGAATAAAAAATATAATTTCAATTGCTATTGCTTTCTTTTTAATTAGGAAAAATTGAAAAAATAAATAAAGTTTTTCATCCTTCCCACAAGGGCAAGGCAACCATTATTCCCACAATTGGCTTATCAATTTTGATTGAAATAAGTGGTGAACCAATTGAAATAAGCCATGTAAAAAAACAACCACTACACTAATAGACAAATTAGGACCCAACCTAATTGAGATCCCTACTCTTGTATCCAATTTTGCTTTGTAACAACCTAATGAAGTGAAATTTGCATGTCTTCAGTCTCAAATTACAAAATATGTATGGTGTGAAATTGAGGTTGGAATTGGTTTGAAAAGAAAGATTTTATGAATTCAACAAAGAAATCTATGTTACTTGCACGTGGCAAATGATTATTCATTGTTCTTTAATCATTAGATGATTTTTTGGAGGTCTCAAAGGCCGTTTCAGGCCCGTTCCCGACGTTGTTCCCCCGGCAGTAAAAGAACGGCCATTGTTAGAATTTGATTTTTTTGAAAGAAAAAAAAAAAATCTTAAAAGTGTGTAGGAATTAATATAATCTCATCAATGTCTAAATAAACAAGATAAATTCTCCTCGAGACACCAATGGAAAGCATTAATATTTGCTTTGACCACTTGTAATGTATTTTTTCTCCAAAATAGAATTGGCCAATTTCATGCAAAATATTTCCTTATTTTCTATTATTTTAGGATAGAATTGTGAATTTGATGTATCTAAGTATGTGCAATGGGCCAATGGCCAAAGGCTTAAGGGGCATCTTACCTTAATTTCTAAGAGTCCTAGGAGAAGGATAGAGGTGGATGTAGATTTTAAATGGTTTGGGAAAAATGAATTATGACATGAGTAGAATTTAAACATCAAATCTTCATTTTTGCAAGTTTTCATTTCCTTCTCATCTCTACATGAACTCATTCACAGCCTTGCATAATAGCCATGAAGCACCAAGTGACCATGCTAGTCGCATTGTTGAAAAATAGACAAAAATTGTTGTTTTAACATACTTGAATGTACTTCATTTATTTTTTTATAGTTCTATCAGTAAGCTCTTGAAATAATCATAATCCAAATAGTGAATGCCAGCTATCTTGGGCGGAGTTAACCCTTAAAGGACCAGCATGCGTTTTTTGACAATATAGAAATTTTGGGCAAGTATCTGTGACTAGAGGTTTTCACATGTTTGGCTGAAATTTTAATAGAAGTTGTGCGCAAGGAATATCTTTCATATGCACTAAATTTCATGACATTTGGAAATACAAGTCAAAAGTTATGGCCTAATATGTTACTTTTTTCCTCAGCCAGGCAGTCTGGGCAGATTAGAAAAAATCACTTTTTTCATAAACAAAAATTTGAAATTGATTTTTTAGAGATATATAAGTGGAAAGCTTTTTATAATTCCATTTTGACCAATGAGGCAAAAGTTATGAAGAGTTTTAGTTTGTAGACAGCTATGGAATCCCTACTCTAAAATAAACTTTGAAGTCCTTTATCTTACTCAATTTTTAATATTTTCTGAAAAATATATAATCATAGGATGTAGATTTTTTATTACTACGTTTCAACCATTGGAATTGGTATTTTTCAATTCCATATCTAAATTCTTAACAATTTTGTATTTTGATTCTTTGCTTTGTTCTACTTACTATTTTTTCCTATATGTTGTACAATTTCAAATGATGTGAAATTTTTTAAGCATGTAGAAAACTTGTCTAGGAAAAAGAATCCAAAGAAGCACCACCATTTTGGACATTTTTCCATAGAAAAGTGAACTTCTGAAGTGCAGCTGCCCGGTTTTTTGAAGGGTCAAAAAAATGATTTCAGTGATTTTGAATGCTTATATCTTGCAATCCACGCGGTGAATGTTTTTGAAATTTTTACCACATGTTCTCAAGTCAACATACTACAAGATCCTACGGTTACGTGTGTCAAAAAAAGTTTTTTTTCAAAAATTTGGTACTTGTACTAAAATTACCAGTTCTTGATTGTTTTCAGTGAAAACATAGTCATGGTACTTTAGGGGTTAATATCTATTTATTGTGATGAATCTTATTTGTCAACTTGATCAATCAACATTGAAGAATTATGATGTTCAATTTTGGGCATTAAGGAGGTACATCCAATTATGCACCGTACCTAAAATTGCCATCATCACTCTATATACATCTCTAAAATCAATATGTACATATGTTGAAGAAACAACGGTTGCTAGCATGTGAGCCTAGGATTTTGAGCCTAGGAGCCTAGACTCCTATGTTACATGTACCTATATTATAGGTACCTTCTAGAGTTATAAGATATTTATATTATGGTGTCTATGTTGTAGGTGTTTATGTTATAAACACCTTCTCTGGTTATAGAATGTACATATTATAGGTGCCTAATTATATTATGGGTGTTTATGCTATAGATACCTAAGTTATAGGCACCTTCCATGGTTACATGATGTTTTATATTATAGGTGTCTATGTTGTATTGTTGTAGGCACCTATGTTATAAGCACATTCTATGGTTATAGGGTACTTATATTATAAGTATGTATATTATAGACACCTTCAATAATTATAGAGTACCTACTTACATCTAGGGTCAAGGCTCGTAGGCTCGTAGGCTCACATGCTAGCGTTGTTGTTGAGATTAGTGTGTTTCAATTCCAACTTAGAGTTATTAAAATTTTATTTTTTCCTTCAATCTTGTACCTAATTACATAAGAATGAAAATTCCGACCTTTTTTTTTATGTATAGACTTTCAACTTAATTCTTCAAAATCAAGGATTTTAAATTCAAAATTTGTAGTGCAAAAATTTCAAGCTAAAAGAATTCAAATTCTTATACTAGTCACACAAGGTAAAAACAACAACAATGTCTTCACTTTTAACCCCTAAAGGACCGAGGCCTTTTTTCTGCCAAAAAACACTGAAAACTGCCATTTTTGTAGCAAAGAGTTAAAAAAATTTAACTGATTTTTTCCTACATCTAACCATAGAATTTTACACCTAACTAGTATGAGAGTGTGTGGAAAAAAAATTCAGAGTTTTTGACCGCACGGATTGGAAGATAACTGCGTTTAAAGTGGAAAAAACAAGTTTTTCAGCGCATTGCGGGACTACAATTTTTTGACTTTGAACATTTCTAACTTAAAATTTTTGCACTACAAATATTGAGCTTTAAATGATTATAGTGGAAAATTGAGTTGAGAGTCTAGGAAAAAAAAAGAAATTCAAAAATACTTAGTTTTCATTCTTAAAAAATTTGTTAAGTAGAAGTAGGTATGAGATAGAAGGAAAATCTAAAATATTCATATGTTTTAGATGGAATTAAAATGCACTAATTCCAATGGTGAGATTGTTCTAGCATGTAAACTAAACCATGCACAAAAAAAAAAAAATTAAATTTTAAAAGTTGCATTCAGAAATGAATCCTACAAGTTATTTTTTTCAAGAAGATGCTCTAACTGCCCGAAAAACAAGAATGTTCATAACTTCTTCATACAAAATCCAAATGAAATGAATAAAAGCTTCCCAGATAGAAAAAAATATAATCTATGAGACAAAAAAATTCCAAAAAATAAAAATAAATTTGCAAATTTTTTTTTGCTGCCCCCTGTCCCCTGTTTTGAGCTTATTTGGTCATACCTTTTTTTCCTGGGCACCGATTGTGAAAAAAATTATATTCCCATGAAGCTAATCAGATTTTCTACCTCCAAAAAAAGTTTCAAAAAATCAGGAGAAAATTTCAGCCCGTAGGTACTTGCCCGAAAACCCATTTGTCCCCCGAGGGGACAATGGTCCTTTAGGGGTTAATGGAAGTATCTTGCAAGCTATGTGGTCAAAGTTTTTGAAATTTATTTTATACATTCTTATATTAATTAAGTGCAAGGTCCTATAGTTGAACGTTTTTAAAAAAAAAAAAAAAAATTTGCTCTTTGCAATAAAAATGGTAGTTTTGAGTGATTTTTGATGAAAAAAAGGCCTTAGAACTATAGATGTCAATTATAGATGCAATGTCATTACTTTGGATGTTGCATATGAGATTCAATTTTTCTCCACATTTGAAACAACAACAAGATTGGAGAAATTCTCACATGTATTTTGGTCAACTCATTTTTTGGAAAAAGAAAAAGAAAAAGACATATTGTAGGTGTTTAACCCTTTAGGGTGGAGGGCGCCCCCGGCTCAGGGTCGCTGTGAGCACTTTGATTTTTAACTGGCTACGCTTAGCAGATTGCTACCAACAAAATTATGAAGTTAATTTTTTCTGAAACTTTACAATGTTAGATTTGAAATTTTTAACTTTTTAGTAGTGTTTTTAGCCACTTGAGGTAAAATTGAAAATCATACTTGAAATCATTGGTTAGCAGCCTTTTTCATCTTTTCTCAATAAATGGCCAAATTTTGTCAAGATCTATCTATATAGATGGAATACATACTACTGGATCTATTACTTGGTCAAATCTTGCAAGCTTAGCCCAATTGACCACAAAGATTATAACACATCCATGCTAGGTTGAGGGCCTCATTATTTTTAAAATCATATACGGTGTTGTGAGGTCAAGTTTGTGTCTTTTTAGCGCCCAAATGTGAATTTAAAAAATTGCAATCTGGTAGATGACCTTCAAACCAAACATATGAAAATTATTTTAATTGAATCTGAGTTTGGACAAGAATTTCAAGCATTGCAAAGTGAGGGGGTCTTTATACAGTTTTTACTCACGATTCTTGAGCTTGACTCACTTCAATCCAAGCTTCTGGACTCATTATAAATCCAATAACAATGTACATGGGCTTGTTTGATCCAAAATTCCCATGCCCTCCAACTTTGTTCACATGTCACTTGCAACCGCGGCATGCTGAAAAAGCTATTTCAAAAATAGTGTTTCAATCAACCAAAACTTGCCTCCCTCGGCCCTAAAGGGTTAAACACAAAACATGTAGCTTCCTAAGGGGGGCAGATCCTTATCCCTTTGGATTCTAGATGTGACCCTTTCTTCCCTATACATTTGTAATGATAATCCAAAAGCATTTCTAAAGTTTGTAGGGTAATTAATGCAGCTTTTGCCAAGTGTAGAAACCGTACAGAGGTGTTAATTGAATTCAAGAAACTAGTGGCTTTTAAAGTCTAACTCCAACCTTTTCAAGTTCAATTCCACAATGAGGATGTTAATGTTTACCTTTATAGTTCCACTACATTAGAATGCAATAGGGCTAACTAAATTGGGACCACAACTAGGGAAGGCAATTGGACTGGGAAGATTTTGGGTCTATCTTCATTATTTTGGGAAGTGTAGATTGCAATCCTTACTAGAGTGATGTAGTTGTTATATTCATGAATATGAATTAATCATATATATGAATGAGACATGTATAATGTGGATGAAAAATAATATATGTATTCAATCTAAACAAGAACAACATTGTTTCAAGATTTTGTAGCAATTGAAAGATTTTTTTCTTTTAAGGTGATTGGTTTTTATTAGGCAAAGAAGAGGACAAAGGATACAAGCTAACTTGGGTCCCAAATTTGAATGGAAAGGATAGCATTGGAAGTGAAGGTAAAAGCAAGTTTATATTTGGGATTGGTTGCATCACCTTCACAAAAGACTTGATGACTGCACCAAGTCAAGATTAAAGTAAGGTAGGGGGCTGTAAAAGCAACCTGTCTCTAAAAGCGATCTGGTAGATTTTGCCTCTAACATGTACCAGAGGTGTACATTTCAGGAGGGGGTCGCTTTTAGAAACCACTGTTTTTCAACTTCAAAAATTCATAACTAATTCCATGAAGGTTCAAAAAATATGAAACCACTTGGGTTAGATACCAATTCCATTTTTCTTACTGAAAATTTACTGAATTTTTTTTTAAGGAGTTTAGCTTCCCCCAAATGCAAATCAACTGGTAAAGGATCACTTTTACAGCCCCCTACCTTATTTGTCAAGGTCTCATTCCTCATTCCTTTGGGTTTATCTAAGATGACTTCAATCTGAAGACACCTAAAGTTGGACATGCTACCATACACAGCATTCCTCCTAGCATTAGAGCGGACTTCCATGTGCAAAAATCAAACAAACTTTGTAGAACAGACAAAAGTTTCTTTGAAATTCTACATGGAAGTATGTAATATTTGCCAGAGGAGAATCAAAATTGTTGGCTTGCAAAGTATAAGGAGAGGCCCATGAAAAATGGGGGAGACAACTTTTTGACTTCCAAAAAACTAATTGTAACATTGAACGTGAACTTTTTGTTTTTTTTAGTTTGACAACAAGACAAAAACTAGTCCTGAAATGTAGCTTCTCCATACTCACATCAGTGTGTAAACATCAAAGTGTAAACATCGTGAAACCCGGCAAAATCCAACGAAAACAATTCCAATTCTAAAAAAGCTTAAAAATTGTTTTTCTGATTCCAACTCTGTATGGGTTATGTACAAGAAGGCTTATTCATGTACTGTAATGAATAAGCCTTCTTGTGCAATGAGTGACAGTAGATGCTTTCTACAGACGGTTACTTTCACTTCATCATATTCTCTTATGTTCTATTTTGCTTGCTTGAATAATGATTTCAACTCTGCTCATGTGAGCCTCTTCAGAACGAGACAAAAGTTTTTTACTTTTAGAAATGTTGAGATATTTAATTTAACATTGTAATAGGGATTTCCCATGCCCTTCACAATTGTCATTGTATGAGGGAGGCATAATATTATAAGATTGCACTCTTTAGCAAAAATTCAACAAATCATGTCAAATTTCAATTTTCAGAAACAAAATCTTCATTTACAATCAGAATTTCTCAATTAATTTTTTCATTTTACTTGATAAACGATAATTGATCAAAAAAATTGTTGATGATGAAGTTTTAAATGTTAATTCCACAAACAAATAAGAAATACTAGTTTGCTCATCTTTCTTCTTAAGAAAAATCTCAATTTTTTAATTATATTCACCTACCCACTCAAAAGAGTCAAGTAGTTAATTCAATTATTCCCCAAAGTAAATGAAAAAAAGCAATTTCATAGACATATTCAAAAATGAGTACAAATATAGATACAAGTATGAAATGCAAATGCAAATACAAATACAAGTATGGATATTGAATACATATATAGTTTGGATACATGTAGATCACGATTTTTGGTAACATTGGGATTTCAAAAAATCATAAAAATATGATGTTTAAGAAATATTATTGAAATTACTATCACTATCATGACAACCCACCAATTGCAAGTTCATATTTATTTTTGAAAAAAATTATATGGTAGAAGGTGATATACACTAAAAGAAAGAAAGAAATCTCTAATATTTTTTATAATAAATTGAGAATTATATTGATGATCACTATAGTGAAAATGTTCTAATAGCATTAGGTATTATTGTTTATTTATTTTTATCTTATTTGTAAACTTTCTGAATTGAGTTCAAAAAATGACTTAATATGTTTTTTCAACCTTCAATGCCTGCAAAATAAAACTCTTCATAACTTTCACCTCATTATTCAAATCTGAATGGTTCAAATGTTTTTGAGGAGGTATAAGGCAATGCAATCAAATCAATTTATATGTTTTAGAACATACTTTTAGCTACCCACTTTGACATTGAATCAAAATAAGTCTTATAACTTTTGCTATATTTATTTGAATGACATGAAACAAAGCTTCACATTTAGATTAGGATGATTAGCATCCATTCTAAATATTTCATGCCAAAAATATAAATTATGAAGTCAAGAGAACATGATTAAGCTTTCAAAAAATTCAAAATGGGCTTCTTAGTCCTTTAGAGATTACACTGAATGTACTATAAACCTAAATTTTCTTCCCTCAATTAATGAATGAAGGACAATTTTTTTGGTATATTAACCACTTATAAATCAAAGATTCTAAAAACTGAAACTTTACAACAACTTGAAGTTAATTGGATCTATGACCAAAACCAAAAGTATGAAGACACTACAATTAATTAAGGCTCTAAACTTTAACCCCTAAAGGACCAGCATGCGATTTTTGGTAATATTGAAATCTTGGGCAGGTACCTGTGACTAGAGATTTTCACATGTTTGGCTGAAATTTTAATGAAAGTTGTGCGCGAGGAATATCTTTCATATGCACTAAATTTCATGACATTTGAAAATACGAGTCAAAAGTTATGGCCTAATATGTTACTTTTTTTTTCAGCTGGGCAGTCTGGGCAGATTAAAAAAATCACTTTTTTCAGAAACAAAAATTTGAAATTGGTTTTCTAAAGTTATATATACATGGAAAGCTTTTAATCATTTCATTTTGACCAATGAATCAAAAGTTATGAGGAGTTTTACTTTGCAAGCAGTTATGGAATCCCTACTCAAAAATAAACTTTAAAGTCCTTTATCTTACTCAATTTTCAATATTTTTTGAAAAAAATAAAATCATAGGATGTAGATTGTTTATTACAACATTTCGACCATTGGGATTGGCATTTTTCAATTCCGTAATTAAATTCTTAACAATTTTGTATTTTAAATCATTTTCTACTTTGTTCTACTTACTATTTTTTTCCTATATGTTGTACAACTGCAAATGATGTGAAATTTTCTAAGCATGTACTCAACTTGTCTAGGAAAAAGAACCCAAAGAAGCACCACCATTGGACATTTTTTCATAGAAAAATGAGCTTCTGAATTGCAGCTGCCCGATTTTTTGCAGGGTCAAAAAAACAATTTCAGTAATTTTGAATGCTTATATCTTGAAATCCACGCGGTGGAAATATCTGAAATTTTTACCACATGTTCTCAAGTCAGCATACTACAAGATCCTATGGTTACATGTGTCAAAAAAAAATTTCTTCAAATATTTGGTACTTGTACTAAAAATGGCAGTTCTTGAGTGTTTTTGGTGAAAACATAGTCATGGAACTTTAGGGGTTAAAGCCACCACAATTAAAATTCCATAGATTTGAAACCATATGATTGTTTTGAGTTTGCATATCCTTTGTGCATCCTTCCATTTACAATGTGTTAGTTTGCTAGTTGAACTATGCCCAATTCTATGTCTACATGAGTATCTATGAAGTATTATTGATAGTTTTATAGATTTTCACTATTACAATTCAAAAATTTAAAATATTACAAATTAAGACTAAACTACTAGGTTCAATAGATAAGACAAAATTTGTAACCAACAATTTTTTATTTTTTATTTCTAATGGTTATGTACTACCCATTGCTAACCAATTGTGTGTGTTATGAAAAATGTATGGAAGAAGTGAAGAGAATAAACAATTACAATTAAATTGTCTACATGAAGATTTGCAATTTTCATCTAATCTTTTAGACTTCCTTGAGTGTGTTTGCAACCTACGGTGGTCAAATTCCCTCAGTAAGGTAGTTTTTGTAGAAGAAAATGTTTAAAAAAAAAAAAAATCCAAAAATGTTGTTTTAGTCTATTTTTGGCAACATGTATTTTTTTGCTCTAGATCTAAATTTTAGAAAAAACTTTTATTTTAAAAGATTTTTTTTTACAACAGTACAAGACACATGATTTCACCCTAGGAACAAAATCAAAAAAATCTATTCATATATAGACGTAAAATGAAGCATTTAATGTGAAAGAATTTGAAATTTGGTTGCATGGTCATAGGTTATGTCCTTGAAGAGTTAAGTTGCTTTATGATGGCATCTGTTTTACACCTAATTGCCCCCAAATTCCATATTTTGGATGATAGACCTTTGGTTTAACGTACTCCTCTCAAGAATAAAATGAGGACAATAATTGTTTCTTCTTTTCTAGATAGCAAAGTTTCTTTTATATTTGTCAATATAAAACAAGCAGCCAATCGCAAATCATAGGTGCTAAAGTATGAGCAGGGAGCAACAAGCAATGAACAATGAGCAATGATTGTTTTTAGAAAATCTTGTAAATTTTTTTTGAAAATTCCACCATAAGATGCCTAAGTCTATGGTTTAGGATTAAAACTTATGACTATAAATAAATTTAAAGAAAATGAATGGGGATGAATGAGGATGAATGTTTTTTAATGAAATTTTTAAAATTGATTTTGTTGGATGAGATACATCTATTGTTCATTGCATTGGATGATGGATGACTATTGGATGGGACAAAAAACTCAATTGTTTAAGATAATGATTCATGCCAAGTACCTTAGATCAGAGGTAAAAATACCTTTTGAAATTTGAAACTTGTACATGGCATTATGAATTCATTTCAAGGAATGTACCCTTTCCAATTAAAATTTGTAATTCCTTTCAAGCATTACTCAAGTCAAAGGTTGATTGAATTTATTCATATGCTAATACCAACATTTATGAGTTCAAATTACATGTTTCCATTTGTGAAAATCAACATGATGCTAGTTGAGACTTGAGAAAAACACATTCAAGACAAGAAATTCCACTTAGCTATGACATACTAAAAAAATTAAGGGAGAGTCCCTTAATACTAAAAAACAGTTCCTCGGATGCAAGGAGCCTTCTATAGCACCAACATTCTATCTAATGACGTACTAAGAAAATTAAGGAAGGGCCTTTTGGCACTAAAGAAAGGCTCTTCGGATCCGAAGAGCCTTCTATGCCATCTTCTTGGCATCAAAGAAAGGCTCCTTGGAATACAAGGAGCGGTAGGCTAAATTATTAATTTTAATTTTTTTTTCTTAATAAAAAAAAAAAAAAAAAAAAAAAAAAATTGCAGTTAGTAGTGGAAGCATGTCTTTGGCAACAAGGAATGGCTCCTTGGATCCGAAGAGACACTCTCCTAAATAATTTTTAAATTTTTTTAAATTAAATTTAAAAAAAAATTAAGTTTTAAAAAAAAAATTTGAAAAAGATAATTTTAATTTTAATTTTTTGAAAAAATCCAAAACAAAACTGAATTTGTATTTTTGAATTTAAAAAAAAATTTGCAATTCAAATATCCCCCACATTATTAGATACAAAGGTTCTTTGGCAACAAGAAATGGCTTTTCAAACAATTTTTTTTTCTATTCATTGATTCTCAAAGTGTTTAGAGCTATTTCCCAATTTTTTCAAAAAATAAATGGATGACAAGGATGAAATTCATTTGCACATCACTTCTATGGTGGTACCTTTCATATTGTGGGAGAGGCTAGGCTATTGTTCTAACTTGGCCCTATCTACAAATTTAAATGCTAAATTAACTACTTTAGATTAAGCTTTCTTTAGCAACAAATCAATTTTTTGAAAATTCAATTTTGGTAATCTTACATTACTGTTTTTGAATCTGACATCACTATTTATTACTCTAATATGTCTTTTTTTAGTAAAAAAATCTTAGTGAGCGCTCAAGTTTAAATGCTCGTCGTTCAATGCTCATCATTTGTTGCTCCCTACCCCGCTCCCTGCAAGCATCTCTATCCAAATAAATATGCGTTACTTTTGCATGTCTCATTTCATATAATATTTAGTAAATTACTCTCTAGATTTTTATTGATTGAAAATATTAGATCCCCTTGTGACAATCTTATTATGTTTCTACTCATATATCTATGTCATAGACATATATTAGAGATCTACTAGATATATGTAAGAAATGAACTCTCAAGAGTGATAGTTTCCAAAATGATTCTTTTAACACATGTTTCATTCACATTTGTCTACATAACTTCTAAACCATAGGGCACCATTGCTTTATCTCTCCCTATAAATGGGTAGAGATAACAAGACAGTGCAATTGTGAGGCTCTGTTCTAAAAAATAATAATAGTAATTTCTTGATAGTGGATAATGAAGAAATTAAATATAAAAAACATTACATCAATGATATACAAGCAAAAGTAAAAGGTAAACATAATAATATAATAGCAAATTAAAAAAACCCAATCCGTTAGATAGGGAGTGGGGTTTGACAAGTCGCAGAGGAAGGGGGGTCCAATTAGTCGTCTCCTTGCTTTTGACCAAGCCCTAACTGCAGTGTGTAGTGTGAATGCCGTTGTAGATAGGATTCGGAAACTTGGATTCAGAAACTACAAAAAACGTAAGGTAGTCTACTCTAAAACCGCCTGTCCTCTTGAAATTGCTCCTATACAAAGCTATTGAATGGATATGAGTTGGTCCTTAAATGGACTTTTTTAGCTATTGATTGAATCAAGAAAAAAATATTCTTTATTGCAAGTGCCAATCATTGGCCTTGATTTCTTCAAACCCCTTTAGAAGTTGCAAGTGGATGCATTTTGGTAGACCTAGGGTCACAAATAGGTACATACAACAAATATCTTTGTAAATTCATAACTAATTCAAAAATGCGTCAAAACATATGAAACCGCTTGTGTTATGTTTGGCATCTATTTTTCTATCTCTGAAGAATGAGTTAAAAATATTTCTGTTCATGCAAACCTATGAAAAAGGTGAACCAACCTTTAAATGGTCGCTTTAGAACATACTACCTTACTTGCCGTGAGATTCGATATCATAAGGTAGAAACACCCAATAGTGTACCTGTACCTAATCTTTGTTCCTAGATGGACATTAAATTGTCCCTATACTTCCATTGAATGGTCTTTGACATGTGTTATAAAGTTTTTTCCTCTCTTCATTGTAAGTGCTGAATTTGTTAGAATTCAGATTTAGGTCCACCTACAGGACGGTTCTAGTGGTCTAGGGGACTGCAACTTTGAAAACTCATAGAAAATACATGCCAAGTCCGAAAACCCTTCTTTTTTTTTCGAAAATTCATGATATTCTCTCACTAACACCACAAAAGTATTAATTCTTTGAAATGGTGCCTCCAAGTATGCTGAATTCCTTATTTTCATGGTTTTGGGTGCTTCCACTTTAGTCTCTGCACAAAGGACAGAGCCAACAAAGTATCATTTGGAGCTGTCGCCATGTTAGAAACTCATGCACTGATGCACTTGATAACCTTGATAGGTAGATGAGGCGCTCGCTTGATCAGACCTGCCAATGAACCTTTTTTTTATGAGCAAACGGCACTTCCGCTTGTTAAGGTAGTAGCCTAGCTTGAACTAGCCGTGAAGTTTTGCCTCGAAGCTTCTTTGTACTTTTTTTTTGAGGATTTTGTGTTCCTCCTCAACACGTCTTATGTGGACTCTGATAGGGTGACTAGAATGGGATGAGCTTGTTGCAGACAAACATCACTTGTCACTGGTACGTTGATTTATCCTAACATAGAGGGCTTGAAAGTACTGTCCCTACAACAAACTTTATTGTAAAAAAAATAGTACAACTAATAGAATAGTTTTGGTAACTACATAAAATTACGTGTGACTTTGGTAAAATAGTGTCACACACATTAATAGGATAAATCAATACAATCAACAACTAAATTGAATATAAAGTAAATAAAAAAAGAAATGTTTGAAGTTGTAAAAATTATCCTCCAAAGGATCAAACTGTGATTTTGTCAACATAGCAATTTTGAGTAGCTCACTGCAAATGGAGTTTTTATTTTTGTTTTCTTTGAAATTTTCATACAGCATGTGGAGGAGGTCTTTCTTGAATGCCCAACAATTTTCATAACTTTTGACTACATGGTTAGAAAGTTATTGTACATTCAAGTCAGTCTTGGCACCTTGGTGCCAAAATAATTTAATTTTAGAATTTGAACAATTGGACAATTTATTTTGATTTTCTTGACTTTCAGCACTTTGCTCCTCCTTCTTTTTTGACACTCCATATTTTGGATTAATTTTTTCTATCATGTGTAATTGTGTTTCTTTTTCTAAATTTTCTCACGAATATTTTGGATTCTCAAAATTGACACCAATGAAATATTTTAGATTTTCAGAAATAGTTTTATAATTTTTAAAATTTTAGACATAGTCCAAATTTTCCCTAATTATTTACAAAACTGACCCACACGTAGGATATTGCATGATATGTAGGTTTTCTTCCTAGACGGACAATTTGGGTAGATTAAAAAAAAACATTGTTTTCATATACAAAAATTTGAAATTGATTTTCTAATTTATATATATTAAATTTCTACATATGTGTGTGTGTAGAAGCTTTGAATCATTCCATTTTGATTAATAAAATGAAAGTTATGAGGAGTTTTAGTTTGCGGATAGTTATAGAATTTCTACTCTAAAATAAACTTTGAAGCCCTTCATTTAACTTTGAAATTTTCAATATTTTTGAAAAAAAATAAAATTATAGGATGTAGATTGTCTACTACAACATTAAACCATTGGGATTGACATTTGTATAACTAAATTCTTATCAATTTAGTATTTTGAATCATTCTCTACTTCTACTTACTTATTTTTTTTCATATGTTGTACACTTCCAAATGATCTAAAATTTTTCAAGCATGTAGTCAACTTGCCTTGAAGAAATATTTCAAAGAAGCACTACCAACACGGACATTTTTTCATATAAATGTGACCTTGAGAAGTGGAGCTGCCTTGTTTTTTGCAGAGCCAAATTTTTTTTGTCAATTTAAACACTAATATCTTGTAATCCATGGGTGAAAATTTTAAAACTTTTTTCTACATATTCTCAAACTAGCATACCATAAGATCCTATGATTACATATGTCCAAATATGTTTCTTTTTCTAAAATTTGGTACTAGAAATGGTAGTTTTGGAGCGTTTATGGTAAAAACATAGTCAAAGAACTTTAGAGGATAATTGAACTAAATTTGAGTTTGGAATAGAAATGAATGAATGAAAAGAACACAAAAATTGTAGTATAGAAGATATTGCACATTTTTTGGTTAAGCCATTATATGATTGAAACTTTTTATTGTCCTTGATGTCCATGAAAGTTATTTTTTTGGCCATTAATTTTTTTTTGTATTTAGTGGGCATTAGAGCTTGTTATTTGGAAAATTAAATTTTTTCTCCTCTTAAGGGGATCCATCCACTGGGAAGCATCGTTACTCTAGGTTCTTACCAAGGGTTTTGCACAAATACAATGTTTACACAAATTATTCTAAAAATTATTCTAAAAATTACTCTAGAAATTATTCTAGAAAACTAGTTTTTTGAAATTCCAACCAATCATAACACCCCCCTATTGCTCATCTAACTTTTTCACAAATACAATGTTGTAGAATCAATTATTAGGATTTTAGGTTATAATATGAATTGAGATCTTTATTCCTACTAGAATCATATGATCCAATTCAGACTTCTATGGATGAAAGAATATCAAGCAAGATATGAAGTAGAAGAGAGCGAGACTACATTGTGTATAAGACATTTGGGTCTCTAATTTTAGTGAGAATGAATAAGTACCTCTTTTGGAACATCCCAATCTTTTAGGTGATTTGTTAAGGTTCAAGCTTATCCAACTATAGAACTTTTATCTCACATGTTATTTAGAACTTGGGACTACATGTCTATGCCTATCAGAATCAATGAGATTTTTGAGAGTAACGTAGTTTTTTCTCTAATCATGGCTAAGGCATCAATAAACCATAGTGGTTCATCTTAGGTCTAAAAAAAGATGAAAAAATCCATAAAAACTTGATTGCTGGCCAAGTTGATGATAGAATAATGTTACAATGTCTTCCATATTTATGCATCACTTCTAATTTCCTTCTTACACTCAAAAAAATTGGATGGTAAAATGATAATTAGATAATCTGATATAAACATTGTTCAATGATTTAGATGTATTGCGGATATTAGATGTATCAACCTTTTAAATGGATCCAATTTAAGCCTGTTTTTCATATATCCCCTTTCTTCTATTTTTGTAAGGACATGAGCACTCCCATGTAGACTTTTACTTTCTCAACCTATCATCTCTCTCAAGGGTCTTCCAAAAAAATGTAGACCTTTGAAGAATGTGAGGCAAGGTCTTCCAACTTCATGGTTGTTCTTCTTTATTTTTTTAGACCAAAATAGGAGGTAAAAAATTATTGTCTCTCTTCTAATTGGTTTCTTCCTTGAAAAACTCTTAAAATTTTGAGAATTTTGAAAGAGATTATGTTTTTATTTAGTGTCTCTAGATGAATATATAGGAATGACCTATCCAAATTTTTCCATGATCAACCAAGATGGAAAGCTACATTCAAAATGATGGGGGATTCTATGCCCTATGGATGCTTATTATTTTAGTACTTCATTTTCTAATTATATTCAAAAGCAAAAATCACTATTTTGAATGTCAAAATTAAGTTTTAAAAATATAATGCCAAAGTAAAAAAATATTTTGTAACTATTAATTAATTTTTTTAATATGATATCCCATATAAAATGGGATAATAATTAAGATGACTCAAATTTAACTAAATAATGTGAATATATCGTTAACAAAGTTGTGTACATAAATTTGAATAGAAATCATCCATTTTTAAATATAAAAAAAAAATATTTGACCATTCATAAGCTTCTTTTTAATTCTTGACAACTTTATAAGTTAATGTTAGAGTGCAAGTGCACAACTACATGTAAGCCCATCTTTATCAATTGAAATATAGCTTCTAATTTAGACTTGTCCATACAATTATGGAAAAATTGGGTGAATTATTTCTATGCTCATCCAACATTGTTAACAAGAATAAGTAAAATAGAAACTCTCTCAAAATCCTTTAAGTTTTAGGAGCTTTTAAAGAAGTAGCTAAAAATTAAAGAGATTAGGATTGTTGATTTCTTATCTTGGTCAAAAAAAATAAAGAAGGGTGGTTGCAAAAAAGACCGAACGATTTGGTAGCGTTTTGCCAAAACTGTAGTTTTGTACCTAATACTATGAGTACTATGAAACATAACAATCTCAATTGTTGATCTAAAAAATCGATGGCTACTAGTACTACTAATTGCTTGCAAGTACTGAAAAAGTACTATTTGAAAAAAAAGACAGTTTGTCACAGAAAATAGATACAACTAGGTATAAAATTAATAACAATTAGAAAATCTTGAACACAAAAAAACTAAAAATTGGCCATTTCTAAAGACTTGATAGTGATCACATTTCACCAAAAAATGGAAGTCAAAACCATCTTCAATGTTCAAAATTGCGTGTGTAAGGGAGCCCTATTTGTATGAATATATAGGCCATAAAATAATGTATCTTTAGGTTTACTTTGTTAGGCAAATGTCCCCCTACTACAGGAATAGACTACAAAAAATTTAGCTCTAGATCATTCATTTTGGATACTCCCTAATACTACCCCCCCCCTAAAGTGCAAAGTGTGACAAATTAGCTAAATTAAAATTTAATTATAGAATATTTTTTCAATATTTTTGAAAATAATGAATCTCATGACTTTCAAGTTAACCATCTCCAGTAAAAATTTCAAACACATCTACTTCATTTTCCAAAAGTTATGGCTGATGGCAACTCCATCATTCCAATTGTGATGCAAAATAGTATTGGTCTTTCTTGCAATCACCTAGAATAACATTTGCAAAGGTGGAAGACCTTGCCACATACTCTTGAGAGGCCTACATTTGTTTGATGGATTGGAAAAATAGAAGTCTACATGTAAACGATCATATCCCTACCAAAATGCAAAGATAGGAGTTACATGGAAACAACTCTTAGAGCATCCTTTGCCCACCTACATATCTAGCCTGGATCTTGTCAATTTGGAGATCTTGTATGAAATGGGGGAAATTTGGATGCCTTGTCCATCACAATCCAATGGATAGTAATGAAGGCCAGATACCTCATTTTTATTCGTTGGTTTGGCTTGCTACTTGCAAATAGATTGCCCTCTTTGATTTTATCAAGACACTTCCATTGTTTCTACTACACAATTAAGTGCAAAAAGATAGCAAAAGGAGAAAGTCAAACCAAAATGTTCTAAAATCTTAGAGCAGCTCCACTGCAACCTCTACTCGAGACGTGACCGTGACTATAGTGAAAAGGCAGTGTTTTAGATCCCATTGCATCAGTACTATGTCTGTTCCGATTTTTGTGGGCAATGCTACAATGCTCTGCCTGTACTACTGTTGGGATCTTTGAGACCATGCTAGAGCTCACGCAACAACTCAAAACCTTTGACTGTAGAGGAATCATTCCCTTTCATGATGTTTTTGATGTTTTTGATGATGCATTGATGATGCATTGATGCAAAACAAGTTGGATATGGTATTGTTGAGGGTTGAAGCTTGGATTGCATTGGAGTTGTTTATGAAGAAGCAGAGACGCTATTGCAATTGGCCTTGCAACTTTACTCTATCAAAATCGTTTCATATTCCTTCTCAAATTGAAGCAATAGAGCTATTCTTAGAGCATCTCCACTAGGCAATGCCAAACTGCCCCAACAAATGGTTTGGTGTGCCCAAAAGCTAGGAAGTGTCCCATTAGTTGCAGTTAGGCTTGCTTTTCAATGCTAACCCCATCAAAAATCAATCAAGACACTACAACTTGCAGTATCTTGCAAAATTGACTTGGAACACGACATTCCCCGAAGCTTAAATTTGGGTGTATTATATCTTTTTTGGTGTTGGGTCAAAGATTAAATTGGAAACTCATAAAAGCATGTGCCTCAGTGTGCAAGAATTCTTGATTGATTGGTGGTGCCAGACTGCCAGTGGGGAAACAGAAAAACACCGGCCCCTTCTTGACACAAGCCATTCACCATGTGGCGTGTCTCTTTTTACGTGCCCCGGTGGAGAAGCTCTTAGAGCCCTCACAAAAGTACTGTTTTTGAAGGGCCCTGAACATTGGCGTGCCAAGCACTGTTTTTGAAGGGCCCGAGCATAATTTGGCCTTCCGGGCAAGTCTGCAGTGGGGCTCTCTTTTCTTCCTGGACCCCACTCCAGCGCGCATGAAGAGGCCGGGGTGAACTGACCCCCTCGCTCGTACCCCTGGGAAAACCCTGAAATTTTTTATTTTCCATGCATGAATTTTTTTGCAAATTCTGAATTCATATTTGCAATCAGAGGCCCCAAATTAGATAGGGTGTGTGTGTGTGTGTCTTGAAAATAGATTTTACACGGCACAAAATAGGGGGCTTTTTTTTATGTGCACCCCTGGATGGACTTTGGCAGTACGAGCGAGGGGGTCAGTTCACCCCGGCCCATGAAGACTACCCTCCTTGACGAAGAAAGGGAAAAAGAGAGAATGCCAGTTTCCAACGTGCCAATCCACAAGTAGTACAGCCTGGTTACATTGGCGAGCCTCGCATATTTCGGAGGTCCTCCAAGTGTCTCGCACCATAGCCACAGCCATTTTCGAGCTGGAGCGTCCAGTTGCGGCTCACGGCAAGAGAATCGAGAGCATCCGGTGACTTCCCCAGATTTCTTCCTCGTAATTCCTCTCTGAAAGTCCAACCCACATGATCCATCCAACTGAAGGCTCGAACAGAATGAACCATGGCATTGACTACCTGAACATGCCGTGACTACCTGAACATCTAGATTGTCTTGGGATTTCTAACGACCTGACCCAGACATCAACGAACAAAGGTAGAGTAATTTTCAGGTTTTTTCGGGTAGTATTTTGCCAATTTCATCCAAGACGATGAAGAGATCTCCAGAGCTTTCTTGTTACCTGTAAAATATTTAACCCGAATGGATCAATGCAGCATAAAAAAGCATGAGTAGGCGTCTTCATCTTGCAGTAGATTGCGACGAGAGTAATCTGTACGTAAAAATCCAAAAAATTTATGCTAAACCATTGATGTATAATTAGGCTTACTGCATCACTCACTGTGGGAAGGATGAAAAGTCCTGCACAGCCTGTTCCATTATCTGGTTCCAGTGGCGCGTGGGTGGCAATCGCTACAGCCCTGGACTGAGCAGCGGATTCTCATGAACCCCTTTACCAAAATTATCCGTAGACTCTTGAACATACCACAGTCCGCGGGGGAAGGAAGTTCAATCGAATCTTCCGTCGCAGACTACCATATGCGTTTCACCTAAATTTCACGATGAAAACAATTGCATTACTCTCGTGTTACTTGAAATCAAATTTCACAAAACTAAATCGTCTCTCAAAGTTGACAAATTGATCTGGTGCCGACGTTCGCTTGTGCTTTGGTGTACAGTAAATGCCGATAATTCTTTCAATGGAGTCGATCGATGAGCAGGCATTTGGTTGAAACATAAGGTAATTACTTTTGCCCAATGTGACCTCATATATCAACAGAGGAGCCTACACAATAGATGAGGATCAATATAAAGCTCGCTGTGATTTAACGTTGTGGACAAGCAACTACAGTAGTAAATCACAAGCTGGTGAATTGAAGTGACGAGATGATCTCGAACTGGCAGCTTTCCAGTGGCCGGGGTGAACTGACCCCCTCGCTCGTCCTGCCAAAGTCCATCCAGGGGTGCATATAAAAAAAAAGCCCCCTATTTTGTGCCACGTAAAATCTATTTTCTCTATCCCCCTAACTTATTTGGGGCCTTTGATTGCAAATATGAATTCAGAGTTTGCAAAAAGATAATGCATGAAAAATAAAAAAATTAAAGGTTTTCTCAGGGGGACGAGCGAGGGGTCAGTTCACCTCGGCCCTTTCCAGTTAGCCACTGGTCATGAGATGAATGTCATTGCAATCTGACCTTTCATGAAGAAATTCCTTTCTCTAATCTAAGATTTGGTGGTCGGTGTGGATCCTCCGAAACACTCCCGAAAAATTACTGCATCAAGAGCTGTTGGAGAGCACGAGACTCATTTGTGATCATACCCGAATTACCAGCTAAACTAGGAGGAACCAAACCTGCAGCAATAGCCCCTTTTGTCGTAGTGGTACTCTCCTTCGAAAGCGGAGGTCCCTGTAGCAAGGAAGCCTTTTCCATTTCAAGCTTCCAGAATTCCCGAGGAAGCTCATTGGTCATGAAGGGCTTACACTTAAATTCTTGACTGCTACCCTACTTCTTGTATCTTCCGGCGTGTTGAAACGGCAGTCTTCTGATCCATACTGCACCTTCCTGCTCCTCCACGGACATGCAGATTATTGCAGTCTTGTAACAGAAGTCATGGCCGTGCTCCAACTGGTGCCCGTTGTCATTGTTGTTGTTTTGTGCTCTCTAGCACTTGCAGGCTTGCCAGTGGCTTCTGCGGGAAGAGGTGGTCAGAACGGTGGTAACCGTGGTCTACAATGGAGATTTTATCAGAAGAGTTGTCCCAATGCGGAGAGGATCGTTTTCTCTTCCATGCAAAACTCGTACAGTTCCGACAGTAGCATTGCTCCCGGTGTACTCCGTGCGTCCTTTCACGACTGCTTTGTTCGGGTGAGTACTATGGCCGCCATTGCAAAATATCGTCCTTGCAATGTCACTACTTGACTACCCCGAGCGAATAGAAGCTCGACTCATAGATACGAGCGCATATGGTCACTCCTTGTTTTTTCCTTTCCATTTTTGGAGGCTCCAAGACTCTGGATGACGCTACGAATTCTAGCGAGTTTTGCGTGGGATTCTTGTGATTCTAGTAGCGACAATAGAGTTCCTGGGAATGTGCAATTTTCATCCAACTTTCTGTAAAAACCAGGCTAAGTGATCGCATTGTATGATGATTGTCAGGGATGCGATGGCTCCTTTCTTCTGGATGGACCGAACACGGAACGCGAAAGCTTCGCCAATAACTTCCGCCAGTCCACGTTAGATGCCATTGATGCCGCTAAGAAAGCGGTGGAGCAGGCCTGTCCAGGCATTGTGTCGTGCGCTGATGTCCTGCAGTTCGCCGCTCGAGACGCGGTTGTACTTGTAAGCCCAGCTCTCTCTGCCTGAAGCATTTTATGCTGCATTTGTTAAGTCATTGCTGCCATTGCAAACTCTTGTATTCTGAATGATCATTCGAATTTGGATAGTACTCATACTTGTTTCGGTTCACGTGATTGTTCAGACGGGTGGACGAGGATGGGCTGTGCCTGCTGGACGCAGAGACGGGAGGATCTCACTAGCATCAGAGGCGAATGCAAATTTGCCCGGCCCGGGATCCAAGGCACCCGAGCTCATTGCGATGTTCGCGAATAAGGGTCTCAGTACCGAGGAGATGGTGACTCTCTCAGGTAAATCTAGAACTCTCGTTTGGATTGAATGACACCACATTGGCTACATTTTACAAGATTGTCGGGCAGTTTTGAATTGCCAAACTGAAAACTGAAACTACTGTGTGCACCCACCCTGGACTTCTGAGCTCAAGGTCTGCGTTTGCCCACCAGAAAACCCATCTGAGCACTTGAATACTCGTACGTAGTTCTCAGAGTTTTGAGTACTTCACGTCGGTTTCACCAGAAATTATATATTAAAGAGTTACATACATTATCCTTTGGATTGTGTTGTGGGACCTTAAGTGAACAGACTCTTCAAGTACGCCAGTTCTAAAGAAGAACTGGAGTTCCTTCTCTTTCTCTTTGAGCAGTTGACTTTCTTATTTTAGACGCTCTGAAATCCGCCAATACTGTAAGGAATTTGACCATGTGATCTGAACGCCAAGATTCGAATCACGTTCTTCAATTCGTCCTGCGGCTCTCGAATCATCGTAAAGCCGTCTACTAGTTCTCCAATCATCGTACAGTGTTATGTCCAGTGATTGAAATCCACATACTATTCCCGAATTTGGCAATCTGACTGTGAACATGAACGCAAGTGGTTCTTCCTTGAAAAACTAGATTGTGTCTACATTTAAAACTACTACCAGCCGCACAAACTTTCACTGTAAGCCTAACTGCATGAATATTTCCAATGTAACTGAAATTGCCGTGCTCTCTGATCTGACAGGCGCGCACACAATTGGAACAGCCTCGTGCCTGACAATCGACAACCGCCTATTTTCGACGCCACGCGACCCGACGCTGCCGCTGAAACTGGCGGTCTCCTTATTGCTGCAATGCCCCAAGCCGAGATCCTTCAACCGCGTGGCCCTCGACTCCACTCCCCAGAGATTCGATTCCCAATATTTCGTTGGCGTCGCCACAGGCTCCGGTCTGCTAACCTCCGATGTGACGCTCGGGGTAGACCCCCGCACACGACGCACCGTGTTCGCGAATGTCTTCCCATTTGTGTTCAACCGGAATTTCGGAGACGCCATGGTGGCCATGAGCCGGATTGATGTGCTCACGGGTAGCCAAGGGGAGATTCGTAGTCAAATATACCAGGTGAACAGCCCCTGAGCTTTGAATTGAAGCTCGGAGATCGAAGCCGGCGTCTGTTCGTCGTCTGTTCGGCGTCCGGTTGCGGGGGCCAGCGTCGGGCTGATAGAGTTTTGTGTCGAAATGAAGTGAAAAAGCATTCTTTAGCTTCTGTTATGTACGATGAATTTACATCAGTTTCGTTCTATTGGCGGATATTCTTGACAATGGCACCATCATGTTGGCCTGCCTTGAGACGTAATTCTTTAGCTGTTGTACTTTTTTTTTAGAGATTTGTGTAGTTGAGTATCCCCATTGGGTGCTCTGAATTGCGCCAATATAACGAAACTGATGTTGTCATTTTGTAACTCGATATGATCACCAGAATCAATGATGAACACAGCAGGTGCTTAAGAAAACAATTTTTCATTTTTGCTGCAGAATGGAAGTATAGCAGAATTTTTTGGCATGTCATGTGTTCATATAAAGTATAAACTACATACTTAGTTTTTGAAGAGGAAATCAACACCATACAGTAGTATGAGAGGAGATTAGTCTTGTAATGTCACTTGAAAGTCGTCAAATTCGGACCTTGTAGTTCATGGTGTCTTGAGAATTCCTGCAGCTACATCGATTTTGTATTAGTGAGTTCACAGATTTAGTTTCACTGCAGAAGTAGTGTCTCTAAATTTTTTTGGTGGGAATTAGAACAATATGCTAATATTTGTGCCCGCACTAATTTAAATATTGTACAAACAGTCAAAGTTTGGCAACTTGCATATCCTGGCATGCACAAATAGGATAAATCAGTCGATGACTTCAAACGAAGTTCAGGACGGGCAAGGAGACATGTTAATTAGAGGCTCACGGCTGACCAAAATGCTCAACGGAATTTATGTCTCTTTGCATAAAAAAACATGAAAAGAAAGTAAAATAAAACTTGGATACCCTACATGGTTACATGTAGGTCAGTTTCCTAAATAATTAGGGAAAAAAATGGAGCATGTCAGAAATATGAAAAGTTGTACAACTATTTGTTGAAAATCTGAGAAAATCTCATTGTTCAATATTTTGAATATTAGAAAACGTCCTCAGCGTCGTTTATGGGTTAGTATGCCCATTGTGATGGCACGTAGGGAGGATTTCCTCTGGAAGGTGATGCAGCAGGAGGTATTGACTTGCATTTAAAGAGATTCCTGCTAGCGGTTCGTTCAATGTTGTTGAATAATAAATGAGTCCCCGAGCACAAAAGCATGACCGTCGGAGGTTGCCAAGCCAACTTAACTACCCGGGAATAGTTAACTTACTCACAGACAGAGAAACTAGCTTACACAGTTACACACAGAGCACCAACACCAACAGTTCGACCATTGCGTGCTAGCTGCTCGACTTAAATCTCCATTTCGAAGCAAGCTATATGAAGCAAAATCAATGCAAGGTCCCTACATCCCTACATTCCCTAGAGTTGAAGGCAACAAGAATCAGCTAGTTCGCAAGAGGTTACGTGAGAAAATCGTGTTCCTTTGAGCAGATTGCAATTGATTTACAGGTGAAGAGTGTCCACTAGGAAATGATTCTCTATAGTCTTAGCCTCTTCATTGCCGATTCTCGTCTACATGAGAAGATCGCGTCCCTTTGAGCAGATTGCAATTGGTTTCCACATGAGGATTTCTCGGAAGAGTCTTCACTGCGACACAATTCTACGTAGATGGGCAATTTCGTTAAAATGGCGGTATTCCGTTAGTTTGGCACTTTTAACTGTTCAGACCGTGCACTCTGAAATGGTCTGAAATCTACATCTCTTTTAGATTTCTGACATCTATATCATTCCTAGATATCTGAAATCTATAAAAATCCTAGATTTTCAAAATTTTCAGTCTAAAATCTATAACATTCATAGACTTCTGAAATCTACAACAGTCCTAGATATTTGAAATCTATCTTTGTCTTAGATGTTGCTTCTATGGTTTAGAATGGGCACTCTGAAAATGGCACATGGAATACCGCCATTTTAACGAAATTGCCCATCAATGTGCTTTTGGATGTGGATTTCAAAGCTCAATTAGGAGACTTTGGACTTGTTCGCTTGATGGATCATCACAAGCCGGACAAAACCACTTTGGCAGCCGAGACTCTTGGCTATATGGCTCCAAAGATACCCTACACCGGCAAAGCAACTAAGGAATCAGATGTTTTTAGTTTTGGCATCTTGGTGTTGGAAGTGTTGTGTGGAAGGCATCCTTTGGATATGCAAATAGTGGAACCTGAGGATCTTGTGTTGCTGTACACCGTTTGGCGAGCTCATGAAGCGGGAGCATTAATGAGTGTCGTGGATCCAAGGCTATTTGAGACTCTTGGTTCTCAACTTGCATCTTTAGACTCTCATAGTATGAATCAAAGTAATATAGCTACATCCACAATTGTTGATGTGGATAGTGAAGTTCACAAGTTAACGGTTGTTAATCTCCTTCGTTTGGGGCTCTTGTGTTGCCTTCCCAACCCAAAGGCTCGACCGCCCATGGCACAAGTGAATGGAATCATACAAGAGATAGGACACATTATGGAGAATATATCCACTGTCACTTCTATATCAATGCCTTCCTTACCATCTACTAAGCCTTTGGGACTGTACAATTCATTGGAATTCTCACAAGTTGAGTAACTCGTCAGGACCTTATTCTTTTCAACCATCAGCATAGCTGACACTTGATAGACACTTGATATGATACCTTAGCCGACACTTTGTAGGACACAATTTGGGACTTTTATTTCAACACTGATTCATTACTGTTTACGACAGTTATTTCTGACCCTGGTTTTCAAAATATGGACCAACGTCATGCCAAGCTCATGCCAACGACACGTCACGGTTGCTACAGCACCTGAATAGTAAGCGCCTGGAAAGTGATGGAGATCAAATTGCACTCCAGGATTCTCTTGCACGTTTGCTGATCGGTAAGTTACTAGTCCTCCCATTGACTTCGTCACCTGCTCCTTTCTAGTGGACAGTAGCAGTCATGGCAGACGGGAGAGAAGACGACCATCGTGTGAGAAGCAGCAGTGTCCTGCATAGAAGCAGGTGCAAAACTCCACCGTCTTGAAGACTTAGAAAATCCTAAACCTACGGAAAGAGACGGATTGCCATACTGCAGAACTTTAGGGATTCGTCAATGACGAGTTGAATCCTGCCAGGAGTGAATCAGGTTGAAGGAGACTTCCGTGAATCCGTTCCTGCTGGCGGCGACGCCATTTTCAGAAGGTCAGTCTTCCGTCACCTCCAATTCACAATGCTCCCACGTTCTCCTCCAAAAGAAAAATACGTTGAGGATTTGTCACCAGCTGCGAACAGACTAGTTTGCAAATGCTCGCTAAGCTCTGTCTGTTTGTTCTCCAGTTGATGACGACAGGGACGATGAAAGCTGCCTCCGGATACTGAAAAAATATCTCAGGACTTTGGCGGCACAGGGCAAGGTGGTTCTTGTCGACAGCATCTTACCGGACATTCTTGTCTATGATTGCGGCGATTCCTTGGCCTTCCAATTCGGCGTCTGCAAGAAGGTTTCCTTGGGCTCCAATACGCGAGAGCGAACAGAGTGCGAGTTGCGGAAGCTGGCTTTGGATGCAGGACTCCAACAACTCAACGTGAGCTGCGAAGTAGTCCACCGTACGGGGCTACGCAAAACTTGATTTGGCTCCCGATTTGGCTTCATGTCTGCCATTAGAAGGTCGTCCTGTGAGTATCCTGTTGGTTAAGTAAATAAGAAATTTCAACTGTCCACAATAAAATTCTCCATCGATTTATTCACAACGGCTTCAAGATTGTTCAGTACAAATTTATTATGGATAACTACAAGCACAAACTTCAAACACAAACTCGGCAAGGAGGAGGCGTGCAAAGAGGCAGAGAAAAGTTTCGAACAGAAATGGTAGCGTCATATGGTAATTACCACCATTATTGATTATACCTGACGATAGGGTTTGAGAAAATCGAATAAGGTAAGCCCTAATCGATTGCCCATGGCAGAATGCGGTTGCGGATGTGCATGGCAATACTCGCAGTCCTCTCAAACCGAACTTCGGTCGATTCACAATCCTCCAAAAGCTCCAGACGATTTTCCGGTATCCAGGGATGGCATTTCCGTAAGGACTCCACAGGTTGGACGTTTCGCAAGCTGCTAATCCCAAAGGCCTCCATCCATGTCCCTTGGATTGCCAAGACGGCATCACTTTGTGGATGGGAACTTGATCTTTTTGACAAATTTCGATGACAATCTGGCGAATAATACCAGAAAAAACTCCATCGTCTAGAGCTGTTGTCTGCACCTTTACAACAAGGTTCGTTGCAACGACAAAGAAGTTCAAATCGAACCTTCCAAAAGTTTATCCCCATCGTTGGACAACAAGATTTCGGTTGTACCGACAGGCTTCGCCTTCTCCAGGGCAAGCCCGGATCCCACGCCAAGTATTTGGCAAAAGGGGTGGTCAAGCCCGGATCCTAGCACTGCCACATGCGAAGGAATGAGCGTCGCTCTTGGGACATAATTCGACAAACGAATACTGATGTTCCAGCAGAGATCGACAGGCGGAATGATCACCAGGCGAAACCAGCTCGCTGATGTTGAGTTCCTCGCCAGATCTTCGCAACGCCAATACTCTCTGGAGCCCAGCTTGCCATAGCCAGCTCAATCTGTCACATATACCACGCCCCAAACCCTAAAATTCAATCCAAATCAACCACTGATCCCTCAAAGAGAGGATGATGCTG
This sequence comes from Antitrichia curtipendula, assembly GCA_951230915.1. Lineage (NCBI taxonomy): Eukaryota > Viridiplantae > Streptophyta > Bryopsida > Hypnales > Leucodontaceae > Antitrichia > Antitrichia curtipendula. Next base: position 18,066,578 of record OX579638.1, on the reverse strand, counting down.
ATCGCTCTCTGCATCAACCTACGAATCACAATGCAGATAACATCTTGAATTGCATCAACAGAAAACCTAATTGAGTGGGATGCACAGAAATTTCTAACCAGACAAATGCACTAACCTGCAGAGTTGGCATGGCGAGGTCTCGTAATCTCTTCAGTGAATGAGGAAAGTGATCGGGCATGACCAGGGACGGAATCTGCACAGAGTGCGCCCATCTCCTGCTCCTAGGATAATTCCAAAATGGAAATTGGACAAATGTCCTTTGTGTCCAAATTCCTTTCCTTGTGTACACTAGAGTGTCCCATTCTATCATCTCGGGACATTGACTATCATCTCTATCATCTCGAGAATCCATAGAAAGACATCTCGGATTTCTTCCACAGCAACAAGCACGCCCCATGGTTGCCAGTGTTGTGTACGCACGAGGCGAACTGGACTTGAGAAAGACCGCTGCAAGAGAAGAATCTTGAGAACTGCCGCCATGGCGAGAGAGCAACGTCCAAGGCGCAATTGATTCTGCCATCGCCAGCGATTATGCCCTCATCGTCCACGACATCCGCACAGAACGATGCGAATGATGAGTATGCATCGAAGTTCAGAAAACTTGCAAACGGCAGGGCGGGACAAAATGCAAGCGGTAGCGGCCTCGACTCCGTCCATTCAAGCCAAAATAACGCAAATCACATAACTTACAGCAAGAGTGAAGAGGAAAGGAGTACAACTAAGGTAGACAACCCTATTAGCACCCTGATTTCCAATCTGAATATCTTGGGGCACATATTTCTTAAAAATGTAATTTTTGTGAATTTTTGAAGTGCGTTGCCTTGAACCAGAAAATCACCCGTAGAGGAATTATAAACTTCCCAAAAACAACCCATAACCACCTTTTCAAGTATCTTTTGGCACTTAGGTACTCACCAATAAAGAATTGACATGTTACCCCTTGTTGGCATTAATGCATTGATTTTGTAAAAAATGAATGGATTTGAATGACTTTTGTGGTGGATTTGGGGCCAAAAGTAGAATGATAGGAAAAAGGTAGTTGGCGGAAATGGGTTGGTCTAGTGGGTTTGACATGCACTTAAAATATAACTCATTCTAATGTATTCAAGTTTGAGATATTCATATTGGAAAATTTGATTGAGATTGTGGTTCATGTAACCTAGAAAGGACTTGGAGACTAAAAGTATTCAATGAATGATTTTCAAAGAAACTCTAGAATTGAAGAACACACCTTTTTTAAAACATAATATTTTAATTGTAGGACAAGGGTGGTAGAAAATAATTCAAATTTTTTATTTTTTGAAAAAATAATTTTCTTAAAATTTTGGCATCTATTTTTGGACCAACCCTATCTTTACAATTACGATAATTTAGACTGATTACCTTGGTGATTGGATCACATTCTTTTAGGGTTAAGATATTTGATTGATGTCCACTATTTCTCATTATGTTTCTAATGTGCAGATGTTGGTGAGATTTTGGACATACTTATACAATTATAAAATATTATTCCTAAGATTGAGAACTTATTCACACAAAGGAAGGAAACATAACCTTGCCAAAGGGTGAGTAAGGAACAAAGAAGACCCCACTCGCCCCATATTGTTTATTGACACCCTTGTTATTCCCTTCTAAAATATAATTACAAGATTATAATCCCATAGGTGTAGTAAATCATAACCATCAAGAGTTTAAGATATAATCCATCCATTTAGTTGTGCACCACATTGAATTAGGAATGAAGATTTGTCCATTTGGTGCACACGTTTCAAATTCATCTTCAACCTCTTATGTCTTGTATTTTATATAAATATAATCTAAAGAAGAAGCACCAAAATATGACACTTCTTTTGCCTTACCAAGTGTAAGGTTCCAACATTTTTTATAAGAATCTTAGCATGCTCAAGAAAAAACTAAATTAAGTCATTTTGTAATTTTTTGATATTTACAAAATATTATATAAATTTTCAAGGTAGAAACATAGGATAATTATTCATGCCCCCTAGTGACTCCCTTTAAACAAACAATCTTAAAAGACAAAATGCTCAATTCCCTGGTTGCTTTAATCCCTAAAGGCTTGTTTGTCCCCTCGGGGTACAATTTGGGTCCGGGTAGGTTCCTGTGACTTCAATTTGTAGAGAATTTTTTTGGGATTTTTTGAAGTTGTGCGATTTTGCAAGAGCTTTGTGGATATATAATTTTTATTTCAATTATGCCAAAAATGGAGTTTGGTGGGCAGCACAAAAAAAATCACAGAAAGTCAAAATAAATTTCTTCAGTATTTTTTTCAAAATCTATGTCTTTTTTTCTACGTTTGAAGCTTTGATTCATTCTATTTGGACTAATAATGAAAAAGTTATGGACAATCTTAGTTTTTTGGGCAATCTAAGCATCTTCTTGAAAAAATAACTTTTAGGATTCATTTTGAATGCAATTTTTACAATTTTCAGAAAAAAATTGTTAGACAAGGTTGAATTTTCTTGCTAGAACAATCTCACCGTTGGGCTTATGGTATTTCAATTTTGTCTTAGAGCTATTAGCGATTTAGTTATTCCTTCAATCTTGAACCTACTTCTACTTAACAATTTTTTAATGAGTAAAAATTTAGTGTTTTTTTCTTGAATTTTTTTTCCTAGATTCTCAACTGAATTATTCAACATATAAACTTAGAAAATCAAAATCAACAATACAAAAAATTTAAGTTAAATAGGTTCAAAGCCCAAAAATCTAGTCAAGCAAGGTGCAAATAAACTTGTTTTCTTCACTTTGAATGCAAATATCTTGCAATCTATTTGGTCAAAGTTTCTGAAATTTCTTGCACACATTCTCATACTAGTCTAGTATAAGATCCTACGGTTAGATATGCAAAAGAAAACACTTTTTATAGTTTTTTGGTCTTTGCAATAGAAGTGGCAATTTTGAGTGTGTTTTGATAGAAAAAAGGCCTCAGGGCTTTAGGGTTTAAAGAACTCTTCCACTCCCATTGGTTGCTCTTGAAAACTTGCGGTTATTTGAATGAAGGTTACTGACTATTCAAGGCTAAAATGTAGATGGGTTTCTTTGTTCATAAACTTGTTACCTTAAAGGGGTTAAGAACATATACATTTGTGGATATGAAAAAATATTTGAAGGTGCAAAAAAACTCTAATTGACTTAAGATGTTTAGTTTTTGTACACATAAAATACAAATAGTGATGCATAAAATTTGCAATTTCGGAATGTATACTATTACTTCATATTGGTGCATCTCTTCATATATTATTACTTCAAGACTACATGTTACAAATCCTCAAAGTAAAGTTTATTTTACTTATCAATTTTAGCTTTGTTTATTGACATGGCAATTGTGAGGTTGACAATGATTTTGCTTTTGTTATAAACATTTTGTGACTACAACAAATAATAAATTTTTGTAAATTATTAATATAACATTGGATTTGAATTAATATTTAAATTCTTAGAATAATAACACTAAATCAAACATTTCTTAGGGCTATTATGTGGACAAATCTATCCACTACAAATTCCATACTTAACCGTTAGAAGACCGAATGTTTGTTAAAAGACACTTGGAATTCATGTAGGTGATGATGAAATAAAAAATCAATGAATGTTAATGAAATTTGACACAAGGGTGGAAACATTCACCTCCTTCTAAGAATATGAAAAAATTTCAATTAGATGCCCAAATTAATCCTTAACCATGTTTTCACCAAAAACTCTCCAAACCTGCCATTTCTAATGCAAGTACCAAATTTGGGAAAAAAAAACATTTTTGGACACATGCAATTGTAATATCTTGTCGTCCATTGATTTGAAAAGATGTGGAAAAAATTTCAAACATTTATACCGTGTGGATTGCAAGATACAAAAATAGTAGCTTTTAAACTTTTGAAGTGACAAAAATCATTTTCTTGGCCCTACAAAAAATCGGGCAGATGCACTTCACAAGCTCACATTTATATGAAAAAATGTTCAATATGGTGGTTATTCTTTGGATTCATTCTTCACAGCAAGTTGATTACATGCTTGAAAATTTTAAAATCATTTGGAAGTGTATAACATATAGGAGAAAAACAATAAATAGATGGGCAATTTCGTTAAAATGGCGGTATTCCATGTGCCATTTTCAGAGTGCCCACTCTAAACCATAGAAGCGACATCTAAGACAAAGATAGATATCAAAGATCTAGGACTGTTGTAGATTTCAGAAGTCTATGAATGTTATAGATTTTAGACTGAAAATTTTGAAAAATCTAGGACCTTTATAGATTTCAAATATCTAGGAATGATATAGATGTCAGAAATCTAAAATAGATGTAGATTTCAGACCATTTCAGAGTGCACAGTCTGAACAGTTAAAAGTGCCAAACTAACGGAATACCGCCATTTTAACGAAATTGCCCATATAGAAAGAAGTAGAGAATGATTCAAAATACTAAATCGTCAAGAATTTAGTTAAATGGAATTGAAAAATGCCAATCCCAATTGTTTGAATGTTGTAATAAACAATCTACACCTTCTTTTCTTTTCTTTTTTCAAAATAATTGAAAATTCAGTTAAATAAAGGACTTCCATAGTTTGATTTAGGATAGAGATTTGATAACTACCTGCAAACTAAAACTCCTCGTGACTTTTGACTCATTGATCAAAATGGAATGATTAAAAGCTTTTCATATATATATAAATCTAAAAAACCAATTTCAAATTTTTGTTTTTGAAAAAAAATGACTTATTATGATTTGCTCAAACTACCCATTTATAAATAAAAAATAACATATTAGGCCTTATATTAAACTATCAATGAAAATTTGGGCCCAAAATATATAAATCTTCAATCACACGTACATGTTCAAATTGTTATGTTGCCAAATTCACCAAATTGATCTTTTAGGGGTTAAGAGTTATATGGCCTAAAAAAATGTGGACAATTTGGCCAGTTTTGGAATATTTTGCTAAATCAATTCTTGGATGTAACTAACATGATATAATTTATACAACTATAAGAAAAAACTACTTTGAATTTAAAATCTCATTCCTAGAAGAGTCAAAATTCTACTAACGACTTTGTCGAGTAAGTTTGAAAAAACCCATTTTTCTCTAACTACAAACGTTTTTTTCATGAAATGCGCTCTCAAAATTATTGGAATTTTTCCACACATTTTGTATGTAATTGTTTGGATTTCAGACAAATATTTTCTCATTGCACAAGAAACTATTAAAAAATGACTAACCTGGGTACTTCACTAGTGGTTACTTTAGAAACAATGTGAGACCTAATGTAGGGTACATTTTAAATGTTGGCGGAGCTAATAATTTAAAAAATATTCAAGATACTATAGCTTCAATATTTTGAAGCATGTTGTATACAACTACTATACAATAAATACATAGTAATGATCTATAGTACATAATTTGTAAATTTACACAAAGGCTAGTCTAAAAGGAAGGAAAATTACTCACGAGGAATTTCCATTTTCCATTTGCAAATAGACAAAATAATAAACAATGTCACACTTTGGGTTGTTATTGTTCATTTCCTCTAGCTCAAATTTGTGGTGGGTGGTTTTCAAGGACGCATTGCACAAGTTAAACTTAGCCAATACGTACCACTTGTGGGTTTTTTAATTTTTGTATTAGTTCTCCTATTATACGTGTATGATTCATTTGTATGAATTATTTGATATATGATGTTTGTATATGTACTATTTGTATGGGTTCAATATTTAACAATAGTTAGAGTGTACATATTATACTAATCAACACTAAAATTGCACATAAATTTTTGGATTACGGTACGGACCTTTTTTAATGCTTCAAATTTCAATTTTAACTACCATAGAATGTAGGAAACTGGACCAAAAGTAGAAGTAGAAAAAAAAATAGGGCATATCTATTGTGAAATAATAACTAAATATCTCTCCAAATAAAAAGTTTTGATGCATGTATATATAGATTTCAAGGTATAGTGAAGTACCTAGGATGACTAGTGTGTTGTCAAGTTTACTTTACCTACTTGTATTGTAGGCTCATTGTAGGGTGATTTAGTGCAAGGTAGCCCCTTATTTGCTTTTGAGATTTTGCATGAGTGTAACTAACAAGATGTAATATTCAATGGTATAGAGCAAAAAAAATTCATGATGTATAAAAATGGTATACTCAATGGCTTGGTAAGAGGGTTTGCAGTTTGTTGACCTTAATTTTTAGGAATGATATGAATTTTTTTTTTCTCCAAACATTATAATCTTTTAATCCACTTGATTAACCCATAAATGATCAAGCTGCATTTTTTTAGCAACAAAGCAATTTTGGATAGCTCACTATGAATGGAATTTTTTTTCTTAAAATTTTTTATACAATATGTGGACAAATTATTTTTTCATGCCCAACAATTTTCATAACTTTTGACTACACGGTTAAAAAGTTATAGTAAGAAATGTAATTTTTCTTTAGAAAGAAATAAAATCATAGGATGTAGATTGTTTATTACAAAATTACAACCATTGGGATTTGCATTCTTCTATTTCATAACTAAATTCTTAACAATTTTATATTTTGAATCATTATCTACTTTATTCTACTTACTATTTTTTCCCTATATGTTGTATAATTCCAAATGATTTGAAACTTTTTGAGCATGTAGCCAACTTGCCTTGAAAAATGAATCCAAAGAAGCACCACAATTTTGGAATTCTTTTAATACAAATGTGACCTTGTGAATTGTAGCTGCCCAAGTTTTTGTAGGGCCAAAACAAAGTCTTTTGTCAATTCAAACGCTTATTTTTTTCAATCTGCATGGTGGAAATTTCTAAAAAAACTCTACATCTTTTCAAACTAGCATAGTATAATATTCTACAGTAATATATGTCCAAAAAAAAAATTCCTAGAATTTGATACATCTACTAGAAATGGTAGTTTTGGAGCATTTTTGGTAAAAACATAGTCAATGAACTTTAGCGATCAAATGGTTTGAAATTTTTTCTACACATTTCTAAGGTAGTCTTTTATACTTTTCTATGGTTGAATTTCAAAAACATGGGTTTTGTTTTCTAATGTTGGTCAATGTACAAAATTATGGCAGTTGTTGCCAAAAAAAAATGGGATTTTTGACTTTTTGAAGCATTTGTTGATATATATTTGTCATGCACTATACATGAGATAATTTGAAACTTAAAACTAAAACATTCATCTTCACTCTATGAAGCTTCAAATTCCATATAGACTATTTTGTTTCATTTTCTACAGCTGTAAAAAATTAGAATATGGACTTCAATTAGAACTTCTAGAATTGAAATTGGTAATGTAGTATGAAGCAACATGTATGCATAGTTCTAAGTCTAAAATTCCATTTAAATCTCAAAATGCAATTGGTGGAGAATTCAAGCACTAGAAGAAACCCGTGTTATGTTTGATGTCTAAAAAATTTGACATCCAGTTTTTAGACATAAAAAAAAACACGATTTTTTTATAGTGAAGGTTGCCAACATAAAAGCTACGAACATGAGCATATAAGCTTATGAGCCTAGGGAGTTATGTTATAGGTGACTACATTATAGGCACCTTCCATGGTTACAGGATACCTATATTGTAGGTACATATGTTGTAGATGCCTTTCAATGGTTACTAGATACCTACTTACACCTAGATTCAAGGCTCGTAGGCTCACATTTCTAGGCTCACACGCTAGTTTCATTGGAAGAGAGTTGAAAAATTAGGATGAGGACTTCACACTAAATTTCAAATCTTAAGATTTGGTTCACTTAAAAATGCTTGCATGGCAATATTTTTTGAAAGTTTTGGTGGCAAGCAAGGAAACTTGGAGCAAAAGTTGGGATTATGTTTTGACTAGATTTAATTCTTTCTTAACCCCTAAAGGACCATTGTCCCTTCGGAGGACAAATGGGATTTTGGGCAGGTACCTACTGTCTAAATTTTTGTCGTGATTTTTTTAAACTTCTTTTGAAGATAGAAAAACTGCTAAGCTTCGCGGGAATCTAATTTTTTTTCAATCGGTGCCTGGGAAAAAAGTTATGTCCAAATAAGCTCAAAACAGGGGACATGGGGCAGCAAAAAAAAATTTGCAATTTTTGTTTTTTGTTTTTTGTTTCTAATTTTTTTTCCTTATAGATTATATTTTTGTCTATCTGGAGAGCTTTGATTCATTTCATTTGGATTTGTTATGAGAAAGTTATGGACAATCTTGTTTTTCGGGCACTTAGAGCATCTTCCTCAAAAAATAACTTGTAGGATTCATTTCTGAATGCAATTTTTATAATTTTCGAAGAAAAAAAATTCCACAAGGTTTAGATTTTTTGCTAGAATAATCTCACCATTGGGATTAGTGCTTTTTAATTCCATATAAAAGATATTAATATTTTAGATTTTCTTTCTATCTTGTACCTACTTCTATTTAACAATTTTTTCAATAATGAAAATTAAGTTTTTTTGGATTTTGTTTTTTCTCTAGACTCTCGACTCAATTCTCCACTATAATGATTAAAAGCTAAAAACTCTGTAGTGCAAAACATTTAAGTTAAAAATGTTCAAAGTCATAAAATCTAGTCCCGCAATGTTCTGAAAAACTTGTTTTTTTCACTTTAAACGCAGATATCTTGCAATCTGTGCGGTCAAAAATTCTGAAATTTTTTCCACACATTTTCATACTATTTAGGTATAAGATCCTACGGTTAGATGTGAAAAAAAAAAAATCAATTTTTTTTACTCTTTGCTATAGAAATGACAGTTTTGAGTGTTTTTTGGTAGAAAAATGGCCTTGGTCCTTTAGGGGTTAAAGTGACAACTGTTGTTTTGTACACTAAATCAAAATGTCTATGTGGACTTACTTTGTGTATAAATTTACCAATTATAGATTCCATACACAAATTGCCCCCAAAATGGATTTTTTTTTTTCACTCATTTTTTGATCTATTTTGCCATGAAAACAATTTTAGACTTACAATTGGGATTGATTTATTTAATTTTAAACATATAGACCATAAGCATTGATAGAGAATACAATACATCAAACACAAAGAAACCAGTCCTTGGTGGAAATTTTAATTTACAATTCAGAATTTGGTCTTCATAATATTGAGTCACAAATTTTCAAAAATAAATTTTTATTAACCTTCTACAATTTAACAAGGTTGGGGTTTGGCCTTAAATGGAACTTAGGGCAGAGTGAGAAGCAGACTTTAGACTATATATGACCTTCAATCAAAGTCAATTTCATCCAACAAAAAGTTTTTAGAAAGGTTGTAATGAACATTATTGGATACATTAATATTTTCAAAAATTGTGACTAATATAGTGGCTTATATTTCACTTTGTCACCTATGCAACTATCAAAGTTGAATGAATTCATTATCAATTTTAAAATTCTGTATCTCTAACTCAATATTCAAATGTTAAAAATATTAAAAAATTGAATCTTTAGGCATTAAATTAGTCTAGAATACTGGAATATATTCCATTGATTATAAAATGACTTCATTCATAAGAGGTAAAAAATAAAAATAAAAATAAAGTTGGACTTTATTCGTATCGAAATTGAAAATTTTGGAGAGACAATGAAATTTATATTTGTATAATTGGAAATTATCTAGCTACTTTTCACTTTTCACCTTCAAGAATTAATCCCTAAAAGACCAAGTGTCCGTTGAGCATACGCAAGAAATCTCAGGTAGGTTACTATAAAGTCATTTTTGGTCGGATGTTCATGAAATTTGAACTCAATATGTAAACATGTACCTCCTTGTTGAAAATCTAATTTTTTTTCCGATCGGGTGCCCGGATCAAAATTATGCTACCCTAAACCTTTTGGGCAGCTTGGGCAATTTGAAAATCTTTTGCAAAAATGCTCATCAATTTTTGAAATTTGGCAATATGTAACTTACATGATACAAGATGCAAATGTCAAAAAAAATAACCAAGTGTTCTCATTCTAGAAGGAGTTAAAGTTTGCTGGCCTTGTTAGGGAAGGTTGGAAAAAAAGAAATTCTCCTAACTTCAAACGTTATAATCTTTCAATCCGTGCGTTCAAAGTTTCTGAAAAAATTTCCACACATTCCTAGAGAAGTCTAGTACAACTTTGTATGGTTGAAACTTTAAAAAGATGTTTTTTTCATTTTTTTTCTTGTTGCCCTAAAAAGTGATAGTATTTGACAATTTCTGCCCAAAATGTGCCTTGGTCCTTTAGGGATTAAAGGTACATTTTGAACATCCAAAATTGTCCAAACTGTGATTTTCTAGTATATTGAGCAATAATGAAAATATATAAGAAAATCTTGAAATTCTTTGCTCTTTATAAGATTTCAATAATTGAAGTTAGAGATTTTTTTTCTGTTATTTATTGCTTTTGTAGATTTTGATTAATTCAAAAATATTATTTATGCATTGTTCTTACTTTACCATACTTTTAGATTTGAATGTTACATTATGGGGTGTTTTCAAGCTAATGGTATTCCAAAAATATGGTCATCAAAATTGACAATTTCAGAAGTTTGCAACTTTGACACTTCTTTGTTCTTTGTGAATCATTGATTTTATGAATTGTTTTTCATGCTACATTGAGACTTTCCAAATTTAGATGTTGGTTTCTATTTTTTTCTCAAACTTCATAATTTTTTTAATTAAATTTTTTATTAAATGCAATTCATTTATGGCATATCACACTATTTTATAATATATAAATGCATTGGAAAATCATACTTGATCCCAATCATATTTTTGTGCTAAAAATTCACTAGTCTATAGTTGAAGGAAAATAAAATTTATTTAATGTGACTGTTAATAACCATAATTAAAATACTTTAGAATAGTAGTTGTAAAAGAATCACTTTAATAAGCCACTTTTTTGCCTCAAATTGGCAAGGTCTTTATATTGCTTAGAATAGACTACTTTTTCTAGGCACTTTTGCTTGCTAAGTACTTTATATCATCATTTTGCAAACATATTTGTTCAGTATGGTGCGAAGAGTATCTGATCTAGAAGTGACATTTTTTAATCCTATAGACTCTTCTTGTTAAATTGTTTTTTTTCTAAAGGTTATTGGCACCATCTAGAGAAATCAAAATCAAATTGTTTTATAACTTTTTGACAAGTGGAGTAACATTTTGATAATTTTTAGAGTTAAAAGAATACTATGTATACACATTTATACTGCTAAACTCCACTTAAATAGATTGAAGCACAAATTGCTTCAACTCCAATTGGTTGCTCTTAAATACTTGTAGCAATTTCAAATGAAGCAACTGTTGGAAATGGCTCAATTGTCTAATCCTCATGAACCTGTAAGGCAAATTCCAACCTTGATGCCTTTATTGGGAGGTAGACCTACCTTATGAAGAAATGATATGTTCCTTTTTTAAATAAATTTTCAACTCTTTATATGATGACAAGGTCATTTGACCCTACTATAGTTGGATGTACTACATATGGTGATGATTAGCACTCCATCAAAGCCGAGGTTTGAACCCATGACCACCTCACCAATGTGCCAAAGTCACAACTATTGAGCCAGGGCCGCAAGTGCCGGAGAATAGAAAGAGACATGTTTGGATTCCACTAAAGGTATATCACTTATTTCCAACAATGTTAAGCATTTTAGCATATGTTAAAATGAGCAATGGTGTGTGTATAGGGGTGATATTCTCTTGTCAAGGAATAAAAATAATGAAGATCGCACAATTTTTGCTAATTTTTCATCAAGTTTGGAATTAGTAAAAACTAATTTCTAAAGTCCCAAGGTCTTCTTTTCATCAAAAACACTCAAAACTGCCATTTCAATAACAAAGAGCAAAAGATAATATTAATTTTTTTTTCATATCCAACCATATGATCTTGTACTAAACTAGTGTGAAAATGTGTGGAAGAAATTTCAGAAACTTTGATCTTGTAGATTGCAAGATATGTGCATTTAAAGTTAAGTAAACAAGTTTTTTTGCACCTTTCTCAACTAAATTTTTTGGCTTTGAACCTTCTTAACTTATAATTCTTAGTCTACTTACTTTGAATTTCTAATTTCAAATGATGAAGAGATGAGCTCAAAGTCTAGGAAAATAAATTAAAAAATACACACTTAGTTTTCACTTATTAAAAAACTGTTAAGTAGAAGTAGGATCAAGATTGAAGGGATATCTAAACCAAGAATAACTCTAAGATGGAATTGAAACACACTAATTTCAACGATGAGATTGTTCTAGCAAGAAATCTATACCTTGTAAAACTTTTTTTTGAAAAATTGTGAATATTGAGTTCATAAATGAATCCTACAAGTTATTTTTTCAAGAAGATGCTCTAATTGCCCAAAAATTAAGATTGTTCCTAACTTTTGCATAACAAATTCAACTGGAATGAATCAAAGCTTTCCATATAGATAAAATTACAATCTATACAGAAAAAATCTAAATTTTTATTTTAAGATTTTTTGAGGTTCTCTTTTGCCTATTGAACTAAAATTTGGGTTTTTTGTGCCATAATTTTTTGCTCCTAAGCACCAATTGAAATAAAGATTATATTTTTCGAGAAGCTAATGTGTTTTTTCTATCTTGACAAAAAAATCAGAAAATCACGGTAAAGATTGAGACTATGGGAGCCTGCCCAAAATCCATTTTATCCCATGAGGGGACAATGGGACTTTAGGGGTTAAGAATATGTAGATTACAATTTGACTAAGTGTTTTCAATGTGTAGGCAAACCTATTTCTGAGAAGTACAAAACTAAAAGGTGTTATTAATTCCTAAAAGACCAAGGCCTTTCCTCTACCAAAAAATACTCAAAACTGCCATCTTTATAGCAAAGAGTAAAATTTTTTATTTTTATTTATTTTTTTGCACATCTAATTGTAGGATCTTACGCCTAACTAGTATGAGAATGTGTAGACTGAATTTCAGAAATTTTGACCACATAGATTGCAAAATATTTGCGTTTAAAGTGAAAAGAATAAGTTCTTTTAGCACAATGCGGGAGTAGATTATTTGACTTTTAAATAATTTGATTGAAACTTTATAAATAATTTTTTTTTCACTACAAAGTTTTGAGCTTTAAATCTTTATTGTAGGGATTGAATTGAGAGTCTTGGGAGAATTTTTTTTTTTTTTAAATTCTTAAAAAAATTATTAAGTAGAAGTAGGTATGAGTCTATGAGATAGAAGGAAAATCTAAAATATTAATATCTCTAAAATGGAATTAAAACACATTAATTCCATCGTGTGATTGTTCTAGGAAGCAAACAAAACCATGTGGAAGTTTTTTTGCAAAATTGTAAAACTACATTTAGAAATGAATCCTACAAGTTATTTTTCAAGAAAATGTTCTAATTGCCCTCAAAATAAGATTGTCCATAATTTTCTCATAACAAATCCAAATGGAATGAATCAAAGCTCTTGATATAGACAAAAATATAATCTATGAAAAAAATTTCAAAAAAATTTCAAATTTCAAATTTTTTTTTTGTTGCCAATTCTTTACTATTTTGAACTTATTTGGGCATAACTTTTGCTCCCAGACACCAATTGGAAAATTTCAGCATCTATTTTTTAACACTAGAACATTATAAGGTTAGGCCTTGTAATGAATGTCCGTCTACTTTGTTTAACCTTACACCGCCCAAGGCCTAACCATGTCAAAAAACAACCTTGCTTTTCAAGTGTTATAAGTCTAAATGGGAGAGAGGTATGAAAATCTCAACCGTACAATCTTGTAGTGTGCATGTTGTAGATGGTGTAAATAAAATTTGGGGTCATTTTACCGTATAGATTGAAAGATTATAATGTTCTAGTGTTAAAAAAAGATGCTGAAATTTTCCTAAAAACACATTTGGAGGTGAAATTCGATTTCTAAACCTACTCAAATGTAAAAACTTTAAACTACAAAATGGTTCAAAACCAAAAGACAAACACACTGGTGGAAAAAAAATTCATTCAATTGACTCATTGTGTTTGCAAAATTGTTTTGAAATGTCAAAAAACAGTGAAAAAAGTAGCAAAAAAACACATCTATGGCTGAACCTACCTCTATTCTAATGCTTCTCAGTCAATAATAACTTCTTGTATTGATATGAAATTTTTACCACAAGAACTAGACTAGTATGCGCAACTTTTACAACAAAAATTATTGAAAACAAACCCTGTCTGAAGAAGTTATAAGCCGCCAAAGTTCACTGTAATGCAAAAATGTCTGGATTTTGAACTTCGAACTGCTCCCAAGCATTCAAAACAACTTGGATTGACATGAAAATTTTACCACAATAATAAGACTTTATGGGGAACAAAAACCAACAAATTTTTATTGAAAACTAACATTTGATGAAAAAGATACGAGCCCCCGAAGTTGGAGCCATCTCAATGCAGTGTGGTGAACTCAAATTGAACCTGCAAACTTTGAATGGCTTTCAAAAACTCAGTAAATCTTTGATAGATCTGAAAATTTCACCACAAAAAATAGACTAGTATGCGCAACTTTCCCAGCAAATTTGATTGAATTTGGACATTTGATGCAAAAGTTACAGCACTTTGAAGTTGACTGCTAGACTGTGAGAACACTTTTGGTCCCCTTGGGCGGTGAGGGGTTAACAATCAACGGGGTGCAGATAAAATGAGTTGAATACAATTGTCGGTTGGCGTTCCACATCAGTCGAGCATCACTTATATTTTATTCTAATTGATACATACAAATGAAAATAAAATTTCATTGCAACGGAAAGAGTAGAACAAACCCAAAGCAGGAGTCCAGCTTCATTTTTCCAGTAAATCGGCTCTTAGTTGGCAAATTGGTCGTCTTCTGCCATTCTCGTCCTAGACGTGAATACCGTGATAGAGCGCAAAAAAAAATTAAGAATTAAAATCTTGTTGGGAATAGTATTGCTAAAAGTTAAATGGCAAGTCAAAGGGTTATTTTCCTGCAATAGCCCAGAAGCTAACTGTAGTTCTATTTATGTAAAAAATGGAAGAATAACACCAGTGGGGAGAATCAACAGATTCAATGCTAACGACTCTGACAGGCAGTAATATTATTATACAACTGAAATTCTAACTTAAGTTAGAGCAAGAGCAACCGGCCAGGGTGAATTTGACCCCCTCATTGCGCAAACCCTGGAATTTTTTATTTGCAACATACGAGTTTTTTTTTTAAAATTCTGAATTCTTATTTGCAATCACAGGCCCCAAATTAGGGTCTGGGGTGAACTGATCCCCTTGCTCGTCCCCCTAAGAAAACCCTAAATTTCTTAAAAAAATTCATGCATGATTTAAATTTTTTTTTTTTTTTTTTTGCATATTCTGAATTCATGTTTGCAATCAGAGGCCTCAAATTAGCTATTGGGGCTATACAAAATAGATTTTACATGGCACAAAATAGGGGGCTTTATATTATATGCACCTTGGATGGATTTTGGCAAGACAAGCGAGGGGGCCAATTCACCCCGGCCAAATTAGGTAGGAGAGGTGAAGAATTATCAATAAACGCAGCACAAATGATACGGACACCACTTTGGTCCAATTTTTACAACCAATAATTTAATCTAGGAGGATTGATAGTTAATATATTGTGAACCACTCCTTTTTGTTTGATGATGAATCCCGATCATCGGTGATGATTTTACTGGTAAATGCTTGAAGGCCAAACACACCCTTTTATTTTGCACCCCAGGGCTAGACTGCACTATTTCAAAATAATTTATACCTTTTGCGGTTTTGCCAAAAAAAGTAGTATTTTTTGGTCAAGAATTTTTTCATTTCTACTAAAAGTGTGGATGAAGTTGCTAAATTTGAATGAAAAAGTGCATGAATATGATTGAAAAGTGTTTTTTGGTCCAAAACATGGATGAAAGTAGAAATACAATGCTTCACCAAATTTTAAGTGATTGCCATCTTGGCACTTTCTATAAAAGTTTTAAAAAAGGGTTGTTGTAAACCAAACTCACAAATGATAAAAATATCCAATTGAATACTTGAATATTAGAGGGAGCCACAACTTATCCTCTAAAGCCCCGAGGGTGTTTTCTGTCAAAACCCACTCAAAACTACCAGTTCTATTGCATTTACTTAAGGAAATTAAAATAAAATAAAAAATGAAATTTAATCATAGGATCTTGTACTTCACTTGTCTCAGATCATGTAGTAAAACTTTCATCAAATTTGATTGTACAAATTAGAAGATATTAGCATTTAAAGTTGGACCAAAAAAAAAATTCTTAAGAAAATGCTTAAACTGCTCGAAAAACTAAGATTGTCCATAACTTTCTCATCCCTGGTCCAAATAGCATGAATCAAAGCTTCATGTATAGATAAAAAAACATAATATTCTAGGAATAAAATTCGAAAAATCTATTTTGACTTTTTATAAAAAAATTGGGGGTTGCCTGACAATCTCCATTTCTTGCTTATTGTCCCATAACTTTTTCTTCTAGCATCCGATTGAAACAAAAATTATATATCCACAAAGCTCTTGCAAAACTACACAACCTCAAAAAATTCTCAAAAAAATTCACTTCAAATTGAGACATTGGGAACCTACCCGGACCCAAATTGTCCCCTAAAGGGACAAACGATCCTTCAGGGGTTATATGGGTTCAGCCACTCACTTCGCTGAACTTCCTTCCCTTCACGTGTAACTGCCCCTAAGGTATTGAAACTTCGGGACAAGTACCGATCAAAAGCCCAAGGTTAAAATAGCGGCAATAAGAGGAGTAGGTACACCGCAAATCGGTAGAGTCCAGGATAATTACTGCTGGAGTTCAAAATTTCCCGAAAGTTGTGACCACAATGCAGTGCTATCCATTCCACAAGCAACCACCGTGCCATAGCACGGAAGTTTTAGTAGCTACAGAAGCCATCCTGGAGTAATTGTCATGGCTGACTTTCCACTAGAAGTAGCCACAAATGCACCGTCGTCACTCCCAACCACCCCAATCCGAACCTTCCCCGTTGCTGCCATCGGCTTTATATTTATACACGCACAGTGGCGCGCTTTCGAAAGATCAACTCGAATACTAACATTATACAGACTATTGCGGCCACGGAAGAGTAGCCCAAAACATGGATTGGTTAGCATGGGTTCCCGAAAAATCATTAAAAAATAACCAAAAGTTTTGTGCTAATGCGATTGGTTTCTAATCCTCCGAATCCCTGGATTAGCAAAGGCGGAAGACAAGGGAAGCTGCTGTTGGTAGCGTGAATACAGCAGGCTGCTCCTTTGCGGGTTGTCGTTGACAGGCTTTTCATAGCAGCATGCGAACATGCAGACTCTGGGCTGGCAAAATGGCAAATCCTTCGGAATCCTCATCGTCTGTGATTGATCAGTCCGCATATCCATAAGCTACAGGCTCAACATGCTGGTGCCCATAGTTCCAGGTTCCTGGGCTACCCTTTGGACCCGCGGGCTGCTCGCCGTCCATGATGTTCAAGCCGCTCGCCCACTGCTACAAATAACTTTCCGTCGTTGCCATCTTCAAATTAAGCGCCAAATTCGACACATCCGTCCAAGTGAAAAAGGAAGTCAAAACGGGGTAAGATGTAAATCTGAGACTCCAGGTGGAGTAGAGCTGTGAAAAGTGACAATTTCTTTGAAATTTCTTCCTTTATCGGAAACTGCTGGCGAGGAGCATGCTTGGCAGTCTCTGCGGCGCCACAAGACTCGGAGGCCTCGTCGGAGAGAAATATTCATTAAATGGAACTCCAGTCTCCTCGTACCTTCACTTCTGCAGTATTGCAGCTCCATTTGGAGCCAATCTAGAGTTCTAGACTCTGGACTGGAGTCCTTGCTATCGATCAGATAGAGGAATGATCGATACCGATCAGTCTACATTCTTTTCTAGCTAGTGTGTAATATACAATCAGATTATGTACTTCACACGGATCAAGTACTTCAGATAGATTCCTGAAGTACTTCAGGCAGATTACGTACCTGCATTCTATACCAGGGAATCGGTGACGAGATTGATTCAAGCTGGGAAAAATGGTTCGGTGTGATGGTTTTGGAGTTCCAGTAGCAGTGTTAGCAGTACTAGCATTGCTGCAACTGCAATGGCTGTCGTGCGTTGTGGTGGCGCAAGGTGGGTCATGGGACTTACTGAACTCCGACGTGGGCATCGCCTCCATGCACACCGCCATCACGCGTTACGACACCGCCATTCTCCTCGACCGAACGAACATCGGGCCGTCACACATCCTGCTCTCCAACCTTACTGGCTGCAGAAACCAATTGCTGGAGCGCATCTCCAAAGTGGATTGTTACGCACACTCGGTGATGTTCAACCCCAATGGAAACACAGTCCGTCCATTGTACGTCTACACGGACACATGGTGCTCCTCTGGGCAGTTCTTCGCCGATGGGACGATGGTGCAGACGGGCGGGGACTTCGAAGGGAACTTCAAAATCCGACGTCTCACGCCGTGCAAAGCTCAGGGTCTCTGCGACTGGGTGGAAGATTCCAGTAACAATCTTACTTCGGGAAGATGGTAAGGGAGTGGCAAACGTCAACGGTTTCTGCAGCTGTAGAAATTCCAATTGTTCAGCTTTCCTTGTTTTTGAAGGAACAATCACTTGTACATTGCTTTAATATCCAATGTAGTGTAAACTGTACATTGTGTACGATTGTTGTTGGGTGGAAGATCCTAATATCGTTCTTACTGCCGCACTTCACATGAAGTCTTCAATCTTCTGTTCAAATGGGAAAGATTTATGCAAACTTGTCTGGCAAGATTTATACAAACCTGTTCTAATGGCAACGCTTTCTACAGCTTTGGAAAACTCGAATGTCAACTTGTCCTTGTTATTGAAGGAACAATCACTTGTACATATTAATTTCCAATGTAGTGCATACTGGGTGTACGATTGTTGTTGGGTGGAGGATCCTAACTGTAACATTCTTACTGCCGGAGTGACGTTTCCATTCCATGGATCCCCAATTTTCCGTTACAGTGGGAAAGATTTATGCAAAATTGTATTAGCTGTAGCTTAATCTGTTCGTGCTACGTACAACCGCGTTTGCATTTCACTGATTTCGAGTTCTTCCAGGTACGCATCCAACCAAATCCTTCCCGACGGTCAACGCCAGATCATCGTGGGCGGTCGCAGCGCGGTCAATTACGAGTTCGTCCCGAAGCGCACTCCCACTGAAGGGACGTTCAACCTGGAGCTTCTATATGGCGGCAAGGACAATCTCTACCCTTACGTCTCCCTTCTCCCTGACGGCAACCTCTGGATCTTCGCCGCGAAAGACTCCATCTTACTGAACTACAACACCAATGTCGTCTTGCGCAAGTATCCAACCCTTCCCGGACAAACGCGGAACTACCCGGCAGCAGGCTCCTCTACACTGCTCCCCCTTTCCTGGGTGGATGGGTTCCAGTCCGCGGAGGTTTTGATCTGCGGGGGCTCCAGTGCGAGCTTCAACAACAACAAGCCCGCGCAGAAGAGTTGTGGGAGGATGGTGGTGACGTCTCCGAATGCGACTTGGCTGATGGAGGACATGCCGGTGCCGAGAGTCATGGGGGATATGATTATACTTCCGACCGGGGATGTGTTGATTATCAATGGCGCGCAAGTCGGGTCGCAAGGATGGGGATTTGCGAGTGTGCCAACTTTTCAGCCGTGTTTGTATGCCACGAATGACGCGACAAACAGGTTTACGTTGCTTGCGGCGACGACGATTGCGCGCGTGTACCATTCCACGGCGAATTTGTTGTCGGATGGGAGAATTTTGGTGGCGGGGAGTAATACGTTTCAGTTTTACACGTACAATAATACTGCGTTTCCGACGGAGTTGCGCGTGGAGGCGTTCAATCCACCCTACTTAACCGATACGTAAGTGCCAAGCCTGTCATCAATGCTCCCCTTTCTGCTGTTTTCACTTTTTGTCCCCTTTTTTCCAGGGTGTAATCACTCAATAACTCTACAGAAAAAGAGGATGATGTGATAATCAGGATTCCACCTGACATGCTAACAAGTGACACAACTTAAAGTACCAAAGCCAAAACGAACATTCATAATGCTAGAGTGACTTGCCAATAAAGCTTCACATCAAGTCTTCTTTGGTTAAGTGGAAGAGCATTATAACCAAGAATTCTGTTTTCAAAATCTGAGTCCTTTTGATGAGTCAAAAATCACACGTACTTAAGTGTTCACCGTATCATGCATTATGTTCAGAAAACTTCTCAAGCCTCCCTTTTCTCAATGTTATCTAGTCTTTGACACACCAAATTGAACCAAACTTGTTTTCAAATAAACCCTTCTGTCTATCCCCACAGCCTTCATAAACATACGCCAAATGCTGTAGCTTATTCAAACCTCTTCACTATCAGATTTCCAGCGTTTCTTTCAATTTGGTAATGCTTCATAGATTGTTTGAGTTTGGTAATATTCCAGAGATTGTTTCAGTATGGCAATGATCCGACGATTTTCGATTTTTGGTCTTCGTTTTGGTGGTGCTAATCGACCAATTGGTGACTGTTTTTGCAGCAACAGGAATCAGAGGCCGACGTTGGTGGACTGGCCCTATAGGATGAGCTACGGGCGCGTGCACGTGGTCAGCTACTTCATAAGCGGCAGCCGTCGCAACCGGGGAATCAACGTCACAGTGGAGTGCAACTTGCACAGCGCGCCTTTCGTGACGCATTCGTATGCGATGGGTCAGCGCCAGCTGAAGCTCAAGACGGCGCTCATGCGTGGCCGGGGCTTCCTTCGGAGGCTCTTCGTCACGGCGCCTCCTGATGGCAACGTCGCCCCCTCGCAGTACTATCTCTTGTTCGTTCTGCACAATGGGATTCCCGGGACTGCCAAATGGGTGCAAGTCTCGGCCTGAGACAGAATCTTAGTTTTTATTTTATTTTTTTATGGTAGTGATTTCTTAAGACATTGTTAATTGGGAATTTCAGGGTGAATTTAGATTGGGAAAATTTAGAAGGAAGAGTGATTTTGAGTTCTGATTAGAGTGGTGATTGTTTCTACACGTGTACTTTCTACGTGTGCATAGGTCTTTCAGCTTTGGTGTATACACAACCACGAAATTAGGGAGTAGCTTTCCACTGTGGACTATATCACTATATGGTTACTTGAAAGTACACGTGTAGAACCTCTCCTCCGAAATTAGAGGAAGGGATTGATGAGCGAATTTACAAATTGAATTAATAATGGGGACCTCACACATTGTTGAGGATCATTGACACATTTTTTTCTTTCGGTTTTATGACACGTTTGTGAAAATTTTCTTTTGGCTTCTTCTTCTTGAAACATGGACAATTTGTGGGAAGCTCTCTTGGATGCCGGTGAAGCTGCTCTCCTCAAAGCTAAACAAAACACCCTTAGGCCTCTGAAGCAAGCTTGTAGGATATGGCCTAAATTCAATGCCATTTGGGTCTAGTCTCTGGTGATTGCTACTATAGCAAATGCGGACTCTATTATTTGGAATAGGTAAGGGCTTGTTCCTTTTCAGTTCAATTAGTCGTTTTCTTCCTTCCTTCTCCTTTTGTCCATCTGGTTAGGCTTGATTGCTTTGTACTTGTGTTTTGCAATGGATTTTCATTTGTTTAAAGAAAAACAAAAAAAACATGGACACTTTCCATTGATAAGGGAAATGGGATAGTAAAGCAAAGGGCAAGCCCTCAACAATTATTTATTTATTTATTTAACTTTTAAGGGCTTTGACATCCAATTTTTGGACAATGAACAAATTCATATTCTTGTTTCTTTCTTGTTGTTGCTTGGATGAAAGTCATCCTAATTTGTGGAGACACTCTATCAAGTTCTTGTCCTATCTATTGATTGGATTAGGTATTACTAAAGTATATATTTTTCTAAAATTACAAATGTGGAAGTATGTCAAGTGGTTGACCAAGTCAAAATTGCATTGACTCTAGTTCAAAACTAGATTTGCAAAAATGAGGTCATAGATGTAAAGAATACAAAAATTTCTAAAAATGATCACGTTTTGCTTGTAATCAAATTTTGAATGAATTAAAAAATTTCCCTTTCAAAATTCATAAATATTGGTGATAGAAGTGAAGAATCTAATTGTTCAAATGGAATCTAAAATTCAAAATCTACAACTTTCATTTGTACTCTATAATAATTTTTTCCGAATTGTCAATTCTGCAGAAGACACTGGTCGTTTAGGGGGTTGAGCTAAACTAGAAACCAACGGCAGAACAGCAAAGGAATACAATTAAGAGAACCAAGGCAGCACAGTCCAAGTGAGACTGAGAGGTGGAACGCCTCTCAGGCAAAAGAGCCCACCTGTTTGTGGAAGGTTTTAGTACTAGGGAATTTTAGCATGTCTTAGGATGCATTCAGTGTTTTTTTTTAATTGGGCAATATATTGCTTTTCTCAGGGCCGCTTTACACTTAGAGGCCGGGCCAATTGTCCATGTCAGAGGCCAAGAATCCTCACTTGTGATTGGACAAAACGTTGAAATCAGCCCCAACCCTTTTACACCTATAAACTGGGCCAATTTGGTAGAATGAATTTTTTATTCAACAAAGACATGATCTGACATGGCCTGAGCTCACTGAAATGGGCGCACCAAAAATGGGAGGCCAATTCTTGGCCTCGGGACTAATGTCAGATTTCAATTAAAAAATATTATTTTATAAAATATTATTTTTTTCAACAAATCACATCCGTTGGATTTTGTACAATTGGCCTCAAGGGGAATTGACCCGACCTCTAGGTGTAAAGTGGCCTTGAAAATTTTAGTCCTCTTTTTTTTTTTAAGTTTTATTGAATTAGCTTAGCTTCTTGGCCTCAAAGCCTTTACATATGGTAGAATTGGCCCCCATTATAATGTTATTCTAATGGGTAGTTGAGGCTGGCCTCTAGCCAAAAGGAGCTAAAATTTTGTGCAATCGGCTTGAAGGAAAATTGGCATGGTCTCTAGGTGTAAAGTGTCTCTCAAACCAATTTAGCTTATGCACTTGACTCCCTCTAAATATTTCCCAATGTTGAGAGGGTATGAGGGCAATACTATACTGAATAAAAAACATAGGATAGGTACATGTTGAAGTTGTGTTTTGTTAAAAACTAGAATTAGTACATTCTTTTATTTGAATTATGTGATTCTTTAAACAAATGTTGTACTTGAAGTATATCTTATTGACTTGTTCTCAACAATTTGTTTTATATGAAATGAATGGATACCACTAATGTAATTGTTAAAATATCACCTTTCTTCCCGAGTATGCAACTCTCATACTCAAGGTTATCATATCTGACACATTTTTGGATTTGGGTGTCGTGTTGAAAGTTTGGTGTCACGTGTTGCAATCGTCCAGAGACGTCTATTAGCCCTTCTTGCTATCTAATAAGGTCATCAATGCTAGTTGAGACAATTTGAAATCTCACTATATTTATGAACTATAATTTAGAATGTAATATATGTTTATCAAATTGAAACACTTCACTAAAATGAGATTTAATTCCTAAAGGACCAAGGCCCTTTTTCCATCAAAAAACACTCAAAACTGCCGTTTCTATTGCAAAGAGCAAAAAACTTTTAAAATTTTTTTTTTTTGCATATCTAACCATAGGGTCTTATATTAGACTAGTTTAAGAATGTATCAAAGAAATTTTAGAAACTTTGACTGCATAGATTGCAAGATATTTGCATCCCAAGTGAAGAAAACAATTTTTTTTGCACCTTGCTTGAGTAGATGTTTTTGGCTTTGAATCTTCTTATTTTAAAAATTTTGTACTACTAATTTTGATTTCTTAAGTTTTTATATTGAATATTTGAGTTGAAAATCTAGAAAAAAAATCCAAGGAAGAACACTTAATTTTCATTAAAAATAAACAAAGAAGAAGTAGGTTTAAGATTGAAGCAAAAACTAAATTGTTAATAGCTGTAAGATGGAATTGAAATATAATAATCCCAATGGTGAGATTTGTATAGCAAACAAATCTAACGTGTCTAACAATTTGTTTGGGGAAATTATAAAAATTGCTTTCAAATATGAAGCTAATAGGTTATTTTTTCAAGAAGATGCTTAATTTGCCCCCAAAACTAACATTGTTCATAACTTTCTCATCACTAGTCCAAATAGAATGAATCTAAGCTTCAAATGTAGACAAAAATATAGTATTTTAGAAATAAAATAAAATAAAATAATTTTGAATTTTTGTAATTTTTTGATGCTGTCCACCGACCTCCATTTTGGGCTTTTTGTGCCATAACTTTTTCTCCCAAGCACTAGTTGAAATTTAAAACTATATATCCACAAAGCTCTTGCAAAACCATGTATCCTCAAAAAAATTCAAAAACATTTACCACAAATTGAGACAATAAGAACCTATCCGGACCCAAATTGTCTTATGAGGGGCTCACAGTCTTTTACGAATTAAATATGTCAAAATCATATATTAAAGATAATTTATTTGAAAGCCAACCTTAAAGTTGACTTCATTGAACGTTGTGTGACGTTTGTTTGTGTCTGTCGTGTTGTTTGCGTAGAAAACCCTATTCATACTATATGGAAGGGCATTGGCATTAAAACAACTAAGAGAACGGCTTTTGTAAAAACTATATCAAATTAAATGCACCAAAAATTTAATTGAAGACCAAATTAAATAAAATGAGATATAGAAAATGTTGGATAACATATTCATAAAAAAAAATTCACAATACGTATGAACAATTGAAACACCTGTGCATAATTTTAATAAATCCATACAAAAAATTTATTCTGATTTAAATTAAAATTCATTTATTTAGAGAATATTTTTATTTTTAATATAAAAATCTTAACCCCTAAAGATCCATTGTCCCTACAAGGGACAAATGGATTTCATGCAGGTTCCTATGATTTCAATTTTTGTTGAAACTTTTTGAGACTTCCTCATAAAATAGAAAAAGTTGATAGCTTTTTTGGTAATATAGTTTTTTTTTCAATTGGTGCTTGGGAGCAAAAGTTATGCCACAATAACTTCAAAACAAAGGAAAATGGGTAGCAAAAAAAAAATCCACAAAAAATTGAAATAATTTTTAATTTTTTTATAGATTATATTTCTTTTAAATGGAGAGATTTGATTCATTCCATTTGAATTCGTGATGTGAAAGTTATGGAGCTTCTTGTTTTGTGGGCAATTAAGCAACTTCTTAAGAGAATTTTTTTTCCACTTTGAATGATAATATCTTTCAATCTATATGGTCAAAAATCACAAAAATTTTACCATGTGATTTAAGACAAGTGTAGAACAAGATCCTACAATTAGATTTTCTTAAATGTATTTTTTGATTTTGTAGGTGAACGTTTCAAAAGTAGTAGTTTTGAGTGGTTTTTGACCCCAAAAAATGGCCTTGGGACTTTAGGGTTTAAATTTTTATTAAAATGTCCCAAAGTTGGGTAGCTTAGCCTATGCTATATGTATTAAAAAAATCCATACAATTAGGTTTTCAATGCTATTATTTTCCTGAAAAAATATTCATTTGAAGTATATAATTTACATTTATGGATTCTTTGTTGAAAGGACTACATGAACTTTCTACATTAAAACAAATTATATCCCTTGAGAATGGACTCTAAAAGTGCATTGTATTTGATTATAATCAAGGCCATATATTATGAGAGTTGTGAACTTGGACCATATCTAAAGGTCAAAGACAAATTAATTTAGACAAGTGTATTTTGGAACCACCTAGAGACACCTAATGTGTTAGAAAATTATATAAGTGCTTCTTGCAATCTCCTACTTATAAAATGATTTTTTTTTAATTTCAAATATTCTATAGGTTAAATGAAAACCTCAAGACATATTGGAAATTTATCCAAGACACTTTCAAATCATTATCCTTACTAATCTATAGTTTCAAATTTTTGAATCAATTTTTTATAAAATTTTGAATATATTTGAATTTAAAATGTAAAAAAGTCTAATTTGCAAATCCTATAGCAATCAATCAATTTAGTAGAAAAGACCTTATGTTACAAAGAATAAAATGATAAGTTAAAAAAATGATTGAATTTTGTAAAATTAAATAATAATATAAGTCCTCTGCCAAAAAACAAAGCACTCTAGCTATAGTATTTGATCCAACAAAAATTTATCTATCTTAATGTACATCTATATACATTACTAATATTAGATTTGAGCTTTTCAATCTTTCAGAAGGATACAAAAGGTTATACTACCATGATTACCACTTCCACTTTATTTTTTTCCTTTCAAAATCCTTTCTATATGAAGTATCTAATAAATGACTTTAATGCTTCATGCATTTTTGAAGGGATAATTATATACTAATATATCCCATTGCATAATTTGCAACATCAAAGTTTGGGCATCAAGCAACACTAAGCTCGGTCTTTCATTAGAGAAAATCTGGACTCTTTGGTAGGCTACAAAATTAGACTAACAAACTACTAAGGCTAATTGCTAATAGTAGAACAAAATAGTATTTGCCTCCCATACAATATCCACTTATCTAGTGCAACAATTAGCAACAAAAGATTTACAGGATGCTAATTTATATTCACATTAGAAAACAACAATTTTTTTGCGTTTGCAATGATCATTTTCAAGTGATTTCGGATTTTTTTAAATCATGATCCTTTGGGAGTTAAGGAAATTAGGAAGCAATAAATTATCCATTTTGTAAACATCAACAAACTACATTTTCTACTTTATTTAATTTTTGGTCAACTTGTGTTTCAAGTTCCTAAATATTTTTATTATTATTTAAAAACAAAAACCTTGGTATACAGAATTTTTCTAGAGGTACTTCAAGAACCTCTACAAACTTAGGCATCAACTACGTAGAAACAATGCTAGTTGTTGCTTGTGCCCATTTCCAAATTGTCGGTGTTGACTTTGCTCATGGGTCAAGGAGATGCCAAAGTTGGAACAAAGCACTTCCAAAATCAATGTCTGGTTCACACTAAGTCCATTTCTTCAATGGGGATGCCTTTGGTCTTTGGAATTAACCAATAGGTGAAGGCCATCATCACTACTACCCGCCCCACAAAGAAAAGGAAGACCCCTCACTTGAATGCACACAACATAGACAAGAACACATGCCCCATGACAAATGTGAAGAACATATTGGTGGACACAGTGATGGCTTGCCTTGCCGATTGTGTATCCAAAGGATATATTTCACTTGGGATCAACCATCCTAAAGGACCCCACGACCATGCAAAAAACAAGACATAGACACAAATCAACACCAGCACAATCCCCCCCAAGTATAAAACCATAGTGGTGCCCTTCAATCCTAGGGCAAGAATGATGCCTAACACCACCTACGCAAGTGCACCATCACACTTAATTAGATAATAAAAAAATTAAGGAATAAATTAGCCTTGCTTTAGAATAAAAAAACATGAACATTATAGAATAGAGAACCACATCATTTAGATCACAACAATGAAGCCTCCATTGTGTCTTTGTAAATGGTAATCTTGAATGAATTCAATGACGTACACACAAAAGTAGGAAAGGGGATCAATGGATGGAGTTTTGTACTTGAACCACAAACGTTTGGACACAAGCTTCAAGGAAGAGCCAACAACAACCCTTGCGGTCCACCATGAAAACAGCCACCAAGGTGGACAATACATTCACGGCGCCCACAATCACCGATGAATATAATGATGCAAAGTTATCAAATTCCATTGTTTGGAACAATACGGGTGCATAGAAAATGATGGCATTGATCCTCGTAAATTGTTGGAAGATTATAAGGTCATGGAGATGATGAGTTGGGGGTGATTGAGGCGCTTCATCACGTTTTGAAATGCGCTTTGCTCCATGGCGTCCGCTTTGTGACTTGTGACATTAATGTCTTGGAACTCTTGGTCCACATCTTCTATGCTACAAATGTGTTGTAGGGCCTTCCTTCCATTGTCAAGCTTCTCCCGTTGCACCAAGAAGTTGGGCGTGTTGGAGAGAATGATTCCACTAATGGTAATCAAGGCCGTGGGGATTCTAGTAATGGCAAGGGATATCCACCATTCATAGGATTGCATCTTCTATGTGCTGTAGTTGACCAAATTAGCAAATAGAATCCCAATTGTCACTACAAGTTGGAAGAGAATGTTGAGAGCACCATGCCATTTGGAACGTGCCATGTCAGAAAAGTAGAAAATCCCACACCCCATCCAAGTAAAATCCTACCAATGATGAGCATGATGATCTTTTGTGTGGCTACCGTGAATACCACTCCAAGGCAAAAGGCCATGCCGGCAATGAGCATGGTTGCCTTTCAGCCATAATGCCGTGTTGTGAACAAGCTAACAAAAGAGGCAAGAAGGGCCGTGATGTAAAGGGAAGAAGTGAATGCTTAGAGCTTTTGGTTGTTGTATATGCAATAAGCACTATTGGTGTTGGCATGCATGTGCTTCTTTTCAAGTACAGTAGGAAAGAACTTGGAAAGAAACCCATCCATGGATGTTACACCACCTACAAGTTAATCCACACAAAGGAACATTGGTGAACGGAGATTACAAGGTAACAATCAAGCTTGGAAAGACAAAAAGCAAGAACTTAAAAAGAATGCATCTACAGATGTTACAACACCTACAGGAGTAAGATAAATCCTCAAAAGTACATTTGCAATATTCCCTAAGTTGAAAACTATCAAGCTCAACAACGCTAGAATGCGAGTAGTGAGTAGTGAGCAATGAACAATGAGCAATGAGCAACGAGGTCAAAATTAGCCTGAAATATTCTAATTTTGGAAAAGATCTAAAAAAAGTATTTTGATTTTTCCCAAAAAATTAATTTTTTTAACCCATTATTGTGGTTTAGAAATGTCTTCCGTGATTTTTTAGTTGCTAATGGGCCACGGAATTCCTTCATATGAAAGAAAATGTTGAATTTTGAAAACGGCTCTACCCCAACTTCAGAATGGAACTAACTACTTTGCATCACAAAGTGGATGAACCTTCTTTGATGATATATTTTGTGGATGTACAGAGTTCTATGGATGTATGAAGTTTTGGGTATGAAGTAAGAATTTCATCCATTGTTTCAAAAATAACCAGAATTGACAAATTTGAACGTCCTGGGGCAAATCATGTCCCCAAACCGGACGTTTGGACGTCCGAACGCAACGGATGCAGATGATGCAGTGGACGCAATAGTCATCGTTCGTCAGCTGTCAGCAGGCGGGCAACGGGGCAACGGGGCAGACTGACCGACAGGGTGGGCGGGCAGACACGCGGACGAGCGGTTTAGGTTATATAGGATTTTAGGCAGGGCCTTCTATTTCATTTTTAAACTAATGTCAAAGTTGTCATAAAATATTACAGTGGATTATTGGTATTCCAGATTTCAACATTCCCTAACATATTGGATAGGAATATCATATTAGCAAATATCACATGTCTACAATTTGGTTTTCATTCACAATTTGATCGAACTACTTTTGGATAATAGGTATTTGAAAAACAAACCACTGATGGTGTGTCCAACATCAGGGAGCAAATTTGTATTACAATGAAAAGTTCAAACAATCAATTGCCATGACATGATGTATTTATCACAAGCAACTAAATACCTAAGTCTACATCTTTTCAATCTTTATTTCCTAAAGCTGGTAATCACTATCTCCTTTTACTTCAACCCCGCTACTATGACTTGTTGTATCCCATCCGGAATCATTGTCGCTGATGAATTTTGCATACTTTCTGATGAAGATTGTACAATCATCCCTTCTTCTTCTTGTACTTGTTTCGATGCGCATGATCTCATTGGTCTACCTAACTTATGGTCCCTTTTGGCTTTTAGTATAGACTTTCCAATACCTCCCTTGAGATCGTGGATTGGTTTCACCTTCCGCTTGGTTAGAGGCAGACATGCATCAAGGGGGGTTCTACCTTCATTCTGTTTTTTCAATAAAGAGATTGCAAAAGGCTCCATTATTCTTTTCTTCTTTGTTTTTTTGGACTCCTTCACCGTAGATGGTCTTCTTTGCGATCCTCCTCAAATGCTTGTCTTCTCTACGGACAAAGCTTCCAATGTAGGGTTTAAGGATTTGAGCAAAGAACGCATTGGATGGCCAAAAAATTGCCTAAACATAGATTCTAATGTTTCCACATCACTATTGGCTGATGAAACGGATGGATTTGGATTGACACAAGTGCGCAATTCTTTCAAACTGCTCAAATGTTGTTATTTAAACCGTGAGTCTTCGAGACCGTTCGAAGTTGTACTACCACGTGTATATAGTGCATGTCAAAGACCACTACGTAGTGGTAATTGGGAATCTCGCACAAGCTGCTTCATGCCTTCGGTATTGCAGATTGGCATTGGACACATGGACTCCAACACATGTGAATACTGACTTTCTTCTATTCGAGGTGGTTGGACATTTTGAATGCCTAGAAGCCCAATATTTTCACTTGCCAATGCCCCTGTTAATTCAACACTTCGGTTGCCTACATTTGTGTGGGACTTCACCCCACACTCTCTCATGTCATTGTGTTGATCATTTTCTTCTGCTCCTACTGTTGTTATAGATGGACATTTGGAAATTGGAATCACTTCATTCGTTTGGGGAGTTTCATCATCTACAAACGTTGCCTCATTTTTCTCCGCTACCTCTGCATGAGTATCCTCTTTATCCGCTAGAATGTTTTCACTACGCAACAACCTAGTTCCATCTTAGTACTTAGCTATCGAAGGTCTACCTTCATCATATTCACAATCGTCCTCATCTAACGAAAAGTTGTAAGGGTCTTCACAATTGTCTCCAATGTCTACATCGTAATGAGGTGGGCCTTAAAGCGGTTCATCATTGGAATTGTATATGTCGTCACTATAAGAAACCCGCGTTTTGGGGGGCGCTAGCAAAAAACGTGCCTTGTTTGTATAGATGTCTTAGCGTTGGTCGGTTTACGGGCTTTTTTATGCAAATTTTGTTGGATGTTGTGGGGAACGTGTACATGTTATTTGAAAAACGCATGAACGTCAACTATGACGGGCATGTTGTGAGTGACGTTAAAGAAAACATAGACTTGTTTTTCTTGACATCCATGAAAACATGAGGAGTCCACGTCAGCAAGTAGACCAATTTTGCCTATGGGTAAGTTAGTAAAACTTACTACAGTCTATAGTAAAATGTTGACCATATGTGAAAATTTTAGGCAAAGGGCAGCCACATGGCATGTTTTGCAAAAAAAAAAATGGATGGATAAGCACCATGGATGAAAAGAGATGATCTTTATACAAGTAGGGTGGTAAAAAGTGAAACAATCCATATGGGATATACACAACACAAATTGTGTTCAATGTAAAATGTCTGAAACAACATGATGTAGATGTCAAAAACAACGTCTAGATGTTTGAAACAATGTCAAGATGTACAATGGCCAAGTTTCTATATTCTAGTTATCCCATATTTTTTGTCTCACCATGGACAGAGAATGGATACAAATATGACCTTTGTAATCTAATTTTCAATAAAGGAATTCTTTCATTTGGCCATCAAAAATTCTCTTGATGGTAGATGGTAAGTTTTCTTTAATTCTTGATGAATTCAACATTTTTTTTTGTTGATTTTATTTTATTTTATAATTTATTTTAACTAATTATTTTTTTGTTGATCTTG
Source organism: Antitrichia curtipendula (assembly GCA_951230915.1). Classification (NCBI taxonomy): domain Eukaryota; kingdom Viridiplantae; phylum Streptophyta; class Bryopsida; order Hypnales; family Leucodontaceae; genus Antitrichia; species Antitrichia curtipendula. The sequence goes on along the minus strand of OX579638.1, from coordinate 18,035,036 downwards.
CCTGATGGATAGGGTATGCACCAATTGATGTCTCAAAAAACATCTAAATTGACGTCTCAAAAAACAACATAAAAATTTTCAAACAAAATAAAAATATGTTGACTAGGCATGCCACGTCATCATTTCCCTCCACCTCATCAAGTGCCTTGTCATATGCGAGCTGAATGAAAAAGTATCCCACATGGCACTGCCCGGATGGAAAATGTTGACGTGTCGCCATCATGGCATCCACATGCCATGTTTTCTGGAGTTCATGAGAGCATGTTTTTTGTAAGTTAGAGTATAATGAGCACAAATCAAGCACGTTTTTTGAAAACATGGTCATGTTTTTTGTCCATCAATTATAACAAATTTTAGATGGCATCTACGCAAACGCACGTGATGTCCTGAAAAACGTAATCTCCCATTTTTCGTGACATCTCAAAAACCATGGGTTTCTTATAGTGCGTGGTCATCTTCATCGTCCATGAGGGGGTCAACTTCTTCACCAGATTCACCACCCTCCTCTTCCAATGAAGACAAGGTCAAATCTTCCGACTCGAGGTTCTCATTGTACTACTTCTTCTCGTCGTTTTGCTTTTATCCAATGAGGACTCTGGAATTGGTGTACACATATACCAAATCCTGTGCTCTTTGTGGCTTCAACTTGTTCCAATATTTGTTGTGAACAAAAGAGTAGCTACTCCAATTTTGTTCACATGAAGACGATGATACCGGTTGGGCCAAAATCCTCTTGGCAATTGGAGCAATGAGCTTTCCGCACGCGCTCTCAAAATCCCACCAAACATGCGCCAACAATTGTTGTTCACCCGGATCCAACATGTTGTGGAATAGAGGTTCCCTATGGCGGAAGGCAACAAATATCGAGGGTGGGTAAATGAGCGCCCACGAAAAGCACTAGGTTTCTAATTGTGACTAGATTTGGCTCATAACATGAAGGAATTTATAATCATGTAAAAATCAAAATAAAACAAATGTACTTTATTCACATGTGTACAATATTTGGTACGATATATGTAAAATAGATGTGTATTGATACTCATGCAATATATATAGAACCAAATATCACTAGATGAAATTTTATTTTATTTTAATGTTTGACCCAAAACACACAATGTTTGTAGCTAAACATGAGGATTTATGTGGGGACATGAAGGTATTAGAGGCACAAATGTTGGTTTTGGATGAATTTCCGTGGATGTTGCACATGATGGTGACCATTTGTAGTGAAAATAAATTAGTCTTGCGATTGACATTGTGATTTTTCTAGACATAGCTAAGGACATATTGATGTCTAGAAAATTTCATGGACAAAATTCATAGAGAGATTGCAAGGGAATTTTTTTGACATTTTCAACATCCTCTTTAAATTTTATCCATAAATTTTTCTTAGAAGATTGAAATCTCAAACGGATTTTTGGAGGTCAAAGTTAAGTTGATTTTCCACATTAACTTAGTTCAAAGTTTAAGAAAAAATAGTAATTCTACTATGCCTAAATAAGGTCTGAAATTATACTTCAAATACAATTCCAAAGTTTTGACTTAACTATGACCGGCTAAGCTTCTACTAATTCTAATTTACATTATCCCACATGGGCTCTTCTACATCCTACCACCCTATATGTATATTAAAAAAAATTCTACTCAACTGAAAATTCAAAGTAAATTGGAGATGTTTGTAGGAATGTGAGATGATTGTTGGATTCAAATCTCTAATTTAATTGAGAGTTTTATTTTTGAAGATTGATTATCCAAGCTACGAAACCACCCGACATTGCATTTTGCACTTGGCGCGTCCGTCATGGGGCAGAGGAGGAGCAATCAAGCTGCACTCTTCAAACTAGCATTCTAAACTTGTCTTGGCGCCCCTGTTCAGCGAGCTAGTTGTGGGGTTGCCCCTAAGGTAGCACAACCTAAATCCAACACCAATCGTTTGTCGACATAGATCTATAAAACAACCTAAATCCAAGTGCCTCTCCAAGTGCAATTGGATCCAAAGTAGATAGGTGGGAGTTCCAAAAAATTATTAGTGGATCTTGCATCGACCAATCACCCATGTGATTCAAGCTGAGAGTATGTTGCTTTTGGGTGTTTCCGTGCCCACTTCGGTGTTAGTCTAGTATCTATAGTAGATGAGTCTACACACTTATTTTCAAAAATCTGTATTATATTCATAACAAGCTTGAAAAAAATATGAAATTAATTGTGTTGGTTTCCCAAACCATCTCCTAACAAGCTCACATCATTTTATTTTCTCCCTACCTTCAAGATGTGCAAATCTTGAATAAGTGTCGCCATGTAGGTACTGCTACCTTACTCCTCACTCAAATATTTTCTTAAGCCCCTAGAGCAATCTAATTAGTGACCTGCAATATTTAAGAATATCTGGTGCGAAGTCTGTTCACCTGACTTACTCGCCTGATGCCTTCAGTGCCCTTTTTTTCTTCTTCTTCTTTGTGGTTGGTTTAATTCTTTTGGCTCCGTCGATCAGTTCATTCATTGGAAATTGTTCACAAACCAAGAAAATTCGTCCAATTGGCTTCGATAGGCCCTCTTGGCTGAGTGTAGTTGAACCTGTTTTGCAAAAGAATAAAGTCCTCTAAAGTTAGTTGTTAAAGTGATAAGAACCAGTTGTTGAGGGTGCTGGTGTAACATTCTGTACCAGGTTTGAAAAATGTCCTGGACTTAAATAAATGAAGTCTGTGGCGAATATGCTTGCACTTCATCATTCCCACACTTGCAACTTTAACCCTAAATGTCCATTACTGTTTTTTGAGCTTCTTGGAAATTGTTCTTAATTGTAATCATACAAATTCAAAACTAGACATGTTAGAGATCACATAGGAAGAGAGACACAATAATATCACAATAATGGATTGAAAGATTATAATGTTTAATCATGAGGATGTTAAAACTCTGAAAGTGATATGAAGTCTTTCAATCCTTTTTTTACGTGTCAAATCTAAAAAATTGGTCACTCCAAAAGTATGAGGTTAACCCCTAAAGGATGGAGGGTGTTTTTAGGCCAACAAATATTTCAAAGTACTTAAGTTCAAAGCAAGGCTAAATTTTTCATCTTTATTTATTTGTGAACAAACTCAATTGTAGGATCATTTAGGTAACTTGTTAGAGTACACCCTCCTAAAATTTTAGAATAAGAAAATTTATCAATTGCAAGATCTTGTCACTGGAATTTTTAAAAAGAAGTACTTTCAATTCTTTCCAAATGGTTAGACTTCATCTTTCAAACTTTTTACACAGAAATGTGTAGATTGTACAACTTGTTACTCTCCATAATATGTTGAAGACATAAATTTGCAACATACATATATATATATATATATATATATATATATATATATATATATATATATATATATATATATATACATATGTATCATTCCTTTTCTAAATTGAATTTTTGAGGCTAAAACTAGCTACTTTAGAAAGAATTTAAAAAATATATAAACTACTAAAAATAATAACTTGGTTAGGTTTTATTTAACTTTAAAGTATTGTCAACACCAAAATTTGGTACCTTGGGCATTTAGGGGTTAACTCAATTTTATTGTGGTATAAGGTAGGAGATCTATAAAACACCCATTTAATGACATTTTGGGTGGATTATCCTAATTTAGTATTCATATTTGCAATTGGGTAGTTGCAAGAAACACCTACCGTTTTCTGGCCAAATGGCCGTAGTACTGGAGTACTATGACCTTTTGCAATAAATTTTTTTTAAATAAAACAAAATACGGATAATTTATAAAGCATTCAAAAAAGTAGACATGCGAAAATTGAAGTCTAGAAAAATTTATCTCTAAAAGTTATGCACAAAAAAAGAGGCCTAGGAAAATAGAAGAAAATAGATACTTTTGAGTTTATTTTTAGAAAATAGTAAAATAATTAAAATAATTATAAAAAAAAATATCCATTTTTCTTTACTTGTAGGTTCTCCTTTTTCACTATTTTTTATTTTTGGAAAATAAAAATTGTGTTCTTTGCACGTGTACATAGGTAGTGCACTATGAGCACATGTGGAAGGTGGATACTTTACTATTTTTAGAAAATCTCTTCATAGTCTTGTGTAACTTTAGTATAACTTTAGTATAACTCCTTGTCTCCCAATTTTCACTTTCAAATTCATATTTTTGGATCGGAAATAGGACTCAAAACCCCTAAAATGGCCAAGGTAGACATCCAATCGGGGGCATTTTAAAATTAGTAAATAAATTTTGAAAAATTGGAAAAAATACTGAAGTTCTGAAACTTTTATGTGTACCTTCACTTCAAATTTCATAGAAAACGGACATACGAAACAAAAGTTACAGCCAAAATCCACTTGTCCAAGAGCAAGGGTACAAGAAATAGGACAAGTGTTTCTTGCAATCACCCAATTACAAAATCAATTACTAATCTCTTCTTTAGATGCTTTAAATATATACAACCACTACACTTTAGTCAGGTTTCAGTGCCAATGTTCAGTGGTATTGGAGGGGTCAAAGATTAGGAAGAATTGCTCTTTAGATTGTGACAAAACATTAGGCCTTCTTGTTCTTTGCATTGGGGATGCACTTACAATATGCCTATATATAAATGGCAAATTGAATCCAATGTTGTACGGGTATGGCAAGCATCAAATGACATTTCATTTGTATTTCAAGGAAGTTATCATCTCAAAAATCTATATGGCAAGTCATTTGATGCCATACTAGTACAACAACGACAAGACCCCTTTGATTGCCAACTCAACACTATAACCTCCTATCTCACATTAAATGAGATTCAGGAGCTTTATAGGGCTACGAGTTCCCCCGAGTTCATGGACTTATTATTATTATTATTATTATTATTATTATTATTATTATTATTATATTTTATTTTTAGTTCTTTATTTTGTCCAGCAATAGCTACACTAAAGATGATATTTAGTGTTGAGTGACATTTAGTGTTTTTACCCCCCTACTAGCTACAACACTAAATCTGATGTTGTCCACAATTAGTGTTAGACTTGAATGTGCCGGCTGCAAACTTCAGAGCCTTGTAACTTTTGCAAAAATTCTTCAAATAAGGAAAATGAGATGTTTTTCGGCATCTACAAAAACTGTAGATGCCGAAAAACATCTCGTTTTCCTGATTTGAAGAATAATTGCAAAAGTTACAAGGCTCTGAAGTTTGCAGCCGCCCAGCCCTAATCGGTCCGATTCTGTCCGTGAACAGTGATATTCCGTCTGATATGACAACTCTGGTTCACATTTAGTGTTTGAATTGACATTTAATGTTACTTACTTTCATAGGGTAATTGGCTTTTAGTGTATGCCTTCGTATTTAGTGTACAAGACACTAAATATCATCTTTAGTGTAGTTCACAACATTGTGAATGGGCCTAAAACAACCTTCTAATGCCTCCCCCAAACATCTAATGCCGTTTGAAATTTAATTAGGCATAATGAAATGCATTCATCAATCAATCCTAAAAAATATACACAATATCATATATGGATTTTGTAGAGGCTGAAACACAAAGCACTGAAGTGCGCTATTAGGCGTAGTGGTTCGCAGAGAGAGATCAAACACTTTCCAATTCAAATATTTATTCTCATAGATTTTTTTGTAGGAAGTGGTAGATTTGGTGCCGTGAAAGTGATGTTTCTTGCTATAGTACAAAATACACAAACTCTTTGCCATTCACAATGCAAGAATTCTTAGAGCATATTACTACGTAAGATATTCATTTCAAGTTTATAATCTATAATAATTTGAACACCTTATTAGAGCCATATTTTCATATGTGCTCAATCCAAAAACCATATTCATAGGTTCAAAGAAAAAAAACATTAATAGACAAGGAAATTTCAATGAGGACTATCAAGATTAACTGAGGGTTGCTCTTATGTGAGCCTAGAAGCATGGGCACATGACCCTAGAAGATTATATATCTATGTTAAAGGTGTCTATATTATAGAAACCTTCAATGATTATATTGTAACAATGATATAGGTATCTATATTATAGGTGTTTTCATAATAAGCACCTTCAATGGTTGCAATATACCTACTTATATATATGCTCAAAGCTCATATGCTTGCATTTTCATACTCATATATTAGCACCATTGAGATGCCTCTAAATTTCCAAGGCCTTTTTCCATCAGAAATCACTCATAATTGCCATATCTATAGCAAAGTGCAAAAAAAAAAAAGTTTAATGTTTTGTTTTACATATCTAACTATAGGATCTTATATTAGACAAGTATAAAAATGTGTGGTAGAATTTTCATAAACTTTGTCTTCATAGATTGCAAGAAAATTGTGTTTCAAGTGAAGGAAACAAATTTTTTTGCACCTTGCTCAACTATATTATTTGACTTTGAACCTTCAAAACTTATAATTTTTACTACAAGTTATTTTTTCAAGAAGATGCTTTGATTGCCCCCAAAACAAGATTCTCCATAATTTTCACATAACAAATCCAAATGGAATAAGTCAAAGCTTGCCATGTACATAAAAATGTAATCTACACAAAACAAAATTTTAAACAAAATTTTACTTCAAGTTCTTTTCAAGTTTTTTTTTTTCTGCTCGCCAAACTTTAAAAAGGACTTTGAGTTTTATAACTTTTGCTCGCAGACTCCGTTTAAAATAAAATTTATATTTTTGGAAAGCTAATATATTTTTCTATCTTTTCAAAAAAAATTCAGAAATCACGAGAAATATTGAGACCATAGGAGCTTGCCTAAAACCCATTTTGTCCCCTGAGGGGACACTGAGACTTTAGTGGATAGTGTATTGTATTACCAAGCAACTACTCAACAAAAAAGCTCTATCCTTATAGCATTGGCTTGCACATGAGGTTGGAATCCGAACACCTTAGAGCCTTATTTTCATATTTCCTTAGTCCCCAAACCATAGTGTTCATAGGTTTGAAGGAATAAAGCATTAATAGACAAGGAAACTCCAATGGGGATCATCACATTAATGTATTGCAGTAGCAAGCAACTGCACAGTACTAAGAGGCTATAGCACTGACTTGCACATGAGGTTGGAATCTAAAACACCTTACTGAGGCTCTGTCCGTATAATAGCACTGGCTTTCACATTGCGTACAGTGGCTCACCCCTCGAACTTCGTGAAGATAGCTTCAGTCTGCTGCCATGCAAAGCCTCCCATTCCCAAGCCCACCCAAACTGAGGCAATCGGCCCAGGCGCTGGCTTCTCCAACAAAGTGTTTCTCAAACTCATCGAAGACCCACCAAAAGATTCAAATGGCAATAATGGAGGTGGGTGCCATGAACTGAATGCAGAGGCGGCCCTCTCTCTGAGTCCCCACGGTGGGCTGGAAGACCACGGCCATGACTTCCAAAACAAGACTCTCGCGCTTGTGGAGACAAGATGCCGCAATTTGGACACTTTCATCCCCAATCAGTGCTTGCTTGGCCCAGTAGGGACATGGCGGACGTTTGACCCAGTGATACCAAACACCTCGTGGCACTTCCACCAGCTGGGCTGGAAAAACAAGCTATTTTACGCTACTAGAGAGGCTCCGTCCATGTAGCCATTGGTTCGCTTTTCAAGTATGCTAGCTAATCAAACTTCCGCGAGATAATTTGTGTCGGTGCTAAACTTCATCTCCTTTTTTGGTTTGAAGGTAAATAAAACTTGCTGGAATTGAGCTCTATTAATAGCTTTTCGTAGCACATGGGTTGGACTACCCAATCTCATGTCCATCTAACGTCCTTGAAGAAATGCAAATCTATAATTATTAGTCCTAGTGGAGCTTTGTGCATATGGATTAGTCCCACTAACTTACAATATCTACAAACGATGCAATTTCGAGACATCACTTGCTCTCTAGTAGTTTATAATAATACATGGGCCAGATTGTCCAATCTAATATCCAATCATCTAACATCCTTGAAGAAATGGAAAATCTATAATTGCTAGTCGTGGTGAAGCTTTGTGCATTTAAATAAGTGCCTCTAATTTATAATATCTACAAATAATGCAATCTCGAGATATCACTTATTCTCCAATAGCTTATGATAGCACATAGAGCAAAGTGCCAATCTTATATCCATCTAATGTTGATTTTGTTAAATTGGAGAAAATTCACAACTTTGGCACTTTGGAGGGCAAGCAACCGCTTCAAGAAATGTAACTATCTATACCAATCCTAGTGAAACTTTGTAGTAATGGATTAATCCCTCTAAATTACAATATCTACAAACAATGCAATCTTGAGACAACACTTGCTCCCCTATAGACAACCTTACAATCCTAGCTCAAAATTGTACCAAACACTTATAAGTGAGACACTAAACCTAAACCAACATTTCATGCATTTTCAGACTTCGGTATTACAAATTAAGGAAGAAGATACTCTTTGCATCACCACAACATTTTGACATATGAAAGAGTGTGAATTTTTTGGTGGGATTAATATACAAAGATGTGGAGATATTACTTTGTTTGCAAGAGTCAAATGAATGAAATTTGTAGCAATGAAATCAAGATCACTATGTATGAATTTCTTTCAAATTCTCAAAATGGGAGGCTAAAGATCACAATCCTACAATCTTAGTAAAGACACATTTCATTATTGTGACAAGTTTTGATTGGCAAGAAGAGCCAAATTAAGATTAACAATACTGACAATGGACCTTACAAATGTGCAAAATAGCATTAAATTTGTACACAATAGTAGAAAGTAGTAACAATGATTAGAATTGTAGATGTATTTATTTATTTGAATATTTTGATATCTTAGGGCAAACTAACGGTTTAAATTTGCCTACATTGAAATTTTATCAAGTAATGATAAAATATAAAGAAAAATTGTAGGTCAACACCTCCTTCACCATGACTTGGATCCGTACGTACAAACTTGCGACAATTCCTCACAACCTAACCTACTTTACCATTACCTAGTCTAGTTCCATTTAAAAATCAATAGTCGTAACCAACTCTGATTGTGTGCATTTGTCTGTTTGATGGTGTTTCATCCACGAGTAAGATAATTCGTATGTAACCACATGATATTCATCCAGGAAGGCAACAATTACATGACAAAGCTGGTTATGCCCTGTAACCCACTCACCGCCTCCTGATGGCTCAAAGGTTACCTAGTCCATACACATTTAGCCAAGTCATGTTTACACCCAACTTGGACTAATTGAAGGCCAACCAACTGTTGGTGATAACAGGGGTCAGTATTCTCTAAGAGTCACCCTAACTCTTTCCCGTGCACAGTGCTCCACAGTTTGCAGCACAGTTTCTCATTGTTGGGGCGTCTCTCATTTCCCAGGTTGTCGCAAACAGATCTGCGCTCACGCGCACAGGCACAGGCACAAGGCGACCGCTGTCAGACATTGTGTTGCATCATTGACACAACGAGTAGCTCTACCTGGATTGGGAGCTAGAGTTTGAAGCAGGAGAGATTTGCACGGAGAGCTAGACAGACTCTAATCAATGCCGTTCACAAGACCGTTATAATATTCAGCCCCTGACATCCCAGGTCCGGTCGAAACCTATGATACTCTTTCCCACTTCGGTGTACACGTATTGAAGTACGTATTTCTCTACACAAACACAACAAGCCCAGGGTACTTCAGCCTCCTTGCCAAGCTCCGGATTATCGTCAGAGCTCAGACAGAGCACACGCACTCTCTCTCGATCCTTGAAGTTCTGGTTGTTCTCCGGCAGATCTCCACACGGACTTGGGCGTGGTGTGGCGTTGCCATCTTTGGGTTTGGATTTTGGAATTTGTGGTGCTGGTGAGTTGAGAATCTGGTTTTGAATTGGTCGCCGTTCTAGCTTCTGTTGAGAGCTTGAGGCTTCGGCATTGCGAGTCAAGGAATTCGTGCTTGGAGTAACTCCAGTTTTCCAATTTGGGTGGTGTGTTTGCTTAGGTTGTGTGAAGAGATCTGCTGCCGAAGGATCTCTGGGATTCATTTTCTTTTGCTTGAGATTCTTGCGTTACCCGCCCCGAATTATATTTAGTTCACCTCTAGATCGGTTGTGGAATTAGTGGGAATGACTGGTTTGGGAGCTAGAGTGTGATGGAGGTTGTTGCTCTGATGAAATTGATTGCCGGCTAGACAAGGTGAATTGGATTACAGATCAACCGGAGTTCATTTCGTTTGGCTTCAGATGCTTGTGTTTGTGACGATGTCGTCGTGCTAATTTTTAAAAATTTGGGGGTTGATTAGGTGTGTAATTCTTGGAAACGGCTCTCTTTGGTGTGTAGAGGTTTGTGTGATGAAGGTTTTTGTTTTTTATGAAACTGGGTGCAGGCTACACAACTGGAATTGAATTGCAAAGCATTGTGCAAGATGTCGTCGAGCACAGCGCCCTATGCAACCTTGAATGACGCTCCCAAGTTTGAGAAGCGAGCTGGCGACGTCAGGGCGCCATGGTTCAAGGAGCCGCCGGCAGCGAAAAACCTGCGGGTCAAAGATCCTCTACCCTACATTACTTGCAACGCGAAGACTGCTCCCTACGCCACCTTCCAGAACGTTCCCAAAACAACTGAGGTGCCCTTACTAATTTTTTTGCAGCATCCTGATCACTCAGCAGTGTCCTTGTGTTTTTCAATCCCTTCAAGAGTTACGCTAGTTCTTGCAATTTTGTCGTGTTTGGCATATGAGTGCACCTGAATGCTGAACCTATTTCCCTTCTCAGCATACACTGTCATATAATTGATAGGGGAATCTGGCTACCTGTTATTTATGTCCATAAAGCTTCAGTGCATAGTGCTTTGAACTTGTGAAAGTGCACCATCTGTTGAACATGGTTGCTCTCGAATTCGTCTGAATGCGTCCTGTCATTCCATTCTGTTTCTCAATCCCTCCCTAGAGTGACGCTATTCGTGTCTACATCGGCGTATGAGTGCAACTGGCTTGACGTTTAAAATCCTGGAGGGTGAACTGTCAATAAAATTGATAGGCACTTTGGGTACCTGTTGTGGATGTTTATGATTGCTCAGTACTATGTGGTTTGAGCTTTTGAAGCAAAGTGCTGAACAGCAACCACGCCCCACCACCAAAGGCTCCCAATCACCTCAGCAGAAGAAATCCAGCACACCGTACGGTACATCGAATGATGTTGTGCGGCCCCGAACAAAGGCACGCATTCTTCCTCATGTTTTGCTGTCTTGAAGCTAAGGTTGCGTGGAGAGCAGAGACTGGAAAGTCTCATTTCATGTGTGACTTTGGCATAGCAGGAGCATGTGGTGGAGTTGAGAGCTTATGGAGTTTTTATTTGAGGATTTGGTCTAATACTTGTGAAGGATTTGCTTGCAGCCAAACTTAGCAAAGGTGCACCAAGCTCCTTGGGATCGTAGCGACAGGAAGCTTGACCACAATCCAGTGCAGGCATGTCTTCCCTCATTATTACATTCTTTACCGGCCTTGAAAATTCTTATTGCTTAAAAACAATGCCGCAACGAATCTATCTGCACTTGTGGCTAGATTTGTAACTTCGTCTCAGACCGAAGAGAAGAAGGCTTTGTATTGACAAAAGCTGCATGGGAGGAAGTTCTTAGGAGGAGCTTGCTTGGAAAAGCGAGCCAGTGTGACATTACTTAGTAGCTGCTTGTATTTGTGGACTCAACTTTATCTTTGTAGACTCTTGAAAGGGAGTGTTTACGGGAGATAGCTTTAACATGTGTTGTATCTTACATTTATTGCCCATTTGCATCAGATTTCAAAGCAGATCCCAATTTTATTGGTAATGAATGTCATGTTGATATTTACTGTTTCTACTTTTGGACTTCTCTTCATTTTATGATGTGTGACCTTGACTGATTTGGGAATGACTTCCATCTCATGATGTGAATGTTTGTGCAAGTGTTGAGTAATCAAGAACTTTGCTTTTATTGTGATAAGAAGATTTGGACTGAAAGTTGTGGGTGATCTGCAGCCAAACGTATCAAAGGTTCATCCAGCACCTTGGGAACGGAATGACGTACATCACAAGATGGTCAAGGTGAAGGAAATTCTCAGCTTTAGAAATTCTTTGAGGCTTTTGCCTGTTGATGATTGTCAACAGTGACAAAGTGTGGCCTTCTACCTCCCTACTACCTTGTTGAAATATATTATGAGAAGATTTTTCAAACGATACTTAAACTCATCACCTATCCATATAATTGAGATTTCAGTTTTTGTGTGTAATTGTATTTTCTTCACCCATTGTGAGGAAAATAGAAATTTGTATGTATAGTTAGGTGTCTTTTTTAGTGCCGTAGAATATATTGAGACTTACTTTTCTCATTGTTTGCTTATCAACGGTTTAGCACTTTGGTCTTACCTTAATCCTATGGTCGTATTGCCACCTAAAAATCTATAAATTCTTGATCAATAAAATATCCATGGAGTAATCCTACAATGACCTTTTGGAAATTCATTATCTTTACTCTATTTTGGTTGGTTTCAGGGTTCTCATGTCCACAAGAATTCCTGGTGTGTTCTTAATATTTGAGAAATTGATAATTTTTTTGAATTCTTCATTCAGGTTCAACCAAAGTTTGTCCATGGGGAAGTTGCCTCATCTAAAGCTCCTTTTGCAATGGACTTCAAACAAGGTACTTATCCTTTTGGGTACTTAGCCTTACGCAACTCTAATGTTTTTGTCTCTCTCTCTTGGCTTAGTAATGATGTTTGTTGAAATTACTGGTCAACATCTGATTTTTTAGAGCATTCAAAAGTTTCTACCGATTACTAATTTGATGTCAAAATCTTCCATTTTTTCTAGGCTAATAGGAGATGGACTAGGAGGCCCAACTCAGTTTGCAGTTCAACGCCCATTGCTACTTAAGAGTTTAGCATTTTTAACATGTAAACTTGACATTCAGTGATATACATAGAATACAATTTCGGCGTTTGGAAAGTTGCAAACAAACTGTTTGCCTAGTGTGCAATATTGATTTTAACAATATGATAGAGCTCTCTTTGTTGACATTTCAAATTGTCTACAAGACTTATGGTTTCTGAAACCTTACGCATCAGTTGTTTAATGATGTCTCTACCATCCGAATGTGTTGTACTGTACTGCACAGCTGTGTTCTTTTTTGGTTGGACTTAATATCACACTTTAACACTTTCATTGATAGGTTCAACATTTCCAATCTTTTTGTGCAATCACTCTTGATATTAAACTGCATCGATCATGGTGCCTTGGAGAGTTACTTATTTTGTACGACATCTTTCGATGCCAACTACACCAAATGTGGATCCCTTTCTAAAATTGACTCCTAAATATTCTTGCCTAAAATGTGTTTCTATTATTCATGAGAATCTAGGGTTGGTTTTATGAACAACTATTTTCAGCACTTTGAGAATTCATACTTAATTCTTCAATGTTCAATAAATGTGCAAAACATGAACCTAGAATACTCTTTTGACTTCCAACAAGATTCAATAAAAAAAATTAGGCAATTAATAATAGAAACAATGTTCAGTAAGTTGTTTATTTGGAGGCATAATTGTAGTTGTCTTATGAGAAATAGCTTTTAAAAATGAAAGCTCTCTTTATTATTGAGATTTCACAGAATTCATATAATCTAATTGTGGATATCAAGTTTTGGTACTGAAGTTCATATGCATAACACTCTAGAGATCCCTTAAGATATATGAGAATGGAATTCCTTGTTTTTTATAATACGAACAAGGAAAGTACACTTAAATTGTCTCCAATTGCTCGTTAATTGTATTAGAGAATAGGCTCTTGTTTATTCTAAAACCTAAATCTAGAATAGTGACACTTGTCAAATTTGATTTGAACCAGATGAATAAGAGGAAAATGACAATCCTAAATATAGTTTTTGAAATGATGAGGTATTTTTTTTATAATGCAATTATGTGTATGTATCTCATAATAAGAGCTTCTTAAACCAATGCATGAATAATTTATCTACATCTAATTTGCTCACATTTGGCAAGACTTTACTCTAAATGACTCTAATTAAATTTCCAACTTTCTCTAAGGTACCATGCCAACACCACTTGAGAATGTCATGTCATGTAGTACACCCATCTCAATGTATCCTTGATTCTTGAACAATAGTAGCATCCCCATTAGCCCTTAAAGGACTATTGTCCCCTTGGGGGATAAACTGGATTTTGGACAAGTTCCTGTGACCTCAATTTTTAATTAAACTTTTTGAAACTCTCTCATAAGATATAAAAACTTCTTAGCTTCATGGGAATATAATTTTTATTTCAGTTAGTGACCAGGGGCAAAAGTTATGCCATCTGAAACATAATTTTTACTTTACTGGGCAAAAGTTATGCCATCTGAAACATAATTTTTACTTTACTAGGCAAAAAAAAAAATCCACAAAAACATGAAATTAAATTTTTAATTCTTTTTCCCTTATAGATCATATTTTTTTCTACATCTGAAGCTTTGATTACAACTTTGATTCATTCCATTTGAATTAATGATGTGAAAGTTATGAACAATCTTGTTTTTCGGGCAATCTAGACATCTTCTTGAAAAAATAACTTATAGGATTCATTTCTGAATGCAATTTTTCGAATTACATTTTTTTTTTGACAAGATTAAGTTTGATTGCTAGAACAATCTCACAATTGGGTTTATTGTTTTTCAATCCCATCTTAGAACTATTAATGATTTAGTTTTCTTTCAATCTTGGACCTACTTCTACGTGACAATTTTTTAAAGAATGAAAGACAAACATTTTTCTTTTGAATTTTTTTTCTAGACTTTCAACTTAATTTTTCAATACAAAAAAAATTAAATAAAAAGTCCATAGTGCAAAAAAAGTTCACAAAAGGCGGTCAAAGTCATCTGAAATTGCATACTAGTGGTCAAATTTGTTTTTCTTTCAACTTTGAATGCTAATATCTTCCAATCTGTACGGTGAAACTCCATGATATTTTTACCACATGATCTTAGATAAGTAAAGTACAAGATCCTATAGGTAGATTCTAATAAATATATATTTTTTGTTTTCTTGGATGAACACATCAGAAATGGCAGTTTTGAGTGTTTTTTGATAGAAAAATGACCCTGGTCCTTTAGGGATTAGTCTTCATTGTCATTCCTTTGCTGAATTCATGGAATTTTAGATCTCTGGAAAAATAATAGACTTCATTATGGTTGTGTAAGGTATATTCTAAGTTCCTTTATATGAAATCCTTTAATATAATAAATTCTATATTTTGACAAGAGTCTTAGGAACAAATGTCCTCAATCAAACATTGAACTCAATAATGTGACTGACATTCACTAATGTGACCTCAATAGATGAACAAATTAATGCAATAATATAAAGAAGCAAACAAATTGTATATCACTAGTGTTGCATTATGTATTGTAATTTTATATTATATTATTGTATTTGTATTATATTATACTAGATATTATATTATAATTATACATTATATTGTATGACAAATTTTGTTAAAATGGCAAAATTCTACGACTTTGGCAGTTTTTATTGTTCAGACCACGCGGTCTGGAATGTATAATTGTCCTAGATTCTAAAATCTATACCATTTTTAGATGTTGGAAATCTACATCCATCCTAGATGTCACTTTTATAGTTCAAACCGCATAGCCTAAAATCTGTATTAGTCCTAGATTTTTTTAATCTATATAAGTCAAAGATTGTTGAAATCTATACCTATCCTAGATGGCACTTTCACGGCTTAGACTGGGCAGTCTGAAAATGACACATGGAATACCGCCATTTCAAAAAAAATTCTCCATCCGTGTACCAATGTGAAGGTGAATATGATTTGGAGGAAATCATTATAGAAAATCTCAAGCCTTTGGAGGGCCGGTCCAGAGTAGTTGAAAGGGCGTGCACAATTACATTTAACTTTGCTTACAAATTTGTTTTTCCCTATAAGGTAAACCAACTCATTACGCTTCAAATGACCCATAGTGGACATCTTATGACCCCATGATGTTTTTTCAGACCTCAATCAATATCTAACCTGACACCTATGGAATGATTAATGACCTCATTAGGAATACCCAATTTTTTCAGTGTAAATCATTGTAGGAAGTGACTTTTCATGGCATTTCATATTAGAAATTATTGTGACGACTTTAGGTGATTAAGATGAGCATATTGGATACACTTTTTGTTGGTTATGGGGCAGCCTGTAGACCATGTTGGGAAGATCACTTCAAAAATACATAACTTATTCATACTTTGTCTAAAAAATAAAATTTCAATTTCTCTCACTATTTCTCACACTTATCTTTGAGTGAGAAAAAATTTGAAAATTTTCAGTAATGGCATGAGGGCAGACTCGAAATTATGACCATAGTGGTCTGGTTTACCTTTAGTTGCTCTCCTAAAGTCGCAATGCCGGATGATTGTTGGTGGTCCAAAATACAAATACAAAAAGTTCAATAATCAAGGTTCAGATATTGTCATCACCTTAACCTCATTTATTGCATACCTTGTACTCTAATCAAGTTATAGAATAAAAAATGTCAAAAATAGTCAAATGATATTTACAATCAAGAGTCTTTTTATCAACATTGTAGTAGACATAACTCATTGACAACTGGTGAGAATGAAGAGTGAAGAGATTATTTTTATAGAGAAATCAATTCTCTATGGTGAATCTTCAAAGGATATGAGATATTTAGAAGATAAATCACTCATAGTCAAATTCAGGAATTGTATTCAAAGTCAAACTTTAAACTCCATTTAGGCATAATAGAATGATTTTTTTCAAAAACTTTGGACTAAATAGAGTTGAAGAATTAATCTAGTATTCATCTACAAAAATTCAATTGAAATCTAAAGGCTCCAATAAAAAATTATGGACAAAATTCTAAAAGAGGTTGGAAGGAAAATTTTCTTTGACATTTTCAAACACCCTCTCCTAATTTTTTCCATAACTTTTTATTGGAGGCTCTAAACTTCAACGGATTTTTGGAAATGAAAACTAGATTGATCATCCAACTTAAATTAGTTCAAATCTTTTTGAAGAAAAATATTCTACTATGTCTAAATGAGGTCTGAAATTAGACTTTGAACACAATTTTTGTTTTTCACTTAACTTTGAGCAGTTGTGTTCCTATTACTCCTAATTTACATATCCCACATGGATTGTTTTATCTACTACTACCCCACTTGTATAAATAACTCTCCTTCTCAATCTGAAACATGCTAATCTAAGTAGCTTAAGGAGTTAGTTAGAAATCATTAGTGTTTCTAAATTTTTTGGCAACTACCTTCAAAAACTGCATCATTTGGTTTAATTTGCTTCATTTGCCAATTAATCGTTGTGTAATTCAATGCCATTGATTATTAAACTTATTTTTGTTGCACCTTCTTTTTTGAGTCCTGATGTCTTTCACAAAATTTACACAAGTTGACAATACACTGCAGCTAGATTTGTGAGGCTGACTATTTTCAACTAGTAGATTGGTTTGGTCACTTCTGACGGCCCTTTTGAGGCCTCATTTTCTCTCTAATGGTTGCATTCATGCCAAAGGGAGAAATAAAAGACAAAAGAGGTTGAAACTCAATATAACTGTTAGTAGCAAAGAAGAAAACCTTCACCCTAATCCATTGTGACGCCTGATTTGGTAGGTGGATTATACCTTAAGCTCTTGAAGGTTAGAAATTACACTCTTAGAATTAATTATAATCTTTAAAATAGTGAGATGTTGGAAAGGAGTATTTCAACTTTTTTGGAAGGGTGAAGTCATAATACAGCTCACTTCTTGACAGTTAGATTTTTTCCTTTGTGTGAACTAACTTGCAAATAAAGGAGGAATATTTCCTAGTGTTATGCTTGTATATCTAATGTCTCACCAACATCTCTAGATTAGAAATATAATTAAAAGTGGTGGGCATCAAATCATCAATCAAATATCTGAACACTAAAAAGGTACAACCCAATCCTCAAGGTAGTTAGTCTAAATTACTAGGTTTCAAGATAAGAAGTTGCATTCTTCAATTTTAGAGTTCCATTGAAAGTCTTTCATTGCACAATTTTAGTCCCCAAAGTCCTTACTAGTTACTAGGTTACATGAACCACAATCTCAAATTAGGAATACCGACTCTTGAACTTGTCTGAACAACACTGAAATAGTTTTCTAAACTCAACGGCAATTTCGTTAAAATGGCGGTATTCCGTATGCCATTTTCAGAACGGCCACTTTGAACTGCGAAAGTAACATCTAAGAGGGGTATAGATTACATAAATCTTAATCTTATGTAGACTTCATAAATCTAGCACTGTTGTACATTTCAAATGGCACGTTCTGAACTTTGAAAGCAACATCTATGACGAATGTAGATTTCAGACATCTAGAAATGGTTTAGATTTCAGAAATCTAGGACATTTGAACATTTCAGAGCGGCCGCTCTGAACTGTGAAAACTGCCAAAGTTACGGAATTTCGCCATTTTAACGAAATTGCCGTTACTCTTGTTAACCCACTCAGGTTAGAATTTGTACTCCTCCAGCTTTCTCTTCACCCTTGTTGTGAATGTAACATTTTGCGGTTAATTCTGTGATTAGCGTTTTCTGCCTCGAATGGAGTGGAGGCAGCTACCGCTTGCCTTTTGTCCATGTCTCGTGCAGGTATCTGAACTTCGATGCGTACTCATAATTCGCATCGTTCTGTGTGGATGTCGTGGACGGGGAATTTGCAGTCGCTGGCGACGGCAGAATCAACTGCACTCGGGTGCTGCTCTCTCACCATGGCGGAAATGTTCCCGATTCTTCCTTTGCAGCGGTCTTTCTCACATCTAGTCCGACTCGTGCATGCGACCACCCGCAATGGCAAAGGTGGGGTGTGCTTGCTGTTATCGAACAGACATCTTAGAAGCTTGTCGCAATCCGTGCAGATTCCGTCCTTGGTCATGCCTGATCATTTTCCTCGTTCCCTGAGGAGCGTCAGCCGATTACGAGACCTCGTTTAGCTATCTCTGCAGGTCAGTGCCTTTGTCCATTCCCGTGTGGCTAGAAATCTCTGGGAATACCACTCAACCAGGATTTTGGTTGCTGCACTTCAAGATGATCATCTGCATTGTGATCCGTACGCTGATGCAGAGCGCGATCAGCGAAAACCCTTGGAGTTAGTGCTTGTATTTATCCGCATCAAATTTGTATTGATAACATCAATCGTGAATTCTATTGTGATTTTCTGAAATTCTATTTATATGTCCAAGAGGATATATACTCAACACGTTTATGTAGACTTCTCACAGGAAAACCTTCTAACGGCAGACATGAAGCCAAATCGAAAACCAATTCAAGGTTTGCGCAGCTCTGTACTACTGAGGTGGTCGACTTTGCAGATCACGTTGAGTTGTTGGAATGCTGCATCCAAAGCCAGCTTCCGCACCTCGCACTCTGTTCGCTCTCGCCCATTGGAGTCCAAGGAAACCATCTTGCAGACGTCAAACTGGACCACCAATGAATCGCCGCCATCGAAGACACAACTGTCGGGTTAGATGCTGTCGACAACAATCACTTTGCCTTGTGCCGGCAACGCCTTGAATTGTTTGTCAATATCCGGGGGCAGCTTTCATCGTCCCAGTCGTGCAATATCAACTGGAGAACAAACGCATGGAATTTAGTGTGCATACATATGCAAAATTAATTAGTTTGTTCGCTTGGGGTGACAAATCCTTAACAAATTATCCTTGCGGAGGAGAAAGTGGGAGTGTTGTGAATTGGAGGTGGTGGGAGACTGACCTTCATAAAGATGGTGTAGTCGCTTGCAGGAACGGATTCACGCAACTCTACTCCAACCTGATTCACTCCTTGCAGGATTCCAACTCCTTGTCATTGACGAATCCCTAAAGTTCTGCAGTGTGGCAATCCGTCTCTTTACGCAGGCATAGGACTCGTAAGTCTACAAGATGGTGGAACTTCTTACCTGGCATGTCAGGGCAGATGTCTATGACACGAGGATGGTCGAAGTTGATGCTCGCGATGTGAGGATGCCGGGCTCTGTTGAGGCTGAGAGAGGATCCAGATCTGTCTCCGACATCAATTAAACACCTCGCTCCTCTAACCCACGGAAGTGTACAGTTTCGATTGCCCCGCTCGCCATGACCTTGTTGAAATTGATGTTGAATTCAGGATTTCGCTGTCCGTATTCTCACATCTTCATCCACCATGCGCTCAACCGAAGTGAGTATATCGTCAACGAGAAATGCAGGGAATGTGATGAATAGGAGACGAAGTACAGGAGATAAAAACATATGCTGTATTAATAATAAATAATATAACTTGTACAAAACAGCCTTCTTCTAGAAGGAGATGACACCCAACTTAACTGTGCGTGTCACTACTACTAACAAGCAGACGTGACTATTAAGTCTACATGTCTGACTGTACTACCAGGGGATCCCCAAAGCGCATCATGGCGGGGGGTGCAGGGTGGGTGGGTGTACTGCATGCAAATGAAGCAAGTCAACGAAGGAACCGTTCTCCGCGTCCACTACCAAAAATTTAGTTTCAATGGCTTCCAGCCCGAAGTGTCGCTCCTCTTCTCCATCTGCTCTTTTTGAGACCACTTTGCTCAATATCATCTTGCAGCTCACCATCCCGAGGCGACACACGTCTTCTCCATCTGCTCAGACTACTTCTCTCCAATATCAATTTGCAGTCTTCCGTGATAGAGAATGTTGATGGGCTTGGCATGTCGTTGGTCCGCATTTTAAACACCAGGGTCAGAAAAATTGGTCAATCAGTATTGTTCAAAATGACAAAAGTGTTGACAAAAGTGTGTCCTACGGAGTGTTGACTAAGGTATCGTAACAAGTGTCTCTAACTATTTGAGTTAGGCTGATGACTCAGAAACAGATGGTGCGGACAAGTTACTCAACAGAGCCACTTGTGAGAATTCCAATGAATCGCAGCTCTAGTCCCAAAGGCTCAGTGGCTGGTAAGGATGGCATTGATATAGAGGTGACTGTGGATATATTCCCCATGATGTGTCCTATCTCTTGCAAGATTCCATTCACTTGGGCCATGGGTGGTCGAGCCTTTGGGTTGGGAAGGCAACACAAGAGGCCCAAACGAAGGAGATTAACAACCGTTAACTTGTGAACTTCAATGTCCACATCAACAATTGTGGATGTAGCTATATTGCTTTGACTCACAAGATGAGAGTCTAAAGATGAAGGCTGAGACCCAAGAGTCTCAAATAGCCTTGGATCCACGACTCTCATCAATGCTCCAGCTTCATGAACTCGCCAAACAGTGTACAACAACATAAGATCCTCATACTCCATTGTTTGCATATCCAAAGGTCGCCTTCCACACACCACTTCCAACACCAAGATGCCAAAACTAAAAACATCTGATTCCTTGGTTTCTTTGCCAGTGTAAGGTATCTCTGGAGCCATGTAGCCAAGAGTCCCTGCTGCCAAAGTGGTTTTGTCAGGCTTGTGATGATCCATCAAGTGAGCAAGTCCAAAGTCTCCTAGCTGAGCTTTGAAATCCCCATCCAATAGCACATTGCTGGACTTGATGTCTCGATGCAAGATGCATTTAGGACAATCCTCATGCAAGTATTCCAAAGTTGCCCCCACCCCTTCCAGAATGCAATGCTGTATTTCCAAAGACAACAAGTGACGTTGGAAACGGCCGCTTTGCTTGTAAAGCCACGCATCGAGGCTTCTGTTGGGCAGGTAGTCGTAAACCAACAACAGTTGACCTTTCTCTTGACAAGAGCCCTGCAATCGCATCGAGGCTTCCGTTGGGCAGGTAGTCATAAACCAACAGCAGTCGACCTTTCTCTTGACAAGAGCCCTGCAATCGCACCACATTCCGATGCCGAATTTGACCGAGACTCGACACTTCCGCATGGAAGACGGCCTTAGCCTGCTCCGATTCCGAGAAGTTGATCTGTTTCATAACAATGCAAGTGCCCCCTTTCAAAGAGCCTCAATGAACAGATCCTGATCCACCACTTCCCAGCAGATTGCTTGTGTCAAAATTCGAAGTGGCCTTCCGAAGCTCGGCATACGAAAACGCATGCAGACCAGTCGCAGAATCACGGATGCATATGTATCCGTAGTGATCTCGAATTGACCTGGCAAGCAAAGAGATCATCCAGAGCATCACCAACATCGCCACCGATCCAAAGACGCCCATCAGGATCCCCACATTTGTCCTCGTCTTGAAAAATTGGAGGAGCTTGAGGAAGGAAGGGTTGGTCAACTCTGGAGTCCCATTATTGGAGAAGCTCCAAGAGAAGAGCTTGTGCTCTTCGAAATGGTTGACTCCAGAACTTCCCCAATATATGAGGTACACGTCATCTCCGATCTCCTTGGGCAAATTGTAATTCGGGATGCGCAGTAGAGGTTACATGGCTTCGTCACATTCGGCTCGGACCTGTTCGCCAGGCGCACTTCCAAGGTCTTCGAGGAGCTCGTGAAGTCCACCCAAGCCGTGAAAACTTTCCCATTGGAGAAGTACAAGCAGTGGGTGCGATTCTGGCCACAGAGATTGTGTGAATATGCGGGGTTCCCCACCTCGTAGTCGTAATTTTTCATGACATGGATGTAATTGTTGCTGAGGACATCGCGATAAGGAGCATACTCCATGTTAATCAATAAGCCAAAAGCACTAGGACTGAAGATACCGGTTTCATTTCGGGTTCTGGCGCAATTGACAAAACTACCGTCTTGAAAGGCATTGATTTGCTGTGGGAGTAGGTTCCACATGCGGCTAAATATTGTGAAGGTTAAGGTAGTCCCCGACGTGGGATTCTCACTGGCATCCCAAGATTCCCCGTGAGTGGTGAAAGAAAAGGAGAACGACGTGCTAAAAGAAGCCACTCGTCCGGTGGCCACCTCCTGAAGGTGCACTCCTTGCTTATGGATCAACCCCCCGCAACTGCCAGTCATCTACTTCTTGGCGTGGGCATTGAGGATGTGCGATCAATGGGCGGGGTTGTATTCGGCGTCTCCAATGACGGTGAGGTGGTCGTCTTTTGGGAAGGACGGGAACTTGATGTCGATGCCTTCACTGCCAACTGCGAGCCGCAGCTCAGCAAAGAAGAGGATGAGACTACATAGAAGCTTGTCACAGCGAACACTCTTCATCTAGAAACCCAATTGCAATCTGCTCAGAGGAACACGATCTTTTCTTGCAAACGAAAATCGGGAAACAAGATGATGAGAGTACGTCGACTTGTGTTGCACTTAACACTTTTTATCTGTAAACTAATCTCAATTTGCTCAAAGATGGGGAGTTTCGTTAGAAGTGTGTTCTAGTGGAGAGTCTTGATGTATAAACCAATTGCCATCTGCTCAAAGGGACACGATCCTCTCATGGAAGCTCCTACCTACTTGCCTAGTTGATAGTTGCTACATGTAACTTTAGATCTCGGGTAATTATAGGAATCATGCATTGTGCCGGTTTACACGGCTTGCTTCCTTATGGACATTTAAGTTGCAACTAGAACGCCCTACTTTTGGTTGGTTGGTTTGGTTCCTCTTACCAACAGACAATCACGATGGGCACAAGCCGGGCTCACGTAGCAAGTACACATGCATGTAGAAAAGTTTACCTCCAAGTTTACCTCAACATGTACAGGACAAAGGCTGTTTTTTTGTCCAAAATCACTCAAAACTGTCATGTCTACTACGTGCACCCAAGAAAACAATTTTTTTTTTTTTTTAAGAATCTAATTGTAGGAGCTTTTACTTTACTTGTCTGAATCATAAGGTAAAAATTTAATGAAGTTTTACCATATAGATTGGAAGATATTAGCATTCAAAGTTGGAAAAGAAGTGTTTTTGAACATTAGCCTTTAGTTTTAGATGACTTTGAGTGCTATTGGTGGAAAACGTTTGTTCTACACACTTCATAAATAAATAAAAATTGTATTGAAGAATTGAGTTGCAAGTCTAAGAAACTTTTATGTTTTTTGAAAACTCTTGATTTTCATTGTTTAAAAAATTGTTATGTAGAAGTAAGTTCAAGGTTGAAAGAAAACTAAATCATTAATAGTCCTAAGATGCAATTGCATCACAATAATTTCAACGGTGAGATTGTTATAGCAAGCAAACTTACCCTTGTCAATCTTTTTTTTGAAAAATTGTGAAAAGTGCAATAAAAAATTTATCATATAATTTATATTTTCAAAAAGATGCTTAGATTGTCCAATAAACAAGAGTGTTCATAACTTTCACATCACTAATCAAAATGGAATGAATCAAAGCTTCACATGTAGACAAAAATATTATCTATAAAAAAAATTAATTTCAAATTTCAAATTTTTGTGGATTTCTTATTTTGCCTAGCAGGGTGAAAATTATATTTTGGATGGCATAACTCTTGCTTCTAGGCATCAATTGGAATAAAAATTATATTCCCATGAAGCTAAAAAGTTTTTCTATCTTATGAGAAAGTTCTAAAAAGTTGAGGTCATAGGAACTTGCCCAAAATCCATTTTGTTCCCCAGTGGAGACAATGGTCATGTAGGGTTTAAATCACTTGCATCACCTAGATCTCTAGCATCACAATAACGCAATCTTTTCTACATGTGAGTTTTCTATGCACACCTAAGTGTAACAATATCTATTTTATATTCCTCTAAAAGTTTTCTTCTTAAGTCCTTTGAACAAAACCATGGGTAGTCCAAATTTCCAAAATTGTGAAAATGTATTGTGAAATGCAAATTAGATTAATAATTTAATGATGGCTATCAAACAATAGTTGTGCAATATGATTCTTAGATTATATCCATATGGTTAGATCAACCAAAACACAAATCATTACTTTTCAATAAAATTTAAAGTCAAAATTTGAAAAGTCCTAGAGTTGATTGTAGATTCAATATTTGTGATTTTCACAAGAATTTTTTTTCTTCTATGTCCAAAATGTTACCAACAATGAATTTGGCATTAATCCTCAAAAGACAAGCCTATGACCACAACTTTGAACTTGAAAAGGTTTTTGCTTTGGACGGACTTTTTTGTGATTCTTTAATCTTTAGGCTTTGCATTTTGTATGGTTATTTTACAAGAGATAAAATCACATGTTTTTACAAATTTACAAGTCAAATAAACTTCATATTTTTTTATGAAACTTTGAAATCATTGTGATTTTTCAATGAAGGCAATTCATATAAAAATATCTAAATTTTTTTTCATGGGAGTATATAGTAGTTGAAAGCATCACAAAGTAAAAATGCTACCATTTATTTCTGTAACTAAAAAGTAAAGAGACCATAGTGATAGGCCCAAATTTCAAATTTCAATAAAAAATTTTAAATTTTCAAAGTGGAGTAGAAACTGAACTTATTGACTTTATTTGTTGGACTCAAATTCAAAAAAGATCATTTTCATTGCTTAAATTCACATCAAGATTTAGAATCTAGAAGATGCTAAAATCCACTATGTGGTGATCCATGGATGAAGTATCTTCTTATGTAGAAAAACCAAATATATCTCAATGAGGTAATAGTTAATACCATTTAGATAAAAGATATTCCAACACCTATCACCAAAAAAATGGAAGAATATTTTTTGGTAAAATACAAATAATTTTATCGAAGGTGTTAAATAGTCCAACATATCTTAATTATGAATTTGAAATCACTGCTTGTACAAACACAAAAGTTATAGCTAAAATCCACCCTTTCCAAGGTCAATGATATAAAAGAGGAATAACATTTTTTGCAATCATCTCATAATGCCTAATCGAGTAATCGTGTACCCAAATGTCTATGAAAATGTTGCATGACCTACTTATAAGATGCAAAATTTTGAATTTCAAAATAATTATAAGTAGATTTAATAAAGACAAAAGCTACAAAATTGTCAAAAAGGACCCTCAAGTCATTATCCTTGCCAATTAATAGAATCCAAAAGCTCATATCAATTTTGATTTGTATATTTGAATATATTTAAATTTTCAAAGTAAACATGTTTTATTGTATACTTTATAGCAATCAACTTGTTTTGCAAAAAAATACTATGAAAATTTAAAAATTTAAAATGAATGAATCTTATAAAATTTATAGCTATAAAGTTCATTTAATAAAAATCAAGGCATTCTAAAATATCAGTATTCAATTTAAAAGAATTCAAATTTTTTAATGTTGTTATAGGATATTTCCAAGGATATTTCTATCTACAGTGTTAGATAGAGGAAGTTTGCTTTGGAAAAACACCAAGGTTCTTATTGTGACTAGATTCGGCTCAGAACATGAAGGAATTTATAATCATATAAAAATGAAAATAAAACAAATGTACTCTATATACATGTGTACAATACTTTGTATGATTTATGTAAAAAAAGACGTGTGTTAATACTCATGCAATACATATAGAACCAAATATCACTAGATAAAATTTTAATTTGTTTTAATGTTTGATCCAAAATACACAATGTTTGTAGCTAAACATGAAGATTTATGTGGAGACATGAAGGTATCAGAGGCACGAATAGTGATTTTTGGTGAATTTTTGTAGATGTTGCACATGATGGTGGCCATTTGTAGTGAAAATAACTTGGTCTTGCAATTGATATCGGTATTTTTCCAGACATGGATGAGGACATATTGATGCCTAGAGCATCGTCCAAAAACACATTAATTTCCATGTCAACATTGTTGATCCATTTTCACTTTGGGTAAATCTCTGAAAATTATTGTGCTCTTGGATAAAACTATTCCGCAAGTTAAAACAAAAGGGGAATGGGTAGCCATAAGGCAATTGTGAGTGTTTTATTACCCACCTTTTGGTTATTAAGCAAACACAACCAAGTTCTAGTTTTTGCATGGATTTTTATCCCAAGTGCGTGTCTCAGCGTGGTTCATTGTGCATTCCAAATAATGAATCTTTTCAAATGCCCTAAACTTTCCAAAGAACCAACAAAAAGTATCCTATATGCAAGAAGTGGCCTTAAATGGTTGAACTAGCTAAAGCTGCTGTAGATTTTAGTTGAAGTGTTTACAATATGACTTGAATCATTCTAAGTGCAAAATCAAATGATGCCATTTCTATAAACATGAGACTCATGAAAATTAGATCTGATATTTCCACCATCTAATATTTCCACCATCTAATATTGTCACCATTTGTTAAAATTACAATTTTTATTCATTGGTACATATTATAAACAAGCCTTCACACTTGCTATAGAGATACTTGATCCCATACTACTTGAATTGCTTCTATGATTTCTTGGTCGTTCTTCACCCGATTGCAAAAAATCTTTGACTATGTTCCAAAGGTTCTCTATGAAATGGTAGTCAATGTATAAAAGAAATACAAACTGTTGTATTATTTTTAATTATTCATTTTTCAATTATTATGAAGTTGAAGTGCACTTCATTGCTATAGTCCAAGGCATTTTGCGGTTTCAAAATCCATTCACTTTTTAGCATGCTAGAGCTTCCTAAAGTTGTTGAATTTTCTTGTGAAAACTGGCTGAAAATATTCATAAGTATATTAGACCTCACCATACAATATAGGATAAAATCAAAACACAAGTGGCTTACGTATGTAAGGTGCCCTATCCAAAGGGTGGAAAACAAAGCTCAATGCACGTAGGGTAGGACACCTTACACGCATAAGACCTTTGTGTAGGTGTCTATACAACATGAGGAACTAACTTCTAACTTAGTTTTGATAATGTAAATCTTCTTCTATTCATAAGAAACTAGGGGGCTATTTGATACACCTACTTGTAACGATTTGAAAATTCATAGTTTCTTCATTTAGTGTTCCAAAAATGCTTAAGAAATAAATCTAATCAATTTTTTGGACCTTTAACAAAATCCAACAAAAAATAATAGGAATTTAATAATTTAATAATAGGAACCAAGCTCAATTGCTAATTTGGACAAATTTTGATGTATTTACTTTAGCAAAAATGAATACATCACCTTTAGATTCATAAAACATTAAAATGTGATTGTTCCTTCAAAACCACTAGCCGCCTTTGTTAAAAAAATAAGAGTCACTCAAAGAAAAAAATATATGAATATGAATATAACATTCATACATACATACATACACACATATACATATATATACATTTAGTATGAATACAAATACGAGTGTGGATATGAGTTTAGATTGTAATCCCATATTATTTGTTGAAATGAAGATTTTTACAAATTCATATATTCAAATTCCAAAAATGAGATCAACATGAATTTTTTTACCACCATCTAAAGTTTGACACGTGGACCTTTAAAAATATTTTTCTAAAATATTCATCTTTGATGACATACCGGTGTTTGCTCTAGGTGGTGTATGCATCCCCACGGGCCATGGCAGACCCGCGAAGGGGGCACGCCAAATGCTTGTTCGGCGTCTGGTTTTACTAAGTGGCGCCTCACTGCTCCGCGTGCACCATACCACAGACGCAACAAATAGGCGCACCAAGTGGGGTAGTTTTGTTAATCAAAAATCAAACTATAAAAATTAACTTTCAATTCATAGAAATTTACTTGATGTAGCTTTAAAAGTATCTACATCTTACTTTGAACTTCACAGTGTCAAGAGAACCTGTTTATATGCATGTGGGGTGGTAAGCAGTAGAATAATCCATATGGTATATGTAAATTGGAATTACTAGGAGCTAATTGCACATAGTTAAGTTCAAAAATAGGAATTGTGTGTGAAGTAGAATTTCAGACCTCATTTAAGCATAGTAGCATAATTTTTTTTGAAGACCTTTGTACTAAGAAAAGTTTGAAAATGAAGATAAATTTCATCTCCAAAAATCTGTTTGATATTTAGAACCTCCAATAAAAAGTTATGGACAAAATTCAATGTGAAGTTGGAAGGAATTTTTATTGACATTTTCAAACATCCTCTCTGAATTTTGTCATAACTTTTTATTGGAGGTTCTAAATATCAAATAAATTTTAGGAGATGAAATTTTTCTTCATTTACCAACTTTTCTTAGTTCAAAGGTTTTCAAAAAAAGTTATACTACTATGCTTAAATGAGGTCTGAAATTTTTCTTCAAACACAATTTCTAAGTTTTGACAATGAGCGATCAAGTTTTCATTTTCAAGCTACACCAGAGGTGCACCATTTGCTTGTGTCTTCATCAAATTTTAGTGTGGCTGCTTAGTTTTCCCCATTTGGCAAGCCTATTGTGGGGCACTCCGATGGCCTTGGCTCACCTAGTAATAGTCTTGAGCCTATTTGACAAGTTGCCGTGGGGAAGCTCTAAGGGCATTCCTACGGCTAACGTGCCAAGTAGGGGCACCAAGTGAGGTTTTGGAGAGTGCATTTGAAGAGTTCTTTGTAATATGGGGCTATTTACCTTGCATAATGGATTATAAGGCATTCTATTTTTTTCTTGTAGAAATTACAGAATCCATGCGCAAACTAGAAATTTTAGTATAAAATTTAGTCTTTAAACAATGACAAACTATAAGCCATGTTGTAATCACATGTACAATAGAAAAAGTGAAGAAAACAATAGCAAACAAAGGCAACAAGGGCAAACAAAGTCAAATACAAGGATTGCTCATACATGTGAAAAACAAAATTGTAACCACAATCATAGTAGTTTTGCATTCAAAAGCATAGTGAACCAATTATAGCATTTACAAACCATGGTGTCATGCATCATCTACACAAGTACATATTACGTTAACAAACATCCCGCAAACTAAGTTATGACCTCTACCCTATATACTATAGTGAACCAAAAATTCCCAGAGTACTTGCAGCATGCTAAGAACTATGCCCAAAAATTGTTGAAATAGACAAAAAAGAATAAACGACAGAAATATGTGTAAGGGTTAATGCAATGGCAAGCACAAGTGCAACAATGGAGCAACAACATTTGCACCCATTGACTACATGCATCAAAGATTAGCCAGAGAAAAACGCAAGAATTTCTACAAACAATCTTGAATCTAAACACCACACTCAAAGCCCAAAGCATTAAGTGCTACTCTAGTCCTTATATCTATTGCATTGTACTTGAATTTGACAAAAATGTAGATCAATAAAGAGCAAACTTTGGACACGAACATGGGAACACAAAACAACCCTATAAGCCCATAGAAACATGACTGAGAAAGTTCAGGAATTCACCAATGTCCACCTCTATGTGTCAGGAAGACCCAAATTGAAATTGTGGCCTCCAACTTTGATACAGTAAGCATATGGAGTTTTTTTGTTTCCAAATGCTTTCAACACGTCCGCAATTGGCCTAGATGCACCTTTGATAGTTGTTCCAACAACATCAAGTGAAGGTCATGATCAAACAATGGAGTCTCCAACGCCCACAAATTTGCAAAAACATCATTGTTTTGCCTGAATAAAGGTTGAGTCATCTCCTCCACTAAACACTAGTATGGTTGGGGTGAGAATGTGAGCTTTGAAACCACATGGAGACCCTAAACCCAGATTTTCAATGACAAAGCAACATTTGTGACTTGAGATAAGAACCCCTAAACACACATTGCAGAATTTTGACCATAAACTTATCATTCAAATTAGGACCCGTAAGTGAAAATCCTAAACAACAGTTATGCCACCATTTCTACAAAGTGAGAATGCTACAATAATCACTACCTTGGAATTGTAGCGGCAAAGACTAATTGTAAATCAACAGTTGTACAACAACCATGAGATGTTTCAAAATGGCCTCCAAAACTCAATCTCGTAAGACAAACACAAACACAAATGCATCAACAAGGCAAGCAACAATTTCAAAAATGCACGGTGATTGTTTTTTTCCCACTAAAAGAAACCTGTGTTTTTTTTGACGTCCAAATTTTTGACATAAAGAAAAACCCAGGTTTCTTCCAGTGTCCATTGCATGGAACCCTAAAGCACGCATTACAAAGCCTCAATTACACGAAAAGAAATTGCAATTTAGATACTTATACATAATTTGCAAACCGTTGCTATCTGTCATTCATCTCCACATTTTCAACAAAAAAAAAACACTTTTCATCCATATTCCATTATTGAGATCCAGTGAGATGTTAACACTATATTTACTCACCACTAAGCATTTTTTGCCATGCTATTTTAGATGTACCACCTACATAATTCTATGTTTTTTGACTATGCTATATTTTATTATCTATAATCATGTTTTTCACTCTCAAAGTACCCTATATTATATGTAATTTTCTTGCAAATTTTACTTAAGAATTAATATATTGAACCCCATATTTATTGCATATAGTTTTTAAGTTTTTCAACAGTTTCAAAATCAAAATTTTGAACATTAGAAAATCAAAAGTCTATAATGATAGGCCATTAGACCCAAAGTTCAAATTGCAATAAATTTTAAAATTTTAAAGGTGGAGTAGAAACTAAATTGATTTCATATGTTGAGCTCAAATTCAAAAAAGATCATTTTCATTGCTCAAATTCACATTAAGATCTAGGACCTAGAAGATGTCAAAGTACACTAAATCAAACATCTTCTTATGTAGGAAAATCAAATACATATCTCAATGAGTTTATGTTCAATACCACTCAAACACCAACCTACAGAAATATTGGAAGAAAAAATACACTTTTCCATTCTTTTGGTCCTCACATTATCATGCAAAGTTCAATAATAAATCAACTAATAGGCACCTACAAAAGAATAGGATTAATTAAAAATGTGTTTGTATAAAACATTACTTAGTTCTTTTCCAATAACCTTGTGTGAGCTTCCAATTTGTCACTTGGAACTCATTGTTTATTTATTTATTTATTTTATTTTTGTTTTTGTTTACAATTTAAGTTAAGTTTATTATGCACAAAAAAACCCATAATAGTGTTAAACCAAATTAGATAGGTTATATGCTAATATGAAATTTGATCCAAAAAAAGAGATTAAATCCTAAATAATCTAAAATTCCATATGTAAATATGCTAGAAACCTAGAAGAAGTAGACATTACAAATATTGAGTAAATAGTGTTCAAACTACCTAAACCTACCATGCATATGAATCTTTTTGGCTGAAATGGTCCAAGAGAATCCTTGTGAGGTCCCTAAATTAATTTCCTAGGATAAATTTCAGTCTCCAATTGATTCCGAAAAATAGAAGAAATCCCTAGAAATCCCAATTCTTAGCCTACAAGTAATACAAATTCAAGACAGACTAGTGGAGGGCATCTACAATAAAAGTACAATATTTCAAGGTTGAAGATTTCTTATTCACTGGTAATTAAAGGAGATAGTGGGGGATTTCTCCTTCTTCAAATGTGCAAAGTAAGAATATGAGCTTGCATATCTTTTGTGGAATTCCATCAGAGGTTCTATAAAAAGTTTCAATTTTTTTTACTTACAAAAGATTATCTTCCGGACGGTCAACTACCCAAAACCACAATGAAAAATTCCTAGAAATTCCTATAGTGAAGCAAAATCTCAATAAAAATTAGTATAATTTTTTAATACTAATAAATTTCTTGAAGAAGTTTAATAACATTCTAACAACCACAATAACCAAACTAGAAAGATTCTTCAAAATCGGCAAAATTGAAGATGATTTGTAGAGTTGATCGGCATTTCAAGAGCATAAAAAATTAGAATGAAGTCAAAGTGGAGTCTTTTTTTACTCCCTTAAACCTTTCAAAGAGCTTAATTTAGTTACATTCTTCAAAAAATGTGAACTCCAAAAATTAGATTTTTACATTTTTTTAGTTTTATGTTGGTGCCAAGATTTTTTGAGTTTTTCATGAAGAAAAAGGGTTTAGAAACTTCAGGGAGCTAAAAACAGCCTTTAGAAGCCAATGGTACTATCCATTTTTAATTTGGAGTCTTTCTCCAAAAGTTAGAGTTTAGGATCACCGTAGAAAGTAGAAAATCCAAAAATTAGGATGAGAAGTCTAATTGATAAGTTTACCACTAGAAAAATAAGTTTATCCTTGGAGAAGTATATAAGAGCACCCACTTTACTTTCAAAAGAATCCTTTGTTGCTACTTTGACTCCGTTAGATTCATTTAGTTGGATTTTGGCCATTTGTGAGTCAAATTAACAAATGATTGTTTTTTGGAGATTTTGTACTTCAATTTTTTGAGGTTTCTTTGAAAGAGCTTTGATCCCTTCAAAGCTTGTTCTTGTATGCACTTTTCATTGTTGTTCTTACTAACTAGTTGTTGTTGAAGTTATTGTTATAAATTTTACTAATCCTAGAGTTATCCCTTTGTGTACCTTGGCGATGCCGCAATGCCTTCTAGTGTTGTGTAACTTGTGTTTTATACTGACTTGCTTGTAGAACCTCCATTTGTACTACCTCGATTTTTGAGTGCCTAGAATTTGTGTTAAAGTTCAAAACAATGGCAAAGCTTTGAATCCCCTTGTTTGAGAAAAACTCTCCGAATTATCAAAAAATAGTTAAAGTCGTGTGCAATTTGGAGCTTCATAGTTATTGCCCAAAGTTTAATTTCTAAATGTAATTTTGGAATACCCAGTTTAGTTTCCAAAAAGAACGTAGTGTCCAAATTACTAAAGTTCACAACATTAATTTTAGTGGTCCTAGAGTACCTAACGTACAAAGGCCAAAAATTTAATTCATCATTAAAAATTTAGAAATCCAACATAAAAAATTTAATGTTCAAACACCAAAACTTTCAACCAACCAACATTTAGTGGCATCTAGCCAATAACAAGATACTAGCCAAGGCCAACCAATCAGATACAACTGCTATAGTTGGGTATAACTAGATATCAATCATGTATAGACACTTATCAGAGCTAGAGGTGGTCATCGAAGCCTAGTAGTGGTTCATCAAAGTCTAGAGGTGGTCCATGGAGCATTTGGCCAAATCCAGGCCATATCTCAAGGTCCATTTTCAAAAGATTTGTCATGTAGATTTTTGTAAAAAATTTGATTGCAAAAGAAATAGTATAGACCATGTATCTGATTTGCTTCCTATTTTTCTTATTTGCATTGCATATTTATGTAAAAATGCAAGTCTTAATTTTTAAATCTTTGCCAATTAGATTTTGAATATTTGGCCAATCTTGGATTTCTGTATAATTTAGGAGGGAGATTGGATGCCCTAAATGTGATACAAGTGTGCAATTAAGTGTTTTTTAATTGGACAGTACATTGTTTTGTCAATAGATTTTGGCATATGTGGCTTGATTCTTCTATAAATTTGCCAATGCAATGAAGATACAAAAACCTTGTTGTTCTAAAATTAAAAGGTTGGTGCTACTATTAACTCCTTTATCTTTCAATGGCAATAATGGATTATTGCATTTTTGGATAGGTTCCTATAAAAGCAATTCTAGATGGTATTTTTTGAAATTTTTATGTAGAATGGAGATAACTTTTAGCTTTCCAAAGAGTCAATTTGTAAAAAGAAACAAGTTAGTAGTTAGAGATTTTTCTAAGATGTAAAGATTTTTTTTATTTTTTTATTTTTTAAAAGAATAGATCCATATCTACAAGGAATATTTTTATTCAATCCATTCTAATGAGTGAGGTAAATGATATGAAGAATTATGTTTTGCAAGCCATCATGAAGTTTTTAAAAAATATAATTGTGTGGTGTGTTTTTTGACTTACTTTTATAATTTTTGAAAATGAAAAAGTGCATAGGATTTAGATGGATTTCTATAACATTTCCACCATTGGAATTGGCATGTTTCAATTTTATTGTAGATTTATTAGCAATTTAGTTTTTTCTATTATATTATTCACCCATCCATATAATGATTATTTAAAGGATGAAGATGAAGTTTTTTCTATTTATTTCCAACTCAATTTTCTAATATAATATCAAATTCCTCAAATAATAGAAGACAAAAGGATTTTTCCTTATAAAGTTTTCAAAAATGAAATGCCTACTTTTGGAAGGGTTAAAAAAGATTATTGTACTTTTTTAAACATTATTATCTTGGAAATGCTAAAGAATTAGGATTTAAAAATGGATGGAGAAGTAGACATTCAAGTTAGATACAAGATCCTATGGTAAAAAGTTGCAAAAGAGTTTACAAACTTGACCACTCCACTTTATTTTTGACATGTGTTTTGTAATAGTTTTGCTCAAAACACCCAAAGAATTTTAGGGGTTAATATTAGTATGGCAAGTGTACAAGATTTTCTAGAATGGCATTGAAGAGAAGATTAGATTCACCTTCTGAAGATGTTGAGGCCCAAAAGTGGCCAATGGATGACTTTCCAAAGCACTATAAAAAAATGAAGAATGCACCTATTGGTTCAAAAATCAAGCATTTTTGAGTGACTATCTTAGCTATAGGCTAGCGTTCTTCTAGGATTAAAGTAAGAGGTGAAAATGTGAACCCGTTGTGGTTTTTACACATTCCCTATGCCAAGGTCACATTCGCCATAAATTAAGTTATTTAACCCCTACAAGACCAAGTGTCCGTTCAATGCACACAAGAAATCTCGGGTAGGTTCTTACAACATCATTTTGGGTCAGATGTTTATGAAATTTGGATTAAATGTATAAACATGTAACTCCTTCATGAAAAACTAATTTTTTTTCCGATTGGGTGCTTGTATCAAAAGTTATATTGCCCTAAACTTTTCGGGCAACTTCGGCAATTTGGAAATCTTTGGAGAATCTTTTGCAAAAAAGATCATCAAGTTTTGAAATTTGGCATGTATGTAACTAATATATGGCTTACAATTGTCAAAAAAAAAAAAAATTGTTGTCAAATCACATTCTAAGAGAAGTCAAATTTTGTTAGCTATGTTGGGGTAGTTTAAATAAAAAAATTTCTTCTAACTTTAAGTCCTATTATCTTGCAATCATTGAAGTCAAAATTCTTGAAATTTTTTCCACATATTCCAAATGTTTGTCTCTAATTTCTCACTGTTTGGATTTCAAATAAAATGCTTCCTCACTTTGATAAAATACTTTACTTTAGTTTTGTACGGTTGAATAACATACCAAAAAGTCGCAATTTTTGGAATGTCTCCTTAGAAACCCCCCTCTGGTCCTTCAGGGGTTAAAAAAATGTCATATGTCATCTTGTGAATAGTGTGAGGTGACAATGAGCCCAAGAGAATCTGACGTGGAAATTCAATTTTGGCACGCGAGTGCCGAATCAGACCTTCACATATGGTTGTCTAAAGTCCATGCAAATGATCCCACTCACGACACATATGAAGATTTTGCAGAATTCTTTATGTTACACATAACATAAGCTTGAAATCTACATACTAATATCTTTCAGCAACATTTCTAAAGAGCAACTTACAGCTAAACGGACTCTCCTCACCTAAAACCCTAAACCCTAACCCTAATCTCTATCCCTACTTCACCGCTCCTGCCTTTATTGCCCAGGGTAAACTTACTTGCATCCGCTCATGAGAGCGCCTCTCCTGCTTGTCCACGTCGTAACGAAAGCACTTTGGGGAGAATGAATAAATTTTTGAATCGTTCAACAATATTCTTACATAATATTTCCTGGCGATGGTCTGATTATCAGCAATTGAAAGGGCCAGGTGCGCCAGTCCATCCATCGATGCACTGCAGAAGCGGAGCGACGTGTTTCCCTTTGCATATCGCGTCGTACACCTTCTCAATCACTTGGCCCGGTGAAACTGTGCGGAGTCCAGATAGGAGCTGCGTTTCGAGATCCTCTCGGACGAATTTGTACAGCGGGTACGTTCTGCAGTTCTCAATTCTGTTTGACACAGCAGAAATTCCTTTGTTGTCGTAGGCTTCACGCACCATCGGAATTTCGGATGTTAGCCTTTCCTTGAGTTCCTCCTCGAACGCGGTGATTCGGTTGAAAACAGAGGTGTCGACTTGTTTCTCGCTGTTGGGGTTTTTGAGCGCGTATTGAACGAGGACTTGTCGCAATTTCTCCATGAGGGGATACGTCGGGCTGGCTGCATCGTCGATGTATGTGAACACTGGCTGGTGGTCGACGACGCGGAGGAGATACGTCTCTACAAATCTGGCGGGGAGGAGAGAGCCATTCGGTCCTAGGAAGAGCGTCTTCTTGGCAACTTGGCTGACGATGGTCTTCACCGTGGCTTGCATTGTCTCTTCGATGTGGCGTAGATCAATCGCTTGGCAGAGCCCGACTAAGAAGGTCGAGCTCATGAGCTTGAGAATCTCAATTGCTTCTTCGGTCTTGCGAGCGGATACTAACCCGAGCGAGTTCACGTCCTGGTTGTGCTGCTCGGCGCTTTGGACGTGAGTGGTGACGGGATTGGCCAGGTAGTTAAGCTCGCTGAGGTATGACGCCATGGCGATCTCGGCTCCCTTCATCCCGTAGTCGAGGCTAGGGTTTGGTCCCCCGCTGAGGTTGGACGGCAGTCCGTTGTTGTAGAAATCGTTGACAAGCTCCGAGAATTGCGCGAACATGAGCTTGCCGATGGCGGCTATGGCGAGTCGCATGTTGTCCATGGAGACGCCAATGGGGGTGCCCTGGAAGTTGCCTCCGTGAACTGCCCTGTCGCCTGCGGCATCGATGAGGGGGTTGTCGTTGACAGAGTTGATTTCTCTCTGAATAGCGTGCGTTGCATTGCGAATCGCCTCAACCTAAGCATCAGAAAATACTGCGTTAATCTCTATCAACTTTCTCAAGCCTCAGCGAATTCTTGTACTGCATTGGACTTTTCGCTTCCACGAATGGTAGACCTCACGAGCTCAAAAATCTCTCGATTTGCAAGAAGACTCGGTAGCCGTGAAGATTAGTTTAACCCCTGTATGACAAGTTGAACTTAATGTTTTAGTGAGCACTTTTGCGTAGGTCATGGGGGGGTTCTTTAGTTCATTTTTTATTTGGATCAACATACGCAACTTTTTCCACTGATTCCGTTGATATGAAATCCGACCCCATCTGGATTATATGTTGATCCATCGAACTAGTCATTTTAAAACCATGAATCCTCGAGTAATGTTTGAAAGGAACTTAAGATCATACCTGAGGGCCAAGCCACTGGGGTGAAGTACGAAGAGCGTAACGATCCTGCTTGGGCTTCTTCAAAGGATCGGTTTCGTGCAATTTAGCAGCTGCCTTCATGTAAGAGCTTCCGTCGAGCACCCACTCCATAATGGCTGCCGCCTCCATCTGACCCGGATGATGCTTCAGTTTGTGCGTTAACGGGTCGGCGAATTCGGGCTTCCCTTGCATCACCTCGCAGAACAGAGCAGCGAGGACTTCAGCCAGGACAGCCAGGATGTTGGCATCAAAGCAAGTAGTCGACGCCAGAGCAGATCC
Source organism: Antitrichia curtipendula (assembly GCA_951230915.1). Classification (NCBI taxonomy): domain Eukaryota; kingdom Viridiplantae; phylum Streptophyta; class Bryopsida; order Hypnales; family Leucodontaceae; genus Antitrichia; species Antitrichia curtipendula. The sequence goes on along the minus strand of OX579638.1, from coordinate 17,996,925 downwards.
CACTGCCGTCCCGTTCACCATCGCCAGGCCCTCCTTGGGCTGCAACTCGAACGGTTTTTCTCTGCCTATCATCCTCAGCGCCTCTGCTGCTGAAATTGTCTTTCCCTCGCATGTCATTGCCTTGGAGTTCGGTCGGGCTGTCAGGAGACCTGTGATTGAGCAGAACTAGAATGAATGAACGCCTGTTTTCTACAATCCTTCACTCATGATTGTTGTCATTGAGATTGTGCAGCTTGGTACCTCAAACTTGTAGTCCAATTTTTGGAAAAGTACCATCTTCTGTCACACACGTGGCTCAACATGGTGCTAATTTCTACATTCAAGCTTCTAGACTTCTGTTACCTAGTACATTACAGAAAAACATGAACGAGAAGGCTAGTATATTAAGCTGGGGGGAGCTTCTGGGGAAGCTTAATCAATTACCTGCAATGTAGGAAAGAGGAACGAGGTCCCCGGAAGCTGTGATGGTTCCCCTCAGTGGGAGCTGTGGGGTCAACTGGGCGTTGAGAAGCTTTTCCATGGCTTCAAGAATTTCCCATCGGATGCCGGAGAAACCTTGCAGAAGGGTGTTGGTTCGGACAAGCATAGCCGCTCGAGTTGTGCTTACTGGGAGAGTGTTGCCAGAGTTCACCACTCCTGCGTTCAGAAACCTGCCAAGCCGACAAAACTAGTTTGAGTAATTCTATTCCTCACCGTATTACAACAAGTGATTCAGACGTACGGTACAAATCTACGAGAACGTCATGGTTTTTGCCTCCTTGATCATGAATTGCACACTGACTATTGCAAATTCATCCCTATTTCGAATTTGGCGTGGATGAGGCTATTGCAATTCGCAAGTACGTGCTCTTAGTCGCAAAACAAACACGACCTTGTTTTAAGACCTGTGCTCCCAGAATGGAGGCGATTAGGAATTAGTGATTTGAAATCTCTACAAGAGGGTCCGTACTTCGTGGCTCAGGATCATGCAAGGCTGGATTTGGAAACAAGCAATATAATGGCACAGATTGGATAACAAGCATCAAAATTTGCTTGGGGACAGATTTAGAAACAAACAACGAAATCTTGCAGGCGACATCGAGAACTCTGACGACGGCAAACTTGATTACTATTGCGTCCGGTATGCCTCTTAGAGTTGGGTTGCAAGGGTACTGACCGGATGAGTTCCTTTTGCAGCTCCACTCCTTGCTGGGTTCGGCGATGCGAGGTGGCGCCAAAGCCTGTCGTGACACCATAAATGTCACTACCCTTCATGATTTTATTCAGCACCCAGTTGGAGCTCTCGTCCACTCGGGCCTTTGCAACTGCAGCATCCAACTCGACCAAAACCTCAGGTCGGCGAGCAATCGCGGCGACATGTGCAACAGTCAAGCTCTGGCCTTCCAGGCGAACTTCGGTGGCCTCATAAAAAGTTTTGATGAAGCTCTTCACCTCCTCCAGATGACTACCTTCCAAGGCTTTTGCAGCTCGACCCCAGTTCAGAGGGTCATTTGATGTCTTCACCGCCGCAGGTGCAGCAGATACACAAAATGCATCCAGCTGCTTTGTCTTATGAAATCCGTTTCCACTATATTCGTGACCGTCGTTCACGTGCACTTCCATGATGCCCGCCCTGTTTTCTGTCCACCTGATTTGAATGATCCTCTGCAGAACAGAAGAGATAGAAACACCTGATCACCTCCAATCGGCAATACAGCAATTCAAGATAGATCCGAATCGAAACGCTGCTCCGGTACGGTGTGACAGACTGAGCTCGATCCAAAGCTTCAACCGAGTGTCTACTGAAGCACTAAAGAAAATGGCTTAAAAACTAGCTAGGTGTAAACCAGTGGAGGAGCTAGAACTGCTTTTCCTCTGGATGTCCGGCCCCTATAGACACACTTATATAATCACAGAATGTTCCTGCAACCATCGACTACGTACGACGACCCCGCTGTCAAAAAAACTTCACTGGGCCGCCCAGGCGTCTATGACTTAACCTGACCTCACCTCACTGCCGATATAAGCATTAGCCAGAATCTCGGAGGGGCGGCGGCGTCTCTTGGAAGTCAAAAACAGATCCGTCGCTCTGTGTACAGCTGAAAGCAAGTGAAGGGGAATGGCGAGGATTGCAGAGCAGGTGGACATATATTTGTTTTTTGTTGGTAAGGACCGGGGCTACGTAGAAACTACGAGCGTTGACAATCGATCACTCACTCGGGTACTCAGTACTCACTTAAGCTGATTCGATGTGGAAATGTGTTTTATATCACACAAATGATTCCATTCAATTGTGTGATATAATAATCTACATTTCTTCACGGTCAGCGTTGATAAAGAGTTTGGGTTCTTGCAGAAAGTCCGAAGACGTAATTTGACCTGGATGTGCCAGGTCATCACGAAAGCATGAGGCTTCGTGGACCACAACGTTCGTTTCCGAGGATTTGTTTCATGAAAAGAGCAAAGCGTAATTCTTCTGCTCTTCCTCCTTTTGAAATTCTGGTATTGGAGCTACGACCATGTCCGTTTGCTCAATTGCCGGGTACAGTTTCCAAACCTCTGGCACCATTTGATATACAGATGGGAAAAAAGGCATCTAAAATTAGACAGGTGCATTGGGAATGTCATTTTTTTTTTTTTTTTCATTTGAAACAGAAAGGGCAAGTGCCCTTTGGAGTGACTGGAATCGATTCGACTTTATTTTGAGTAGCTAGGGAATCAAAATGGGAGTCAATTTTCGATGTGTGTTTTGAAAATCTTTTGACCACATTTTGATCCATTTTTCGAATATGTTATTGTATTTCCTCAAAGTGAAACGTTGTCAACGAAACAAACAGTTGACAAAGCGACCGATGTGGAAACATTGGAATGCTCACAGTAATGGCCAAACTCAGATCCGGACTAAGTTAATAGCTAGCCTGGGGGGCTAGTGCATTTTCATGCCGATTCTAATGCAAAGGGTCCCAGCTTTGGAAAGTGTGTGGTGACTCAAATCTGGAACTTGACTGTGAACAATAGTACATGCACAAATGCTAAAGGTTGTACTTTTTTCACAATTGGGCTCCAAATATGAGTTACCGTAACATTCTTGAACCGAAAAACTCAGGACCTTTTTCTCTACAGAGCCTTGCGCCTACTGTAGCCTAGCATATCTGACAGATGGGCTATAAATTTCAAAAATTTCTTGAAGCAAATTCATTGAGGAAATTTTTTTCCTCTTCATAGCCTCTACACAAAGGAAGGTCACTTTGACCCGATTTGTGCAATCAACATGTTGCTATTTTCAAAAAAACTTCGGTCAATCCTTGTAATGTTAGTGGACTTCCTACATGTCCAATTTGTGGCTTTAATTTGCAATTTTGGGTCAAAATAGGACTAAAACCCTCCAAAATGCCCAAGGTAGACACCCAATTGGGGGCAGCTTAAAAATAGTAAACTAATTTTAAGAAAATTAAGAAATGTTTGAAACTTTTGTAACTACCTTCATTCTGAATTTCAGGCCAATTGGACAAAGTATGCAAAAGTTATGAGCCAAAAAACAATTTCCAAGGACAAGGGGACAAGAAATAGGACAAGTGTTTCTTGCAATCATTCTATTCTTCTTCTATTATATCATATACCAAAAAATAGTTGAGACTTTGAGTAAGAATAAAATCTAACCAATAGAAAATCCCAACATTCTTGATCCAAGTTTGTCCCAACTTCTTGGCACAATAATTTCCAAAAATTGTTGTCATTTAGGCATTTTCTACTTGGAAGTTGGCACTTAGTATGAAACCATAAGCTCCAATTTCTTAGCTCTCAATGAATGCAAAAATGGAATTGGAAAATGCAGAATTAGAAAGTTGAAATGGGACTAGGGACGTAGTGAGCCCTTATTTATAGTAAATGCATTCAATTGTGTCATTTTTCAATTTTTGCCATCTACATTTTGGCCTTGGATGGTCACCTAAAATTGCCAAAAGTGTTCAAGAACAATTAATAAGAGTTGAAGAGGTTACGAGGCAACGAATGGGATTTGAAACATTTTGTACTTCAAGGATGGTTGTTTAAGGGGAGTATGAGTGCATGTGTAGAATAGGTATCTTAAGTTTTCAAGTTTGTTGTATTCTCTTAGGGTCACTAATAACTTTGTTTAAGAAAAAAATAGAAATTTGACCTTGAAAGATTGTAGAACTAAAAAAAGTCAAGATACTGGCATGCATGTTTTTACTTTAGAAGTGAAAAGTTGTAGAGAGCAAGTTTTTAGCCAACAAGAGCTTCACAAATTGAGAATTAAAGACTAAGGAATATCACTCTTTACTTTCAAAATCTTTGGACAACACTTTTGAGCTTCGTGGAATCGTGGCAAAAAGATGAACAAATTTTTTCATCCTTCAAAATTGTAGTCAAGCCCACTTGGAGGGGAAGGCTAATTAATTCAGACGGATAACAATTAATTCAAATGGACCATTGGACTAAAATGCTCATACCCAATCATTTTAAACAAATTCACATCAATATGAGTTGCCTTGGTCTAGAAAATCTACTAGAGTTGTAGATCAAACACTTTTATGTCTTCTTTTCAATTTACACAACCTCCAAAGACCTCCAAAAGTCATTTTCCAAAGAGACATATCTCTAATTTACGTACACCCCAACCAAGAAATATCTCATTATTCCCGGTAATCCCTTCATAGCGCGTGAAATCCGCATAATTGGTGATTACAAAATTTTCATTCATCAATCACATATATTATCCATTTCTAGACATGCGTTTAAGTCAGGCAATCTCTTCGCTGTCTAGAATTTTAAAAATAAACAGACATTCCTTGCAAGCTTTGCTTGTTTATTTCCAGAATTTACTCCACCTCAATGATTGCCCTATACGTAAAGGGTGAGTTAGCCACAAAAATGTGAACCTTGAACAAACCTCTAGAAGAAAATTTTGAGACTTTTTTCAGAACAATGTCTAATTGTGTATCACATCCACAGTGCCACCGCTTTAGCTAGAGATTTTGCTCCTAATGGCACTGTTGACATGATACTTTGACACTATTTCAAAAAAAGGCTCCAAATTTTTGAGGGTTGACACCAGTTTGCAACTGGCACTGACAAAATACTACAAACACATCGGCAAGATGCGAAAAATGAAACTGTGAGGAATTTATTTGTACTTGCAAGCAATGGGGACGATAACCAATTGGAAAAATGATCATGTCAATGTTAGCAAATGAAAGCAAAAGTGAATGCAATTGGTTTGAGAATTTGTAGAATTTGTATAAATATATTATGAATTTTTAAAGTTGAGGTCATGAAAACACCTATTATTGACACTAGATTATACCCTTAATCATACATTCTGAAATACAAAATGCTTCCACTCTTATTGGTTGCCTTAAATAACTCTTCAACTTCCATTGGTTCCTTTTTGAAAACTTGTGTTGAGTTTGAGCAAATACTTTGTCATATCTGGGTCAATGAGAGGCTATGAAGAACTCTATTCTAGCTAGTGGCAAATAGCTACACTAAAGATGATATTTAGTGTTGAGTGACATTTAGTGTTTTTACCCCCCTACTAGCTACAACACTAAATCTGATGTTGTCCACAATTAGTGTTAGACTTGAATGTGCCGGCTGCAAACTTCAGAGCCTTGTAACTTTTGCAAAAATTCTTCAAATAAGGAAAATGAGATGTTTTTCGGCATCTACAAAAACTGTAGATGCCGAAAAACATCTCATTTTCTTGATTTGAAGAATAATTGCAAAAGTTACAAGGCTCTGAAGTTTGCAGCCGCCTAGCCCTAATCGGTCCGATTCTGTCCGTGAACAGTGATATTCCGTCTGATATGACAACTCTGGTTCACATTTAGTGTTTGAATTGACATTTAATGTTACTTAGGGTACCTTCACACCAACTGCTACGGCACAGCAAAGGGGGGAAAGTAAGCAAGCACCAGCAGAGAGGGTTCGCACTGAGGAGGTGCAATAATTCCGAGCCTACGTGTATGCAGTTCAGTAGCATGGAAACATTGGTGCTTACTTCCCGACGGGTCCACCAGAGATGTGAAGTACGTCCTTGGCCGTTGGTTTCTTTGTAGCAGCGAATCAGGCATTTCTGTACATTTCAGTCTCTAGGAAGCATTGTTATGTTAAATGGGATTTGGAGAGCGATTACGCAAAGTGGGCGATGAAGTTTTAAATAAGAGGCTTGTAAATATTAAAATATGAAGAAACGGAGGAAAAAAAGGACGTAATCAAAGTTCGTCGGCGAAGTCATGCCATGCACCCATCGCGTGTTTGCGTTCTGGTAACGCAAATTTAAGGAGGGCGGCTACTAAGATGGTGATGAAAGCTTCAAAATGGTATTCTACACACTTGCAAATCACATCGGTAGCAACCGCGGACGTGATTGTGCACCACAGATTTAGCGCATCATTCAACTCCAGCGTCGCGACGGTGACTCCTGTCGAACTGTTGCAGTGCTACCATCGCTTGAAGTACGTGGCTTTTGTTCGTTGAGGCAACAGCTGTGGTCCACTACGTACCGAAGACGAAAGCATGTCTAATCGTCAAGAAGGAAAATGTGTTGTCGCTCAGACATCGGGGAAGCGTGCTGGGCTATCAGGTACAACTTCATTCTCACTGTATTTGTTTGTATTGTCATGAAAGTTCAAAGAAACCGTTCTGCAGAGAATCAGAAGTCATGATCCAACTGAGCTTGGTCATCCTACGTTCCTGACAATGTCTCTTGCATGACGATTGATTGCTCATCGTCATCATCCGCTTCCGTATAGATGTCGATTAATTCCTTCTGTTGAGAGTGAACACAGTCGTTGTGAACATGAACTTTACCATCCCTTGTGCTTAGCAACTCCGTTGAAATGCTTGGAAATGATAGAAATGTGCCCAATTTATTGTGTCCTCATCATATGCTGCTCTGTCTTCCGTACTTGCCGAAGCTCCGGAATCAGTCCGACATGTCTTCGGGCACTGCACTGCTACAATAAAACCCACAGGTTACGTTCTACTGTGCAAAGAATTCTCATATTGATCGTAGTCTGAGTGATGGGTGAAAAACAAGACTCATTCTGCAGTGAAACCTTCCGTTCTTTCTTTCTTAAAAAATTGCAGTCACTGATGTCTGCCATTCACGTGCAGGATGTCCATCCACGTTGCTGCGTAGTGCCGTGGCTCCATCACATGCCACTTTGGGACTGTCGGAGCCTTCGATGCATGCTGCGGAGAGTCCCTCAGCGCCAATTTCAAAAAAAACGCGCAAGGAAAGAGGGCCGAATTGGGAAGCTGCAGAAATCAACGCTCTCATCGATGCAAAGCGGAGAATGTCAACCGAAGAATCACAATGCAAAGACTCTCGGCAGTTGATGCTCTCTGATTCAACGAAGTGGCAACGCGTGAGCCATGAGGTGATGGGAGCAGCAGCTTCTCCTTGTCATCGAGATGCAGCTGCATGCAAGTCTAAGTGGAATCTCCTGATTCCAGAGTACAAGCGACTGGCTGATTACTTCGCACGGAGTGGCATGAACGAAATTTCGTACTGGAGCATGAGTTGATCTGAGAGAAAGACTGAAGGACTGCCGAGGTCCTTCGCACATGAGACTTTCTTCCAAATTCACAAGTGGTATCAATCCTGACCAACAATGCAGCCTCCCCATTCTCGAGATCTCATATCCACTGACGACAATAACTACAACACCACAGTATCTACCAACGATGACGTGGAAGAGGAACACGAGAATGTGAACTGTGAAGGCGAAGAAGTTGAAGGAGCACGTTTGAGCAGCGACACAGATGAATTCAGCGGTTCCATGCGGAGCAGTGATTATCCATTTCGCAGTTCCAGACCTCCACCGCTCTTGGTAACGCCATCTGTGATGCCATTCGAGTCAACGCAGCGGGCCGGCAAATCCTGCATCCCGGATCCAGCACCGACCGTCATTTTGAGTTCATCGGACACTGGTGATGCAACCAGAAGCAAAGCATTTGGTAGCACAGGCATACGCAGACAAAGTGTTTCTGGGCACTCTTTGATTGCCGAAGCCACCCGAGCAACGGGCGATGCCATGTCTACGCAAATGAAGGATATAGCTACAGCAGGACGTGAGGTGGAGCGGTCGAAGATTGACATGCAACTCACATTATTCACCAAGCAAATGGACTATCAATTGGAGCGAGACCGACGTCTTCACGACAGTGCCCGCACTGCCAATGACAATGCCAAACTTGCTATTGAAAAGCAGGGACAAGTTGTCCAATGCCTAGCGAATTTGGCAGAGGTCATGAACTCGGGAATACAACAACGTCTAAACATTGGTCCTCTTCAAGCTCGACCCATTCCTCCGGTGCCGCTATATCGGCCAACATGCACGTCAGGAGTGCCATCTGCCAAAGACAGTCCCGTCATTGCAGATGCCAGTGACCCAGAGGCTGTGTAGTTCCGTAACGTGGAGAACTAGAAGCATTGACTGAAGAGAAGACTGAGGTTCCATTTCGGAAGTGTCGACAAGAAGGTTCCAATGTTGTTACTATAGAACGCGGAACAGTAGTAGGCGGTCGTCCTGCAGATTTTGTTTTTTGACTTTCCGAACAAAACTACGCTCGAAGTCTCTGTTGTCCAGCTCCGCTATGGCAGACAAAGCTAGCAAAGTACATTATACTCAATACCAAAGTAGAATTTTTTGGACGCAATGAAATGTACAATTTACCTCTTTATTAATGAAATGCTCTGTACATATATGTAAACATTGTTGTGAAGAAAAGGTCCACGCCACACTAACCGATCTAGCAGTTGCGGTCACAGTCCTACAACAAAAAGTGAGGCTTCGCCCATGAGAGAAGTGCCTGCTAGCGTTCGCTCTATACTGCCAATGAAGGTGGTCGTGACTGCATTGAACTACAGTGCACAAATCGTTCGCTGCTTCACCGACATGTCCGTGCTTTGAAGATTACAGAAATGCACCTGCGAAAAGTAACTCTCAACGTCCCCACAAAAGGAAGACTTAAAAAAGCTGCCCTCTTTGGATGCCGCTCATGGAATCCGACAGAGGAAGTCAGGAAATGGGAGAGTCCGTGCGTCCGATATTGTGGATGCTGCAAATAGTAGACGGAAAATTCAGTGTCACGGAAAGAGGACATCAGATTTTCAAAAAAATGTTCCCGTGGAAAGGCTACGATGAAGGCACAATACCAACATCATTTGAAATTGGGAAACAAAATCCCTGAAGAGGAATGAAGAACTTCAAGACTTCTAGCTAGTATTGTTTTGCTACTAATCTTCACCAGTCTTCAATCATGTCATAGAAAAAAACCATACTCTGCTGGGCGGTACGAGAACCACTGCAGACGAAAGACAACAACATTGTTGATTGAAGTACTCACGCACAAAGTATAGGGGGCTGCTTACCAGCATCAGAAGGGAGCAATTCGTTGAAGGGAAAGGAAAACTCCAAGATCAAAGCGCTTCTGAATACCGACGTCCACATCCAAGTCCACCACATCCGCATCATCCTCTCTCGGAATGGTCTCCGTCACTCTTTGTCTGAAATGCATGGCATCCTCATTGCGCACAATGTCTAGTAGACATTCTATATCTTCATGTGACTGGTTGAGGAGCACATTGTGCAAGATTGCACAGCAAATCACAACATCAGGTATTATGGTGACATCCAAGTCACATTTGACGAGGAGCTCTCGGAAAGTGAGTTTCATAATTCCAAACGCATTCTCCACCACCGCACGACCTTTGCTGAGTCTGCGGTTGAAGAGGCAGTCTGACACTGATAGTTGGTTGTCTCGGCGATGTGGAACCATCAGCCACGGCAGAAGAGGGTATCCTGCGTCCACTATTAAGTACGGTGCAAAATCCATTGAAAGACAAGGTGTTGTCCCATAAAGTTCGATGTTGCGCTCGGTGGTACAAGGTGGACCTCCTGAGCACTCTTGAGTCGTTTCTAGATCCAGGCATGCCGACGTACAAATCCAGGAAACGTTTGGAACTATCGACAACGGCTTGGCAATTCATGCTGTAACCTCCAGATTTGAAGTAGTAGTAGTCCCGTGCACCATATCGTGGCTTGCTAATTGCAATGTGAGTGGCATCCATTGCACCACATACACCAGGCAACCCACAAAGTTGTTGAAAAGCTATAGCCGTGTCCGCAATATGCTCCCCCCAAGGCCAAGTAATTTCATTTCGAAGTGCCACATTGATCGCATGAACTACTTCTCGCAACATTATGGAAACTGTGCTTCTACCAACGGCAAACATTTCGCTGCAGTTAAGGAAGCTGGCACCGTGACTCAATTTAAACAAAGTACATGCCAAGCGCACAGGCACAGGCATAGCCAAACGGTAATTTGTGTCTTGTTTCCGGATGGCTGGAGCTATCAGACTAGCTAAATTGAAAACTGAGCGTTTGCTGAAATGAAACATTTCTATCCAGCGGCGGTCATCATACTCATGCAACAGAAATTGGGAGAACCAGGTGGTGGAACGGGATTTTACCCAATAGCCTAAATCTTCGTCCAAATAACTGAAGGTACTCCACAGCCGAAAATGGTTGAGTGCAGCCCGGAAAAGCACTTCTGCGTCAACAGAGACAGTGCTGGAGTCCTGGAAACCGACGTTCCACTCTTCTCCGCTGTCCTCTTCGACGCTGGTGGATGCAGCATCCACCAATGCTCGATTACTGTTGAGCAGCATCACAAGCATCAAACAAGCCATGGACATGATGTCCATTGGGAATTCTAAGGTGTCCATAACATCATATTCATTAAAATGGGAGATTGGGGACCTCTCAAAATAATTCATGTTGATCTCAACCTAAATCAACAATTTCCATTAAAATGAGAGTTTTGAGTAGAATTGATATAAAATATTTCAATTTTAGGTCAATTTTGAAAGTTTTTATTGCAATTTAGGTTGAGTCGACCTAAATTGCAAAAAAAACTTTCAAAACTAGGTCAAATCTGAAAGATTTGATGTCAATTAAGGTTGACTCGACCTAAATTGTAATAAAATCTTTCAAGATTAGATCAAATTTGAAAGGTTTTATGTCAATTTAGGTCGAGTCAACCTAAATTGCAATAAAATCTTTCCTCAGTTTTTTTTAATTTACCTCTCATTTCAATGGAAAACTCTCATTTTAATGAATATGGTGTTCCATCTGTATATTCACAATTACGTGCTCGTCAGCTGAATTTGAACAACAATTCTGTCAAAGTCCAAATGTTTTGGAACGAAGCAATACTCCTCTCATTTCATATGGGGAAAAACTAGAATTTCGAAAATGTTGCAGAAGCTCCTTGTCGCTGACCTTCAGTACAGCACAAGGACGTCGCAGATATGGGTCGACCGCATCCAATGCAAACGTACTGCAAAGAGAACTTACCCTAAATTCAAGAAATGTGAACACATTTCTTTGCCACAATTCTTTGGAACATCAAAACAGAGTATGCAGGTGGAAAATAACGCACCTACCACAACGTCGTTCTTTTGATACAAGCACTGTCCGTGTCAAGACAACTGCAGACAACGTACAGAAGATCAGCTTGAATCACTACTGCATTGCACAAGTATCACGGGACAATGAAAATCATTCAATCAAAAATCCGACTACTAGAAAACTACACAGTAGACATACTGCACTTTAAACCCTAACTCACCGGTCTCTTAATCAAAGCAACAAACTAGAACGGGCACCCCAATTTCCAAACTCAACGACGCTAGTGTCAAAAGCAGGAATGAATTTTGCACTGAAAATCAAGGTTTCTTCACCCGCACATTGTTGCGGCAAGTTTCGCTTTTCACAGACGACTCCACTTCTTGTAAACGCCTTTTCCAGAAGACAAATTGGTGTGCACAGTACTGGGACGGTGCTACGAATGCACGGAATTCCGTCGTCCGCTACTCTGCTAAAATCGACCTATGTGAACATCGCGGTCTTCCATGGGTGCCATTGTATCTTTTGTTACCGCGCGTCAGGCCCGACCCTTCGTGGACGCCAAGTGCCGCAGTAGTCAATGTTGGTTGACTGCTTCATCCCTGTAGCACCGCTCTTTCGCCACAACTGGTGCGAAGGTACCCTTACTTTCATAGGGTAATTGGCTTTTAGTGTATGCCTTCATATTTAGTGTACAAGACACTAAATATCATCTTTAGTGTAGTTGGTTTTGCAATAGGGAGAGGATACCTTAGTCTCTACTTTCCTAAGTGGGAATTGTTCTGGACTAGCCTCACCAACAATGGTTGCATTGTATGAGGAAAAAAAACTTAGTTCACTAGAAGAAAATGAGAGGTTTTGCGACTATAAGGAGCAATTGGTTTTGAGTTGCATCGGACATTTGCAACTAGTGATAATCTAGAGGGATATAGAGGCCCCCAGTTGTTGTGGACAAGTTTTCTAGTCACACTGTAGTTGCAAGGCAAAATATTTTAATTTCTCATTCTTCAGCTTACTTGGAACTTCATTGATTTGCTTTATGACATGGTTGCTTACATGGTATTTGCTACCACGTACAAATTACGACTCGATTGTGTCTAGTTTGCGACTCATTTTTCACTTCGTTGCAACTTGTTTGTGACTTGTTTGCAACTCATTTGTGACTTCATTGCGACTCGTCTATGATTCATTTGTCATTTGTTTGTCACTTGTCTGTGACTTATTTGCAACTTGTTTGTGGCACATTTGCAACTTGTAGAATTTGTAGATTTCAAAATCTATAAAATATAAAATATCCACAAAATGTAGAAATCTATCAAATATAGAAGTCTACAAAGTAACTATAGAAATCTTAGAATTCTATTGACAAAATTTGTTACAAAAGGAAACAACTACTTACAAGTCTTATAGGTTCAACCTAATGGTACTCTTGACAAGTAATATGAGACAATTGTTATTACACAATCGGAAAATGATTTGAAAACAACTAGGATATAACAAAGAAAAAACTATAAAACAACTAGGAAATGACTACAAAACAACTAGGAAATGATTTTTGTCATTTTACAGTTGCAATTGTTTCCTAATTATTTTCTAGCTGTAGACTAGTTGTTTTCAAGTTGAATCCTAGTTGTTTTCTAGTAAAATCCTATTTGTTTTCTAGTCGTAATCTAGTCATTTTCAAGTCGAATTGTAGTCAAATTTAGATAATATGCAACAACAAAGTTGTTCACATCAACAATTATGATGAATATTAGATGTGGAATACCTCACAGTAATTATAAATGACAACTCTATTACCCTCTCATGATCCTACACTTCATTCTATGACTACTTTGCAACTACAACAATATACACATCAAAGTTGGTGCAAATAGAGAGGGATCATAGTCGTAGTGTAGTTGTATAAGAGACTTAGTCGCAAAGTAATTGTCGAATATCGGTTGCGGCAGACATGTTTTTCTTCTAGTGGTTTGATTAAAAATGATCAAAGTATTTAAGAAAATGTGTTAACTAGCTTTAACCATGAATTAGGTCAAAGCAAGACTTGCCTCTATTAGAGATGCTACAAATATAGAGAGAGGCCAACAAGGCTTTATCCATCCCCCCCTCCTCTCCCGATTTTCTTAAAATATAAAGTTGGGGAGAAGGGATAAAGCTTCATGTTGAAATATAATACCCTGAGGGGTAATGCCTTGCCATTCTCCTTATGGAAGGTTACTTGAATTAGAACTTGTCGTCATAGACCTTAGTTGTGGTATCCATTTCTCCATGGATTGTGTTCCTAGGCTCCAAGTGTTGTTATGTTGCATCAATTTTTTTTGCCTTTGAATGATATTTTGATGAAAGCCAAACCAAAAAAACATTGAAAATTGTCCTATGATTGTTTTGTCATACTTACACAACCTAAAGAGATTGACTGCACTAATAATGAAATTTTGTTTAATGACACAAATTGATTTGAAAATGCTACAAGTTTTTATCTTTAATGAAGATTTTTACCAAAAGTATAGATATCAATACCTATCAAAGAGGGGGATCTTTATAAGCATAGTTGGTAAAGATATTCATGAAGAGTGAAAACTTGTAGCATTTTCAAATCAATTTGTGTCATTACACGAAATTTCATTATTAGTGTAGTTGCACTAGCCTACTTATTGTTTTTTAAGCCTGGAAGGACTTTTAGGTCAAATAGTGGCTGATGAATGAATTTTAAGGTTATTGTAGAAATGAAGACTGCATCATTTTTGATAAAATACCTTGGTGATAGATCTTATCCTTTCTAGGTCAGTCGACACCATCATTTTCCAAGGAAAAAAAAATTAAAAAGTACCATGCAGAATCACATATTTAAAGAGCTAGAATCTCCATGCGATTTGCATTTCCGAAACTCCGTCCATTATTCGGTGGTGATAACCTCAGCAGTTGTCATCAATCTTGATTTACTACGTCAACCCTGAAAAACTTTGATTGGTTGTTTAGTCACTGTATAGTCGTTTTGAATTTTTCCTTTTGACTGACTTTCGTGTGACAACTTTTGACTCTTGAGGACGCAGGCATACACTTGTTTGAAATGATAGAAATAGAATTTATAATTTAATTGGAGATTATTTTTAATAAATCATTTAAAAAGTATTATTATATTAAATAAATTGAAATTTTAGAATTTATTTAAGCATATTCTAAATCTTACCTATAGATTAACGTCAAATGACATATACAAATATACCTAGTATAATAAGGCCTATTCCTATTATATTGCCAGGACCTAATTCTATATGAATTATGTAATCATAATATATATTTTTAATTTAAAAATATATAATTTTTAAAAATATTTTGTTATAAAACATGGAAATTGTTTGTTAGTGATGGTGTTCTGATAAGGGCACTGAACACTACGACCATTATGTTTTTTTATTTATAATATGGACTAGATAAGGCTCACAAGCATCATGGGACATAATACCAAATCTAATAGTTCATCACTAACATCCGTATCTGTATTTTTTGCAAATCTAAGGGTATAGAAAGAGGGTGTGTGTTATGAGTTATAACGTTTTTTTGACTATCCAATGGAATGGTGACAAATCTGCCTCAAAAACTGGACTTGGCATTATGGAGGGGATAGACTCTAGTACTACTGGATTACAAGATTGGTTACCTACATAACGTAACCAATTACACAGTTAAACAGTGCGCTGAAAAGTGCATTTGGGATACTTGTGAAGAGAACACTCATGCATAGTACGGAGAGAAAACGCACTGATGCAGTGAAGAGGGATGCTTGCAAAGAGAATACGTACCGTGATGCATAGTACGGAGAGAATCAGCAGCTAGTCGCATACAACCGATTCAAAATGAAAACCTTAGGCAAATGATTGATCTAGACTTCAAAAACAGTAATTACTCACCAGCACAATAACCGTCTGAGCCACCATGCCGAACTTGACTGAAATGTCCAAATTTGACAAAAACTGTCAAATTTGGAGGCATTGATTTGGACAATGTTTTAAGAAACTAGGGAAATTGCTAGGACTAACCCCAAGCATCCATATCGATGAATAACATAGCACTTACTACTCCCTCTGTCTCAAAATAATACCGGTGTCTCATTTGTATTTTACAAAGGAAACTTCGGTATTATTTTGAGACAGGAGGAGAGGGGAGTAACTGAGTACTAGAAGAGTATTTGCAGATCTTCTCTGGTTTGGCAAAAGTTTCTCCTGATGCGACTTCAGAAAGAAACCAGTCCACATGTACAATTCAGGTGAAGCCACTCATTTTGAGTGGAATGATTCCTGATTGAAGTTCAAATGAGTCACAACTACTGTGGTCGGACAAGTCAGAGCAATACAACCGAAAAGTTGGTCAACGTCATCTTCGCTTTCATTCCTTCAACCAAACACAATGTAAATCACATTCACAACCTCACAACATTTCAGCCTTTGTTTTACAAAAAAATTCTAGCAAATTTTTCGTTCCAGCAGAATTCCATCGTGCAATTAAACCCGACACTGTCAGGGTATAAAAGTCCGTTGGTTACAATCAATCAGTGTTGGGTAGTGTTGACAAAACGTACTTGCTATGGACATTTTCACACATGGTATCAAAGTTCGATGTTTACAGTCGTTAAATATATCTCCCCAACACTGGTCTCTCACAGGTTCATTTGTATTACTAACCTCAGTTCAATTTGCCTCTCGTCGCTTTGTTACGACTTGGAAGTTCATTAGAATGAGCAAGCAACATCAGGAAAGTACCCCTCATTGGGTTTCAATATTGTTGCAATACTGTTTCAATGGGTTAACAATATAGTATTGAAAGTATATTGTTGCAGTACTACAAGTAATAATGCAACAATATAGTTTCAATAGGAGTACCGCATTCTAATTAAAAGTATATTGCTTGAAGTACTGCAACAATACACTTTTAACCCTGGAACGACGCGGGGGGTGACCCTGGAAATCATGCATTGTATAACCGTGAGAGCAATTGGAATAAAAAAAACCAAAAGTACTCATTGGAAGTCAAGCTACTGTAGATGTTCTCTACTTTCCACAAAAAATTCCAAAGATGAATAGTTGTAGTTCTGTCCTACACTCGAGAGTTCCTTGTCATTCATCGGACACTTATGGTCCGCGGCGTCCTTCCTGGGTTAATATTATATTGTTAATCCATTGAAACAGTACTGCAGCAATGGGTGGCTTTTTCCCGATGAAACCATCCTGACCCTCAACAAATTCATCATTTTTTTAAGGCCACTCACCAAACTTAAGCTTGCCTTTTAGTATATGGAAGCTAGCGTAAACTTCGTATTATGAAAGCTGATTTGAACAATCGAGTTTGGAACAATTTAAGCTGCTCTAATTATGGGTACTTAATCCAAAAAACTCCCCAGGCTGGTCTATGGTGAGCAGTGACGCCTGTGCAGTGCCATCCCACTTGAGAATGGCGTCCTCTTAATTGGAAGTGTTTTTCCCTGCATCCGAAAGACGTGCGCATTGCATCGCCCTCCCTTACGTAACTCGATTACGTGCGCGGTGGTCCCCTAGCTTGTCACTGCTCTCTTTCTGCTTCGAAAGTGGAGAATGAAATCACCAGCTTCGATCAGCTCTCCGGCCAACTAAGGCATGAACCAGCAGGCCACCGAACGAGAGCCACGGCTCATGCAAGTGCCGTGTTGTGTGCCTGGTCGACTTCCCATCACTCACCATGATTCAATGGCTTTCGGCTTTTCCAATTGTTTGGACACTAGCTTCCGTCCACACGTACGTAAGTTGATGGACCACCACCTTTTAATCCTCAGTTGGATGTTTTGGGTGCAAACAAAAGGAAGGTTTCAGAGCAGAAAGAGAGTGCAACCAAGTCCAAGTCAAGAGTGTTTTTACCATAGCATTGTTTACCAGTGTTGGATGGGTCCCTTTTGTATCCTACAATGAAATCGCATTAAAGCACATTTTGCTGTATAGGAGAGAGCATGTTTTGGAACATTCTTGAAAATCTATTTAATTTAACAACTTCCAAGTTTCTTGCAAAGGATGATACCTTCTTTTCACAAATCCAAGGAGGGGAGTTGAGTCAATGCCGGCATGCAATGCTATGTATTCCGTGGTCGTAACCAACTCTGAGAAAATATCATATTAGCACATAACACATATCTATAATTCAGTTTTCATCCATAATTTGGCGATTTCATCCAATTTTCAAAATTTTATTTGAAATTTTTTAGAGATTTTCCTCTTTTTCAGTACCATTTTTTCCTATAGGCATGGTGCCAGGCCATAAAATTTGGTGCAATTTTGCACCAAATTGCCAAAAGAAATCCCACTTAATTACATGAGTTTTCATTGGGGGATAGAGCTAGTTACACCTTGTAACCCACTCACCACCTCCCAGTGGCTCGAGGGTTACCTAATCTATAGTGGACTTTGAACTTGGTCATAGTAGACTTTGAACCAAAAGACACATTCTAAATACACTTTAGTTTAATTTTCTCTAGAAATTTAAGTTGAAAATTGAATTCTAAGTTGATGAATTTTTGCTCCACAAACTAACATTAGTTTTTTTTGTTTTATTGGTGTGATTTAGAGCACCATAATTGTGACAATTACAAAGAACTAAAACTAGGATATATAGGTGTAGATTTAAGTTTTTGGATGTCTAACTTCCGAAGAAGTGTCAATGTTGTGAATTTCTTTGAAAACAATGTAATTGAAGTTAATCCCTAGAGGTGGAGATATATTCTTGGAAAGAGCCAATGTTGTGAAGTTATGTTGATATAATAATGAATTTGATAATAACACATGAAAATCCATATGCTTGGAATGGGGGTTTCATGATTTTGGGCAATCAGATGAAGTTCAAAATTCTGGTATATCTTTCCAAAACATTGAACAAGTCTTGAGAATCAATATCTTACAGGCAATAAAATTTCATGTGATTCTAATTTATGAATCAAAATATATTTTAAAAATTTGAAAAAATACCAAAATAGGGAAGAAAAAATAATGGTTCATTTACAAACAGAACAAAGTAGGTTTGGTTTAGATTTTTTTGCTACAATGTCACAATTGGGGTTTAATTTTTTAATTTTATATTAAAGTACTTAGCCATTTTTATTTATTCATTGTATACCTCCTCTTACATACATAATAGTTCTCCAAAAAATGAAGATAAGAAAAATCTATGAGATTTGTTTTTTCTATGGACTATCCATTTAGTTTTACAATATAATAAAAGAAGTCCTCAACTCTGTAGAGATCAATCTTTAACCCCCAAGTGCCCAAGCTTTCTAAGTGTGATTTTCATATGAAAATAGAGCATGGGCTTATAGTTATCCCTAATGAAGCAAACTTTTTTTTTTCTCAAAATCTTATCATATAGATGTTTAAAGAGCTTGCTTATTAGTATGCTCACCAATTTTGAGTGTAAAACTGCATTAGAGTTGTGAGATTATAGCAAGAAAAATGTGCACAGCTACAACAGATTTTAGGTGACATTAGAGTTGACTCACCTTCAATTGAAAAAAACATACTTTCACTTCTTTAAAAACACCACAGAAAACAAAAGTTTCCTCTAGTGTTTGTAGGCCAAATGCCCTAACCATTCCAATTGCATACCCTCTTCATCCTTTGATCCATTGTCACTTGAAATGTTATACATTGGTTCATTGAAGTATGCTAGTTGGATTGCATTTTGTTCATACCTTAGTATTTGTTTCAAAAATCTATTACTTTGAATATATTTTGTAACTTCATTAACAAATACAACTTTATACATTCTAGCATTTGATTGCTCTTCTATTTAGTTTTTTTTCACCATGCCTAGTTTTCATTCTAAACCTTCTTTTTCCTATGTTGATTGCTCTACTTCATTCAAAAGTTATAACCCTCACAATTATATTCTTGCATTACAACTTTTGTTAGTCTAAGCTCATTGGAAACACTTAGGAGAGACATGTCACCTTGCCCTTCTAAACTTACTTGTGGATCCAAAACTATTGTCTTTTTTCTTTTTCTTTTTTATTATATTGTTGCAAATGCCTCTTTTGCCGCTACAACGCTCCCCCTTCTTCACAACAAGCTTCATTCTCTTCCCTGCTCAGTTTCTCTTTTTTTACTACCTTTTTGTACAAGTTACTTATTTCATCCTTATTGTCTTTGATGTGTACCTCTTGATTGCCAATTTGGTTGTCTTCTTTTTCAAATTTATTGCTCTTGGCCATTACAAATCACTCCATTGAAGTGTGAGTGTGCTCACTCCCCTTCTCTCCATTGCCTTAAGGATTGTCTCTTGCCTTGTCTCTTTGTTCCTCTCCATGATTTGGCCACTCTAGGGTCCTTAAGGTGTCTCTCATGGATTTTGAAAAATCATTTACATGCCTCTCTTTCCACCTCAAAATACAAGCTATTTGTTGATAGTACCTAGATTTAAAAGATCTATTCTTTGGAGTAGCATCAATCTCTATCCACTTCTTTGATTTAAGCAACTTTGCAAGCTAGTTTGAATCTAAAGTTGCTAGAATAAATCTCTCTTGTTGGGCACTTGCACTTTGTTAACTTACCCAATTTCAAACTATGTCTACTAGTCCTCCAAAGTAGCAAAGAGAGATGTTAAGAGGTTTTGGAATTTTATCCATTGTAAAAAATTTATATGGAGATGGAGATATGTGAATTCAAATTTGAATTGCTACACCTTATAAATGTGATTTTTGCAATCTTTGGTAGTAGCTAGTGATTTTCTTACAATGTTTGTGTATTTTATGAAATCTTTCATTGATTTGTTAGTTGTGTTGGGGTAAATTTTTTGGGGGTATTCTCAATTGAATATGTATTTATCACTGTCATTTTGATGTCTTTATGTTGTGAAAAATATAGAAGCGGTTGTAAGTTATAAGCTAGCCAATACCACATACTACAATGGCACTTTCTTATTGGTTCTCAAATGCTGCCTTCTTCCACTAATGGGTACTTATAAGCCTATTAGGACCTCTCAAAATTCAAATATTTATCTTTTTTGGTTAAAAAAAAAGCTTTCAATAGTTAAACTTCAATATTGTTTGTAATATTTCTTAAAAAAATCAAAGTAATTTAATTACCCACACACAAACAAGCCAAAATTTTAGATTGATCATATATGGTTGATCAAGCATTTAAGGATTAATGCATTAAATCATTTTGGATTTTTTCATATTTTGCTTACATGTACGTATAAATATATTATTTGTTTCAATTTCGTAGATGAAGGGCTTTTTTCCAAAAGATTCAAGCATATTTGGGATGAATTAAAAAATTATTTAAACTAACTCCATCCAAAAGTAGTTTGTTCATCGTCTAGAATGTGAACTTCAAAACAATTCAGCATTATGATAAGATTGGATGTTTTTGAGTGCATGTTCAATTGCATGCCTTTGTATGGGCCTAATAACTCTACATAATATGTAGACACATGCTACAAAATGTTCAATACTAAAATATTGGATAAAATACTTTGTTCATTGTCCAAATTATGACCCCAAAATACTTTGGTATTATGATAGGATTAGGTGTTTTTGAATGCATGTTCACATGTATGCTTAATAAATTTGAATAAGAAAGAGATTAAAAGATACACTTTGCAAAATGTCCAACAATAATATAAATTAAAAAATAGACAGTAAGAAAATCCACTCCAATTTTGTTGTAGGTTTTCAAGTTTCTACATGATGGCGCAATTAGATGATTGTAAAGTAATAGAACCTTTAGTGAACGATTTTGAATCTTTTTAAATGAGATTCAAATATGCATCTCAACTATGTTACACTTTATTTTCTTCAAGTTTTCATTAGTTAGTTGGTAAAGTTTATAAAAAAAAGTGGATGATAAAACTGTTCAAATATATTGCAACATCGAGCCTGAAAACCATTTAACAAGTTACAATCCTGGTTATTTAAAAAATAATTCTTCTACATTATTATTTAAAATTTATTCAATTTGACCATGACCTCAGATATTATGCAACCGTGTGAGGAAAAAGATTGAGTGTTATATATTATTGTGAAGTAAAAATTATATGCTTTTTGGTATTACTATAGGGTGTAGAAAATACAAAAGTTAGTGTACAATAAACATGGGATAGTTTGTATCCATTGATGTATATTTGAAAAAAATTAGAACTACGTAGGGTTGAATATATGTATATGTGTGTGAGTGTGTTCTTTAGTTTGTTAGTAGGGTCATAATTGATTTTAATTGAGCTTTCCAAGAACATATCAAGCAATAGAATTATATGGGTATTGAATTTTATTGTAAGGCTCGCGCAACACGTTTGTAATCAATACATGATAGAATTAGAGTGTGTTCAAGCAAGATGACAACGTGAAGTAACAAGAGATTTAAGCATCTATTGTGTTTAGTTAGGCAACTTGAATGTGCATGAGGAGTTCTAATCATAGGGGAGCCTAAGTTTGTTGTTAATTTTAGATTGTCTTTCACATTGTGGCCCTTATGCTTGGAGATTGTGTCTACATTGTTGTTGGTTGTGATGTGTATAGTGGCATTACATGTTTTTCAGCCCATGTGGAGGGCTGCGAGTTCCCCAGGGTTCCCAGAGTCTGAAGCTATCTGGAACTGCGCCGCAGCAGCTGCGTGACATGGCACAGCATACAAAAAAAAAAATTTTAAAAAAAATAAATTTGTTCATCATGTTTTTCCATTTTTTCATTTTAAGAATTTCTTTTTTTTGAAACTTTTTTGAAATTTTTTTTTGACAGCGGCCGTTCTTTTGCTGCCGGGGGAATAGTGCCGGGAACAGGCCCGAAACGGCCCTCCAGACCCCCCAAAAATCATCTAATGTTTGATTTTGACAATGTAATTATCAAAACTTCATTGCGGATAGTATTTGTGGCCGTTGTATCAAAGACACAAATTATGCTTCAAGTCTTTGGAGAGTTGGTTGTCTAAAGCAAAACATCGTCATCAAAGTTAATTAACATATCTACACATTTTTGTATCAACAATGGAGTACTTGTTTATGTTTATGCAAGAGGGTTGTTTTGTGTAATTTTTATTTTTTGAACACATGAGTCTAATAGTCTTAACCCTAAAGGGATACCGTAGATGTTTGTGTCCCTTAGATGGCCAATCATTCTTTGTGCATATTTTAAAATGGATGATTTTCATCCAATTCTTTTGTGGAAATTTAATGATGCTATATCCACATCATTGAGTCAAGTTCAAGACATTTTAGTTCTTTTTTATTTAGTTTATTGAAAAAAAGGTGCACTATCTAATGTATTTCAATCCTTTGAGCTTTTTTAATTTCCATAAATTTTTATTTTGACATTTAAAACAATTTCTTTTGATTGTGAGAAAAAATAACAAAATGAAGCTTTTGAATTTTGGTTTCTGCTCTACATAAAAATTCTAAAAATTCCTTTAAATAAGCATTTTTAATGAAGTTTGAAGTTGAATATCTATAACTATATTTCTAAATATGGAGTGATTTGGAGAATTTTTTTTACACAACGTTTTATAGTATTATATACTTCTATTCTAAAAAATTTAGATTTTTTGAACATAATTTGTATTCATATGAAATTTTTTAACTTAAAAAAAAAATTCATAGTAATTTGAAGTTTTTACCAAAAATTTGAAAATTTTATAACAAATAATAGAGATTTGTTTTCATCTCTAAAACATATTTCACTCATAAAATAACCAAAAAATGAATTCAGAGTTGAAGACTTTTAAATTTGACTATATAGACATGGTCATAGACTTCATCTTTTGGAGTTATAGGGTTTTAACCCCTAAAGGACTGTTTGTTCTCTCGAGGGACAATTTGGGTCTGGGTAGGTTCCTTTTGTCTCAATTTTAAGTGAATTTTTTTGAGATTTTTTGAAATTGTGTAGTTTTGCGAGAGCTTTGTGGATATATAATTTTTGTTTTAATCGAATGCCGGATGAAAAAGTTATGGCACAATAAGCAAGAAACGGAGATTGGTGGGCAGTCCAAAAAAAATTACAAAGAGTCAGAATAAAAAATTTTGAATTTTTTTCCTAGAATATTATGTTTTTATCTATATGTGAAGCTTTTATTCACTCTATCTGGACTAGGGATGAGAAAGTTATGGACAATCTTAGTTTTTTGGGCAATTTAAGCATCTTCTTAAGAATTTTGTTTTTGTCCTACTTTGAATGCAATCTTCCAATTTATATAGTCAAATTTGATGAAATTTTTACAACATGATCTCAAAAAAGTTAAGTACAAGATCAAATGGTTAAATTTAAAAATAAAAAAAATAAAAAAATAAATTTTCTTAAGTGAATGCAAAAAAAATGGCAATTTTGAGTGATTTTTGACAAAAAAAACATCCTCGAGGCTTTAGAGGTTAATGTTTAGTTTTTTTAGATAATTCTAACTAATATAACAAAGATGAATATGATTACTATTTGCAACTTCTACATTATAATTATTCATAGCTTCAACAAAATAGGACCAACTTAGGAAATTATGCAAAATGATAGGGTGCCATACAATACAATAAAACACACCAAGATAATATTCCCACTTAAATATCCTTCAAAAATTCAAGTGGTTACAAAAAAATTACAAAGAGTGTCCCCTCCAATACTATGAGATTTTATTTTGAATATACACATTGAAATATACCTACAATATACACATTGAAAATTTACAAAGCATTCATATAATGCTTGTAACATGTATTTTAATTTGTATGGGAATCTTCTTAAATGATCAACAAAATTGATTCTACCTAATAATAAGATCTATATTTCTATTCTATTTGGACACAATTTGGTATATATACATACTCTCTCCTTTCATATCATAACTACATTTGGTTCAAATGTTGGGGTACATATTGAATTAGTGTTATATGCATCACACGGTACCACAAATTCCAACAAGAATTGTTGAAAAGATCCAATAATTAAAAATGATAATACTCACTTCAACCTATGATCCCATGTTAGGTCTAGAAGACATGCCACATACACTACCTAACTCCAATACAAGAAAATTCTATAATTTCCACTACTAACTACAAATATGTAGTTAGTATAAATAGCATTTATAATAAGCCGAAGAAAAATGACTTAGATCTTGAGACCAACTCTATAATTCTTTGTACTAACTACAAATAAATAGCTAGTGTAAGTAGTATTGATGATAAGTCAAAGAAAAATGACTTAGATCCTTAGATCAACTTGATGAAGAGTCTCTTCAGATAAGAAGACATATCACACAATGTTACATAAATTACCTACCTCCAATACAAGAAAAAACTCTATAATTCTCTGTGCTAACTACAAATTAGTAGTTAGTGTAAATAGTACTTACAATAAGTCAAAGAAAAATGACTTACATCTAAAACCAACTCGAAGAGTCTCTTAAACCAACTCGAAGAGTCTCTTGCGATATCCAGTTCTGCTTGCGCACACACCACAAGTGCTACCCGTGGTGCCTCCTATTGTTGTCTCCATTACCGAAAAGAACTTTGGCATTCTCCTGTGACCTATTCCACCTTCTTCACCTTCCCCTCTGCCTTCCCAGCTGATGTGGGTTGAGGAGCATATGCAGTAATTTGCGCACACACCACGCCGTTCGTGAGCAGACCCAGCAAGCACCCAATCAGCATACTAAACGGCGCATTTTCCTGGATACTAGTGAACGTCCTCACCCCACATCCCGCCAACGACATGAAATTCGTCATGAAGCTCAGCTGCCCAGTGCTCTTGGTCTGGAAATTCTCCACGATCTGGGGTAACCTCGCCAGGAAGAATATGGCATGTTGGCAAGCGTACAGCACTTCAAAAACCTGGGCATCCAGCTTCCCTCCCAGAAGAGTAGGGGTCAAAGCGCAGTAGAGCGCGGTCTTCACCCAGATGGAAGGACCCTGCGTGGGAGAGTAGTAGTAAATCAGGGCTAAGCAGGCGATGCTCTGGGCCAAGATGAAGACGAGTTCGCCGTAGGCGGAGAAAGGGAGCTGCTTGAAGAGGCAGTAGGCTAATGCAATTGTGAAACCGGCGACTTCGAGTTCGAAGGAGGGGACGCTCAAGCCTTTGATGCTCTTGTTTTTCACGATGATGTAGATTTGGGGGAGCTTGAGGAACACGGAGGAGACGATGATGGCGTAGCCAAGAAAGGTGGAGAGGATGGGGAGGAAACAGTCCTTGGTTGGGAGATGGTGGGCTTGTATGGATTGAACCATACAGGAGATGTTCATGCCTGTCGCCATCTTTCGCAGAAAAACGAAGCTCTCAAATTTAGGAACCACGCACTCTCGAACGATCTATACCGATAACAAAAAAACCCAATATACTCGACTTTGTGATTCTGATAATCTGCTGCAGCAACCCCTAAGAGACTACCTAGGTGGAAAGCCTTGAGTTTGCTCAAGTCTTACCATGGAAAGGAAGCCCAAAGATTTGCGAAGCACTCTTAAACAATCTTAACCCAGAATGCAGAAAAAATTGAGCCCTCAAGTTTTTGAATCACGTACTCTCAAACAATCTAATTCCACAAATCGGAAAAATCTATGATTTCGGCTTCGTGATTTCTGATGATCTACTGCAGCAGCGAGATCCAAAAGTAAGCCAAAATGAGTGGAAGGTTTTGCGACGCTCACTCAATGGAGAGGAAACCCTAAATTTTGTGAAGTCACTCTCGAAAAATCCGGAACCCAGAAAGACACTAATTCAGCTGGAGCGTGAATCTGAATTGAATGGTGGCACTAAGCTTAGGTGGAAAATATCAAGCGCCACTGAGGCTGACGGAAGGATGCTCGATCTGCTGCAATTTGGGCAGCAGTCTCTAGAGGAGAGTATGATCAAGTTGAAATCACGCTGATTTCAACTGAACCTGGTTCTTCGGGATTCCAGTTGAGCGCCTGTGAGGATGTTCAGAATGACATGTTCAGACTTCAGAGGCACAGAGTGGAGATTCTGTGCACAGCCTGGATGCGTTGGTGAAGTCTCCGTTTGCCACGTGTATGTCGTGATGACAAGTGGCATATGCAAGTGCCAACTGGAATGGTGGCTCCAGCAAGCTACACCGCATGCTCTGACCCATTCAGTTTTGGATGAAACGTGGACATGCTTCAGTTGATCTTAAAGACCAGCTTGCACTCTGCCCTCAGGAATTGCATACCCATTTCCAAGCAATTATGCATATTTGGAGCACAAGTTTTTTGAGTGCGGAACCTTTCCCATGTACAGAAATAGAGTTTGGAAGGATTACATATTTTTTCATAATTTTATTACAAAAAATGTAATTACTTCTAATTTTTTAGTGGAAATTCTTTTTGACCTATATTAGTAATATAGACCTTTTTATTTTTGACCATAGAGTGATTGCAAAATCGACCAAGGATTGGTTGCAATATTGACAACCTTAGAACCAATTATAATGCTCCACAATTGTTCCTCGAACTGCACCACAACTTTACAAAAAGAGAGCAACCTATAGATTGAAAATGGTGGTGGTGGTTGGAAATGGGTTGGCTACTATATTCCGTAGACTTCACCACAATTTGTTTGTATTTTTAATTTTTATGAAGTGCCAAAGTGGCAATATAAAATATTGTAGTGGTGTTCCAAATTTCAATATTCATCCTCATATAGAAAACATCACATTACAGTAGCACATATCACATAGTAGCACATATCCATAATTACGTTTTCATCCACAATTTGGATATTTCATTCAAGATTTTTTTTTCTCTCATTGAAATTTCATGGCGAAAACTTTATGTTTCGTTGTCATTTTTTAGCCAAATTCTTATTTTCTGGTGCAATCTGGCACTATTTAGCCGAAAAAGAAAGTGTTGCTAGACATCTTTAGAAATTTCATTTCAAGCTTAAATCTCATAGGACAAAATTGACATCTCAAAACACACGAGTGTCTGCCAGAGAGCATTTAGAAATTGAAAGCACATTTGTCCCCCAAGGTAGTGCAATTAGAGAAAATTGAGACTATTTCATTCCCTTTGAAGCAATGTTGGATTATAGTTCATACAAGCTAAGAGTATTTCCTACTAAAATATTTGCATTCATAATTGCCACTATTAAAAATTTATGTCATTTAACTACTTTTGGACAATCCAAAGTCCATAATTAATAAATGGACAAATCCCCCGTTACTTGGAGTTAAGTACTCCCTTTGTCCCAAAATGATCTTCCTGTTGTACTTTGTGAGCTGCAAATTGGTCAAATTTAGCTTTTGGTTATTCTCTAGGACTAACAAAACAATTCCAAGCAATAGTTCCCCCTCCATCTATGCAATCACTAATCAAAAGACAAATAAAATGGTTGAAGGGGTCAATCAACACTTTTTGTTTTTATTTTTTGCATCTCTTTGAATATTATCTAATTGAAGGAGATGAAGGTTTTGGGAGGCAAAATATAGGTCCACACATGGTCTTTGACTTATACTAACTACCCACAAAATGACGACCTCACACTCAATAATTAAATAACCATTGGTGCTCCTTGAAAATATCCAAAAAATTTCACTTTTCAATAATCCAAAACTACACTTTAAAAAGGGCTTCAAAACTCAAAGTTTCAAGGGCAATAGGAGTGCACCAAATTCCATATGTAGTGCAAAACTGGCTTTAAAAATGTTATTTTTAGTCTTAATCCAGAACATTTTGTCTAACAGGAAGATCATTTTGGGACGGAGGGAATAGTACATAAAGAGATTTCCAGATATAGGTTTGCAATTCACATTCAAGATAAGTATTAAAGGGAGTATATGAATATGGTTTAGGAATTTGGTTATGAAAAGTATCAAGATATCTCACAATGTTAAAATGGAAATGGGAACTCATCATCAAAACTACACATGGATGGATTAATATTAAAGAAAAGTTTACAAAAGTCCCTCAAATGAATCCATGGCTTTGTAGAAGCTTACCGAATTGCATGGGAGATCTCTTGATGGACATATAGAATATGCATCAACTGCCATTAATACACGTCTACTTGGAATTTGAGATTTTATGGAGGGATTGAATGATGTCAGATGTCAAAGTTCATCAATGCTTTTACTGCCAACTACAATGTGAGATTCATATCCAAAATCATCCATTCCAAAAAAATGCACAATAAAAGTCAGATGTTCATTGCCCTACATTATGAGAGATATGGTACCTCAAGAGGTGAATGGCAACAGAAGAGCTTTGCTCAATCGTAGGAAGGATGCCAACTTTGGATTAAGAAGTAAATCCTATCTCTTGGAATTGATAATACAAGGGGAGGTCAGTCCTGGAGATCCCCTGATGGGATGTTAACAAAGAAAGAAGAGCCTAATACAGAAATCAAGCAAGCTCCAACACTAGCTACAAGTGTAGTCGCCATGTAGGAACAATAGCACCATTAGATTCTGCTCTTTGTTTCATAAAGTAAAACATTAATTCAAAAAAACCCAGATTCAACAACAAGCTAAAATACTAACACTAAAAAATACATGTAGAATCATATACTATACAATGAAAACCAATATTCACCTTGCCAAATAGAACGGGGAATGAATCAAGAAATCTCCTACTAACCATAGTGATTCGAATACGGTAGTCAATTATGGGTCCACTTCATTTGCCCTATTCAAATTTGCCAAGGCAACCTCTTTGCTCTTCTTTGGAATCGTTCGTGACTTGGGATTACTATCTTGGACCAATTTGAATATACTACACAAGTTGCATCCACCCAAGTAGGGAGAGTGGATTCATTTTTCGTACCAACAATTATGGTATCTTAGTTCCAAGGTACTTTCAAAGTTATCCAGCTGCCAATATTGAAGCAAGAACTTCCCATTATTCACATCTCCTTCCAATCTACAAATGGTGGACAATGCTCTTCTTTGCCAAACAGCACAAACTTTGGGGTCTTCAAGCCTCAAAAGAACCCATGAACCTGGATGTATATCAAGCCAAGAATTGAAGCATTCTGTGGTGCTTCATTTGCGGGGCCACAATAAGCACTAGAAGAAATGTTGACATTAGATATAGCGTAAGGTGTTAGTTGTAACATCAAATACAACATAATGTCACAAAAAATGTGTCAAGAAAAACACGGTTTTCTTCTAGTGAAGGTTCCAGGTCTTCTTCCTCCAGAATGACGTCCACTAGATTCACTTTTGACCCTAGGCGAGGTCCTTCATCATGAATCACCCTCCAATCATATTGTGGCCAAAAACCTTCCACCAATTCCAAAGGATAGTTGGGAAGTGGTTTCTGCAGCTCACCTAACACACAATTCCAATAATCCACATATAGACTAAATGTTGTTGCAAATCCCTCACATTTTGACATTCCATTTGCCAATATTGAATGTACTTTTGTAGTCCTAACATCATGAAACCCTTGTTTAGAGTAGCTTTCCATGCCATTTCAAGAGCCTTCTCTTGATTTCCAGTGGCTTTAGGAACTTCACTACCCTAATTGGGTTTGAATGGAATAGGCTTTGGACAACCTGGAGGGAGCCTTGGCCGACCATTGTAGTCTTTCTTCCAGAGGCACTGAGAAGATTTATCAAATGGTAGCTATTGTGAATCAATTGTTAACTTCTTATACTTCATGACGAGGACCCCAAAGTTCTCCACAAATAACTTGAAAAGGTGCATCTCCCCTAATCCGATTAATCTAGCACTACCACTACTAATGTAACCCTTTACAAACAACTTGAAATCCGTCACCTCCACCACCTCTTGTATAAACTCTGGCATAAATGATAGTTCTTGGGATTGCATGAAGGCTTTCATGAGGTCAGCGACCACAAAAGTGTTCTTGCTCTTTAAGGCCTTTGACAGGTGGCTAAAATATGCATCAGTCCTCATGAGTATGTTCAACTAGTAGAAATCCAACCTGAATTTCCTTGAAGACACCTCGAGTAGTGAGTAAGGACAAAAACACCATAAGATATTGGTTTTTGTTATCCTTTGCAAAGTTGTCAAGCTGAAGATATAATTTATTAGGAAGGGGAATAGATCCAAGTTGAGCTCCTAGATCTGTCAAGATTAAGTCATCCATACACCTAGACTTTCCTCTAAATAGTGCCTCAAACACTAAATTAGCCGACGGGTAGGGAAACAGGTCTCCTGTCTCTTGAATTGGTGAACCTTCCAATTGGCAAAATAATCTTACCAAGGATGAGATTGTGAAATTTGAATCTCCAAGCCAGCAAGATGGAGCATAATGGGCGAATGCACCATCACCATGACCATGAGCTACCATTCCAGTGATGCTCATGGGAAGCTAATCCAAACCTTGGGTAGCCTTTGTTGTCACCCTCATTTTTAGAAGACCTCTTTTAGTTGTATCCATCTTGTTGTGAATGATGCATAATATCTCCTATGGATTTCATTTGGATTTCTCACATCACGAGGCATACAGGCGACGGCAGGATTCTTGATGATTCACATGTTCAGTTCGCTGCTTCATGAACTCAACATACTCAAGGCTTCCTTTTGGTGACTTTAAGAGAAACTCCTGCAATTGGTTGCACGTAGTACATTTTGCTAAAGAACTTTCAACATGCTTGATGGCAACATTGTTGAAGAATTGTTTTTTAATTCTACTAATAGTGGACTGGCTGACGATAGGAAGGCCGTCTACATTTAACTGCATGTAAAGTGAAAGCACACATGAGCATCCAAGGCAAAAACACCATGGGACTTCTAGAAAAATGAGACTATTAAGAGCACCACTAAGTATTTCAGATTGGAGACATGAAAGAAATTTACTGAGATATCTCTTGATAACACATTCTATCAAAAGATCTCACAATGACATATTCCATCAATAGATCTACCACTGATTGATCCAAAGAAAAGAATGCATTATAGTATCTCATTGGCATCAACTTGAACATGCTTCCAATTATTTCCAACATGTAGAAATTTCAGAGTGTCCATTCTTCCATTTCCTATACTACGCATTTGGTGCGGCATTTGGTCTGCTTTGTCGCCAATAATTGCTTTCATTGTTCCCATGACCTGAACAATTCCAATTCTAGGGCGCTTAATCCCTTTATTTCCATGTATCCCTGAAACCACACCATCTTTGTACTTGTCAATGTAATTGTGGTATGTCGACTTTGGAATTCCATGAATTATGGACCATGCTAAGCCACAAACATTTGCTCCTTCGAGTGATGTATTTGTGCTTCAAAATTTTGTCCACATTGTGTAATTGACCACCCACAGCAATCGCATATTGACAATGATCTTTAAATGACTTCAAAAAGAAATTTTGCCTAACCTTCACCGTATCTTTGTGGGGAAAAAATTGGCAACAACGACTGTCACAATATTTCTCAAAATTGACCTTCCAAATTTCATGCTCACTAGTTTTACGGACGTATAGTGAATCCTTCTGATCGAGACATGGCTTCCAAATGATGAAGTGATAAGGTGCCTTCATTCTTCCACCAAGATAGGCAAGGAGGTCTTCAGTAGTAGGATTGGCAGCATAATGGTTCATAGTCTCCTTCAACAACCGACCAGTAGGGAACCAACACTCGGATACTGGCCAACAAGTATGAGTCGTTATGGCTTCTTTGTTACCCAGAAAAACATCAAGGATGGTCACACCAACGAAGTCCTTGTGAACCACCACGTTGGTTCACCTTCAATACAATTGAAAATATAAAAAGTATGCATGAGTTTTTAGCTTTAAAAGTGTTAGTATCCTAAATTACACTATGACTATTAGTTTGAAGACTTTTAGTTCATGAAAAATGAATCTAGATCAAAATTGCTAACTAAAAAATATAACAAGTAAAAATACAAAAAAACTAAGTGAAAACCAAGATTAGAAGTAGAAAATGAGTCTAAATGTTAATGGGAAATTATGAATAAAGAAGAAACATAAAAGCACCAAAGAAGTTATTAAATTGAGAACTATTAGGAAAACACTTACATAGTCATAGGAGCACCAATTTAGACAAGAGTAGTAATTTAAAAGTATTTTCAATAGATTAAGGATGGATGAAGGAAGTAAGAAGTTAGTTAGTGAGAAAATTGGAAAAAAGGTCGAATCAAGGTTAGGAGCTCTCTCTCTCCACTCTCTTGGGTTTTTTGGGTGTGTGCTTGTATTTTGGAGGAGTCAAGTGAAAAAAAAGGCAACAACAAGGAAAAAGTTAAGAGGTAGAATGAGTAGAGAGAAAGTTTAGGACAAGTTGTCGAGTAGGTTTCACCATTTCATGAGGGGAGATGGGTGAAAAGTGAAAATGATTTAGGTCAGATGAGAAAGATGTTGGAGAAAAGAGAGCTGCCGCAACAAATGGGGAGCGCCAACTTTGACGAACAACTGCAGAAGCGAGGGAGGTTGGATAAAGATGAATTTTGGAGGGAAGTTGCAGCTTCAAGTGAGCCTTCCAATGAGTCTAGGCTTGCCTGATTTGGAGCTGGCACGAAGAAATGGTGGCCAATTTGGTGAGAGGTGGTGTGCTGTCGCGGGATGTTGAAACAGCCAACTTTGGCGGGCTATTGCGAGAGTATGACAAATTGGATTGAAGTGAATTTTGGAGGATAGGAGCGCCTTGAAGCTAGCTTTCAAACGAGATAGGCTTTGGTGAATTTGGAGCTGGTACAAAGAGATGGTGACCAATTTTTTGGAGGAAGGTTGGCTGCCTCTAGGAGGAGGTGCCAATTGAAGGTTTTGTGTATGCTTCCCCATTTGTAATTGGACAATTGCAATTTTCATTCCACTTGGTTATAAAACATCTTGTGAAATTGAATGTATGTTGAACTTGGATATGTAAATTGCTTTGGGCGAAGAATCTAAAAAGAATGTATGTCATGGTATGTGCTGGAATTGTAAATTAGGGTCCAATTGGGGTCATTTTAGGCCTCTAAAGGCATTTTTGGATGGAATTTCAACACAGAAACTTGTCCTACATCCTTAGAATGCTTGAGTAGACACATGAAAAGTGTTAAAGAGTATTTGGGAGTGGGTTGAGAGGCTGCCCTTTTTTCACTTAGGCTTAGTTTATCGAAAATTCACTAAAGAAAAAGAATTGAGAAATCCATTGCTTGGAGGCATTTAGATTAGAGTCCATACACTCCTTTTCGGCCAACTTTGTGGATGGATTTTACCTCACGGTGAAATTCACTCACAGGTCCCACTTAGAGAAGACCTCTAGTATTGTTTGAGTTATTTTAAGTACTAACACACGTGTACTAATTGGTGGATTTTGTTCTAGTTGTACTAACGTTGTACTAACAAAATTGTAGCCTGGTTTTGGTTGTATTAACAAAGTTTTTGTTGTCCATATTTCCCTTTATCCCCTTTGGGGCGATGAAGCTTTGGCTTTTGTTTGTCTAGAGTTTTATAGGAAATTTGGTCATTTTACAACATCACACTGGAGCTTTGACTTTGATCTCTAGGATTTGATAGGAATTTAATAGATTTTAGGAAACACAACAAAGCTATAACCTTTTATACTTAAAATTTTGGAGACCTTACAAAACACGGCGGAGCTTTGAACTTAGGAGTAGATAGAATTGAAAGATTGCCTACAACAACTAGCAAAACTTTGTGTAAATTTAAGTAGATTTCTTCATATATTTATAAATACGGCAAAGCTTTAAACCCTCCTCCTCTCACTTTGTAGCTAAAAGTCTCTTTTAGAATTTAGATTCTACGTGGTTTCTTTAGAAATCCTCCCATATTTTTGTTTAAATTTGTCCAATTGTTGTAAAAATTTCCCCCCAAATTCCAAATTATTGTTGGTTTGGGCCAGCCTTGCCAAGGCCCCTACTAAGTGGTCAATCCTAGCAAAAGCAAGGCATGCTAGCTTACCGGCAGTCAACTCGGCACCTAGCCTAGCAGGCCAAACCTGGCAGTCATCCTTGGTAGCAGGTCGTATTAGGTAAGCAAGCCAAGAGGGGGAATTAATTGCCCCCTCCAAAAAATAAAAACAAATTTTGTTTTTTTTGTTTGGAGAGA
Organism: Antitrichia curtipendula; assembly: GCA_951230915.1. NCBI lineage: Eukaryota > Viridiplantae > Streptophyta > Bryopsida > Hypnales > Leucodontaceae > Antitrichia > Antitrichia curtipendula. The sequence goes on along the minus strand of OX579638.1, from coordinate 17,962,549 downwards.
AAAGAAAGAAAAATACTAAATTAATTGAGAGCAAGGAGAGAGAGAGGTGATGAATTTAGTGAATAGATTTTAAAACCAAAATTTGGAAAATTTAGGAGAGGAAAAGTATGGATTAGGAGAGAAAATTAGAGATTAGAATTGGAAAATTACACCAAGAAGGAGAAATTAGCAACTCTAAACTCACCACTCTTTTTCTCAACTATCAACTACAACTACAACAGAAGGGAGTAAGTTCGAAAAACTCCAAATTCGAATGATAGAATGAAATAAAAAGCAAAATTTGTAGCAATTATACCAAGTAATGAAGGTAGGATTAGATTTTGATAGAATTAGGAGAAATCTTGAAGAAGACATTAAAGCCATTAGAAAAAGGATTAACCAATAGTGAAGTTAGAAGTAGATAGAAGAAATCATTATTGTATGAACTTCAAGTCAATACAATAATTGAGCTTGGATAGTAGGGAAGGAAAAGAAATAGGAGAACAGAAAGAGAGTTGTAATTTTTTAAATTTTGTATTAAAACCACATTTTTAAGCAATGAGCAAAAATTCTGAAGGGAAGCAACCATTGCAATGGAAGGAGACTTTGAAGGGGTGTTCAACCACTCAATTGATGAAACAAAACGCAAGGTATGTGCCTAAACCCTTCTTTTCTTATGGATTAGCAAAGATTAGCAAAAATACCAATAGGGCCGAAGCCTAAGGACAAGTCAGACCTATAGGATTAGAAGTCAGGCCACTTTTGAATTTAGAATCTTAGAGTAGAAGTTTAGAGCTTTTCAAAAACATAAAACGAGTTGAATTTGGTGCTAAACCAAAGAAGTTACTGATACATGAAGTTTATCACCTAAATTGGATGAAAAACATTTAGAAGTACCCAAAAGGAACAAAATTAGGAAGTTAGCAAGTAAGAATAATCTCTAATTTCAAAGTGAAATTAGAAGTTAGTTTCAGAATTAGGACTAGTAGTCATCAATGGATGAAGTCTTGAACACCAATTAGCGATCAAACTTCATCCATCAATAACTCCTAGTAGGAAGGTCTAATTAGCACATGTCTTACCATTCTAGGAAGCTAAAATAATTATCTACAAAGAAAAGTGAATAAATATCTAAATTTAGTAAATTGCTAGGAGAAGTACCAAACCATAGAAGTAGGATAAGGTTAAAGACAACTAATGAAGAAGGTAATCAAAGAAGAAAATTAGATTTAGAAATAGGTAGAAGGAACTTAGTAGAGTCTAGAACTAGTTTAACCTTAGGAAAACACTTAACCATCTAGGCGTGAACAACGGATGAACTTTAGATTAGAATATGAATGAAGTCTAATAAAAATCATTCATCCAAGACCAAACTTAGAAATTAGATAAAAGTTGGTAATCTAAAGTCAGAATAAAAAATTTGAAGTAAAATGGAATGGAAAAGGAGTTTAAATCTATGGATGAAGTTTAGATAGGTTTATGGAAGCTAAATCTTCATCCGCCCGTAACTTTTGCTTGGAAAATCATATGACTTTGAGTTCTATGTTTTTGGAAATGGAATAAAATTTCCTCTAATACTATGTGGTTAAATTCAAATTGTCTCAAACTTCACTAAAAATCACAGCGGCCTAGTTAGTATGCCCGATTAGGATAAATATTGCAATTTGGATTAGTTTTGCTTGGTTTTCTTGCAAGATGTGTATGAGTAAGAATTAGAAAAGATCCATTGCTTTGAAGGCACAATGGATTGACGCTAGGCACCCATAAGTAAAATCAACCATAAATTACCAAGAACCTAATTGTGTTCGATTATTTACCAAAGGTAGGTAAATAAGCACTCACAGCATACAAAATTGAATTCGAAACATAAACCACTCGTATACACAGTGGATCATCATCGATCTCTCACAGGATCTGTAGACCTTTCACTAAGGCGCCCTCGGAGCTACACTGCGGCTGCTATTCCCCAACTGTATTTTGTCCTTGCAATGAAATTTGGTTTCAATTAGCTGCCATGAATCCTCTCAGATTTCATGCCAATAAACATACAATTATTTTGCCTTTTGAAATACATCTGTTAGTCTTAGAAAAAATAGACAACTTTTCTTGAATTGTGCCTTGGAATGATGAGTGAGTCTAATTTTATTTACTTATATTGCTTTCTAGGATCTTTAAAGATGTGATTGCAAAACTCCAAATCCATTGTCAACCATTGTCATCTAAAACATTCATGAAATTCCATTCTTCACTACCCCACAGCTTTAGACCTAGCTCTCACTTTCTCTCCATGATCATCAGTCCAACATTTTAGGGCTAAGGTTCCATTTTGTGAGGGTGAGGGTGAGGGTCAGATCTGATATAAATCAAGTCATTTTTATCAAAAATAATAGTGTCACATGACATCTGGTGACTAGTACAAGGTAACGTGGAATTGTCAAAATCTAAAGTGGAAATTCAATTTAGCACCTCTCTCCCGAATCTAACCTTTACAAAAATCTTGAATGTTTTTGCATTATTTTTGTGCAAACAAAAAAAGATGTCTTTTATAGGAAAGAAATTTTTAATTTTATTTGTGAATATTTATTTGGATCGCTTCTTTATGAAATAAAAATAAAAATAAAAATAAAAAGTAAAGGAATTTCAAATGTAGAAGAAAACTTGTTGAAAAACCCTTGAAACATTACGATGGATATATATTGTAGTAAAAAATATTAAAGTGTAAAAAATTACTCCATATTTTTCTATAAATAGAAAGAAATTAGACCATGATTCTAAGATCAAAGTTTCTCTTGCAATAAATTATTTGATTTATTAACTTGTCCAAAAATTGAAGTTGTTGCATAGACTATGCTTCAAGAACTTCATTTTTTTAGTAGGATTCAAAAATTTGTAATTTTGAAATTCATACCAACAACTAGCACTTATATTTATCCACTCTTTGGACATCCGTCTATTGGAAGCCATTTGCCACTAGACTCTAGTTTTTATTTTATTTTTTAGTAGAAATAAGAAAATAATATGTTGAATGTAATTGAAGAGTTCTTTACTTGAGTATTGGTATTATGTATGAAATAATTGAGGCTTTGAAAAAGTATTTTGGCTGTTATTTTGGATAGTTATGTTATAGGAGGTTAGTGAGGCATTGATTTGATATGAATTGCAAGAGTAAATGTGCTGTATGTTTTGTTTTTGAACATGAGACTTTTAGGTATAATGTAGGTTTAGTAATTGATTATTGGAAGAGATTAAATATGAGTATTTGTGGAATTTATAAAGGAGGTATTGTTGAAATTGAGTAGAGTTCTTGAGAATGTAGAATAAGCAAGTATATTGGAGTGAGCAATAGATGATGTATCTTTGACTATGATTATAGACTCTATCTCTATTTTGTTCTAAATTATGTGAGTACATAGGCATTATCATGGTGGTATCTTTCTAATTTATGATAAGAACTCTAAATGCTTCTTAAGGTAGTAAATTGTGTATATTATTTCATATTGATTGATGATAGTTATGTTTATGAACACAACTTGACGTTTTCAGTCTTTGTAGAAATAAGAAATCCAATATTGAAATGCTTGATAATGTTGTATATGCTTGGGATTTGTGTTTTTAAGGAATAATGTTAGAAAAATAATAGTTTGTACATGTAGATTGTAATGAACATTTTTTAGAAGAAATAGTTGCAAGTAAGCCTAGGCTTAAGCTTAACAAGTGCCTTGAACTAGCTTAGAGAAGATTGAAAACGTTAAGTTGTGTTCATAAACATAACTACCTTGTAGACTATCTTTTGCCCTACTTTTGTCATACATTATATTTTGGGGACTTCATTGCCTCATTTCCTTGTATGATGGGTATCTCTAAAACATAAATCAAGAAGTTGATAAAGTCTTCTTCACTCCTTCCTTGGTGCATGCATGCAACAATTTTACCACTTTTTTGTTAAGTTTTTTGAAACTACATATGACATTTTTTCATCCCATGGTGCTTATATGAACTCCAATAGTTGGTGATGTTGAGAACTAATCCAAATATTGTAATGCCTTGTAGAACACTCTTGATGTAAATTACTCTTGTGTGAACCCCCCCTTAGTGAAGTTTCTATTCCACGACACATTCCTTGTTTTTGTGATTTATCCAATTTGTTTTGATATTGTGGCTCGATTCTTTTGAAGAGTCTTTGTCACTAGAAATTTCTTTTTCCTCACAAATTTCACATACATTTTTAACTCAAATTTTTTTATATCACATTAAAATCAAAATCAAAATCAACAGAGCAAACATTTTATTTTAAGTGGAGTCAAAATCTAATAGTAAGGTGCAAAAAAAATGTTTCTTTTCACTTTAAACTCTAAAATCTTGCAAGTTGCATGGTTCATGGTTTTGAAAATTCTTTCACACATTTTCATGTATATCTAATGCAAGACACCTACGGTTGGATATGCGGAATTTTATTCATTTCTACACTTTGTACTGGCTTAAGAAATGGCAGTTTGAGAATGGATGTTGGTAAGCATTAACTTTAGTTGAGGGGTTACGCTTTACTCCAGTCGAAGGCCTTGCTCGTAGTCCGTTTCCATGTGAATTGAAGGCCAGAAAGACAGACGCATTCCCCATTTTTGTGATTTGTAGCTCGGAATTCGTTTCTTGTCGTGGTCGCATTCTTTCCTAGAGTCTGGGTCGCCAGAAATTTCAAATTACTCACCGATTTTGACAGAGGGAGCTCCTGTAGTTTGAAGAGCTCTGTTTTTGAGTAAGGTGGCACATTTGAAGAAATACTTCCAATTAGGAGTATGAAAGCGTCTGCTGAATCGAAGTCGTTCTCCAATTTCTTTGCTTCGTCGACGAGAAAGTGGTCTTGTATCGATGGGCATAGTAGACCACATTTCATAGCTTACATGAATTTGGGCGATGGTGCTCTTGGCTCGGACTTCGGCTTGCACCGACGGAGCAAGGGAGCGTTGAACAGAGGGAGGCGCGAGACGATTCTCATAAATGGCGTTGATTTGTAGAGCCGGACAGCATTTAGAGAGAGGAGCAGGATTCTTCAGACCGTGGTGTTTAGGACTTCCACTTTTGTTTGTCACTCAAGAAATCATTGGAGCCTGAGAATCAACTAATCAGCATTCATCAACAACAGGTATCTTGCGCGTGACTCATGAACAAGATGATCCAACCCCTAAAAGGCTAAAACATCGTTGCAAAGTGCGACTGTTCAAGTTCCGAGTGCAGGGATCGGATCCTGAGGTACGGTGGTGAGGCTGATGCATGTGGTGTCACGCCATCTCCTCGTGCTGCACCGCATATTTTTTCAGACTGTTTGCATACATTGAGAATTGTGGGTGTGGATTCTCTCCCTGCTTGGAGGTTCGCTCGATTAGGGATTAGCAATTCGGAGAAAAGCGCGAACAGAATTGGAAGGTTGCTGGAAAGATCAGTGAGAAACGATTCTTATATTATACATTGTGTCTAGATTGAAGTCAAGGTTGCGTTGGCTTTGTTCCTATGAAGATGCGATGAGGGCTTCTCTTCATGAAGTTAGGGTTTAGCAATTGGAAACTCAGAACAGAGATAGTTGCAAGGTAGATCAAGTACTCGCAGAGATTGGTTCATGTATGATAAACCAACGCTAGACTGAAGTTATGTTGTCGGACGTCTACCCTATGTTGGGCGTTGTTCTCGTCAAGCTGTGGAGGTTGTTTTCATTTCCGTAGTTAGGGATTGGCAACTTGGTGGAGAGAGCAGGTTTAGGGTTTAGAGATTGATCTCCCACGACGCTTTTTTGACTAGGTTGAAGTCAAGTGTTAGTCAAGTTTTTGGAGGCTGCAGATATTGGGGTTGTTCACGTCGAGGGGTCGTGGTTTCGGGTTTCTTGCTCTTCATAAGTTGCAAATTTCAGTAGAAATTTGTATCTGCACAAGTTTCAGTACCTGCTACGGCGCCCTTCCTGGCTATAAAAGTGTGTAAGGGACAAGGAGAATCTTGGAGATTGTCGAGCGATTTTTGCTATTAGTTTCCTACCTCCCTACTTGGAGGTCCGAGAGGTTTAGGGTTTAGGGTTTTGAAACGTGCTGTGTACATTGGACGTTGCTGATGTTCAGGGTTGGGGTTGGTGAATCAAACAAGAAAGGTTTCTGTTCTTACTTGAAGGTTTAGCAATTTGGACAAGACAACAAACTCAGCTGAATGGAGCAGATTGGTACTTGTATACCAGTTTCTCAACTTGTACTCAAGGTTTCAGACACTGCATACAACTGGAGAAGGAGATCCACTAAACTGACAGAGAACATAAACTTGAAACACAGCCGAATTCTTGAAGAGAGTCATTTGTATACTTTCTCTAGGAAAGAAGTTAGGTGTCTGTTTGTGATGTTACTTTGTCGTTGGAGAGGAATCTTTATAAGTTTGTAGACTCCGAGACACAGAATGTCTGCATTCATGCAGCTTTTCTTTCGTCATAGGTTACAAACGAGAAGCTATTTGGTGCGTGGAGCCGGTGCACAGGTGAGGGATTGTTGACATATACCTGCTATACACAAGTGGTTGGATGATTAGTGAATTGTGTCAACTGAACCACTGTGGTCATGTTAGCAACGTATGTGCCCAATTTATTCAGGTTCCGCCGCAGCAATATTTGATAAATATGGAGTTCCATTTTCCTCCAAATCGACATGGCATAAACTTGGTTCGTTGAACGTGAGACATTATGTATTAATACTGATGAGTTCTTGTGCTCACATGCTACCAATGTGTATTTTGACGCCTGTCGGGGATTTGTGTGACCAGGATGCCTGTGTGATCGCACTCTTGAAATCTCCATGGCTTATACGCCCTTCTTTATTGTTAGGCTCGTCGTCCCATGGAGGAAGAAGCAGCGGATTAATTAGGTGTTCATCGTCATCAGTTTGGAGAACACCTGTGAGTGCCGATTCTTCAGGTATGTATCAGATGCCCATCTCATGGATAGACGTGGGTGCTGCTTGCGTCTCTTTGAGAGAGAATGTAACTGACATATATGAAATATGATCAGTTGAATCAGGCGAAGCACAGACAATCGAGGCAGTTTGGAAAGAGTATTTTGCCGATCCATCGCAGTGGTGGGACAACAGAGTTTACAAGGTATTTCTAGGATTACCAGCTAGTTGATTTTCGAAAATTTCGAGAAAAGAATCATGAGGTCGTCTATCGCCCGCTCAAGGTCATGGGCGCATTGGGAAACAACAAGCACATTGCATTCTCGATGTGTTTTGGAGCGGAGTGAAGTCTAATTAGATTAAGTGAATGTTCAACATATGCTCCTAGATTGTTTTTTCATATTTGATCCTGGGTTTTGGTGCCTATAGATGAATCCCAAATCACCTGACTTCAAACACAAGGTGACAAACAAGACGCTTTGGATAAATGGCTGGGCAACTCCTCCATGGGTGAAGGCGATGCTCAAACTGGTGACTCAAAGCAAATTACCATCTGATGTTGGTTCTTTCAACAGTGATTGTCAAGAGATTGTACAATTAAATAGGTATTGACATGAGCATGAGTTGTCTCCTTTTGTGACAAGAAGTAAGTTCAATAATTTTGCCATAAATGAATATTACATATTGAAGGTGTATCTCAAACCCTCACTTCGTAACTTGTTTGGTTAGGTGCAGCGTGAGAGTTGTGATTTGGATCCATTTGAGGGTTAAGTTTGTCCAGAATTCTTCTCTTTGTTTACTTTGTCGTGTTCACTACATAATTGTCTATTCGGTGCACTTGGAGTGCAACGACTGTTCGAGGGATATTGTACATGTAATAGAGACTGCATAGGTGCATCCAAGTTTGTGATTTAATAATGTTTTCCACGTTATGAGGGCTGTTCTCACGAAGAATGTATTGATGAGTCAGGTCAGCCAAGGGCAATTTTGGAAGAGAAAATACTTTGCCCACTAGTGCAAGAGAGTCAAAGCAAACTGTTCGAGCTGGCGGTGGTAGTATGCTCATGCCAAGCGCAAAAACCACGACTGAAGCAATTGATGTTTTGAAGAACCGTCTACGACAAGGCCTTGCTATAGACTCGCACATGTATGTGGAAGTTCTGAAGCGGTGCTTGAAGCAGAAAGACCTTACAGCTGTCAAGCAAGTTCATGAGTGCATCATTGAGAGTGACATGCAGCAGAATATATATGTGGCTAACAGCCTACTCAGTGCCTACATCAGATGTGGAAGCCTGGAGGTGGCATGCCGAGTGTTTGATGAACTTGTTAAGAAGGATGTTATTAGTTGGAACATCGTTCTTGGTGGTTATGCGCAGCACGGTCGTGCCAAGGATGCAATGGAAGTTTTCAATCAAATGCGCCGGGGAGGTGTGCAGCCCGACGCAGTTACATATTTGAGCACCCTGAAGGCATGCGTCAGCCCATCAGCTTTACAATGGGGCAAAGAAGTTCATGCATGTATCCGCCATGGTGGGTTCGACTCAGATGTGCGTGTAGGGACTGCGCTGCTGAGAATGTATGCGAAGTGTGGGAGCCTAACGGAGGCCAGAAAAACGTTTGATAAGTTGTCGAGTCGCAATGTCATTTCGTGGAATGTGATGATTGGAGCGTACGCAGAGAGTGGTTGTGGTGAGGAAGCCTATGGCCTCCTTCTCCAAATGCGACGGGAAGGCTTTGAACCGGATGCCATCACTTATACGAGCATCTTGAATGCATGCGCCAGCTTAGGGGCTTTGGAGTGGGTGAAGGAGGTTCACGGGCATGTCGTGGAAGCAGGCCTTGAGTCGGATTTGCGTTTGGCCAACTCGCTGGTCCACATGTATGCAACATGTGGCAGTATGAACGATGCGCGACTAGTATTTGACAGAATGAAGGAACGTGATGTAGTAACATGGAACGTGATAATCGGCGCATATGCAGAAAATGGGCGTGGTGAGGAAGCATATCGATTGTTTCTCCGAATGGTCCGGGAAGGCTTCAAACTAGATGCAGTCACTTATATGAACATTTTGAACGCATGTGCAAGCGTAGGGGCTTCTGAGTGGGTGAAGGAGGTGCATAGCCATGCACATGAAGCCGGATTTGAATCGGATTTACGGGTGGGCAGTGCACTTGTCAACATGTATGCAAAGAGTGGAAGCATTGATGATGCCCGGAAAGTATTTGACAGAATGAAGGAACGGGATGTGGTGACCTGGACTGTGATGATTGGTGGACTTGCACAACATGGGTGTGGACGCGAAGCATATGAACTGTTTCTCCGTATGCAAGAGGAAGGCTTCGCTCCAACTGTCGCTACATATGTGAGCATCCTGAATGTTTCTGCAAGTGCAGGAGCTTTGGAGTGGGTGCAGGAGGTTCATAGAAATGCCCGTGAATGGGGGTTTGAGTTCGATGTACGTGTGTGCAACTCGCTGGTCCACATGTATGCAAAGTGTGGCAGTATCGATGATGCGCGACTAGTATTTGACAGAATGGATGAACGCAATGCAGTTACCTGGAATATGATAATCGGCGCATATGCTGAAAGCGGTTGTGGTGAGAAAGCATATCGATTGTATCTGCAAATGATACGGGAAGGCCTCAAACCAGATGCAATCACTTATATGAGCATCCTCAATGGCTGTGCAAGCGTTGGGTCTTTGGATTGGGTGAAGGATGTTCACAACCATGCCCGTGAAGCGGGATTTGAGGCCGATGTACGTGTGGCCAATGCGCTGGTCCACATGTATGCAAAATGTGGCAGTATTGATGATGCGCGACTAGCATTTGACAGAATGGAGGGACGGGATGTAATTACATGGAACGTTATAATCGGTGCATATGCAGAGAGTGGTCGTGGTGAGGAAGCATGTCAATTGTTTCTCCAATTGATACGGGATGGCTTGAAACCAGATGCTGTCTCTTATGTTTGCGTCCTGAACGCCTGTGCTGGCGATGGGGCTTTGGAGTGGGTGAAGGAGGTTCACAGCCATGCCCATGAAGCGGGATATGAGTTAGATGTGCGTGTGGGCAATGCACTCGTCCACATGTATGCAAAGTGTGGCAGTATCGATGATGCGCGACTTGTTTTCGACAGAATGGAGGAACGGGATATAGTCACATGGACTGTGATGATTGGTGGACTTGCGCAACATGGATATGGGTCTGAAGCTCTAGAAGTCTTCAAAAACATGAATGCAGCCGGTCTGAAGCCTGATGAGTATTCGTTTGTGGCAGTGTTATCGGCCTGTAGTCATGCAGGCCTTGTTGATGAAGGCCGTCGACTCTTCCTGGATATGTCGCAGGATTATGGCGTCGTTCCCAGTGTTCTACATTGGAACTGCATGGTGGATATTCTTGGCCGGGCAGGGCTCTTGGAGGAAGCAAAGCTCTTGATTGATAACATGCCAGTTGAACCAGATGGAGCAACTTGGAGAGCCTTACTCAGTGCTTGCAGATCTTATGGTAATGTGAAGTTGGGTGAACTTGCGGCTAAAGAGCGTATCAAGTTGGATCCCAAGGATGCCTCTACGTATGTGCTGCTCTCCAACATTTATGCTGCAGCTGAGAAGTGGGAGGAGGCATCACTGGTGCGGACTATGATGCAGGAGAGGGGTGTACGCAAGGAACCGGGTCGTAGCTGGATCGAAGTTGGTCACAAGATTCATGCCTTTGTTGGAGGGGATACATCTCACCCAGAAACAAAAGAGATATACGCGGAGCTGAGCAGATTGACTGAGGAAATCAAGGCTGAAGGCTACCTTCCCGATACCCGTCTTGTGTTGCATGATATAACCGAGAAGGATAAAGAGTTTTCTCTGTGCTCTCATAGTGAGAAGTTGGCTATTGCATATGGACTTATTTGCTCGCCTAGCAGTAAATCGATTCGTGTTTACAAGAACCTTCGTGTGTGTTCAGATTGTCATACAGCAACGAAGTTGATCTCCAAGGTGACTAGAAAAGAGATTGTGGTCCGGGATGCAAATCGCTTTCATCACTTCAAAGATGGCTTGTGTTCTTGTAAAGATTACTGGTGATCAGTTTGGCATTCCCATTGAAGTTTGTCAATCCCAATGAATTGTGACAGCATATGAAGAGCAGAGGTGAATTTCTTAAACATTTGATGTTTGACAATGTTTGATGATTTTTGATGTATACAAGGAATGGATTATGTCATTTGTTACTGCCTTCTCATTCTTTGTGCTGTGAAGTTATTGTAGAAGACACTGATAAGTTGCTACTGAGTTATCGTTATTGTATCCTCGAGATAGTTCAACATTTTCATATTAATCATCTCACTTGTGTGATCGCAGACTTCATCCATTTTGGTCAAGATAGAGCATCATCAATCGATGGTCGGTATAAGAGCTCAGTTTATAAGTGTTCCGTGCCTGCTTGGCAGTCCGTGGATTTGGAGGTTCGTCTGACGGCCCTTGCACTCCAATGCTGCAACGGTATGAGGAACTGTATATCTGGGAGGTCGGATATCCTCTGATGCCTCTCCACTCCAGCACTCCTTTTCCGTAAATTTGGTTTTGGCAGAAGAATACTTTGGCTCTTCACTGGCTTGGAATCCGTGGATGTCTTGGATCTTCGCCATCGTGACATTGACCAATCCTTTCGGTGAGAGTTTTCAAGGCATGCCCTGTCTACATTTGATCAAGGTGAAATGCAAGTAAGTTGTCTCCACCTTCACAGATGCCGTTGCTTCTCCTTTTGCAGAGTTGGATCGATGATGCTCTCAGCCAATTGCATCCAGCACGGCATGTTAGCCAAGGAACTTGTGCAGACATTCATCATGAGCCAAAATGATCGATTTGAATCTAAATATTCTCTCGTCATACTGAGGACACTACCGTACATGATTGCTTCACGCTTTTTGTGATTGCACCAATGATTTAGTGTGCGAGGATACTGAAAGAGGCTTCCGGATGGCGAGGCTTCTGCTTCGGATGGCGATTTCGGATACCGCAATCCGGAATAATGACCAGGGATGAGTTGGTGACCATTGACATGTATATGTCAGTGAGATAGAACAAAGCTTTACTCCATGAGTTCCAGAACCAAGCACTTGTGTGTCCGTTTCATCCATGGCAATTTTAAGACCTTAGCAAGGAAGTGGCTAAAGTGCTCAGCTATGTACTTGAATTAGATGACTTGTACACAAAATTGAACCACATGTGATTCAATTGAATGTCTTATATACAAACCCCTATAGACCTATGTCGTTGATTTTAAGAATCTAAAGTGATAACAATCTGGCCAGGGAGGATTGATCCCCTTATTGCCACTCATGATAAAAAATTTGCAAATTCTGAATTCATATTTGCAATCAGAGGTCCCAAATTAGTGAGGAGAGGTGAAGAAATACAAAATTAATGCAGCACAAAATAGGGGACAATTTTTACATTTATCCGTGGATGGGGGCAATAAAGGGATAAATCCTCCCTAGCCTAACAATCTGTAAGGTTGCTTCATTTGAAATCACACAAAACCAAATTGTAATTCATGAATTATTTGACCATAAAATGCTCAAATGAAAATTGCAAGAAGTTTTCAAAGTGGCCACTCTTCTTGAACTACACTTTGTATTCTCTGAGCACATTGATGTACGTTTTGGTACCCATTGTTCCTCTTTAATCTCTAAATTGTCAAGGTCTCTTTTATGCAATCATACTTTTAATATGACCATCATTAGAGCAATCAAGCAACTTCCAAAAGAATGTGGGATTCTTGGATCCAATCTTAGGAACTTATTTCTATTTCATATACAATAGTCTTAATACATTTTGATACAAAATAAACAGGTGGATTTCTGTATTAATTATTTTTTAAAGACTAGTGATTCTTGAACAACGTAGGAGGAAAAAACAGAATCATTACAAATAGTGCAAGACTGAACTCAACCTCAATAGGACAGGACACAATCCCTCCCTATGATAGGAAACTACAAGCTGAAGATATAGCAAACATCCTGCTCCCAAAGCATGCAAACCCAGACATACAAAAGAACCAGGGAAGGAAACGGATGTGACTAAAGCTGCTCTCAATGAGGTTGGCTAAAGCGTTTCTCAATTAAAATTCAGCATACAAACCACTCCACATGGATAAGTGCCACAGTTTCACACAATATCTTGACACTAGAAGATGCATTGAGCCTAACTCTGGGAGAAAGATGAAAAATTCAATCCAGAAAGGTTGGCAACAGGCAACAGTAAAGATGCATCTCTTTGCAATTGCAGCACTGATGCTAAGTGCCATCATGAAGTCCAAATGAAGGCATGCATACCTTAAGAATGGAGGAAACAGCCCAACTATCCTTACGAGACTGACCTCAAATTATAAATTATGCTAACAAGGCATGAAGTTTCTCTTCATGTCCACAACTACGCTGATGAAATATGAACGTTCCCATCCTGCGTGCAAACAGGACCTTTCAATTTCACTGGTCTTGTATGTCTTACTGCTTCAAAACATGGCGGCGTAGTTGCCTTGAGGTCCTGGGCCTCAGGAACAACTTCCCTCAAAAATTCTTGTGCCACATCACCATCATCGTCTGCACGCAGCTCTTTCGCATACCATGACAATCCCTGCAACCCACAAAAATGTCCACTTAGAAGCATTCAATGACTCCATAACAGTCTTGCAATGATCTCCAAACACCTGGACAAATTTGCTAATTAAAGAAACAATCCCAAAATTCAAGATGATCCAATCCTCGAACATTTCTTTCCTTGGTATATATCCACACATTTGAGTTCAAGAATGAAAGCAATATCACTCCGCCAACTACTAAAGGCAAGTGTAGTTACTGCTAAGCACAACGCAGCTACAATAAAATGAGTAGGTGGTCAGCACTGCTCTAGAAATATTATGCATCTGTTTCGCACATACTCAAACGGAAGAAAAAAAGGTAAGTGACCAATCAGAGCTAAGCAAATTTCTTCCCATGAGCCGAGAAGAACTCAAAATCGATAAATTTCCAGATGCTAGCAGGTATGTTACTGCTAGTCACTCATTTGCTTTAGAGGACAACGGCAGCTCTACAATATTTTTACTTGTCAAATGACCTATTCACCCACGTGGATGGATAGGTCAAGTTGAAGTGCCAATTCGACATGATTTCTGCCCTGACAATGTCTGGTATGAATTGGCAACACAAACCACTATCACACAGCAACAATTCGCCCCAAAATATCATGTGCATCGAGTAGGTCAAAACAAATCATGATCTTCAGCTTAGACGATCCATCCACACGGCTCAAAGGCCGATCAACAAGTGAAAATTCACAGAGCTGCCGATTCTAACTACACCGATCATTCTATTGTTACTTTGGTGTTACATTAAATCATCGGTGTAATCCATGATTTAATGCATCACCAAAGTAGCTTTTCTTAAATTGTGCGCATAGGGACCTCCATCAAGGAGGTTTTGAGTGAATAGTCACTCAATTAGCAAGTAGTCAACCTGAGATCCAAAGCTAACTACATGGTGTTCATCAATAAGTATACTAATATATAGTGTTTGAATTAGCGTTAAAACTAGTACGCCAATGAAATAGTCCATCGTACACCAAATAGAAGAAACTTTGTAGCCACTAGCAAGTCTACCAGATTGCCTTCCAAAATCATAAAACCTCTTACACACAAAACCATACGTCAGCGACCTTATAAAACCTCTAATACACAAAACCATAAGTCAATACATACACACATGTTGCTGCTTAGAATTGCACACCTTCCCTCAACAAAAATCACCTACGGGCACACAGTTTTGAGCTTTACTCACCTGCACTCCGCCATTCCCATTACATTCCGTGACAACAGGAGCGTAAACAACAGGGTCCGTCGGTTTGGCGACCTTCACACTGAACCCTCCTGCTGGTTTTTGTTGCGTAGTACCCACGGGCGTCTTCTGCTGCTGGCCCGGCGCTTGCTTTTCCCTCTCGTCCTTCTTACTGTGACCATGCGAAAATCCACCAAAAATCTTCCGAAAGATCCCTGCCATCTTTCTCCCTACTCTACCGGACTCACTCTCAACGGAACTCCTTCCCAAATCTCTTCTTTCCAAATCTCCAAATTCAAACAAAACAACAACAAATCCAGTAATTCTATAACAATCGAAACGACCAAAAAGCAAACGATCGCCAACCCTACACCATAGTCGAAAAAATCCCCGATCAATCTCAGATTCGAACCTCGAAACCCTAATTCTCGGAACTTACACGAATCCCCGATCTACCACGACAGTTCACAACGCGAGAGCATCCTAAAACCCTTCGACAGAATTCACGACCTCCGAACACAAAGTTGTCAAAGGGATTGTTGTAAACAGCGGTGCTGGTGAGAAACGAGCGAAAGAGAGCGACAGAGAGGGGTTGCGAATATCGAGAATTGTGAAGAATGAAGCGGGAAAAGCGACTAGGGAAGTGTTCGAAACGAAAGGAGGATCGTCACACAGGATGAAACACAAAGGCGTAACGTACAAGGGATGGAAATCAGCGAGAGCGCAGGCAATGGGAAAATCTGGCTGGGGAAAGAGTAGTACTGGCGATGGCGATGGAGACTACTGGCATGGGGTGGTGTGCCTCAGGGTCGAAGGACTACTGAGAGAGAGACGACTCGATAATATTCCGTTTCACACGGGCGGGGATCATTGGTCGACTGAATAATATTCGGGTTCACACGGATGGCATGATTTGTACTCTATGATTGCCACCCTGGCAGTACCTAATGATGCCGCCACGTGGGATGCGACGGGGCTTATTGTGGCGTGAACGTTCCAGACCTGGCCACACGAGGTTTGAATTTTGGATTGGTACAATTTCAAGCACAAATAGCTGTGGTTATAACACCCCAAATCACACCCTGCCTAAAACTGCCATCATCACTCTGTCTACATCTTCAAAATCAGTAAGTATGTATGTTGAAGAAACAATTTTAGAACATTTACCCCAAAAAATTTGGATCCTTGATATTTTTTACTTACAAACAATATCCAAATGTTGTGTTCTTTGGTACTTTGCCAGAGATCCTTTCACTTGCCAACAAGAAAATATACGAAAATTTAGCCAATCTAATAATAGTAACTAGGCACAATAGCAACTAAAAGTGGCGGTTTGGACTGGTAGACATTTGCTACAAATATGTCATGGAGTCCCTTTTATATTGTTTTAAGAAAAATAAAGATGGAACTTATGAGGACTCTTATTTATATTTATTATACACGTGACTTACTTTTATAACTTTTACATTTACTCCTAATTGTATAAACTTTTACATTTTGTTTACCATCATACCTAGCAGTCAGAGTTGACATTCCTTGTTGAATAACTAATGAAAGTTGGGAAATGTTATTTGGCAAATGCCTAATAATAGAAATATTTATTTTTTCTATGCAAACAAATTTATGTCTGAAAAATAATACTCCAACCAAATTAGAATTTGTTTTTAAAAATAATTTTTGCCCACTTTGACCTTCAAGTACGATATTATGTTTCCAAGAAAATCAAAGCATCTAAATTCAAAGTAACTTTTAATTGCTTTCAATTGTTGCTTTAAGATTGTTTTGAACTTAGCGTTCAACAAAAATAAGATGTAGTAGGTTTGTCTTGGACTAACATAATAAACAACATATTACAAGTATACTTATACAATCATATCGGAAATTCATTCCATGGAATGATGGGACCCAACATACCATAGTTATTTTCACACATACTTTAGTTTCATTGTATCTTTCTATCTTTGTTTAGTCTATTCCCAATAGGTACAACAATAAATAAATCAAATATTCCCTTCCTTTATAACTCTTATATGTTTGGCACAACTTATGACTCTACTTTAAATTCCCACACCCAAAGATTTGTCATGCAAAGCTAGTTTCCTATAGCCAATATTAAAGACAATAATGTCCTATCCAAAGTAAAGAGGACCCAAGGGTATGTTGCAAAAATAAAAAATGTCACTTAGATCAACTTTGCAAGAACCACTTCATTCTTCGCACATAACATTCTTGAACTTCAAGGTAGGGGGCACTTGCTTGGTATGAATCAAGACTCCTTTGACTATAGAAAATTTTGAATGCAAGTTTCTCCATGAATCATCAGGGTCAATGTACTATACAAGAAAAAATAACACTATAGAAGGACTCCATGACTCCCTATTCAAGAATATTACGTAGGATTTGTGACTTATGCAGGGCTTCAGAGAAAACACTGAAACAAGGATCAAGGGAGTTTTCAATTCTAGGGGGTCTTAAAAGCACTCAAACCTACACCTTAAATGAGGTTTGTTTGTTACAATGAGGTCTCCGGAACTATGCATTCCCTGATCGCGTTCTTGGTACCATTAAAAAGCTCTTTTTGAGGATGGGTGCACAAACTTTATTTTGTGGCGTTCCAATTCACAAACAGAAAAGATATTGAATTTCGAAGTTTGTATGAAATTTAAAAAATTCAACTTTTAATTTTATTATACTGTGGCAATGGCACAAGGCATACTAGTCAGTCCTAAAGTATGTTGATTTTCACGTCTCGTATAGCACAAACTAAACTAACCAAAATCCGACACATGTAATGCGGAAAAGCACACACAGTGGACTCTGCTTGTTGATAAGCCTCTTCATCTGTTTCTCCTGGTTGGTTTCGAGTTCGTTTCGTCTCCCGAATTTTCAGTACAAGCCTGCAAGCCATTCTATCACCGATTACCGGTACACAGGATCTGGGCACGATCCGGAATGAACTCTTCCGGAAGAACTCACCTGCAGTCAGTCATACATTAAAAAACATTGGAAAATGAGAAACAAGAAATACTGTACAGTACATTGCAATCGAATGAAAATCCTCACAAGCAAATAACTGAAGGTGATGGTGAAATCTACAATGAAGATAGAAAGAGAAACTCTCACAGTGTAGAGAATACGAAGACTGTCCCTGCATCGTATTGACTGATCGATCCCTGCTACAAACAGCAACTCATCTCTTCGAATGCACTTGGTTGAATGGACTCCAATTTGCAAGTTGGGTGTAAGCATGACTTGACTAAACAGATGGCTATGGTTACTGATGTTTGAAGGGAAAAAATGGCGTTGTCGACTATCCCTTCCACTATGGTCTAAAACCTTCAACCACATTAAGAGTTAATTGTAAAGAGAACCACAGTTGGTACAAGGGGTGTCAGAAGAAGGCTTAACTAAGAATAGTACAAAAGAAACACAACACCAAACTCCATCACACACCGGTTTGGGTGCTTCAAGGAGTTTTGTCTTGTGTTTTTCTCAAACTCCAACTCCTAGTCCCTCATTGAACACACTTTATGATTAACTCTATTGAGTGATAGAAATTTTTCTCTCACGAGAGTTTGGCTCTTGTACCCAAGGTGATCTTTCCAGGGCTTCTGTATTGATCCTCCAATGAAAGTACTATTAGATAAGATGCTAAAAGTGACAAGAAAGAATATCCTTACTATCTTCTCCCTTAAATACATAGTACAGGTAGAACCTCTCTTAGTGCATGGTGCTGGGACTAAGCACTAAGAGAGGTTTATGCATTAAGAGAGACCACAAATATTGTAAACATTTAATTTAGCTTTCCATCTTAAATCACATGCAGGCCCACCTATTGTCTGCAAATTTTCGTATTGCATATTATACAATAAGAGAGGATGCACTAAGAGAGGTTCTCCCTGTACCATGCATGCATTCCTGACCTCAAACAAGGGGTACCTACTGAAACTACAAGCTCCTCAGATTGAAACTGTGCAAATATTGACACATTCGAGAGGGAAAAAACAAAACGACACCAGAGAGAAGCAGAATCATGGTTTAGGGTTTAGGGTTTATGCAGAGTCTCTTTACCAATATCACGCAGTCCAGCAGGACTTACAGAGGCTGTTGATCGATCTTTCTCGTATGCTCCATAGCCAACTGCTTCCCCAAATTGTGTAACGTCCCAAGACGTGCTATATCAAACTCTTTCTATGTACTCCAACTGCAAGCAAACCAGAGAGTACCAGATCACTACCAAATCAGAGTAAATTTATGCACATTTGCTGGACTTTCAGATCAGATTCAACACTTTGTTGTCAAAATTCAATTTCCACCTCACATTTCAAGAGCCACAAGAACCACAAAAAGATGACAGCAAACAGTAAATTACGTCACATTAAGCCCGACAATAGTGTACTCATCAACTCACATTCCTAAAGAGTTTTTGCCCATTCAATGTTGCCATCGCTCGTATTTCCCTGCTCTTCCTCCTCTTCTAGCTCGTCACCTGCACAGGAATCGTTTACCCTGGTAAGCTCGTCGTCTCTACCATTTTTTTTATGTAACAATTCAGCAAAACAAACCTCGATTCAGTCTCTATAATCGCACTGAAGAACGTTTAGGAAGAAAAAAATCTCCCAGGACCCAAAACCTAAGTCGCGGTAATCGTGGATTAAGCCCTAACATCTGAAAATTTGAAAAACTCAATGCTGTGTTCCTTCTATGCAGTAAAAGGACGAAAACCGACTTGCAGAGATCGAAACTTTCAAACTAAAACCCAGAGACAATAAACCAAACTGTACCCAATTAGCGTACTAAACCCTAATTCTCTGAAATGCTTAAAATCCATGGCAGCGCAAAGCAGTGGTATAATTTGAACATTCAGAGCTGATAATGTAGCGCATCGATTGACTGAAGACCACACTACCTGCATGCTCCAAATTGCCTTCGACAAGATTATGAAAAAAACAGAGAGTTGTAACCCGTCATCACCAACAAAATTACGTTGCCACAACGTTCACGAAACCTCACAATTCACATAGTTGTGCTACACAGGCTGTCGAATGCTGAAATCTCTTGAGAACGCAACTTCTGAAAACAGAATTTAGCAGTCAGAGGGAGTGTTAAGCGAAACTGATCAGATTTTCCATCGCACTCCAAAACTGTGGTCCAGTTTCCACGGACCCAGTGATCCTCGCAGAGGCAATTTCAGTAGGCTTGTCCTTCAGACCAGATGCTACGAAACATACAAACACCATCAAACATAAGATAGATCTCACCAAAGCCCAAAACATGTCCTTGAATTAATGTCCATACAACTGCACCTTACCTGTTTCTCAACTGCACCACACCAACAATACGACTGCCTTGCACGTGCCTCCCGAATTGTACTTCAGTACCCGTTTTTCTGGAAGAGATTGCACCTCAGGATTGTACGTCAGAGGAATGATTGGAATGACGTGTGCCAGTTTCATGAATGGGAAATCCCAACTGCCAAGTTGCAGGTACCACCTACAATCAGGTTGACTAGATACGGTAGTACTATATGTTTCTCTGCAGTCCAGGGTTCTCTGTCAGAATACTCACGTTGTGTTTGTTTTTGTAATTCTACACAGTAAAATTTCAAGGTAGAAGAAGAGAGAACACAATGGTGGCTGCTGCTGCTGCTGCCGCATGGGGAGTGGTGCTGTTGCTACTCCGGTTTTCCGTCGAGCAAGCTGTGGCTTGGGGAGCTGAAGGCCACCAGATCACCTGCTTAATAGCTGAGGTGAATCCTTCGAAACTATAGTGACTGTGTGCTTCCTTTTTTACTAATCAAGAATTATTATTCCCTTACAGACTCTTCACTAATAGTATCAGAAACCAACCTTTATCCATGTCTAAGTTGACGGATTTTTTTTGGACATCCAATGTACAACAACCTGTGTTTTTATGTCAACAATGACGTCCAATGAAACATCTTCAATGACAATACATGTTGCATTGAACATTGTTGTTGGCATAAAAACATGGGTTGTTACATTGGGTGTCTAAGAAAATCCGTCGATTTAGACATGAGTTTCTTCTAGTGGCTTTATTCATGTTGGCCTTGAAGTTGTTCACTAACATAGTGCAATTACATCACTGGAAATTGGAAGTTCTTTGTTTGCGGGTTTGTTGATGCATGCTTTACGTGTGATTTATTTTGATAGAAGATAAGAGTTCTTTACTTCCTTGTCATTCATAGCATGTAATCAAAAAGCTGCTTCAAGTGCCTTGGGAAAGGAGTCCTTGAATCTTTTTTGTGCCATCTGTATCTTAAAAACGTGAGTTTTCAAAAGTTTGGTAGAGGACATTATGTTGTCATATGGACTTTGGTTTGGGCTCTCAATTTAAACAAACTCTCAAATCATGTGAGGCATGTATTTCAAAAAGTATTTGGAGTTTTTCTTCTGATGGATTTGGTTTGGTGTTCCAGCCTCTGTTGTTCGAGCCAGCAAAACAAGCAGTACGCTCCCTGCTTCCTAAATCCTCCAACAGCAATCTAGCCAGTTTGTGCAATTGGCCCGATGAGGTGCGTTGGATGTCCAAGTACAAATGGACACGACCTCTTCATTGGGTTAATACTCCAAACCAAGAATGCAGCTATGACTACAACAGTAGGACTTCAACAAACCATCTTTTGCACAGTCAATTTGTTTTTTGTATACTTGCTAACCTACTAGAGATAATCAAATTGCATTCAACAAGCGGTTGGATTCTATTTTGCAATTGATCATTTTCAATGTTTACATATTATTTTTTGTTGTAATGCAATGCAATGCAGGGGATTGCCATGATTCTTTGGGGAGAAAAGACATATGTGTTGCAGGGGCTATCAACAAGTTTACACAACAGTTATTAGACTACAACAAAAACCACGATGCCAAAAATCGTATGTGCCTTCTACTTACCGGGACATTCTTTCCTTTTTTGCACTGTACCATGTGGTTCACAGCTGAGTTTCCAAACATAGCGAAATGTGCTTGCAACATATACAAGAAAATGGAGAGATGGAATTTTGCAATATCTTTATAATTTAGGTCAATCATTTTGCATAGTATGCAATCACTTATGCCAATTGGGTCTATGTTTGGAATCATGACAGAAAACATGACTGAGGCTCTCCTATTTCTTGCCCATTTCATAGGTGACATCCACCAGGTACTTGATTTATTTTTAAACAAAATCATAAGCATGTAATTATGCTACATAAATTCTCTCCTTTCTCAGAGTAGCACAAAGTAACCACCATTGATTTTTGATAACAGAAGATGATAATTATGCTTGTAGCAAGATTGTAACATGACTCAATCATACCTTGCTTCAAAGTATCAAATACGTAGTAAGCAATATGTAGGTGGGTGATTAGTGGTGTAAGGTCTCAACACATATTGGTGTGAAGGCATTAAGTAATTATTGTTAGAGGAAGGTGTGAGGGGAGGCATTTGTCATTCATTTTCAACATTTGTATTATAAAGAATAATTGTTCAGTTTCTTTTCCCAAATCCACAAATATAAGTGGTTGCAAACATTCTATAACATTGTCATGTTATAGATGACACCCCTTCCATCTTCAATGCAAACAAGTTTAATTAAACTACTACACCAATCTAAGCACCAAAAATTGCAATATTGGTAGGATAGACATCAAAGGGTTGTCATGAGAATCATTATGACTGACACCAATTTTACTAAATAATTAAGATTCCAATCCATTTGCTAAGTTTTGAATACAACCCATTTTTATTGTAAGCAAGAAGACTCACAATGTTCATGATTTTTGCATGATTGGCAGCCATTGCATATTGGATTCACGTTCGATGCAGGGGGCAACAATGTGTCTGTACAATGGTTCAAAAGAAAAAGTGACCTACACCATGTATGTCCTTTATGAAACCATCTGTCAAATTTTTTGACCCTACAAACAAAAAAAATACTAAATCATTATTTACTAGTTACTTGAATTATGAGATGTAAAATATGCGGTAAATCTTTGGCACTTCTTCTGTACTAAACTTCAAAACAAAATTCCCAAGCTCATAGAAAAAATGAGAGCTTGTTGGCAATTGATCTTTGTTTGATAGTCAATGATGTGCATTGTGTGCTTCAGGTGTGGGATGTAGAGTTTGTTACAAAAGCATTGAAAGAAAACTACAACTCAAATCCAACAACTATGGCTGATAGCATTCTCAACAACATCACAGTAAGCAAACTCACATACATGATTACACTATCAAATGCCTTAGCTTAGATAGTAGAACTATCTCCAACAGACTCTTCATTCACTTTGGTTGTACGACTAGAGCTAAGGTAAACCAACTCATTACCACCACCTTCTCAATTCCTCCCTCATGTACCTATAGTATACATTTCCCCTCTTAAATGTATCTCATAGGTTTATGAAGGTGGAATTGAGAAGTTGACAATAATGGGCTTGTTTCCCTTACTCTTCTTCTTCTCTTATACTATCAATTTGACACGTCCTATTCAAAGACTGCATGAATGTTTGCTTTGCCACTTGAAGTAGGATCACTTAAAACATAGCAAAATTCATTCGCAGTTGACATTGTGTATTACTAAGAGACATGTAGAAAAATTATTAGGAGAAGTCTAAAAATGATATTTACATATTGAATGCAAAAGTAATAAGAGGTCAAGGTTCAATTGCACTAATAATTATTTATATTTAGTATAAACCATACTAATTGATTTATAAATGCTATAAGTTTTTATTATTGCTGAATATTTTTACCAACTATGTTTACAAAGATTTTCCTCTTTGAATAATATAGATATTTGTATTGTTGGTAAGCCATCCACATCAGAAGTACTTATATTATTTCCAAATCAATTAGTGTGGTTACACAAAATGTCATTATTAATGTTGTAGATTTTCTACATTTGTGCCTAATGTCAAGTCAAAATAGTATTTTCATTCAAATTCATCTTTGCACTTGCAGGATAATTGGGCAAGAGAAGTTGATAATTGGGGTCTTTGCCACAATCACAAATTTGCATGTCCTGACACGTAAGTTACACCTTGTACAAAGATCTTCAAGATGAATATTTTAAATTCTAATAAGTTGGGATATATTCATAATCAAATAGTATATTCATGATGTTGTGCTTTATTTTATGTGTCCAATTTTTAAGAGAGTGATTTATCTTCAAAAGAATTTTTACTTCATGAATGTCTATGCATAAAACAATTAGTAGTAGTTGTGAGAACTCACCTTTTTCCACTATAGAAGGAAAACAATAAGAAGAACCAAAATAAAACAAGAGACACAATAGGCTATCATTTCACTAGAATAATGTGAATGGTACTCAATGAAAGGCCTGTTATCCTCTTATAGTTTCAAAACCTATCATCTACCATGAACTCAAGATTGTATGTAGAAAGAATTTGGATTTGTTTTCTAAAGGTGTTTAGGTGACACCTCAAAAACGTTATGACAATGAATTGTAGACATTTGCAGGTATGCATTAGAGGGTGTTGGCTTAGCTTGCAGGTGGGCATACAAGGGTGCTACTCCTGGAAGTACACTTGGAGGTGAGACTCAAATAACGAGTTCAATTCTTTTTAATTACATAGTCTATAATTGTACATTCTCAATATATTTATAGAATTTGTCATATTACATACCTATTTGATTGGACAACTTTTAAGTTGTAAAGTTGTAAAGTTGTAAAAACATGCAAAAAGAGTCCATTTCTCTTTTAAAGCATTGAAATTAGAGAGGGTTGATTGGACTCTTTACATCATAGTTATTGCATAAAAAAAGTCAACCGTTACATTTTTGGACATAAATTGTCTGGGATCTTGAAAAACTTAATTCCCATTATTTCTCACAAATATTTTATTATGCTTAACAAAGAATAATTCTACACATTTTCATAATAATCTCCAAAATATGATGTTGTGGTTTTGGATTGTAGATGCCTACTACCTCTCAAGGTTGCCGATAGTTGAAAGAAGATTAGCACAAGGAGGCGTGAGACTTGCAGCAATTCTCAATAGCATCTTTGATCCCAATGCTCCACAATACACAAGTCCAAAAAGTCTTCATACAAGCCTTATAGATGCACCTTAGTTGCAATGAATGTCAAATTTCTAGCTAATCTCGCAATTTAGCCTTGAAAAAAATAGAACTAGGAAAAAGTTGATTAACAAATAACTAAACCTTTATTAAAAAGACTAAGATCACATATTAGCATTGTGAGATCTATCCAATCAACAAGACTATGTAACAACATATATTGTATGCATTCATTAGAGGTATCTTTTATTCAATAGAATGAATCTACAAATTTTT
Source organism: Antitrichia curtipendula (assembly GCA_951230915.1). NCBI lineage: Eukaryota > Viridiplantae > Streptophyta > Bryopsida > Hypnales > Leucodontaceae > Antitrichia > Antitrichia curtipendula. Next base: position 17,937,509 of record OX579638.1, on the reverse strand, counting down.
ATCTTTGACTAACCTTGATACTATACATTACTAGCAACTTCAATAGAAGAAAATTATTTTTTTGAGGATGTTGCTATATGTCAAGTCTAATGGAATGGGACCTCCCAAAAAATATATGGAATATGTGATAATAAATTATGTAAATATTAGGTAGTCAATGTGCCTAAGTTGCTTGTATGCATACAAAATTGTCAAATATTCTTACTTTTTAGACACTTGAGAAAAAATGGAAAAAAAAATCTTTTATAATTAAATCTTACAAAATTATAAAAAAAGTAAAGATGGAGGTGTGGAAAAAAATCAAGCTCATTTGACCATGTAGACTGAAAGAGTTTTGTATAGTTAGTTTTTTGGCCATGCACAACAAGGCCAATAGACTTTTACTCCTTTTGTCCCTAGTGTTTTGCACTACACATAAATATTTTTTAGGTGATAGCATATTATATCATGTAAGACACATGCATGCCAATTTAAAAAAAAAAAATACTTATAATGTATTCAAAATCTCCCTACATTAGAAATAGGTCCCAAAGATTGACAATGCGTTAACAATTAGTCAGATTATTTGATCTTGCATATCAATATAATTAAAGAAACTTTGTAAAAAAGATGTTATAGCCAAATTAAAACTTTTTGGCTTCATATTATAAACTATTTATAGAAATAATAGAATGGTTGTCTTTCACTAAAACATTCAATATAAGCAAAAAAATTCACATTCTACTCTCATCTAGGTACATAGATTTTAGCATTTTTATTCATGGAATTTTTGAGAATGTTGCACCATGTTGAATTTCAAGTTTTGCAAACGCTTTGGCAACTCTTAACCTTCTTTCTTCAAGCCCCCTAAAGACTTTTGATATAAAAATCACAAAGCCCCTTCTAAGACCTCCTCCCACTTCAAGAACCCATGCAACTTTTCTACAATTGCCTTGCATGCACACACCAATGATTCTTTGACATTGACCACAGATCCCTCTAAAACTTGTTGAAGCCCCATAATTCAAAAGCCCTCATTAAAGATCCTACTAAAATTTTATAAAAGACCATTAATTATATCAAAGTAGATTATTTTTTGGTATTTGTTTATGTTGTCCATCCATAGGTAACTACAACAATTCAAGTCCCTAATATTTTGGGCCCTACAACATTTGATTTTGGCACCAGATTGGGATGAATTTTTTACTACACCAAGATTAAGCAAGACTTTAATGCACATTTAGTCTCAAAAACTCAATATCATTCATGCTAAATTGACTTCAAAGGTACCTATTTAAGCAACCACTTAGTCCTTTAGGGATTAAACTCAGAGCCCACATGACAATATTAAAGTTGTTTAAACAACCATCAAAATATTTATTGTGACAATCAGTAAGGTATCCAAATAAAAAAATGAATTTTATAGTCATAAATTTTGAGATAGAAAGCTAAGCTTGACCTGTTATATTAGTCATAAATATTGAAAAGTATAGTGAGGCCAACTTCTTCCTATGTTAAGCTTCTTTCAAATTTTGCCCATGGTATGAATTTCCATCATAGTATCTAACATTGTAACCTTTTCCACAAGTCTAAAACCTCTTATACCATGTGTAAAGATCATTATGTTGATACACTGCCCAATGTTTGAATGGAGAAATCAGGGGGTGGGGGTGGGGTGGGATAACTCCTAAATGCCTAAGGCTTTTTTTAAGCTTCTTGGAATTTGTTCAAAATTAGACTAAAAATTCAAGTTTTGATCAGTGTTATCAATTTTCTTATAGATACAAACATGTGAATTCAAACTAGAGATGTTATAGATTGCATAGGAAAAAAATATCACTTATGGATTGAAATATCATAATATTTGATCAAAAGGGTGTTAAAACTATAAAAGCAATTTGAAATCTTTCAATCCACTTTTTACATGTCAAATCTGAAATTGAAATCATGAAAAAATAAGAAGCTAAAGGATGTAATAATCATATCCATAATCAATTGTGGCTTCTCAAAATCTACTCTACAATTTCCTTAAATGAACTTCTAATGTAACTTTTCTCTCAAGATTTAATGTATTTGAGTGTCATCAGTAACAATTTAAAAAAAAATTGTAATATACACCCGTGGACAAAAACTTCAATAGGAGAATCGTGAATAATTATTTTTAAATCAACTTTTTGAAGTTTAAAATAGACTTTAAGAGGTATTCAACTTTTTTAAAAGTACTAAAAAATAGTAATTAGTAACATTTTATTTAACTTTGAAGTTTAATCAGCCCAAAAATATGATGCCTAACCTTGTGCATTTAGCGGTTAATGCCCAAAACACACATATGTAAAACTTCCAATTACACAAGTGTACCTATGCATGTACACAATATAACTAGTAATATTACTACTTCAGTGCTTTAGGAATCATTGATTTTTGCTAATCTGCTCAAGTGATTACATTTCTCACTTTCACAACTCTTTTTAGTAATTTCAATTTTTTAAATTATTTTTTCAAGTTTGAGGCAAATATTTGGTCTAGCATTGTACTCTACACTCAAAAGTCTGCCACTAGTATGGCATTTGCCTTTGAAAATAGTACATAATAGAATTAGAAATAGTATTTAACTAGCTTCAATGGTCCTCCCATTTGTTGTCCTTGGGTACTATGACTATGAATATCTAAGAGCATGGTCACCCTTGCTCATCAAGCTTAGCACTCTCAAATTCTCCATCAAATTTGAAGGGCCCTCAATTTCTTAGTCCTTCATCTTTGCTCACCAACTACAACCCATAAATAGTTGAGTTGCAACTCATCAAATAGAATAAAAAATAAAACAATTAAATTTAGAATAAAAAGTGATTTCAAGGGCCATTCTTTGACATGCTAGGCTTGAGTGTCAAGAGAATATTGTGAAGGGCCCCTAGCGCTTTTCATTCACATTTAAAGAGTATTGGTTCCTAGCGTGTAAAGGTGGCCATGCTCTAAGACTTTACAAGGAGATAAATGCAAGTCCAAGTTCAAAGATATTGAAACAACTGCCTTTTTTTTGTTATGAAGATAAAACCAAAAATTAGATAGTGTTATTTCTACTATGAAATTTTATTTGTTTTCTTACCAAAAAATAATCAACACCATTGTCTTATACAAAAACCTAAAACAATCCCCTTGTCTCCCAAAGATTGGATAGAAGTAAGGTAGAAGCACCCATTCATGTGATGCTAAGCAATTCAACATAGTTGAAGGCGCCTTTTGCTAGAATTGTTTTTTGCAATATTGGCAATCTAAAATCGTAAATTTAAAATAAAATAAAATGGGATAAGGCATTTGTTTTTTGTGCATTTCCAAAGGAAAGATCCCTAGGGCCCCTAGATCGACACTCCAATAAAGTTGCTTTGATTTTGACGGAAAAATCTAAAAAATCAGCACCCACCAACCCAATTAAATATGGAAACAATTTCAAGGTACTTTGGAGAACACTTTAAGGGAATTCTACAATCAATCAATGGGTATATGGACTTATATGGGTGCTTCTACCTTATTACATGAGTAGAAAAATCTGCAACCAAAACAACAGAAAACTATTATTTGCACTTGGGTTTTTTTTCGCATTGTATTGGACAAAAATCAATTGAAATCTATTGATTTTTTTCTGTTGTTTTGGACAAATTCAAGAAAAAAGAAATAATATTTTAATTTTCTTAAAGATTTTAAAGAATCCTTTTAAAAAATTTTAGAAAGTTTTTTGGCTACCCGAAAAAACTGAGCAATTGAAAAACTAAAATTTTAAACAGGCCACCTAGGCCACCTATCACATGAGCAGGGCATTACCCACAAGGTTCAAACCTTAGACCTCACGGAAGAGGTCTAAAGGTTCAACCATTAAACCACCCAAACATTTACATGTTAGTGTTAAAAGTAGTTTTTTTATTTAACTAGTTTTCTAATAATTTCTCGTTTGATTTGTTAAATCAATAGACTTTGGAGGCTATTTTGACATAGTATAGCAACTTTTTTCAAAAAACATTTAACTCATAAAAGTTGTAAAATCAAACTAACTTTCATTTATAAAAATCCGTTTGAAACTTCAAAACTGATATTTAAGTAATTATGGACATTTCCATAGTCCAGAAATAAGTCGGCTGCCCACCGATAAAGTAGGATCGAATAGGATGTATGAATGCCAAATGACAAAAATATAATGCAGAAGCTAAATACCATATTATATTGAGAATGATACAATACAAGGCGCAGTATCGGCCGCCGTCCGATACCCATCACGGATCTAGAAATCTAACCAAGTGAACTAGCTAAGTTGCCCAGACTACAAAAACATGCTGAAAAGACCATGGGCTGCCAGAACTGCAACACACCTTATATCTGCATCATATACTAACTACAGCAGCTGCGATGAAATGCCAGGAGCGTATTAGCTGGCAGCCGATATCAAGAGAGGTTCACGACCAACAGAACAGTTGTAGAATGATTCCAAGTCGATGAAGGCGATAAAGCATTAATGCGAGATGATCCCGATAAAAGTAGAATAATGCCGATGAATTCACAAGGAAACTGAACGCGAACGAACATGGACGCGTACAGGTCGGTGAGAGTATCGGCTGACAGCCGATACCATGGAGACGTAGCTACCAGAATATCCCCTTCCAATTAGGCTTCCCGTATTTAATGGACTGTGCCACTTCATAGTGTAACTGTCCCGGCCTTTTGGAGACATCCATGTACTCCGAGACCGAATGATGTTCAAACAAGGGGTATATGAAGGGAATAATGTCCGTCGAAATGTTTGGAATAACTCTACTAGCACTGGGAATGCTGAGATCTCCAAGAAATGGCAATGGAATATAGCATGCCGGATCAGGTGTCCTCCTCAGCGATATCAGACAGACGTCGACCATGAGCACTTGGTCCGGACAACAGTATTCCTTGGACGGTCCCTTCTCAAAAAGTGTCTCGAGCATCTTGTAGCACCACGGGAACTTCTGACTATCTACACAGAATTCTCTCCCATAAACAAACGCCAGCTTTCTAATTACATCATTCGGAAGCAAGTGCTCAAGCAACGGACGAAGCTCCTTCATTGGCATCTTGGACCAAATCCCTACATGGAACTTCTCGAATAATGTAGCAAACAATCCGACTATCCCTGGGCGCCTGACGACGTTTCGATGAGGATTCCACTTATCCACCACGATATTCGGGTCAATGAAACAAAGCAACCCCGTGACGCAAAGAACCACACATTTCCTGAACGAACAAGGCTGACCATTGGTGGACTCCTACAGGACACAACAAGGAGAGACAGGCAGATTAAATGACCTGGGCGTAAGAGCGTAGATGATTGTCTGACAAGATATCGGCTATACAGGATGCACCAAGACTACGCATACAAGAGCAGAGTGAAGACAGGCAGATGGAATATCGGCTGCCAGCCGATACAGAACTAACAATAAGCAATCAGAAAGCAGAGACACATCATTCTCTCCATCCAGGAGAAACGAGACATGAGATGATAATTGAAGACGGGCCAAGCCCGGCCATATATGACAGATTCCGCTGTTGCTCAGGAAGCACTCAGAAGTTATCCTTGAGAGTTTAATTGCCTTGCGATATCGCTGCCTAAGGCCTAACGATCAAACTCTCGAAGATAACATTTGAATACTTCGAGAGCATAACGGATATCCGACTTATATAGCCGGACCCCCGGCCGTAATAACCTTTATTACAGCTCATTTCATATCATTATGATCATTACAGTGGTTCCAAAAAGTCTATGTGTTTGCCACTATATCTACACAAAAAAATTGATCTAGTCAGAAGCCGATATCCATGTCGCCCTCCTTCGAAAGGTTGACGAACGTCCTCAGTAGGTTCCGATGACTGTAATAGTTCTAGTCTCAGTCTAAGGATCTATATACAATTTAACAAAATACATGTCGGCTGACAGCCGACACCTGAACCGCTTTACTCTGAACGGATGCCCGGCGACTTCAGCTGGTACTTCCCAATGCTTGGAATTGTTCGTCCGAATACGGCTCCTCGAATCCCATCCTACATTCAGGAGACACCTCCTGGTAGAGATTGTATATGGTTGACCCTGGCATGCAGCGGGGAAGGCCGACCTTTTTATTCAGCTCACAGTAGTCCGAAACTGACATCCTAGACGCCAGAAACCCCTCCAGGAACGGGATCATTGTGCTCTGGAGGTAAGGAAGTTTAGGGTGCTTCAATTTTGCCTCCGAGTACATTGTACAAGCAGGTGGATGAACCGCACTGAACAGCAGATTCAAGATGTTCCTATAAGACTCATGATCAACGAGTTGTTGACTGTCGCCCCGCTGTTAAACAACTCCGGCTCTGAGAGGATCCGTAACAGCCGCTTTAGAAAAACCGGTCGTGCGGGACTCTGCGGGTTCCGATACGCGCTCATGTCACAGCTTTCCTGCCCGAAGGCCATAAAGTCCGACCCGATCTCTGGGACTGTGTATTTAATATTATTGATACGCTGTCCCAGAGTTTCCTTTTTCAGTATCGACCAGTAGACAACCTTGATGTCATGACTATGGCAGAATCCTAGGAATTCTGCAAGTCCTGGTCGCATTCTTACTTGAGACCTCTGATGCATACTGCCTGCCTTAATGATCGTGGGTTCATAATACATTGTCGTGCCCTGGACCTCGAGGAATTAGAACAACGCCGGAGACGCTACCTGTGGAGTGACAGGTATGTCGTAGTCGGGGTTCCATTTTCCATCGTGCGCAGCGCCTTGCGACAAGACCTCCTGGTGGCGCTCTAGAGGTCCAGAATCATAATCTGCAATGAGAGATGAAGTACATAAATCATGAGATGCAATACAATGAGAGGATACCACAGGACTAGAACGTATCGGCTGGCAGCCGACAAAGTGGAGTGGTACTCTAGTCTGCACAGCTGAAGGCTCTCACTGACAAGTCGTTATTAACAAGTCGGAGCCAGGCAGCACTAAGCAAACATGCCCTACTCTAGATTATCCCTGCAATTGCAGAGACATGTCTATATCCTACGAACCTCCAGACCGCGTCCGCTTAGATGTGGCATGTCGAACGGGAGAGAGTTGTTCGTTAGGGAAATCGTGCTCGGCCGGTCCAGGCAATTTCGTGATTTTGTCCTCATGCAACGACTCCAGCTTCCGTTTCGCCATCGACCAAATTGAGCGAGTGGAGTCCCCTGAATTCCCTGACACCTCAAGCGCGTCTCCTTTGCTGCTTCCGCGACGAGTCCCGCCAAGTGAAGTCGCCGTGGTTATCGGCTGGCGGCCGACATAAACGTCGGAAGCTGTCGCCGGCGTTCCGATGGCAATGGCCACGGCGTCTGACCGACCCGTGACAAGCTTCGCGAGTGAGGCCGCATCTCTTACGATCTCTTCCGATTCAGGGACGTCATGCAAATCCACAAGCATGACGTTCTGCTTGCCAGCCTGTTGATCAGAAGAATTGCTTTCTTGCAGCCGCGGTCGGCGAATCAGATTTTGTACTCCAGCTTCGTCAGCGCGTTCGTCGTCCGAGTAACTCCTTCCCGGTGCAGCCTGAGTGAGGTGGATCTGCTTGGCCACTAGACGAGGAGGCAGGACAGCACCCGAGCGGGCATGATTCGGACGTGGTGACAACGGTGACGAGTCTAGTTGCGCGGCGGGTGCAGACGATTCGGGAACCATCAACGCCTGTCCCGAGCCGACACCTCCCGCTGACTCCGTGTGAGCGTGGGACCCTTGAAATTGAATCACTTGAGCATCGGTGATGATGTTCATTCCCTTCAGGCGCTCATGAGCCCTTGCAACACCGTCCTCGTCCCGAACGAACTCCAAAACCGAACGTCCGTTTCTCTGCAAACGCACAGGACTACTGTCAGATTCCCGATGTATCGGCTGCCAGCCGACAACATGACACTGAAACACAAAAATCAGGATGACCGTGCAGAAGATGAAATTACGTACCAGAGCAATTTCTGTGACGTTTCCACCGCCCCAGACGTTGATGACGGTGACGACCTTTGCCTTGAGTGTCGGCTTCAGCAGATCCTCCAGAAGACCATGTCCGACGCCGCACATTCCCCCGTTCCAATCAATCTCGCCATCCGCTTCTTGGTTGTACCACTCGAGCGGCTTCTGGATGCCGGTGAACCTCTTGAACACCTCCATCATCTCAAATCTTCCGTCCGGCTTTGGGTACGTGATGGACAATGTGACCATCGGCTTCGCCTCTAGTTCTAACTTCAGGAAGCCCCCTCGAGGTGACGGTTGGTAGTACACCGACTGGTAGTACCACGACGACGCGGAAGAGTAGGCCGCCAATGCCACGGAGTCCCTAAATCTGGAATTGCCTATGAGGAGCATAGGAACTGGAATAAACGGCTGTGGAGGAGGTGCCATCGGATCGGTGACCACCGCGGGAATCTCCGCTGTGGCCGAGATGTCCAAGAAGTCGTGCTTGTTCACCGGAAATGGTTCGCCATCCTCGTTGTACCCAAAGAGCACAATGAGCTTGTCATCTTCCAGCGGCAGTCCCGAATAGTCATCCCCACCTGCACTTTGAATATATCTCACAACCTCAGCGATACTCACCCCGTGCAAGCACTGATACATGACGCCGGTCTCTGTCGTCTGTGCTTGCTCCAGAGCAACAGTGGCGTACTGCGCCAAGGTTGTGTAGAAGGCCCCAGGAGCGAGTCCGTCTATCGACTTATCGGTTGTGGGGTTCATGGCGTTGACGCGTCCGTTCAGCCAGTTGCTGGCGTCGACATATTTCCTGATATCCTTCCACACATTCCGGACTACAGCAGGCGAATAGCCCTCCATGTCCGCGAGTTCCTTCCAGGCCTCCTCAGTGTAAGGGACCCAGCCCGCATCCTTACACGGCAGTGGATACTTCTTCCTGGTCCACATGATCTCGTTCATGACGACCCTGTCTAGCTTCTTATCCTTGTACGAGTCGAGGAGTGTCGGCCTTCCAGAGGACCGGGACTTCGCTATATTCTTGATGCAGACGCGAAGGTCGAGGATGTCCCTCACCAGTTCGCAAAGGTCCGAGTCGCGGAGGCCAAGTGTTGGCACGAGATCGGTCTTGGTGATATGCGTGAGAGGTTTCCGGTTGACGAGGGAGTCCGGAATACTCCCGTCGTCACCGATCAGCTCTCCATTCTCCCAGGCGTCGAATACTTCCGTCCAGAGTTGCCAGGTATCCTCCTTCACGAAGATTAGTGGCAGCTTGGACGACACCTTCTCGTTGACGAAGTGCGCCATTACGTTGAGCTTCGCTGCCTGCACGAGTCCTAGCACTCAGATTCCACGAGAGGAACTTGTATCGGCCGACAGCCGACAGACAAGAGATCAAATATGACCGTAAATGACAAGAGCTCTAATGTGCTCCAGTCGTATCGGCTGGCAGCCGATACGACAACAACGACATCTTGCTCCATCTGCATCAAATTGAATAGTGCAAGACGAAGAAAGTGATTAATACCTCAAATGCGGGTGACGGCTTGCCTCCTCCACGGTGCGGCTCCGGGCATCCCGCTTTCACCCACGCCGCCCTCCCCATCTCCGCGCAGGATCGGAAGGTTTCCTTCGCCACCTTCTCCATTAGGTTCAAGTTCAAGGCGTTTGAGACACGGACGAGTGTACTCGGGTCATTACTGTGAACCGGGATGATCTCAAACTCAAGGAGTTCCTTCTTCTCCGGTGAATTTGCGGGGTGTTGCTCCGCGAGTTCTCGACAGGCTGTGACGGTGTGCTGCCCCCCCAATGATGTACCAGTGAACATCTGGGCCCTGCCACCATGGGACGATTAGGCCGTTCACTTCCACTGTCGCGTTCTCGTCTGGACATTTGTCCATTACCGCGTCCATCCCCTTGTCTGTTGGTAAGGGAGCCCTCTTGAGAGGAATGCCGTGAATCTCAGGTTTTTTCCTGATAGACCCGTACCCCTTGTACATAGTCTTCACCTGATATTGCAGTTAATGGGATAGTCAGGGACATAATTATATCGGCTGCCAGCCGACATCCAGGAATGTAGAATCTGCGTAAAATAAGTGGAAATGACAAGGCATACTGATGAAATATCTGCCCGAGGCGGTCCTTGGCTATCTTCCGGTACTTGAGCTCGTCGGGTGCAATGTGAAGTCTCTCCGAGTGGATGACGCCTGATAGTTGACGCTTCTTGTATGGGACACGGGAAGAAGACCTTCTTCTAGGGCCCGGAAGATGGCAGTCACCTCATTGTCTTTCGTCTTGGTCGTGAGGTGGTTACCACGGACCAGAGCTTCGTCCAATGTGAGCTTCAACACCTTGTCCGTGTCGTCGGACCCCTTGCCCTTCTTCCTCTTCTTGCTTGGAGAAGCCGCGTTGGCGTCTTGTGATTCAGTCACCGCAGCTGGTGTCCGAGTCGCTTGTTTCCTGGATGCGGGAACCTTCTTCTTGCCCTTCACCTTCCCCTCAGTGACCACTATGTTAAGTTGCTCCCTCTGGGCGTGCATCATCTCCCACCTCTGAACAAGGTCATCGGCGTCAGCGGGTGTATCCTCCACAAACGTCATTCCCGCAGTCATGGCCCTGGAGCCGCATACGTCCTCCGTGCACTTGTTGTATGGGAGCTCGATCGCGAAGTAGTCCGCGGCGCCTCCAGGGCTGCCAATTTGGGGAAGGCAGATTAGCACCTGGACGTGTCCTGTGACCTCTATTACTGACAACACGTTGCCGTGTCCGGGCATCATATTCCCCTTGAGCTTGAAGGAGCATGCAATCTCCACTATACCGTCAGGGAGCTCCCTCCAACACAATCCCCATTCCTGGACGGCCGGATTTAGTTTCCAGGTTGCGCGTGGGGGAATCCCGTCACCAAGTATCCCCAAGTTGGGGACGCGCTCGCCGAGAAGTCGTGCCAGGAGAGGAGGTTTCCTGCAAAAATGGTGACACATTATTGACCGCAGTACACACGCGTATCGGCTGCCAGCCGACATACAGTGTAGGAGGTCATCCTAATCAGAAACTAATGTATCGGCTGCCAGCCGATACAACTCAAGAGCAGCCTTCGTATAGTCTGTGCCGACGATGTCGGCTGGCAGCCGATAGAATATTTAGCTTGTATACGCACAACGAAGCAGAAACGAAATCTAATGTATACCCACATACAAAATGTATCGGCTGGCAGCCGATACATGTAGGGCGTAGTACCTGTCATTCTCAGGAGCCGTTGTCTCCATCGCCGCCGACGCCTGCCAGATATCGGCTGGGCTCCGTCTCCTATCGGCTGCTGAAGACTCCTGTCGCCGCAGACACCAACACTATTGGCTGCCCAGGACACTGTATCGGACCGAGAAGAGAAACTAGTTAACAGGGAATCGTGCCTTCGCCACGTGACAAAATGTCAGCTGCGAGCCGGAGTGAGAAACAGGGGGAGAGAGGGAGAGAAAAAGAGCGAGAGCGAGAGAGAGAGCAAGAGTGCAGAATGAGAATGAGAGAAAATGAAAGTGGCCAGAAGTGTATAACCCCACTCCCGACCACCGAGGTGACGGCTGCCAGCCGTGACGCGCAATGATGACAGTCGTTTTCCCTTCATCCAATTTCTCCATCCATTTCCTATTAATCATCCATTTTCCAGTACTGCACATCCAGACAAGGACATGAATGTAACGAATACTCATTGCCAGAAGATGCGTACGTTCTCAAGCCTGATCTTGAAACGGACGTACCTGTGTCTTTCGTAATCACAACGAATTCATCCTCCTCCAAATTCAAATTTCAAGCGCCAAACTGCTTCTCCCTCCACTTGACTTAGGAACAAATCTTGGAGGATTTCATTCTTTCAGTTTCATTTACTTCCTGCACACGGAGAGTCAGAGCGTCAGAGACGCGTGAGGGATGAGAGGGTTCCAGTCTGATGCAAGGGATTGCTTGCAAATGCAGGTTTAGACGGCAGATGATCGGATTGCACTGGCTTGTAGGGAGACTGTAATGCTGTGGATTGATTCGGATTCATGGATAAGAATTTCAGGACATTTTCAGAGTAGTGGCATTACAGAAGGGTCATTTTCTTCTGAATCTGCTCTTCGATCTGTATCGCATTTGATATCTAGTGACATTTGTCTTGGAAGAGTGGCCGGAATTCCGGTTTATTGTACCTAGACTAATTCAATCTTGGAGGATTCCCGGCACTCTAGATGACTGACTGGCATTCAGCTCCGCGGTATTAGGGTCATCCCGTAATCCGTACGGTCCACACTCAACGCACCCAGTCGGAATGCCATCTTGATATCGGCTGCCAGCCGACATATTCTGCTGTAGTGGGATGAGATGAGATACTACGGGGCCTGGGAGCTTAGTGGGGTTGCTCTATAATATAACAATGAATAGGTAATCAAGGAGGCCAGCTCCTGATGACATTCATGGTATAAGTAGGGACGGTCTGTATTAATCCTATCGGCTACCAGCCGATACGAAATCCGGGGCTCAGTGAATAAGGACACCGGATATTACAGGGAGCTGAGCACCTCTTTTGTATCATGAGTGCATTTAGTCGAATGGGTTTGGATGCGAGTGCAATCGATGCGTTTACAAGGAATGGCGGTTCCGGGAGACTCAGGCTGCGAAAGGGAGCAGTCGTTGCTCTTACGCTTGAAGGATTGTACTACGCTGGACGGGCGCTTGTTGAAAGGGTGGAGAATCGCGCACATGTCCTTGTGCGGGTTCTAGTTCTAGATGTCCCTGGGAACCTCGACATGAAAATTCCATTTCCCGAGGGGGACTTGGTCTTCCTCAGTCAATGCACTGGGGCCTCAATCCTCTGGGAAGCAAACAATGTGTATCCCTTTGTGGAGTCTGAGGTCCCCTATTCCGCTGGTGTCGGCTGCCAGCCGATACTGACGAACTCGGATGAGAAGCCTATTCAACAGTTCTTGTCACTCACTGTGAACATGGAGGTCGCTCTTCTGCAAACTATTGAAAATGACTTGCGGTATGTTGGGGTGGGCCTCATTGTCGAATGCTCCCCAAAGGGATTCTGGGAGGGCTTTCGGGTTCCTCACAGCTTCTTCCTGGTTGTCCGACTCCTGCATGTCGTCGACGACTTCAAAGATCAGAATGCCTTCTACGAGATTCCGGATTTCATAACACTCAAACTCTGCGTAGGGTACAGAATACTCTGGAGCGGTTACAAGGTCAGGCCTGTCGCATCACCTAGTGTTGCTGCGGAGGCTGTCGGCGGCCAGACGACAAGTCCTCCACTGACGCACAACATGAATGCTATTCAATATGTCAACGGTGAAAGTGGAGGTAGCACATTTGATTTTCCGGAAGAGTACGCGGAGCCCGCATCGGGAAGGATTGCACCCAATGCCTCAGACGAAGACGACAGAGATGATAGGTTGTACTCGTCCAACAGTGAAAGTGAAGCTTCCGAGGATGGTGATCCCAATGATCAGGGCCTCAGTACCTCTGGCGACGGTGGATGCGACACTGGCGCTACTGACAGTATCCTGGATACGGACGCGTCTGTAGGTAACAGCGGAATTGGAGAACTGAATGCGCCTCTGGTGGAGTTCAGTCGGGTCTTCCATTCCCTGATAGACCGTTCTGGAGAAATCAGTATTGTGAACTTCTGGATGAGGATTTCTCATTCTTCGGGAGGGCTCTGATCCAAGTCTGCCTTCCAAATGAGGCATGTGACAACGGGGTTCTCGGAGATTCAGATGTGGGTGTCATGTTCGTTTCTGAGCATGACACACTACAGATGACGACCATGCGTTGGAGGTTGTCCCACACAAGATTGGAGGGTGGCAGGCTACTCTCGGAGATTGTCACGCTCTGCTCTGAGGCGGCTGACTTGATAGAGTCAGACGAAGGGGGAATGCCGGGAGTTCCGAAGAATCCCTATCGGTCCGTGCGTCGGAGGGTAATTCCCAAGGACTGTCGACTCATGTCCAAACTGCAGACAAAGATTTCGGATCCTGACATACGGAAGGTCAGCTCCCAGCGGTGCTGCAAACTCAGATGCTACCAGACGTTTCCATGGGAGGATACGAGAACTCTCCGCCGAAGGTTCTTCACGTGCTCATTTGAAACAAGGAGGGAGATGGCATATGCGGTTCAGAGTCAGCTTCATCCTGGAGTTATTCCGGGAAGGAACTTTGTTACTCTTGCAAATGTCGACGTCTGCGAGAATGCCTGGTACATCATTCACGGGATCTCTAGGTCGGCCTATCATGTATACAAGGCTGCTGCCAATGCAGGATCTGTCAGCGGGTCGCATGGAAACATGGGTGCCCGTCGACCGCGACCACAAACTATTCAGGCTCAAGCAACACTAATGACAATTATCAACGAGAATGCCGACCAGATGCCGAACGAGTTCAGGCTTGTTGGAAACAAACGCGTCAATAATCTCAAGGTCGTCCCCTCTGCAATAAATTGGGATCACATGCGCGAGCAAGTTAATTATGTAAGGTTCTATGATCTTCCTCTCGGCTTCCACAATATGATTTAGTTTCTGTCGGCTGCCAGCCGATACGGTTTGTTCTACCTACTCAGCGTACCCTTATGTCATCCCCGATTGACTTCACGTACAATGAGGACTTCCCTATCATAAGGTTTGAAGTGTATCGGCTGCCAGCCGATATACTTTGGTACTGATTATTGCCTGGATCTGTGTTGATTAAATTGACGTCGTTCTGCGCCACAGATTAATGGAATATGCAATTTGAAGCCAATCTCGCAGTCTGCCGTCAGTCGCCTCCGGAAAGCTCATTTCAAAAATGTTGAAGTCAAGGCGGTTGGAAGCAACTTCTCGAAATGCACCGAATGTGACTTCCTTGTCGAGTTCATTGCGAAGTATCCTAGAGGCTGTGATGAGTGGCAGGCACTAGTGGATGACAGAGAGCGACATCTAAACTATCAACGCGCATGTAGGAATGTCTATGGTGGGTGGTCCACGCAGTCCGTGCAAAATCCATCGGAGTTCCTTTGCATAATACACGACAAGATGGACACAACGAAGACCGCTATTCCCAGGATGCAGGGTATTACCAAGGCCACCGCCGGGCTCAGACAAATACCAATTTCGTGTATTGGCATGCTCACTCATGGACATGGAGATGGCACGTTTGCTCATTACTCTACATCATTATGGCCGGGAGATTCGAACTTTACAATATCGTCACTATGCAGAGTCCTGCGCGCTCTGGAGTTGCCACCGGTTAGGGAATCCAAGATCCTGTTCTCAACTCAACCTCAGAATAGCTTCTTCGAAGCTCTGCTTCATGGAAAATCGAGATGCAGTTCGTCCATTCCGGCAAGCTCCGACAGAGTCACAATCACGCCACGATCAGAACGACCTCATGTTCCACTTCCGCGGAAGTTGTTCTTGCAACTAGACAATTCAGCCAAGGACAATAAGAATCGGTTTCTCATGGCATTCTGCTCATTACTCACAGCCAGGCGCGTCTTCAAGGAAGTAACTGTTGGATTTCTCATTGTCGGACACACGCACGAAGACATTGACACGCACTTCAGTTATTTGTCGAAGCTAATCAAGAGGAAGAACACATACGTTCTCGCAGATCTCATGAAGGCGTTCATGGATTTGCAGAACACTGTGGCTTTCATCCCGGAGTTCGTTCAGGAGGTTGCTGACTTCAAAGCATACCTGAAGGGCTTCCATCACGACGGGGTCAACAGAATAGTAGGACTAGGGGATAAACACCTATTCAAATTCTACGTCGAAGAATCTGGAGATGATCGAGGATGGCCGGTCATGCAGTATAAGAAAAGGACAACAGATCTGTCGTAGCTTCCTCCGGGACTGGCTGTGAAAATGTGGGCAGCTGACGATGATGGAAACCCAAGAATCCCAAAGGGGGACCCACTACCTGTTCGATTCAAGGCACTCTGGGGAAACGTGGAGATTAATCCGAGAAAGGGGAATGCAGAAAAAGAAGCTTCCAAAGCCTCTGAATGCAGTGAGAACCAGTGCTTCATCAAAAATGGGATCGCAAAGTACATTGAGTTCTGGAAGTCGGGAATGGCCAGGAACAAGCGGTACGCAGAGGAAATGGCAGGTACTGTAGCATACTGGGAACGAATTCTAGAAGAGATTTCTTCGCTACTATCCGCTGCACTGAATTCGCTTCAGGAAGGGTTCTGGCCTCTGTCGGAGTGGTCACAAGATCACGGATCGGCGTTTCCAGAAGACGGGGCGGATCCGAATAATCCACCCGACACGACTCCGGAGGACGATCAAGATCCTTTGCCATATTGCGGGCCTGCGAAGGACAGACCGAGGTTGAGCTTCAACCCTTTCCGCGACGTCCTGCTAGGGGACTTTGTTCTCTGTCGGCCATGTCATAACCACTATCTTCCTGTTTGGCTGGGACGGGTACTGGAATGTGTGGTGTTGACTCCAGGGCCGTTGTATGGAAACTTCAAGGTGGAATGGTGGACGCCATTGAAGGGCAAGCGGGAGGGGAAGGCGGTGGTGGCGAGGGAGTGCTGGACCCGGAGATGGCATAAGGAACTCCGTCTTCCGCAAGTTGTTCATGTTCGCATTGTTCTGTACTTGCACAGGATGCCCTCACATGCAAAGAAAGGACCTCCGACATCTCATCTGATTCCGGAGGCCTCGGTTATTGCTGCAATTACGAATCTGGAGGCCGCAGGCGCTCCGGGCGACAGAGATGCTGACGATGATTGTGAGGACTGATGATATCAGTTGTTCGAGGGATGTCGGCTGCCAGCCGATATAGCGGTCTTTGTCAGTTCTTCTCAGGATTCCGGTCGACCCGGGTAGTACTTGGATGGTGGTGTCTCAAACTCAATACATCTTCTCCGATAGGAATTACTTACCGTCGGTTCAACAGGTGATTCTACTTGTCTAGCTTAGCACTCCGACTTTGTGTCGGCTGCCAGCCGATTGTGTACATCTTGTCGGTTCTGTGGATTACTTCACTTGTCGGCGTCAGCAATTCGATGTGCGTTTCGGCTGTCAGCCGAAACAGTACTTCTTGTTTGTTCTACGGATGACTCCGTTTGTCTATATCAGCACTTGGATGGGGGTGCTAGGTGTGAGCCTGTATGTCGCCGAGTATCTTTATATCACCCTTTCTTGGGGGAGATGCCCAGGCTATTTGCACTTACTGCAGCCTAAACGGCCAACACAGTTAGCTTATGTGGGCACTGCAGTATTAGCTTAATTTATTTCTTTTTTTGTCGTCTTCCGGCTAGCCTTCTGGTGCAGTACTTAATATGCCGGTGTTGTCATATTTGCTTTGAATATATATGATACTTCTGCGCGAGCAATTTCTCACTACTTGGATTTATTGCACTCTTGGAATGTTCAGTGGTACTGCTTTGATATTCATTGCTTCGTTTATGTATGACTTCTTCCGTTACTATGGACTCTCTTATCGGCTGCCAGCTGATACATGTTATGGGCTTAGGGTGTTTTATGTTCGGGATTGGAAAATGATTTGATATTCTTGATTGGATTTGTTTCGAGGATTTGATTCTACAGTCGTGGGGCACGGTTATAGGCATCTCTTCTGCTATCACTATTCCATTTGTTACTATGTTATGTCACTTCGAATTTATGTTAGTCAAATGGTCCTATTTGAATGCATTTTGTTAGACAAACACTTGAGCTAGACAATGTATGGGTGGGCCGCCGACACTTTTCTACCATTCAAATCAATTTTTCCTGTTTTTCAGGTGAATTTAGACTATGAATTTGTCCACATTTGGTGTAATTGTCCATAATTAGTTAAATATGGGTTTCAAGCCTCCAATAAAAAGTCATGGACCAAATTCCGAGAGAATGTTTGAAAAGTAAAAAAAATGTCTTTTTCAATCCTCTATGAATTTTGCCCATAATTTTTTATTGGAGTCTTGAAATCTCAAACAGATTTTTGGAGATGAAATTTAGCTTGACTATAAAACATTTTATAGATCAAAGTTTTAAAAAAAAAAAGGTAATTTACTATGCCAAAATGACCGCCAAAGTGTGCTGAGTTTAAACGACACCAAATTGTGAATGGTTTAGAAAAAATTCATTATATAGTATCCTCCAAGAAGTCTTGCTACCCCACTATAAAGTCTAAGAAAAAGATTGTACAAGAAATTTCACAAAATTATAATTAGGTTTGGTAAACCAATTAAACCATCATGCTCAAGCGTATAGATATAGTCATAATACAAGGATCAATTAGTAAAATATAATTACAATTTTCAAATATTTGTTTAATAAAATTTGGGAAGGCAACACCTTAATATTGATTTCTTTCTATTGTAAAAATTTTCTTATGTAATGTGCAATTTTCCACAAAGTGAGATGAGTACATTGATGTTTCTTAAATGTTTCTATAATACAATTTGAAAAATTCATTACCAATATTTTTGAATCAATTATTATGTAACACTAACAATGAAAAGCACACAAAATAATTTAACTAAAATGGGAGTTTTTTTTTTAAAATTGAAATTTTGTTTGGTGATCAAGATTTCACAAAATAACAAATTTAATATAAGTGAACATTAGATTGGAACAATGTTCATGAGGATGAAGGTTCTAGTATCTTAATGTGGGCATGGCTATATTGTTTCCATGCAAAACTTTCTAGATGAAAATTTCAAGGTTTTTGGTATCATTTCTGTATTTTTTAAAGGATTTTTTGTGTAGATTTTGTAGAGCATGTTAGATTTATTACAAATTGGTGAAAGAGAGATAGTACAATTAGCTGTGTGAGAATTGCAATCTATATGAACCTAAGAAGTAATGTAGAATTTGAAACAAAATGAATTAATCACCAAATGTGATTGGATCTTGTGTTGGTAGAATGGCAGTAGGAAGCGGCCAAGTTTATATCTCAGGAATATGGAAGGCTTGACCTGTTGATAAACACAGCTAGGATTCTGCATATTAGCAACCTCAAGATCTCCCTTGGTGAGATATCCATCTTCCACTTTATATAGTTATTTCTAAAGTCACCCCAAGTTTGAAGAAGAAAACTTCCTTTTTTTTATTTTAAAATTTTAAAATCACCTTCAGAGAGTGCTCAAAATCATTCCAAAGAAGAAAACTACTTTGGCTTGAGTTTAGAGATTGCCAAGCTCTTCCATTGACTTAATCAAGAAGATAAGTTAAACAAGCTCTTGTTTTCAACAAATAGTATAATAGCTTAAAAGAGGGGTTATTTTATTGACTTTAAAAAGAACTATATTGGACATTATTTTCAACTCACATGCTTTGGAGATTAATTAATCTATCAAAGATTCTTTAGCCCTTTCCTGGATGGTTTCCACTGCAGAGATTTGTTGAGCAAGGTTAACCTAAACGCAATGACGTTTGTGTATCAAATCAACGCAATTGGACCACTTCTTATTCTAAAGGTACAATCTCTCTCCTCATTAACAAAGATGTGGATATAGTAGAATCCAAGCAGGTAGTTTTCTCAGCTAAAGCATGGGAGAGCGTCTCTAACCTCAAGGTTTAGTAGTCTTTGAGGGTGAAGCATTTGCATGAGATTAATTGATCCACCTTTGGACTGATTGTAGAGCTATTTAGAGGGGATTTAGGAAGAGTATATATATAATTCAAACTTCAGGTGACCTTACAAATAACTCTAGAAGATTAAAAAACCGAGTTCCTTTTGTGAAGGGCCGTCAGCTCATTCTCAGATTCTCACTTGCCACTTCTCATCTAATTTGTTGCACAATCATGGCGGCATCAACACATGGCAGTATTGCTGAAGCCAGGAGGAAAAAAGAACACAACTAGACCTGTAGAGGTCATAGCCAACCTAAGCACAAGAGTGGGATCCATTGGCAACAATGGGACATGAGGTTGGTATGCATATTGTGCGTCAAAAACTACACTCAATCAATGTAAGTGTGCTATCCAAAAATCCTCATATTTACCTTCTTAGATCCAAACTTTTCTTAGTCAACATTCTAGAACTAATACCAGGCAGCTCTCCATCCAGAAATCTTTAAGGAGAGATATACCTAAATTAGCTTTGAAGCAAGCGGCCTTCGAAGGAAGAACAAAATTATTGAAGAGTCTTCTTACGCAACCAGCACTGGTTCTAGAATGTTTAGAGTTTAGAGCTTGCGAAGATTTTTTGACCTTTTAATGATGGCCGTGCAGTGATCACGACAGCGTAGGTGGAGTTTGCACGGAAGAGGGACCCCCATTGTGAGCATCTTGCTGCATCCAGGCACAGTAAACTAATGCACGAGATGGGGGGGGGAATCTTTATGCCCCTCATTACCCCCATTTTTTTACGCTTTAGCATGGGGTAATTTCATATCACCCAAGTAGCAATGTGGATGAATTTTGATCAAATTTGGATGAATTCTATTGAATAATTGGATGAACATTGTCATGTGATTTGGATGAATTTCATCTCATTTTTGGATGAAACTAAATAGAATGGATGAATTTGTGCATATACATTCATGCAGTGGAAGCAAACTTTGGGATTGGATGCAATTCCACTTGAAAAAAGGCGACAAAAAAGTAGCTGAAAATTGCACTTTTTATTGTAAAATAATAACTTTCAAAACTACTTTAATTGAACCATCTATAGGCTTCAAATTGCCCTAATGATGCTGTACAAGGTAATCTGTCTTTGCACTGAATATTTAGGATCTTCCCTCCTAATTGTAATATCGCCTGCACCCATTCAAAGAACCAACCTACTTAGAAATAGGCAGTATGACGTTCAGTAGCACAATTGCTCCATATCTAAGACTATGAAGTCAAAAATAAATTCTTCAAAACAAATAACCTATTTATGAGAAGACAAGGTCTTTGAAAATGATCACAAAAGAAGTCTGATTTTAATAACAACAATATTGACTTCAACCTAAGGTCGAATTGTAGAGAGACTTGGATAGGAGTTTGTAATAAACAAATGACTCGCTTGAACATGGCGGTGACAACCCTACTTAGTACTGCCCCAGGTGAATGTTCCTCAATAATGAAAATTTCTATTGCACACAAAAACATCACAAGCCAATTACGGATTATTTCCAAAAATACCTCAAAGAATTATAGTGATGACATACAAATCATGATGATATCATTGTTCTAGTAATTCTGCGAAAAATAATTATACTCTACTTAAGCTACCACAAGACACAACATTTCAGAAAAGGAGATCAACAACATTATATCATATTACCCTGTGTTCTGGTGGACTTGAAGGAATATCAACGTTCAAAAAGCAACCATTGGGATATACTCCTTCCTGAATATCTCGCAGTCAAAAGTTTTTATAAGTTGAAGGTTCACAGTTGCTGTTGATTTGAAGTCTTTGTTGGTGCTCTGGCCTCTCTTATTGGAGATTTCGAGGGCATTAGTATCACAGCTAAGCAGCTAAACAATTAAATTGTTCAGATAAGCTTTTGAAAGGATCAGAGGAACTAACACATGCAATTCATGCACAAAGAATTAACAGGAATGTAAAAAAAAATTGAACATAAGAATCTAGAACACCATCAAAGAATCTAGAGATATTACAAGAACGCCAACGATAAATGCTTCCCGTGCTGCAGCCACTGTTCCTGAGTAGATTCTATACATAAGATTTTATTTTCAGGCTCCAAAAGGATACACAACTTTAATTATTCTTTTAGTTTTGTATTAATCACACAAATAAATATAATCATGCAATTCACAAAAAAAATATAAAAGATGAAATTCAATAGCCAGTTTCAGTGTACAAAGTTGAATGCACAGCTTGAGCCAGACAACATTATAAAGTGACGCAAAGAGCACTTTCTACCTTAAAGATGAAACAGACTTGCAAACATGTGAACCAATTGTGTCTAACCTTATATCTTACTTATACTTGGATAGAGTGGGCAGCTGAGATTTTCAACTTCAATAAAATCCGGGAGATTCTTATGCAGAGATGAAGTGCAAAGATGGAATGCAAATTTCTGCCGCAGCAACAAACAATAACAAATGAAGGGTAGCACAATGGCAAGTTGTGGGAAGAGAAGTTGATTGTGCATGTGATAACCACAATTGGAGCCTTTACTGATACCACTAAATACATGCATATCCAACCGCGTTTAGCATGTTAGCTTGAACCTAATTCTGATCAAAACAACCTCAGACATGAGAATGATCGGCAGAGACTTTGCCTAGATGTGTAGGTCTACGTAAAAAATATACAATAGAAATATACAATAAAATATACTTTTAATATAGAATCTTAAAAATTAATATGGAATCGAAGTATGCTACTTTTAAACTCTTTCTATTGAATTTTAGTTGGTGTGAGCTCAAAAAGTACACCTATTTTACCATTTTTTTTCCACTATTATTTGTATTTTTCCAAAAAAGGATTCATGTGCTTTTCAACATAACAATGTGCTAGGTTCAAAGTAATCTATTTAGAAAATCATATGAAATTTATTCTGATGATATTAAAAAAATAAAAAAATAAGGATACATTGAAGAAATACTTTATTGCAATCCAAAAATATCACATTTTTGAAAAAGATGTTTTAACCGCTAGAGGTCAGAGACTATTTTTTCACCCAAGACACTCCAAGACTATCAGTTTTAGTATGAGTACCAATTTATTTTAAAAAAACATTTTGGACACATGTAACCACAGGATCTTGGTGTACCCTGGCTTGAGAAGATGTGAAAAAAATTTCAAAAATTTCCACCATGTCAATTGCAAGATATTAGCGTTTAAATTGACAAAAATCATTTTTTTGTTGTTGCAAAAAACCAAGCAGCTGCACTTCACAAGATCATATTTGTATAAACAAATGTCCAAAATGGTAGTTACTCTGTAAATTCATTTTTCAAGGCAAGTTGGCTACATGCTTGAAAGTTTTCAAATCATTTGGAATTGTACAACATATAGGAGAAACATAATAAGTAGAAAGAAGTAGAGAATGATTCAAAATATTGAATTGTCCAAAATTTAGTTATGAAAATGAAAAATAAGCATGAACTATAGAAGGAACAACTCTAATTACTCTACGTTGGGATTTATAGATGTGCTTCAATGGCACATTCAAAAGTCAAAGGACATGATCTTCATACTCCCAAGACTACCCAACAATCAAACTAAGGAGAGATACTATGAAGGTTTGAGTACTCTTTAATAGTGAAGAAGATGCTTCAAAAATGTTTCACAACAAAGACTTCCTTGTATATTTTGGGCACTTGTAAGTTCTTCCTATTAAATGTAATTCTAGCAAAAAAATTATCCCTTTTGAAGTTGAGTCCTTCTAAGAAATCAAAGCTCATATAGTATACCTTGAATTCCATATAGGAAATTAAAAACTTCTTAAAAGTAAATATTTTACTGAAATGTGAAATTTGGGGCACATAATTATTGTACGTTTATTTTCTAAATTAATGAGAAACACAAAAATGTGGCCAATAATATTACATTATTAACTTGCACATTATAATTAATATACATCTATGGTGGATTTTAAGAATTCCCACTAAGTAAACTTTATAGTGGTTAAAAAATTCCTTCACTTTCTCTTCAAGAAAAATTTGTAATTCTAAATTTTACGAAGAAAACATTTTGGACGCATGTAGATGTAAGATTTTGTAATACTTTGGTTTGAAAAGATGTGAATTTTTTTTCATAACTTCCCTTGTGTACGATTTCGTAGTACTTTGGTTTGAGAAGATATAGGAAAATTTCAAAATTTTCCTCGTGTAGATTGTATGACATTGGCATTTGAAGTGTCAAAATAAAATAAAATTGGGCCTTGTAGTAAAATGTGTAGTTGCACTTCACAAGGTCACATTTGTATGCAAAAATGTCCAAAATAGTGGTGCTTTTTTGGATTCATTCATTGAGGCAAGTTGACTATATGGTTGAAAATTTTTAGATCATTTGAAATTTGTAAAACATACACAGAAAAAATAGTAAGTAAAAAAACAATAGAATGATTCAAAATACTAATTTGTTAACAATTTATTTATGGAATTGAAAAGTGCCAATCTCAATGGCTATAATGTTGTAACAAACAACGTAAATCTATTTTTTTAATTTCTTTTCTAAAATATTAAAAATTGAATTAAATAAAGGACTTCAAAGTTTATTGGAGAATAAAGATTTCATAATCCATAACTCTCCGCAAAATATAACTCGTCTTAACTTTCATCTCATTAATCAAAATGGAATGATTCAATGCTTTCCATATACATATATATAAAAAATACATTCCATATTCATATATATAAAAAAATTTAAAATTTAAAAAATTTAAAAAATTATATATATATATATATATATATATATATATATATATATATATATATATATTTTATTTATTTTTAATTCAATTTTAATTTTTTCAGAAAAAGGATTTTAAAAGAAGTTTTTGTAGCTACTTAAACAGCAATGAATACTATATATCCTGCAATAACTTTTTATGCATGTACTAAAAAATAATGAAAATCATTGGGGCATAAAGCTACTTCTTAGGCACATGTTGTGTGAAAATTTCAAACAGAAAAAATTAAAATTTTATTTGTAGTGAGGTGCTCACAATTGCAATGTTGCCAAAAAAATTGCAATTTACTGCTTTAGGAGTTAAAGCAACCATTTAAATTCAAATTTTCTTTCAAGGAAAGTTCAATTCCTTGAAACAATTTTCAATAAAATTTGGAGATGACTACCTCATAATTTGAAGGATATTAAAAGTCAATTACTTGGTGAAAGTGTCATCCTTTCATAGTGAAACTTGACTTTTCAAACTCTCCTCTAATGGTCCAAAATTTGATTATCTTATTTAACTTGAAAGCACTACTAAATGTCCTATGGATTCAAATTTAAATTTCAGTTGTTCATAAATATATATTTATATATATATTTGACCGCAATGGAATGCTTCGTATTCACTGCGAACAGGAGTGAATTGAACTTAGAACTATGAAGCAAAATAATGTTGGATACTCGTAAATTTTTCAGTAGCTCTATAATTAACGAATCTTGCCTAAAGTTTTTCCACATCCGTGAACAGTGACCATCTCCGAAGGAGCTCGTGGAAGGGACAACTCGATCTGAGCTGACGTCAAGCCCACTCGCTCGGGTTGCGCCTCCCCACTGCCTGGGTCGCGCCTACGTATTATCCCCCCCCCTTACCTCCGCCATGAAGCCTCTGAAGTTCCCAGTGAGGAACAGTAGACACAGACCTGTCGAAGCCTTTGTGCCGTAGGGCAAGCTCTTCACAAGAGAGTATTCCGTGGAGAAGCTTGCTGGGCATCACCAATGGCGTTGACGCCAAGGACAATGGCAAGTTCTTCGCATGGGATGGGCAACAGATAGTCTGGTAATTACTGTAAAATAGATGGTGTTTGTGAGAATCTTCAATTCAATTCAAATGATGCAAGCTCTTCTAAATTCGAATTCTGTGCAAGGCATATATAAGTTGAGATAACTCCTTTACAATAGTGTATATCATAATTCCTCTACAATAACGTATATCATAATGTAGATCAATCAATCTTCAAGTGGAGCAGTGAAGCAGCCGATCTGATCAATCAGCGTACCACATCTTCCGAAGAAACCTACAATTCTACCAGCCTCACTTTTGAACTTGGTCCCACTCTCCATCCCAAAGGGCCCATGCGTTCTTTCTGTGGTGTGTATAGTTAATGATGTCAACCCCAACACCCTTTGCCCGTGAAACGTTATTGGTGCCACGCCATATGATCCTTCAATCTGTGTGAGGTACTCATTTGGCTCATCGATCTCGATCTGTACAGAACCACATACTTTAATCAGAGACTAAAACAGTAACAATCAACCTACAATGTCTCACTAAATGCTGGTCAATGATTGATATGGTTTTCAGCAAAGTCATTGATACTGACAATACTGTCCATGTCTAGACAATACAAGCTCCTACATGCAGACAATACTGTCGAGGAATTTTTTGAGTTCGATTCCAACCTTGATTTCAGTGGCGCCATGACGGGAACTACCATGCTCACAGGTGAAGAGTTTTCCAACAACGTCGTACGTCGTCTCAAAATACCTGATGCACGGATTGGGATTCGTGTCGTACTTCAGCTTTATCTGTTTTATGGACGTCAAGACTCCATCAAAAAAGTTTCCTCCACCATCGCCGCCCCACGGCCCTTGTACCTGCTGAAATCAATTTGTGGATTCACACAATCCGAATCAGCTGCAGAGAATCACAGCACTAGCAAAGAATCGATCCCCTACTCCGGCTCCCCAACTGATGCTGCTTTTAAGTGTGTACTGCTCAAACATTTGCAAGTTTCGGCAATCAAGTGGAATATCTCAATCTTACCTTGATTTCAGCTTTCAAGTCAACTGCCACGCTTTTGCCTACCAAAAATCACATTGTTGAAGAAGACTTATTAGATAATGAAGAAGAAGATGATGAAGATAGTGTTTGATATTTACTTACAGGAATTGATTCCTTCAAAATGTGGGGAAAAAAGCTTACCTTGCAAGAGAAGGCCCTTGATGTATCGAAGCTCGGTACAGATAGTAGAGAAGTCGGGGCGTTTTCGGGAATCCTTATCCCAACAACGTTGGATGATCATGCCCAGCCTTGTAGGAGTAACATCAGCCGGCAGCTCCGGCCGCAACCCGCTTTTCACAAGCTTCTTGAACTCCGCGTTTGGAGCCTTGACATTTTCGAACGGCATCTTCCCCGTCAGAATTTCGTAGCACAGCATCCCAAAACTGTACACATCCATTTTGAAGGGGCGGAACCGCGGTGAGGGCTCCAGCAACTCATTCTCCTCGTACCCGAACAGCTCTGGCGGTATCCATTTCAAGGTCCCAACATATGTGTTCCTCGCGGTACTCACATTCTTTATCGCCGACATACCGAAATCGGCAATCTTCGCAACCAAAGGACTGTCAGGGTCAGCGAATTGTACTAGAATGTTGTGCGATTTCAGGTCACGGTGAGCCAAGTTTTTGCTGTGAAGGTACTTGATGCCCTCGCCGATCTGCAGCATCAAGTCGACAGATTGGCGGATTGGGAATAGAGTGGTTGTGCCACTAGGGTGGCGCCTCTGCTTTTGGAGGAGGTCATTCAAGCTACCGTGCATGAGTTCCAAGACGATACCTATGTTGAAGTCGTCTTCTAAGCAGCAGACGACGCGGACGAGGTGAGGGTGGTCCAGTCCCACCATTGCCGCAATCTCTCTCCGGAAGAGTTCGTTCAATTGTATGCCGTGTTGGAAGAGTTTCAGTGCGTACGACCGTCCCAGCCATGTCACCTCCTTCACTTCAGCAAATCCGCCCTTTCCGATCAATCTCCGTTCTTTGAGATCCCCCCAAGGTACCCACAGAAACAAAGGCGACTGGCTCGAGTGGGCACTCGTATTCATCTCCTCTTCAGCAACCAGTTTCTTAAGGAACTTCTCAGCTATGCTAGATTGCTCGATTGTCTCAAGATCGGTGCCTTCTAAACGCTCATGGAGAAGATCGATGCCTTCTAGACGCTCATGGAGAGACTCTCGGTCTTGTTTCGCTGCCTGCGACAGCAGGAAATCTTCTCTAACTCCTAGCTTGCGCTCGCAAGCTGATCTGTCGAACACATTGCTTCTGTCGCTCCTTGTGGTCAGGAGGACACCATATAGCACCGACGTGTGCCACTCTATGTCGTACAAAAGCTTAGCAAACACTTCTGTCAAGTTGCCGCGAGTAATGGCTACTTTCAACCACTGCCCACCGCAGCAGCAATCTCTGATGAGACTCTCCGCATCTTTCAGCACGCGGTGAAGCTCTTCTAAGGCGAGAGTGAGTTTCGAGCCATCTTTGATCACATTCCGTAACTCCTCGATGACATGCAGAACTCCGCAGGCTTTCTTTGCAAGAAGATCGCATTGCCAAGAGTTGATCTGCGCAGGATTTTCGACGTTTTCCGGGGAAGCTAGGTGCGCCACAGACTCTATGGTGTTGAAAAGACCAGAAAATATGGCTTCCATGGCGAACGTGGTTAGAAAAGCGGCTGCAGGTGGTTTCTAGGCAACAAAATAGAGACGTCGTCTTTCGTTATTACCTTCTCCCAATTGTAATCAAGCTTGAATGCTTCTGGTTGCAACGAAAGAGGCGCTGATCCGAGTGAGAGATGGTGCAGAGGCTCTCCACAACGTCACCAAGAGCAAAAGCGTCTTCCGGCTCCCTCCTTCCCTCTGTACCTCCACCTTCCAGTTGAAGCCACTCACATTGCATCCCCTCACTCGCTCGCAAACCACAGGCAGCACTTCACCTGCACGATCCCTCAACTAAAATTCTCCTGCGCACCTCTCCTCCCGACAAGCTAAATTTACACCGAACATGAATTCCACTCCATCCCTTGCCGTGCCTCTCAAGTCCCGCCCATGGGAGTAGTGCTTTTTTATTCTGGCGAAAAGCTACCGTACAGTGCATTGCTGTCAAACATGGATCCGTCAAAAATTTGGAGGTAAGTTGGGTTAGAGAAAGTACAGTAATGCGGACAAGGAAGTCGTACGTTAGCCGAGAAAGTCCAGGAACTTACCGTACGCGTAAATGATAAGGTAGAATCAGAGCAGGCCCCACATCAGGAAACTACGAGGCGATTGCTGCAATAATGATTCCACGTGGAAATCAGAAGAAGTCTATATATGAGAAGTTTCACATGGTTGATCTACCTATTTCATCTATGAAAGATGTCTGTTGTCATCCATATACAGAAGAAGAAGAACGCCAGTTCCCGAAGGGGGGCCGGCGTGAATAAAGTGTCTGTTCGTTCCACCACTAAGACCATGCCCACCAGACAAGGAATTAGTAGTATGGAACTACTTCCCCCTCTCGAGGATAGACACTATCACAAGAAGATTTCGTGGCGTTAGCCCCTGGGGCTAAAGTTTGGGGGGGTCTAAACTGCCCCACTTTAGACTCCAAGGCTTAACCCCTCACCGCCCAAGGGGACAAAAAGTGGCCTCACAGAGTTTTAAGTCAAATTCAAAGTGTTGTAACTTTTGCATTTGACATCCGAATTCAATAAAACTTGTTGGAAAAGTTGTGCTCTCTCTTCTAGTTAATGTGGTAAAATTTTCAGATCAATACAAGCTATATTGATTTCTTGAAAGTCAGTCGAAGTTCACAATTTCAATTTGAGTCCACCAAACTGCATTTGATGGTTGAAACTTGGGGGCGGGGGGGGGGGGGGGGGGGAGGGGGGGGGGATCTCCTTCATCCAATGTTTGTTTTCAATAAAATTTAATGGGTTATGTTCCCCTTGAAGTCTAGTTACTATGGTAAAATTTTCATGTCAATCCAAATTTCCTTGAATGTTTGGGAGTAATTCGAAGTTCAAAATCCCAACATTTTTGGATTACAATGAACTTCGGCGGCTTATATCTTCTTTGTACAATGTCCGTTTCTAATAAAATTTGTTGGGAAAGTTGTGCATACTAGTTTAGTTTGTGTGGCTAAAATTTCATTTCAATCCAAGAAATTATGAGTAACTGAGAAGCATTTTAGTAGAAGGAGGTTCAGCCTCATGTATGTTTCCTGCAACTTTTCTTACCTAATTTTTGACATTTGCAAGCCATTTTGCAAACACATTGAGTCAATTTATTGACATTTTTTTTCACTGATGTGTTTGTATGTTTGTTTGAATAACTTTACAGTTTTAAATTTTTTCATTTGAGTAAGTTTAGGACTCGAATTTCACCTCCAAGTGTGTTTCTAGGAAAATTTCAGCATCTTTTTTCAACAATAAAGCATTATAATCTTTCAATCTGTACGGTCAAATGACTCAAAATTTGTACCACATCATCTACATCATGCTCAATACAAGATTGTACGGTTAAGATCTTTATAACTTAGTGAAATTTACATCTACATCGTTTCAAAAGCACTGATGTTTTAGAGCCCAAAACAGCCTTGGGCGGTGAGGGGTTAACCTTGCATAAACTTTAGCCCGGCCAAGGAGGGACATTTTGGGGTCTAAAGTAGTGTGAAAAAAGAACACCCAAGATTTTTTAAACACCATGTAGAAGCGGTCTAAAGTGGGGGCTATTCCTCAAAGAATTAGCCCCAGTTAACGTCACAAAATCTTCCTATGTATGTAACAAGTAACCAATTAACCAAATGCACAAGGGACCGACCATTTACCAAAAATAAAGAAAAACAAAGGAGAAAGGGAGGAGGAAGAAAGAGAGGGAGAGGGAGAGTTGTAAGAATGTGAAAGATGTGGGGAGTTAGTAGTGGGCTAGAGTGAGTGGGTGTGTTTAGTGGGGGAATTATATTTTTATGGGGTGTCTTGTGTGTCTTGAAGGGTTTGGTTGTTTTCAATTTTACGTTTATGTAGTAGTATGAACACACCATGTTGTATTGCAATGGTATTAATATTTTTGAAGGTGTTTTTAATTGGGTCAATGGGAATTTTAAAGTTTTTTGCAAGTATTTTCATAGATGGGATGAAGGTAGTGGCACGAGCGCTAGCTATGAGGACAAGAAAGGGGTCTATTTTCCAACCAAGTTCTACAATGTTGTCAATGAGGGGTTGGTATTTATCTATTTTATTTTTTATTGTTCTTATCGTTACAATATGTGTATTCAATAAATTGAATGGTGAGGTCTTCATGTATGTGGTCGGGTGGGGGTTTGTTGTATGGTAAGCCTCTAACACAAAGTATGTCCGGTTTAAGTCTAGCATAACAATGACATCTTCGAGTTTCACATGTACATGGGAGTAGCCAAGGGGGTCCGTGTTTTCTTGTGGATTGTTATTAAAAGTTCCAGCGTTTGTAAGAATGAAGCATTAGGATTTGTTATAGGAGGTGATTAATTTCCGAATTTCCCATACCACTTTATTATGCCATTTGACAACTAGGGAGTGTATGTGATGGTTTTGGCATTTTATTAGTACGTGTAGCCAGGTGTCTATGTCCATGGAGGTGCAAATTGGGCATGTTATGGATGGAAATCTTTCAACTCCAAAGAAAAGTTGTTTACATGCATTTCCCATGTATTGGCCAATTTGGAATTTGATAAGGCATGTTATTTGTGAGCTGGTAATTATGGGGTTTTCCCAAAAGTTTGTAGAGAGTTCAGTGTCTATATCTTTGTTGCCCGTCCATTTTTCTATGTTAGGAAAATTGTCTGAGATTAGATTGAGGTCATTATTAAGGTCTTGTTTTTTGAGATATTTGCCCAAAAATTTAACAGGGCCTTTGTTGGGGGTACCTTCTTTGGAGGGCCAATCTTCTTTTTGAAAATAGTATGCTGTAGCATGAATATGTTCATATGGGTGTTCGACATTTTTATGTGATTTTTCTCTACCTTCTTTTGCTAATTTATCTACTTGTTCATTTCCGTCTATGTTGGCGTGGGCTCTAACTTTATGGAGGGTTGTGATTTGTGTTTGGTTTTGTATCATTCAAACCATGGAAATTAATATAGTTTGGTTGGGGTGACTATTGTGGAGAGTTGGGTGTGTTATTTGGGTGTTTAGTAGATAGAGTACATTGATACAATCTGTGAATATGTGTGTTGGTTCATTGGCATATTCTGTTGTAATGATTTGTAGTGTTTTGTGAATGGCCATCATTTATGCTTTGATGATATTTTGGAGTCTATGGAGTCTTTTGGCTAATTTTATTTCTTCAGTAGGATTGTATATACCATATCCAGCTCTTTCTCTTTTCCAATGTCCAGGGGCTAATTTCTTTTGGTTCCTTGAAGGATCCATTGGTGAAGTAGCTATATGCAGGGTCAAATTTTGGAGAGGTATTTGGTTGGTAATTGGGGAGGGGGGAGGGGGATTCACGGTAATTCAAAGTGTTGTTGGGGTAATTTGTTTATGACCATTTTTGTTACAATTTATCGACATTTGGGTGGGTGTTGGTGTAATCGGTGTTTGTTTAAGGTGTTTGCTATGGAGGTGAGCGTGGTGAGTTGTTCTAGAATACTAATGGTTTGATTTTGGTGATGGACACGTATAATTTGTAATGTGGATGGTTCTAGACATGGGTTTTTTTAGCTTGGGTAGAATAGTAGGTTCCTCATATGGTACTTAGTCCGCTTCAAATAGTGCTATGATATGAGAGTTTGGAAATGGACCTAAGTGTTGTTTAAAGTTTTGGTACCAATTATTGTCAGGTGTGATGATGAGAGTGGAGGTGTGGTTTGGGTTGTGTTTGGTGGCAAGTTGGGCCCAATGTACTGCTTGTTGTGTTTCCTCTTTATTGTGGGGATGTGCTATACCATTACCAATCCATTTGTAGTCAAAAGCTTTGCCCAAAGAGCCAAATATTTTGTCTCTTTTGAAAGGTGAGTAGAATTTTCTGAGTTTGGTAGAGTATGTAACGGGGGAAGAAAAGTATGAGTGTTGAATGTTGAAAGATGTAATGAGTGAATCAAGAATGGGTATGGGTATTGTGTATTGTGCAAATTTGAGGGGGTTGTTTTCAGGAATTCAGTGTTTGTATCGTTAGTAAAGCCAAATTATTTCGGTTTCAATGATTGAGTAGTTGGTTCAATATTTGTAGGGGTTTGTAGTTTCATATTGTATTGATTCCATAGCCATTGGAGTCTACTGATGGGGATGGTAAATAAATGTCTACCATTCTCTTCATAGAGATGTGCTTGGTTGTTGTTTATTTTAACTGTGTTAGATGATGTGAGGATGTCATTTTCGGGGTTACATTCTGATGTGTAGATATTTAGGAGAGGGATAATTATAGGTGGGGTGACGCCTCTTGGATCTTGGAGTTGTTCATGAGGGGAGGGGAAGGGGGTCTTGAATAATTTCAGAGTAGAATTTATTTTGGATTCTTTGGTAATATTGTTTTAGTTTTTCGGTATTGTATGTGGAGGTGTTAGGGTCATATCGTACGAAGAGGTTTCTTTGGAGAAGCCATTTATTGTAGGTGTTGTTGTTGTGTTGCCATTGACATAAATATCTTGTGTAGTTATTTTCTATATTATTAGTATCAATGTCTTTATATATTCATGGTGTATAATGTTATTAGTGGGGTATCTGGTGGGATTTGGAGGGATGTATGTTAGGTTGTGTGGGTGGTATAGATGTAAAGGGTTTGGGAGGTGGATTGGTGGTGGGTTATTTCTTTGGAGCATTTTATTTTCTAGGATGATGAATGAATCTTTGAGTGTGTAGGAGTATGGGTGTATATTGCAAGGGGTATTACATGTGATGGGGCATATCTGGTGATAAAATAATTGTTTGACAACGTTTAGGGCACTTTTGATTAGTTTGGATGGGGTGAAGTGGAAGGTTTTGAAATCCTCACAATTCATGATGCGTGTGTCGTTTGGTAAAGTGATTTGTTTTAATTCAAAGATATTTTTGAAAGGAGTATTTTAGGAGGTTTTTTTAGAGTTGGGTATTGAGTGTGTTATGGTTTCATGATCTTGTTGCTATATTTGTTCTAATGATGTTAGTTCAAAGAGAAAGTTTGGGAGTGGACTTTCTAGGTGGACTTTAGCTATATGTTTTAATAAGAAAAGTGTGCGAGTTATTGGTGATCTTATACAATCAGTTTGCTTGATTCTAGGTATATTTTTGGCACCGCCGTGTTGAACAAGAACATAGTTAGTTAAGTTGTTGTATATTTTTCCAAGCCTACCTTTGTCGTTTAAAGCATTTTGTAGTTGTTCTCCTATACATCTGAAGTAAGCATTTTTTAGGGAGAAAGCTTCAAGTCCAAATAGGTTATGTGGGAGTTGAGTTACTACATTTGACATACATTTTGGCATGTCACAAATGGTTTTTTGTATGGCTATAATCTTTTGGTCAAGTTTTTTGATAGCTGGCATAGAGTATGGTACAATGTAGAAGTTGTACACTATGCCTAGCCTTAGTACTGTGTCAATCATTTTTATTTTTTGTTTCATAGTAGCTGGGCATGTTGTCAGTTCTTTGCATTGTTTTATGAGTTTTATAGTGGTGGTATGAATTTGGATTTTCCATTTTAGCGAAGGAACAAGATTTGTACCTAGGTATACATATGGTTCGTTTGGGTGTAGTATGGGGATTGGTTGGTTGGAATAATTGATGTTAGAGGCTTGCATTAGGGCATTGAATATGGTTAGGTTTGTTTTGGATTTATTTGGGCATCCGGTAGTGGCATCATTCAAGAAAATTCATATGCTTGAAATTTGATGTTTTTTTAGAAGTGACATTTGACTTTGTACACGAATGAAAAGTAGATTGTTGCCTCTAGAAACATATATATAATATTTCCTTTGGAGGAGGCCCTCACGAATAAAAAGAGAGAGGAAGGGTGATGAAACTAGAAAGGTTTGTAAGATGTTTCTAATAATTATTTCAAATCATGATACCACCCTCCCTTCACTCCTCTCCTTCCTTCAAATACAATTGCTTTGGAGGCAAAGGAATTTTTTTAAGGTATTCATATTGGAGGATTGTATACATTTGTTTTGTTTTTGAGAGAGAAAAATAGAGTTCTTTGAATAGAAGTCTACCTTTTAAGTTTTCATACAACAAAAGAGCATAGTGTGTTAATTTCTTTAAACTAAAATTAGCACTTAGTTGCTTGTATTTCAGACATGGATTCATATATCTTTTCTAGAGGCTAATGCCAGGTTTGCAAAGGGTTTTGAATGAAATTGCACTAGAATGAAATAAATTATTATTAGATATGATTAATTTAAATATTATACATACATACATACATACATACATACATACATACAATAATATGCAACAATTCTTATTTTGAGATGAAAACTGAATACTATATGTACCAAATATTAAAGTGTAAATTATAATATACGGTGTACTTTAGAGATGTGAATGCAGCCATTTCAATTTTTTTCAAGTTGTGATTTTTGTGATTTTGTGAAGCCAAGTGCCTATGAAATGCATAGAAGTATTTGTGCTCTAAGAGCATTGTCTAACCATTGAATAGAATCCTTTTTCATTTGATATTAATTTTTTTCAAATTAATTATCTATAAAATTGATTTTTAATTCAAATATCAAAATCTTTGCCTACTAAAGGAATGGAGTGGTGTGATTTTAATTTTTTAATTTATCAAAAAATTCATAAAATTTAACTAGGATTCTATCTATCAAGATGACATTCATATGATTTGAGAAAATATTTTAGCTAAGTAATAAATCTTGTACTACCTAATTTACAATGATATGATGTAAAGAAAATGTATGATAAAATGAAGGCTACAACACATAAGAGCTACAACACAATGTTGCTCATCATGAATAAAAAATGTATGCTTTCATCTATATGAATTGCACTCTTCAAGAAATTACAAGAATATGATCCAAACCTATACAAAACTATGTGAGGAATCATAAAACAATTTTCCTTGTGATTTCTTCTACAAACTCATTTTTGAGTGTGATTTTTTCTTTTGACAAGTTTGTTCATGATTCAAAATTTTCACATAGATTCCTTAATTTGGGATTAAATTGCAACCTCAAATATTGTAACAATAACATACATTGTCTTGTTCTCTAATCATATAGTATTACTTCCTGAAGCATTTTTATCCAATTAATTTAGGTTTGTAAACTACTCTTTTATCTATAGGACATTAAAATATCTATGTTCAAAAAATATAATTATAACATAAGATTTTTTTAGTGATACATCATTATAAGTGAAATGAAATTTACCATCAATGCTTATGTCCCAAAAGCAAGAAGTAGCCATGATCATGCCAGCTCTATTTTTTTGCATAATAACATTTGTCACTACATTATAAATCTATGGTCATGGCTTATTTTTGCTCCACAATTGAAACATATATCTTTGCTACTATGGAAAAAAGAGAAGGCTTTACATCTTTGCCATATTCAACCACAATAAAGTGTATTACTAGGTTGACAAAAAAAAAATGTTTGTCTCTAGATACTTACCAACATATTTAAAAGGCTTATTAAGCACAGCCAAACGCTTGATGCAACTTTCTGAGATTCCATTTGTCCAATGTGTGACCTATAATTTAAAGTTCTATTTTAAATCATTGCAAAGTATTTAATTATTTTGTAGTTTTAGAATTCAAATTTGACATTATTGACATTATTTCAAGAGAAAAAGAATGACTTGCTTCCAAAGTAACCTTGTCATGATTGAAATGTTGATTCCCAATAGCCTCATCTATAGAATCTTTAATGACAATTTTAATCTCATCCAATATAAACATACTCTATATATTTCAAAAATATTATTTTAGATCTCGTAATTTATATGAATAATTGTATGTCAATTTAAGACAATAGATCTCAAAATCTACAATGGTGGAGGTGATTTTTATATGAAAATTGCTATTAATTAGGTTTTTTGAAATCACTCACTCCTAAAAAATTTTAGACATGGTTGCACACCTTGTTATTATTTTAAAAATTCCAATTTTTTTAAATTGCAAGAAAAATATAAAAACTATTAAGAGATAGTGTTGAAATAATTAAGAATATTTAGAAGTAAATTGATAAAACATACAATTTTGTTTTTAAATAATTAAAA
This sequence comes from Antitrichia curtipendula, assembly GCA_951230915.1. NCBI lineage: Eukaryota > Viridiplantae > Streptophyta > Bryopsida > Hypnales > Leucodontaceae > Antitrichia > Antitrichia curtipendula. Next base: position 17,901,025 of record OX579638.1, on the reverse strand, counting down.
TCTATTGTAATCAAAAATTATAATTCATTGTCTAATCTTAATTTTTATTAATTTTTAAAGAAAATTATCATAGACAATTCCACTCATAACAAATGCATATCACATTCTTTTTAATATAGAAACTACATCTTTGACTCACATACATAAAGAAAGACAATACTCAATCGTGTACAATTTGCACAATCCAAGGAATAATTCATGTTTACATTTACAAAAGATGAATACATTGAAAAAAGTGTAATAAAGATTTAAATTTCTATTATCTACAACTATGTACAAAAGTGTTCTAAGTCTTGATCCACAAGCATTGAAATGATTGAATTACATACATAAACTTATTTGAGATTTTTATTAAATCATTTTTTTCAATGAGTCAATATCTTTTATTGAAATCACTTAACCCCTAGAATCTCAGGGCCATTTTTTTGTGAAAAAAAATTCAAAATTGTCATCTTCAATGCAAACAATAAAAATTAGAAGCATTTGTTTCCTTTTCATATTGAGCAACAAGATCTTGCACTCAATTGACATTAAAATGTCTAGAAGAAATGTTGAAAACTACGACCATATTGATCACAAGATATAATCGTTTAAAATGAAGAAAATGAGGGTTTTTTTCCTAACCTTGTAATACAGTCTGTGAATTAAAAAATAATAATGCTGAAATATTGGATTGAAAATTTAGGAACAACCTCCTTCCCCTGCCCCTCCTCCCAAAGAATTTAATTCTTTAATATTTTTAAAAGTTGAAGTAGGTATGAGATAGAAGAAAAAAATAATTTGTCAACAACTCTAAGATGAAAATGAAACACACTAATTCCAATGGTGAGATTGTTTTATAAAAAAAACTAAACTATGTAAATCTTTTATTTTAAGAAAATTGATAAAATTGAGTTTATAAGTGGATCCAATAAATTACTTTTTCAAGAATTTGCTAAGATTGTCCTCACAAGTCACAACAAGAAGCTTCATAATTTTGACATTACTTGTCCAAATGTAATGAATAAAATCTTTCCACAAATAAAAATATAATCTATCCTCTTATTTTAATTTTAATGTTTTAAGTTTTGTTTTGTTTTGTTTTACTATCCATCCTTGCCTATTTTGGGTACAATATTTGTTACCGGGCACCAATTGAAAAAAAATTATATTTTTCAAAAGCTAATCAATTTTCTTATCTTGAAAAAAATTCAAAAAAACTTGCCAAAAATTGAAGTCATACTAGGTACTATTGGCCCAAACCTTTCAAGAGTCCTCTCAAGGGACTCTTGGAACTTTAGAGGCTAAGGTTCTTATTAATTGCTACAATAAATTATAGTGATTTGGAATCTAAAAATAGTAGTTGTAGCCATTGATTCCTATGATATCCCCATGGATATTGTGTGGAGTTTTAGAACAAATATAAATGTTCTATTACATATGACTACTGTAAGCTAGGTTTTGCTTTTTCACAAAATCCAGGGAGCATTAGTATAGAGGTTCATCATTTTGAGAAAAGGTTTAATCAATCTAGCGTTTTGTGACTAAAGTCACTTTCAAATAGATTCTTTTTTTGTTTAAAAGTTTTGAATAATATTACAACACTCTTATTTCCAGGTATGTGAAATTTGAATTGTCAGTCCGTTACCAATATATGTGATACAATGTATGAAGTCCTAGTCCTACATAGTGTTCTACAAGGGAGGTCAAATATTCTTGGTTGAATAAATCAAGTTTGGACAAATGTTTCTTATGCAATCAATACTTCTATAACCTAATCATAATAAGGTAATATTTATAAAATAGTACACATTCATTGATTAGGTCTTCTTTTATGTTTGAGTCAAATTATCCAATTGATTTGCAACTATCACGTGTTATGCACAAATGCCTATTGATTCCGTATTCTACATCAAATTTTTCCAATTAATGCAAAGTATGGTGAATTTAGGTTTTATATCCAAATTTTGTCTTTCTCCTTAAGCTTTTCTCCAACGCTTTTAGGTCACATGGTCAAGTTAAATTGTCCAGTACCAATATTGGTTAATTCCCTAAATTCACATACAAAACATTGGGACAATTTACAAACTGTCTAAATTTATAAATCCTAAGACCAAACACATATATACTTTGCAAAAAAATGATCAAGGGCCCTAAGTCCGTCAAATCGGACCCTATAGGTGTGCACAAGGCCTGTAGCCATGACCTGAATCCTACGACCGTGCAAATCAGTCCCATACCCATGGCAGTGAACTAAAAACCAAGGACTGCAACCTTATGGCCACTGTGCAGCCTATAACCGCATGACAAAACTTTGTGGTCAACGATGTGGGACCTATAACCGTGGGAAACATACACCAAAGCCGCCCACCGTACCCTGTTACCGTGGAAATCCCTACTTTGCTTCTCCACAGACTGCTGCGACCTCCGATTTACAAATTCTGAATTGATTTGACCCAATTGATTAGGCTTCATTTCATTCATGAGCTTTTTATTTTATTTTCTTCTTTCTTAATAATTTACTCAGAAATCTCCTTCCACTCTCACAATTACAAATTAATCACAAATTCTCACAATAATTCACAATTTTCCTAAAACTACTAATCATTTCTATAAAATTTGTCTACAACTACCTCAACTTTGTAGAATTTTGTGTTAAATTTTTTTGTTAGCCATGACTTTTAGGAATGATTTATATGGTCTAATTCTAAAAATATCCATAATCCTTCGTCAAATCAACTCTAAAGTTTGTAATTTCAAAAACTCATCAAAAGCATAACTTTTGGTATGATAGGCTAAAACTATGAAGTTATCAACCTAATATAATAGTAGACACTTGAAATTTTTTGTTGCAAGTAATTTGACCTATTGTCCAAAGTGAGATTTTAACCAATTGAAGGTAAAATTTGGCCCCTTGGTTGACTTTTTTTTTCTTCTAAAAATCATAATTAATATCTATAAGAAACTATCAATATATTATTATAAATAAATTTCTTGTGCATCAAAAATGTTAGTCAACACCTTCTTCAAAGCTTTTAATTACTCTAGATGACTTTGAAGAGGATGAATGTTTCATATTGTATGCAGCTCATGGCCTTGAAGAGTTGAACATTCCTAGATTTGGTTGGGTTTTATTGGCAATTTAAAGAAGGTTTCAAATTCTCTAAGCATATGTTTTTGGAGAGCTCCATATGACCAATGAATGAATTTTCAAAGCACAAATTACAAGTGCATCAAAAGACAATCCCAAGCTCTTTTTTTTAAAATAAATATTTTAGAAAAAATGTAGATTGTTTGATTATGCAACAAGGTTGCAATAAGGTTTCTTTCCTTAGTTATCTATGTACAACTCAATTAGAAGCATCATTTGTTTTCTTCCAAATTTTTCCTTTTTGGTTCTATATGAGTTGGCCTACAAATGGGCCTACAAACTAGTTGAATGATTGGAGAAAATATTTTGTTTGCATGAACTTGAGCCAAATGGTTAAAAAAGAATATTTGAACTAATTTCCTTATAGGAGCTTTTGTAGCTATCAAACCATGTTCTTTCAAAGCTCCTACAAGGAAATTAGTCCAAAGCTCCTACAGGACCAAGTAGCATTTTTTGGCAACATAGCAATTTGGGTCATTCATTTACTGAGTCATTTTACAAACAAAATTTTCATTTTTTTTACTTCAATTTTTTATACAACACATGGTTGGGAGTAACTTTAAGATGAAACAATTTTTAAAACTTTTGCCTACGCTATTAAAAGGTTATTGTATGATATGTAGTTTCTTTTTCAACACAAGCAGTCTAAGTAGTTCAAAAAACATTCTCATTTCTAAGAAATACAAATTTCAACTTCTTTTTTTAAAAGTGAAAATTCTGTTTGTAAAAAAAGAATCCATACACATACAGACACACATACACACACACATATATATATATATATATATATATATATATATATATATATATATATATATGAAGAAATTGTTGAATCATTCCATTTTGATTAATGAGATGCAAGTTATGAGGAGTTTTGGTTTGTGGACAACTATAGAATATGTATTCTAAATTAAAATTTAAAATCCTTTACTTAACTCAATTTTTAATATTTTTGAAAAAAATAAAATCATAAAATGTAAATTTCTTGTTATAACATTGTAATCATTGGGATTGGAATTTTTCAATTCTATAATTTAGTTCTTAAATTTTTTGTATTGAAAACCATACTCTACTTCTTCCTACTTCTTATTTTTTCAAGCATGAATATGAAATATTTTTTGTTCAAATTTTTTATATGTATTCTAATTTAATTCTTCAACATATTAAGGAGAATTGCGGGATCTTCTCCTTTTGGAATTAAAAGTTTGAAAGGTAAAACCTAACCATTTTGGAGGAATTGCAAATACTTCTTTTTAAAATCTAAGCATCATGGGCTTGCAATTGGTAAGGTTTTGGCTTATATTGAAATTTTAGGAAGATATATTCTAATATGCTAACTAAAAGATCCTACGGTGGGATTTGTTAATGAATAAATATAGATGAAGATTTGTAGTTTGGGGCCTAAAAACATCAAATTTCTCTAGGAGTTAGCTAAGCATGAACCAAATATAATATATAAATTATTATAAATTTATAAAAGTTAGAATTATCAAATAATTGGAATATCTAATATAAAATATCTATCAAAATTTTAAAAACATTTTAATTCTTCTATTTTTATAAAAACGTACCAAAATTGCTAACAAAAGACATTTATTGAACCTTTGTCCAATGAAATTAATCCCTAAAGTTTCAAATGTTTCATGAGGGGATTCTTGAAGGTTTGGCAAGTACTTATGATTTCAAATTTTTTGCAAGACTTCTTGGAACTTTTTTTCAAGATAGGAAAGTTGATTAGATTTTTGGTAATAAAATTGTTATTTCAATTGGTGCATGGGAGCAAAATTTATGCAACAGTAAGTCCAAAATAGGTGAGGGTGGGCAACACAAAAAAAACAATACAAAAACTTGAAATAAAATTAATTCTTAATTTTTTTTATGGATTACACTTTTGTTTATATAGAAAGGTTTGATTCATTCCATATGGATAAGTAATTTGAAAGTTATAAAGTCTTTTGTTTTCTAGGCAATCTTAAAATCTTAAGAAAAAAATAGATTGGATCCATTTATGAATTCAATTTTACCAATTTTTCAAAAAAAAAAATTTGCTTGTGGTTAAGTTATCTATCTATAACAATCTTACGATTGAAATTGGTGCATTTCCATTCCATCTTTAGTTAGAGTTATATCAGTACTTCAAACTAATTCAATAATTCAATTCTTCCTTCTATCTCATACCTAATTTGACTTAATGATGCTTTAAAGTATAAAAATTACAGGGAGGATTTTGAATTTTTTTCATGAACTCTTGATTCTTTATCATAAATCTGTAGTAAAATTTCACAATCTTTAGTAAAAAAATTTAAGTTAAGAAGATTCAAAGCCTTATGACCTAGTCAAACTAGGAACAATAAAACTTGTTGTCTTCATTTTAATCCCTAATGATCCAATTGACCATATTTGGTTGCTGCCCTTTTTTTTGAGCTGCGCATTCTCAAATTTTGAGTTTTTTTTCTATAAAAATCATTTCCACAAAATAAACTACGTTATGAATCCAATGGAAGTAGTTTCATCAAATTCCAAGTTAAACACTGCCTTGTGGAATTTCTTAAAGTTGAGTGGTGTAGAGTAGTTCACAGCTCATGTTTTTTGGTTCAATTTGGGCATGGAATGAAAAGTCAGCCCACCAATTCAATTTTTTCCCACCTCAAAAAAGGTAGATTCAAGGAGCTCAAAAAAAAGACAGGAGTGCCCATTCTTGTTTTTTCTTGCAAACACTACTCCCATTTAAGTGATTACCGTGCATTGCAAGCTTGACCAAAAATTGCAAAATGACCAACATCATATTACAATTATACTTATACAATCATATGAAATTCATTCCATGGAATGATGGGACCCAACATACCATAGTTATTTTCACACATACTTTAGTTTCATTGTATCTTTCCATCTTTGTTTAGTCTTTTTCCAATAGGTACAACAATAAATAAATCAAATATTTCCTTTCTTTATAACTCTTATATGTTTGGCACAACTTATGACTCTATTTTAAATTCCCACACCCAAAGATTTGTCATGCAAAGCTAGTTTCCTATAGCCAATATTAAAGACAACAATGTCCTATCCAAAGTAAAGAGGATCCAAGGGTATGTTGCAAAAATAAAAAAGGTCACTTGGGGCACTTGCTTGGTATGAATCAAGATTCCTTTTACTATAGAAAATTTTGAATGGAAGTTTCTCCATGAATCATCAGGGTCAATGTACTAAACAAGAAAAAATAACACTATAGGACTCCATGACTCTCTATTCAAAAATATTACATAGGAGTTGTGACTTATGTGGGGCTTTAGAGAGAACATTGAAACAAGGATCAAGGAAGTTTTCAATTCTAGGGGGTCTTAAAAGCACTCAAACCTACAAGTTTGTTTGTTACAATGAGGTCTCTAGAACTATGCAACCCCTGATCGCATTCTCGGTACCGTTAAAAAGCTCTTTTTGAGGATGGGTGCACAAACTTTATTTTGTGGCATTCTGATTCACAAACAAAAAAAGGTATTGAATTTTGAAGTTTGTATGAAATTTAAAAAATTCAACTTTTAATTTTATTATACTGTGGCAATGGCACAAGGCATACTAGTCAGTCCTAAAGCATGTTGAATTTCAGGTCTCGTATAGCACAAACTAAACTAACCAAAACCCGAAACATGTAATGCGGAAAAGCACACACAGTGGACTCTGCCTTGTTGATAAGCCTCTTCATCTGTTTCTCCTGGTTGGTTTCGAGTTCGTTTCGTCTCCCGAATTTTCAGTACAAGCCTGCAAGCCATTCTATCACCGATTACCGGTACACAGGATCTGGGCACGATCCGGAATGAACTCTTCCGGAAGAACTCACCTGCAGTCAGTCATACATTAAAAAACATTGGAAAATGAGAAACAAGAAATACTGTACAGTACAGTACATTGCAATCGAATGAAAATCTCTCACAAGCAAATAACTGAAGGTGATGGTGAAATCTACAACGAAGATAGAAAGAAAAACTCTCATAGTGTAGAGAATACGAAGACTGTCCCTGCATCGTATTGACTGATCGATCCCTGCTACAAACAGCAACTCATCTCTTCGAATGCACTTGGTTGAATGGACTCCAATTTGCAAGTTGGGTGTAAGCATGACTTGACTAAACGGATGGCTATGGCTACTGATGTTTGAAGGGAAAAAAATGGCGTTGTCGACTATCCCTTCCACCACGGTCTAAAATCTTCAACCACATTAGGAGTTAATTGTAAAGAGAACCACAGTTTGTACAAGGGGTGTCTGAAGAAGGCTTAACTAAGAATAGTACAAAAGAAACACAACACCAAACTCCATCACACACCGGTTTGGGTGCTTCAAGGAGTTTTGTCTTGTGTTTTTCTCAAACTCCAACTCTTGGTCCTTCATTGCACACACTTTATGATTAACTCTATTGAGTGACTGAAATTTTTCTCTCAAGAGAGTTTGGCTCTTGTACCCAAGGTGATCTTTCCAAGGCTTTGTATTGATCCTCCAATGAAAGTACTATTAGATAAGATGCTAAAAGTGACAAGAAAGAATATCCTTACTATCTTCTCCCTTAAATACATAGTACAGGTAGAACCTCTCTTAGTGCATGGTGCTGGGACTAAGCACTAAGAGAGGTTTATGCATTAAGAGAGACCACAAATATTGTAAACATTTAATTTAGCTTTCCATCTTAAATCACATGCAGGCCCACCTATTGTCTGCAAATTTTCGTATTGCATATTATACAATAAGAGAGGATGCACTAAGAGAGGTTCTCCCTGTACCATGCATGCATTCCTGACCTCAAACAAGGGGTACCTACTGAAACTACAAGCTCCTCAGATTGAAACTGTGCAAATATTGACACATTCGAGAGGGAAAAAACAAAACGACACCAGAGAGAAGCAGAATCATGGTTTAGGGTTTAGGGTTTATGCAGAGTCTCTTTACCAATATCACGCAGTCCAGCAGGACTTACAGAGGCTGTTGATCGATCTTTCTCGTATGCTCCATAGCCAACTGCTTCCCCAAATTGTGTAACGTCCCAAGACGTGCTATATCAAACTCTTTCTATGTACTCCAACTGCAAGCAAACCAGAGAGTACCAGATCACTACCAAATCAGAGTAAATTTATGCACATTTGCTGGACTTTCAGATCAGATTCAACACTTTGTTGTCAAAATTCAATTTCCACCTCACATTTCAAGAGCCACAAGAACCACAAAAAGATGACAGCAAACAGTAAATTACGTCACATTAAGCCCGACAATAGTGTACTCATCAACTCACATTCCTAAAGAGTTTTTGCCCATTCAATGTTGCCATCGCTCGTATTTCCCTGCTCTTCCTCCTCTTCTAGCTCGTCACCTGCACAGGAATCGTTTACCCTGGTAAGCTCGTCGTCTCTACCATTTTTTTTATGTAACAATTCAGCAAAACAAACCTCGATTCAGTCTCTATAATCGCACTGAAGAACGTTTAGGAAGAAAAAAATCTCCCAGGACCCAAAACCTAAGTCGCGGTAATCGTGGATTAAGCCCTAACATCTGAAAATTTGAAAAACTCAATGCTGTGTTCCTTCTATGCAGTAAAAGGACGAAAACCGACTTGCAGAGATCGAAACTTTCAAACTAAAACCCAGAGACAATAAACCAAACTGTACCCAATTAGCGTACTAAACCCTAATTCTCTGAAATGCTTAAAATCCATGGCAGCGCAAAGCAGTGGTATAATTTGAACATTCAGAGCTGATAATGTAGCGCATCGATTGACTGAAGACCACACTACCTGCATGCTCCAAATTGCCTTCGACAAGATTATGAAAAAAACAGAGAGTTGTAACCCGTCATCACCAACAAAATTACGTTGCCACAACGTTCACGAAACCTCACAATTCACATGGTTGTGCTACACAGGCTGTCGAATGCTGAAATCTCTTGAGGACGCAACTTCTGAATACAGAATTTAGCAGTCAGAGGGAGTGTTAAGCAAAACTGATCAGATTTTCCATCGCACTCCAAAACTGTGGTCCAGTTTCCACAGACCCAGTGATCCTCGCAGAGACAATTTCAGTAGGCTTGTCCTTCAGACCAGATGCTACGAAACATACAAGCACCATCAAACATAAGACATAGATCTCACCAAAGCCCAAAACATGTCCTTGAATTAATGTCCATACAACTGCACCTTACCTGTTTCTCAACTGCACCACACCAACAATACGACTGCCTTGCACGTGCCTCCCGAATTGTACTTCAGTACCCGTTTTTCTGGAAGAGATTGCACCTCAGGATTGTACGTCAGAGGAATGATTGGAATGACGTGTGCCAGTTTCATGAATGGGAAATCCCAACTGCCAAGTTGCAGGTACCACCTACAATCAGGTTGACTAGATACGGTAGTACTATATGTTTCTCTGCAGTCCAGGGTTCTCTGTCAGAATACTCACGTTGTGTTTGTTTTTGTAATTCTACACAGTAAAATTTCAAGGTAGAAGAAGAGAGAACACAATGGTGGCTGCTGCTGCTGCTGCCGCATGGGGAGTGGTGCTGTTGCTACTCCGGTTTTCCGTCGAGCAAGCTGTGGCTTGGGGAGCTGAAGGCCACCAGATCACCTGCTTAATAGCTGAGGTGAATCCTTCGAAACTATAGTGACTGTGTGCTTCCTTTTTTACTAATCAAGAATTATTATTCCCTTACAGACTCTTCACTAATAGTATCAGAAACCAACCTTTATCCATGTCTAAGTTGACGGATTTTTTTTGGACATCCAATGTACAACAACCTGTGTTTTTATGTCAACAATGACGTCCAATGAAACATCTTCAATGACAATACATGTTGCATTGAACATTGTTGTTGGCATAAAAACATGGGTTGTTACATTGGGTGTCTAAGAAAATCCGTCGATTTAGACATGAGTTTCTTCTAGTGGCTTTATTCATGTTGGCCTTGAAGTTGTTCACTAACATAGTGCAATTACATCACTGGAAATTGGAAGTTCTTTGTTTGCGGGTTTGTTGATGCATGCTTTACGTGTGATTTATTTTGATAGAAGATAAGAGTTCTTTACTTCCTTGTCATTCATAGCATGTAATCAAAAAGCTGCTTCAAGTGCCTTGGGAAAGGAGTCCTTGAATCTTTTTTGTGCCATCTGTATCTTAAAAACGTGAGTTTTCAAAAGTTTGGTAGAGGACATTATGTTGTCATATGGACTTTGGTTTGGGCTCTCAATTTAAACAAACTCTCAAATCATGTGAGGCATGTATTTCAAAAAGTATTTGGAGTTTTTCTTCTGATGGATTTGGTTTGGTGTTCCAGCCTCTGTTGTTCGAGCCAGCAAAACAAGCAGTACGCTCCCTGCTTCCTAAATCCTCCAACAGCAATCTAGCCAGTTTGTGCAATTGGCCCGATGAGGTGCGTTGGATGTCCAAGTACAAATGGACACGACCTCTTCATTGGGTTAATACTCCAAACCAAGAATGCAGCTATGACTACAACAGTAGGACTTCAACAAACCATCTTTTGCACAGTCAATTTGTTTTTTGTATACTTGCTAACCTACTAGAGATAATCAAATTGCATTCAACAAGCGGTTGGATTCTATTTTGCAATTGATCATTTTTAGTGTTTACATATTATTTTTTGTTGTAATGCAATGCAATGCAGGGGATTGCCATGATTCTTTGGGGAGAAAGGACATATGCGTTGCAGGGGCTATCAACAAGTTTACACAACAGTTATTAGACTACAGCAAAAACCACGATGCCAAAAATGTATGTGCCTTCTACTTATTGAGACATTCTTTCCTTTTTTGCACTGTACCATGTGGTTCACAACTGAGTTTCCAAACATAGCGAAATGTGCTTGCAACATATACAAGAAAATGGAGAGATGGAATTTTGCAATATCTTTATAATTTAGGTCAATCATTTTGCATAGTATGCAATCACTTATGCCAATTGGGTCTATGTTTGGAATCATGACAGAAAACATGACTGAGGCTCTCCTATTTCTTGCCCATTTCATAGGTGACATCCACCAGGTACTTGATTTATTTTTAAACAAAATCATAAGCATGTAATTATGCTACATAAATTATCTCCTTTCTTAGAGTAGCACAAAGTAACCACCATTGATTTTTGATAACAGAATATGATAATTATGCTTGTAGCAAGATAGTAACATGACTCAATCATACCTTGCTTCAAAGTATCAAATACGTAGTAAGCAATATGTAGGTGGGTGATTAGTGGTGTAAGGTCTCAACACATATTGGTGTGAAGGCATTAAGTAATTATTGTTAGAAGAAGGTGTGAGGGGAGGCATTTGCCATTCATTTTCAATGTTTGTATTATAAAGAATAATTGTTCAGTTTCTTTTCCCAAATCCACAAATATGAGTGGTTGCAAACATTCTAGAACATAGTCATATAACAAATGACACCCATTCCATCTTCAACGCAAACAAATTTAATTAAACTACTACACCAATCTAAGCACCAAAAATTGCAATATTGGTAGGATAGACATCAAAGGGTTGTCATGAGAATCATCATGATTGACACCAATTTTACTAAATAATGAAGATTTCAATCCATTTGCTAAGTTTTGAATACAACCCATTTTTATTGTAAGCAAGAAGACTCACAATGTTCATGATTTTTGCATGATTGACAGCCATTGCATATTGGATTCACATCCGATGCAGGGGGCAACAATGTGTCTGTACAATGGTTCAAAAGAAAAAGTGACCTACACCATGTATGTCCTTCATGAAACCATATGTCAAATTTTTTGACCCTACAAACAAAAAAACACTAAATCATTACTTACTAGTTACCTGAATTATGACATGTAAAATATGCGGTAAACCTTTGGCACTTCTTCTGTACTAAACTTCAAAACAAAATTCCCAAGCTCATAGAAAGAATGAGAGCTTGTTGGCAATTGATCTTTGTTTGATAGTCGATGATGTGCATTGTGTGTTTTAGGTGTGGGAAGTAGAGTTTGTTACAAAAGCATTGAAAGAAAACTACAACTCAAATCCAACAACTATGGCTGATAGCATTCTCAACAACATCACAGTAAGCAAACTCACATACATGATTACACTATCAAATGCCTTAGCTTAGATAGTAGAACTATCTCCAACAGACTTTTCATTCACTTTGGTTGTACACCAAGAGCTAAGGTAAACCAACTCATTACCACCACCTTCTCAATTCCTCCCTCATGTACCTATAGTATACATTTCCCCTCTTAAATGTATCTCATGGGTTTATGAAGGTGGAATTGAGAAGGTGACAATAATGGGCTTGTTTCCTTACTCTTCTTCTTCTCTTATACTATCAATTTGACACGTCTTATTCAAAGACTGCATGAATGTATGCTTTTCCACTTCAAGTAGGATCACTCAAAACATAGCAAAATTCATTCACAGTTGACATTGTGTGTTACTAAGAGACATGTAGAAAAATTGTTAGGAGAGGTCTAAAAATGATATTTACATATTGAATGCAAAAATAATAAGAGGTCAAGGATCAATTGCACTAATAATTATTGATATTTAATATAAACCACACTAATTGATTTATAAATGCTATAAGTTTTTATTATTGTTGAATATTTTTACCAACTATGTTTACAAAGATCTCCCACTTTGACTAATATAGATATTTGTATTGTTGGTAAGCCATCCACATCAGAAGTACTTATATTGTTTCCAAATTAATTAGTGTGATTACACAAAATGTCATTATTAATGTTGTAGATTTTCTACATTTGTGCCTAATGTCAAGTCAAAATAGACTTTTCATTCAAATTCATCTTTGCACTTGCAGGACAATTGGGCAAGAGAAGTTGATAATTGGGGTCTTTGCCACAATCACAAATTTGCATGTCCTGACACGTAAGTTACACCTTGTACAAAGATCTTCAAGATGAATATTTTAAATTCTAATAAGTTGGGATATATTCATAATCAAATAGTATATTCATGATGTTGTGCTTTAGAAGGTTTTAAGTATTTTATGTATCCAATTTTTAAGAGATTGATTTATCTTCAAAAGAATTTTTACTTCATGAATATCTATGCACAAAACAATTAGTAGTAGTTGTGAGAACTCACTTTTTTCCACTATAGAAGGAAAAAAATAAGAAGAACCAAAATAAAACACAGTTTCAATACCTACCATCTACCATGAACTCAAGATTGTATGTAGAAAGAATTTGGATTTGTTTTCTAAAGGTGTTTAGGTGACACCTCAAAAACGTTATGACAATGAATTGTAGACATTTGCAGGTATGCATTAGAGGGTGTTGGCTTAGCTTGCAGGTGGGCATACAAGGGTGCTACTCCTGGAAGTACACTTGGAGGTGAGACTCAAATAACGAGTTCAATTCTTTTTAATTACATAGTCTATAATTGTACATTCTCAATATATTTATAGAATTTGTCATATTACATACCTATTTGATTGGACAACTTTTAAGTTGTAAAGTTGTAAAGTTGTAAAAACATGCAAAAAGAGTCCATTTCTCTTTTAAAGCATTGAAATTAGAGAGGGTTGATTGGACTCTTCACATCATAGTTATTGCATAAAAGAAGTCAACCCTTACATTTTTGGACATAAATTGTCTAGGATCTTGAAAAACTTAATTCCCATTATTTCTCACAAATACTTTATTATGCTTAACAAAGAATAATTCTATACATTTTCATAATAATCTCCAAAATATGATGTTGTGGTTTTGGATTGTAGATGCCTACTACCTCTCAAGGTTGCCGATAGTTGAAAGAAGATTAGCACAAGGAGGCGTGAGACTTGCAGCAATTCTCAATAGCATCTTTGATCCCAATGCTCCACAATATACAAGTCCAAAAAGTCTTCATACAAGCCTTATAGATGCACCTTAGTTGCAATGAATGTCAAATCTCTAGCTAATCTCGCAATTTAGCCTTGAAAAAAATAAAACTAGGAAAAAGTTGATTAACAAATTACCAAATCTTTATTAAAAAGACTAAGATTACATATTAGCATTGTGAGATTTATCCAACCAACAAGACTATGTAAACAACATACATTATATGCATTCATTAGAGGTATCCTTTATTCAATAGAATGAATCTACCAATTTTTATCTTTGACTTAACCTAAGTGATACTATACATTACTAGCAACTTCAATAGAAGAAAATTATTTTTTTGAGGATGTTGCTACATGTCAAGTTCTAATGGAATGGGACCTCCCAAAAAATATATGGAATATGTGATAATAAATTATGTAAATACTAGGTAGTCAATGTGCCTAAGCTACTTGTATGCATACAAAATTGTCAAACATTCTTATTATTTAGACACTTGAGAAAAATGGAAAAAAAATCTTTATAATTCAATCTTACAAAATTATAAAAAAAGTGAAGGTGAAGGTGTGGAAAAAAATAAAGCTCATTTGACCATGTAGATTGAAAGAATTTTGCATAGTTAGTTTTTTGGCCATGCACAACAAGGCCAATAGACTTTGACTCCTCTTGTCCCTAGTGTATTGCACTACACATAAATATTTCTTAGGTGATAGCATATTATATCGTGTAAGGCACATGCATGCCAATTTTTTTTAAAAAGATACTTATAATGTATTCAAAATCTCCCTACATTGGAAATAGGTCCCAAAGATTGACAATGCGTTAACAATTAGTCAGATTATTTGATCTTGCATATCAATATAATTAAAGAAACTTTGTAAAAAAGATGTTATAGCCAAATTAAAACTTTTTGGCTTCATATTATAAACTATTTATAGAAATAATAGAATGATTGTCTTTCACTAAAACATTCAATATAAGCAAAAAAATTCACATTCTACTCTCATCTAGGTACATAGATTTTAGCATTCTTATTCATGGAATTCTTGAGAATGTTGCACTATGTTGAATTTCAAGTTTTGCAAACGCTTTGGCAACTTTTTACCTTCTTTCTTCAAGCCCCCTAAAGACTTTTGATATAAAAATCACAAAGCCCCTTCTACGACCTCCTCCCACTTCAAGAACCCATGCAACTTTTCTACAATTCCCTTGCATGCACACACCAAAGATTCTTTGACATTGACTATAGATCCCTCTAAAACTTGTTGAAGCCCCATAATTCAAGAGCCTTCATTAAAGATCCTACAAAAATTTAATAAAAGACCATTAATTATATCAAAGTAGATTATTTTTTGGTATTTTATTATGTTGTCCATCCATAGGTAACTATAACAATTCAAGTCCCCAATATTTTGGGCCCTACAACATTTGATTTTGGCACCCAATTGGGATGAATTTTTTACTACACCAAGATTAAGCAAGACTTTAATGCACATTTAGTCTCAAAAACTTAATATCATTCATGCTAAATTGACTTCAAAGGTACCTATCTAAGCAACCACTTAGTCCTTTAGGGATTAAACTCAGAGCCCACATGACAATATTAAAGTTGTTTAAACAACCATCAAAATATTTATTGTGACAATCAAGAGGGTATCCAAATCAAAAAATATACTCTATAGTCATAAATTTTGAGATAGAAAGCTAAGCTTGACCTATTATATTAGTCATAAATATTGAAAAGTATAGTCAGGCTAACTTCCTCCTATGTTAAGCTTCTTTCAAATTTTGCCCATGGTATGAATTCCCATCATAGTATCTAACATTGTAACCTTTTCCACAAGTCTAAAACCTCTTATACCATGTGTTTAGATCATTATGTTGGTACATATGGCATATTTAACTACTTCTAGACTATTCAATGAATTCTAGACTAAGCACAGTCTATACAAACATTGGGGGATCTCCCGATGTTTGTATAGATCGGGAGATCCCCCGATGCATGTATAGATCTCCCGATGTTTTGGATTGATCCCTCGATGAAAATTTAGATCTCCTATTGATTTAGATAGATCCCCTGATGCCCAATCGAGAGATCTCTTGATGACTAGTATGAATTCTGGACTTTCAAAAGTCCAAAAGTAGTTAAATATGGCATACATGGCACAATGTTTGAATGGAGAAATCAAGGGATAGGGGTGGGGTGGGGTGGGATAACTCCTAAATGCCTAAGGCTTTTTTTGAGCTTCTTGGAATTTATTCAAAATTAGACTACAAACTCAAGTTTTGATCAATGTTATCAAATTTCTTATAAATAAACATGTGAATTCAAACTAGAGATGTTATAGATTGCATAGGAAAAAAATATCACTTATGGATTGAAATATCATAATATTTGATCAAAAGGGTGTTAAAAACTATAAAAGCGATTTGAAATCTTTCAATCCACTTTTTACATGTCAAATCTGAAATTGAAATCATGAAAAAATAAGAAGCTAAAGGATGTAATAATCATACCCATAATCAATTGTGGCTTCTCAAAATCTACTCTACAATTTCCTTAAATGAACTTCCAATGCAATTTTTCTCTCAAGATTTAATGTATTTGAGTGTCATCACTAACAATTTAAAAAAAAAATTGTAGTATACACCCGTGGACAAAAACTTCAGTAGGAGAATCGTGAATAGTTTTTTTTAAATCAACTTTTTGAAGTTTAAAATAGACTTTAAGAGGTATTCAACTTTTTTAAAAGTACTAAAAAATAGTAATTTAGTAACATTTTATTTAACTTTGAAGTTTAATCAGCCCAAAAATATAATGCCTAACCTTGTGCATTTAGCGGTTCATTAGAAAAAATTTCGACCCTCAAAGGGGCTGTCAGAATCTGACTTAGGCACCCTCAGGGTGATATTACGGAATACTAAGAAAAAATTAATTAATTAATTAATTTTTTTTTTGGAAAAAAAAGAATTAAAAAAATTTCAAGTCTGATGTGACGCTGACGTGGCACCATTGATGCCATGCTGG
Organism: Antitrichia curtipendula; assembly: GCA_951230915.1. Taxonomy (NCBI): domain Eukaryota; kingdom Viridiplantae; phylum Streptophyta; class Bryopsida; order Hypnales; family Leucodontaceae; genus Antitrichia; species Antitrichia curtipendula. The sequence continues at coordinate 17,884,013 of OX579638.1, read as the reverse complement.
GTTTCACTTTTTGAAAAAAAAAATTAATTTTTTTTCCCTAATTGAACCGGCTCTCGCGGCCCCTTCCAGGGCTGAAATTTTTTGTAATGAATGCCCAAAACACACATATGTAAACTTCCAATTACACAAGTGTACCTATGCATGTACACAATATAACTAGTAATATTACTACTTCAGTGCTTTAGGAATCATTGATTTTTGCTAATCTGCTCAAGTGATTACATTTCTCACTTTCACAACTCTTTTTAGTAATTTCAATTTTTTAAATTATTTTTTCAAGTTTGAGGCAAATATTTGGTCTAGCATTGTACTCTACACTCAAAAGTCTGCCACTAGTATGGCATTTGCCTTTGAAAATAGTACATAATAGAATTAGAAATAGTATTTAACTAGCTTCAATGGTCCTCCCATTTGTTGTCCTTGGGTACTATGACTATGAATATCTAAGAGCATGGTCACCCTTGCTCATCAAGCTTAGCACTCTCAAATTCTCCATCAAATTTTGAAGGGCCCTCAATTTCATAGTCCTTCATCTTTGCTCACCAACTACAACCTATAATAGTTGAGTGACAACTCATCAGATAGAATAAAAAATAAAACAATTAAATTTAGAATAAAAAGTGATTTCAAGGGCCATTCTTTGACATGCTAGGCTTGAGTGTCAAGAGAATATTGTGAAGGGCCCCCTAGCGCTTTTCATTCACATTTAAAGAGTATTGGTTCCTAGCACGTAAAGGTGGCCATGCTCTAAAACTTTACAAGGAGATAAATGCAAGTCCAAGTTCAAAGATATTGAAACAACTGCCTTTTTTTTTGTTATGAAGATAAAATCAGAAATTAGATAGTATTATTTCTACTATGAAATTTTGTTTGTTTTCTCACCAAAAGAAAATCAACACCATTGTCTTATACAAAAACCTAAAAAAATCCCCTTGTCTCCCAAAGATTAGATAGAAGTAAGGTAGAAGCACCCATTCATGTGATGCTAAGCAATTTAGCATAGTTGAAGGCACCTTTTGGTAGAATTGTTTTTTGCAATATTGGCAATAAAAAATCGTGAATTTTCAAAAAAAAATAAAATTAGGGTGAGGCATCTATTTTTTGTGGATTTCCAAAGGAAAGATTCCTAGGGCCCCTAGATCAACACTTCAGTGAAGTTGCTTTAATTTTGACAAGGAAATCTAAAAAAATCAGCACCCACCAACCCAATTAAATATGGAGACAATTTCAAGGTACTTTGGGGAACACTTTAAGGGAATTCTACAATCAATCAATGGATATATAGACTTATATGGGTGCTTCTACCTTATTACACTAGTAGAAAAATCTGCAACCAAAACAATAGAAAACTATTATTTGCACTTGGGTTTTTTTTCGTGTTGTACTGGACAAAAATCAATTGAAATCTATTAAATTTTTTTTGTTGTTTTCGACAAATCCAAGAAAAAAGAAATAATATTTTAATTTTCTTAAAGATTTTAAAGAATCCTTTTAAAATATTTTAGAAAAAATTTTGGCTGCCCGAAAAAAAATGAGCAATGGAAAAACTAAAATTTTAAACAAGCAACCTAGGCAACCTACCACATGAGCAGGGCATTACCACAAGGTTCGAACCTCATACCTCATGGTAGAGGTTTAAAGGTGCAACCATTAAACCATCCAAACATTTACATGTTAGTGTTTAAAGTAGTTTTTTTATTTAACTAGTTTTCTAATAATTTCTCGTTTGCTTTGTTAAATCAATAGACTTTGAAGGCCATTTTGACATAGTATAGCAACTTTTTCAGAAAACATTTAACTAATAAAAGTTGTAAAGTCAAACTAACTTTCATTTATAAAAATCCGTTTGAAATTTCAAGCCTCCAATAAAAAGTCATGGACCAAATTCTAAGAGAATGTTTGAAAAGTAAAAAAAATATCTTTTTCAATCCTCTATGAATTTTGCCCATAATATTTTATTGGAGTCTTGAAATCTCAAATGGATTTTTGGAGATGAAATTTAGCTTAACTATTAAATATTTTATAGATCAAAGTTTAAAAAAAATGGTAATTTACTATGCCAAAATGACCGCCAAAGTGTGCTGAGTTTAAACAACACCGAATTGTGAATGGTTTAAAAAAAATTCATTATATAGTATCCTCCAAGAAGTCTTGCTACCCCACTATAAAGTCTAAGAAAAAAATTGTACAAGAAATTTCACAAAATTATAATTAGGTTTGGTAAACCAATTAAACCATCATGCTCAAGCATATAGATATAGTCATAATACAAGGATCAATTAGTAAAATATAATTACAATTTTCAAATATTTGTTTAATAAAATTTGGGAAGGCAACACCTTAATATTGATTTCTTTCTACTGTAAAATTTTTCTTATGTAATGTGCAATTCTCCACAAAGTAAGATGAGTACATTGATGTTTCTTAAATGTTTCTATAATACAATTTGAAAAGTTCACTACCAATATTTTTGAATCAATTATTATGTAACACTGACAATGAAAAGCACACAAAATAATTTAACAAAAATGGGAATTTTTTAAAAAAAATTGAAATTTTGTTTGGTGATCAAGATTGCACAAAATAACAAATTTAATATAAGTGAACATTGGATTGAAACAATGTTCATGAGGATGAAGGTTCTAGTATCTTAATGTGGGCATAGCTATATTGTTTCCATGCAAAACTTTCTAGATGAAAATTTCAAGGCTTTTGTAGCTAGGTTTTTGGAATCCAATTCCAAATACTACCGAGTTCGAACGTTAGGGAATGTTCTATGTAAGGTCAGTGTTGCGTGTTCAAAATGTCACTTATGTACTTGTGTTTTGAAAATTAGAATGAATATTCACTTTTATTCCCACTAAATACCCCAAGAAACACTCAATCGTCCATTATAAGATTAAAGACTCAGCATGCATGTCCCTGTCCTATCTAGTGTCCTAGAGCTCATGGCAATATGTCCGGGACAATATGTCAGGGTGGACTGACTTGTTTATGTATGCAATGCAGGACTTGACCTTAGTACAGCCTACTATAGTATTTTGAAACTAGTACAAATATACATATTTTAATATTTAAAAAGATTTAGAATTTAAGGATTTAGGATATACTTACAAAAAGTCACCCCCAAAGCTCTAGGACAATATGGCCAATATCAAGGATTAACAACCACCTACAATCCCAAATCAATACAACATATAGAATTAAAACATTTACTAACAAACTAATAAGTACTAATAACTTTACCTAAACTAGGGGTACGGCCCAAAGGGTCGTTCGAAAATTTGGGCCTTATTTTAAATTTGTTTTAATTGAACGATTAGTTTAAAGACTCCAAACTTTGTTTTACAATCTTAAACCCCAAACCCCAAGGACCCAAGCCCGTGCGGTAACCGAACGATACCCTAATAGATACCCGGTTGATACCTTTATCCCGGTCACCAATACCTGCGTCCGGTATCCGGCACTTGTGACCGTCGGGTCTCAACCCGTTCCATTACAAAAAATATGAGGCCTCCGGAAGGCCGTTAAGCCTGGACCCCCATAGTGATACTACGGAGTTTTTTTCCAAAAAAAAAATTCAGAAATTGAAATTCTGACGTGGTCAAAGTTCCACGCCAGCGCTGACGTCAGCGCCACATCAGCGTGATGTCACTATATAATTTATTTTTTTCCGTAATATCACCCGCGGGTCCCAAAAATCAGCACTCACGGCCTTGTTGAGGCCTCATATTTTTTGTAATGCCCATTTAGTATCGACGAGGACCAGTCCCGTCTTCTGCCGCGACCTGTCTCACCATCGTCGCTCCATCGCCCAGCATGTCTGTACTTCGCGGCTTGAAGCAACAACTTCGGCGACTGTTTTTTTTTAATCCCTCGAATTCTCACTTAACCCCTAAAGGTTTTTGACTATGTTTTCACAAAAAACGATCCCAAACTGCCATTTCTAGTACAAGTACCAAACTTTGGAAAAAAAATATTTTTGGACACATGTAAACGTAGGATCTTGTAGTAAACTAGTTTGAGAAGATGTGGAAAAAATTTCAGAACTTCCACCGTGTAGATTGCAAGATATTAGCATTTGAAGTGACAAAAACCCTTTTTTGTGTCCCTGCGAAAAACCAGGCAGCTGCACTTCACATGGTCACATTTGTATGAAAAAATGTCCAAAATGGTGGTAACTCTTTGGATTCATTCTTCAAAGCAAGTTAGCTACATGCTTGAAAAATTTCAGATCATTTGGAATTGTACAACATATAGGAAAAAATAGTAAGTAGAAAGAAGTAGAAAATGATTCAAAACACTAAATTGTTAAGGATTTAATTATGGAATTGAAAAATGCCAATCCAAACGATTGTAATGTTGTAATAAGCAATCTACACCTTGTGTTTATATTTTTTTTCCAAAAATATTGAAAATTGAGTTAAATAAAGGACTTCAAAGTTTATTTTAGAGTAGAGATTCCATAACTACCCGCAAACTACCCACAACTAAAATTCCTCATAACTTTCATCTCATAAATCAAAGTGGAATGATTTAAAGCTTTCCTTGTGTACATAAATCTAAAGAACCAATTTCCAATTTTTGTTTCTCTAGAAAATGATTTTTAAAGAAGTTTTTTTTGCTGCCCGGGCTGCCCGCCGAACAATGAAAACTACATATCATACCATACCTTTTTAACCATGTGGTCAAAAGTTATGAAAATTGTTGGGCCCTAAATCTACTCCTCGGGCACATCTTGTGTGAAAATTTCAAAGAAAAAAAATAAAAATTCCATTCGTGGTGAGCTGCCCCAAAACGCTATGTTGTCAAAAAACGGTGTTTGGTCCTTTAGGGGTTAATTCTATAGAATTTCTCCACACATTTCGTGATCTCACAAGTTCCTAGTTGTATTCAAATTTTTATTTGTCGATTCACCTTCAAGATTCTCCACGCCGAAAGCCCAAATCCCTAATCAGATTCACAGCTTGATCGAATTCCACCAAATTGGCAATTTCCCACAGTAATCAGGCAAATTTCACACTCACAAATGATTTCGCTCTTTTAACGATCAATCACACACGAGAATCACACGGAGGATCACCAAATTGGGTTTGAATTTCATTCCGCCAGCCTGGCTCAGCGTTGTGTCCCAACTCCCCGTAGCACAGCTGGTACAGCAACTCGGTGTTGCTTTGCCTCGTCGAAATGCTTCCGACCCCTTTGACCTTTGACTAGCCTCGGCTCTTGTTCAATCTCCTCACAATCTCGCCACCCGCATCTACCGAAGCTTCTCCAAATTCTCACCGAATTCACACACTGCAGCCCATCGGCTTGCCTGACAACGCCAAATTCACCCGCGCAAATACATTCACACACTCGAATTCTCAAGTCAACCAGCAACCACTCAAACTTTACAGTCAACTCAACATTGAATCACAATTTACAACATGAGACATACACAATTGAATTTTTTTATTATAAATTATCACGCAAAGAAAGTGCACAGGTACAGCACTATAGAGTCGAAAAGAATGAATAGCATGGGGGCCAAATTGAGAGAGAAGGGAGGGATTAAATCAGAAATCTGGGGGTGATCAGGGGAGTCGCAGAACGCTTCGCAATCGGTGTGTCGTTCTTCTTGCACCTCTGTAACTCTAGTTCTTTTTCTTTTTCTCCTGATTTTTCTTTATCTTTCTTCTTTTCTTTAACTGTTTGATTTTTTCTTTTAACTATTGTTTCTACTATAAATCAAAGTATCTTTTGACTTTTTGGAACTTTTAGTGTACTCTAGACTATTTTAACACTAAATACTCAAAATATATATAAATAATATAGGAAATGTCATAGAAAATTGAAAAAGTTCTATATAAAAAATAAGCTAGACTACAGCTTTGGTTATCATTTCTGTATTTTTAAGAGGATCTTTTGTGTAGATTTTGTAGAGCATGTTTGATTTATTACAAATTGGTGAAAAAGAAATACTACAATTAGCTGTGTGAGAGTTACAATCTATAGGAACCTAGGAAATAATGTAGAATTTGAAACAAAATTAATTAATCACCAAATGTGACTGGATCTTGTGTTGGCAGAATGGCAGTAGGAAGCGGCCAAGTTTATATCTCAAGAACATAGAAGGCTTGACCTGCTGATAAACACAGCTAGGATTCTTCATATTGAGGTAAACCAGCCCATTGTGGTCAGAATTTCTAGTCTACCCTCATGCCATTGCTGAAAATTTTCAAATTTTTTCTCACTCAAAGATAAGTGTGAGAAATAGTGAGAGCAATTGAAATTTTATTTTTCAGACAAAGTGTGAATTAGTTATGTATTTTTGAAGTGATCTTCCCAACACGGTCTACAGGCTGCCTTATAACCAACAAAAAGTGTATCCAATATACTCATCTTAATCACCTAAAGTGGTCACAATAATTTCTAATGTGGAATGCCATGAAAAATCACTTCCTACAATGATTTACACTGAAAAATTGGGTGTTCCTCATGAGGTCACTAATCACTCCATAGGTGTCAGGTTAGATATTGATTGTGGTCTGAAAAACCATCATGGGGTGATAAGATGTCCACTATGGGTCATCTGACTATAATGAGCTGGTTTACCTTAGCAACCTCAACATCTCCCTTGGTGAGATATCCATCTTCCACTTTATATAGTTATTTCTAAAGTCACCCCAAGTTTGAAGAAGAAAACTTTTTTTATTTTTATTTTAAAATTTTAAAATCACCTTCAGAGAGTGCTCAAAATCATTCCAAAGAAGAAAACTACTTTGTCTTGAGTTTAGAGATTGCCAAGCTCTTCCATTGACTTAATCAAAAGGATATGATAAACAAGCTCTTTTTTTCAACACATAGTATAATAGCTGAAAAGAGGGGTTATTTTATTGACTTTAAAAAGAACTATATTGGACATTATTTTCAACTCACATGCTTTGGAGATTAATTAATCTATCAAAGATTCTTTAGCCCTTTCCTTGATGGTATCCACTACAGAGACTCGTTGAGCAAGGTTAACCCCTCATCGCCGGAGGGGACGAAAAGTGTCCTCACATAAAATTCAAAGTGCTGTAACTTTTGCATCCGATGTCCAAACTCAATAAAACTTGTTGGTAAAGTTGCGCTCTCTCTTCTAGTTTATGTGGCAGAATTTTCAGATCAATTCAAGCTTTATTGATTTCTTGAAAGCCAAATCGAAGTTCATAGGTTCAATTTGAATTCACCAAACTGCATTTGAAGGCTGCAACTTCGGGGGCTTGTATCTCCTTCATCCAATGTTTGTTTTCAATCAAATTTTTTGTGTTATGTTCCCCTTTAAGTCTAGTTATTGTGGTTAAATTTTCATGTCAATCCAAGTTGTTTTGAATGCTTGGGAGCAATTCGAAGTTCAAAATCTAGACATTTTTGCATTATAGTGAACTTTGGTGGCTTATAACTTCTTCATACAGGAGTTTTTTTCAATAATTTTTGTTGGAAAAGTTTCACATACTAGTTTAGTTTTTGTGGTAAAAATTTCATATCAATCCAAGAAGATATGATTGACTGAGAAGCATTTTAGCAGAGGTAGGTTCAGCTGTAGATGTGTTTTTTTGCTACTTTTTTCACTGTTTTTTGACATTTCAAAACAACTTTGCAAATGCAATGAGTCAATTAAATGTGTGTTTTTTCCACCAAAGTTTTTGTCTTTTGGTTTAGAATCACTTTGTAGTTTAAAGTTTTCTCATTTGAGTAGGTTTAGAAATCGAATTCCACCTCGAAATGTGTTTTTAGGAAAATTTCAGCATCTTTTTTCAACACTAAAACATTATAATCTTTCAATCTATACGGTCAAATGACCCCAAATTTTACTTACACCATCTAAAACATGCACACTATAATGTTGTACGGTTGAGATTTTTATACCTTACTCAAATTTAGATTTATAACACTTGAAAAGCAAGGTTGTTTTTTGACATGGTTAGAGCTTCGGCGGTGAGGGGTTAACCTAGACGCAATGACGTTTGTGTATCAAATCAACGCAATTGGGCCACTTCTTGTTATGAAGGTACAATCTCTCTCCTCATCAACAGAGATGTGGAGAGATGTGGATATAGTAGACTCCAAACTGGTAAGGTAGTATGCTCTTAAAGCGACCATTTAAGGGCTGGTCCGCCTTTTTCACAGTCTTTCGTGGACGAAAATATTTTTAGATCATTTTTCAGAGAAAGAAAAATAGATGTGGTACCTAACACAAGTGGTTTTGTATTTTTCCAAGCATTTTTGAATTACTTTTGAATTTTCAAAGATTCAGGACATAGGCACCTATTTGTGACCATAGGACTTCTAAAATCTGTCCACTTGCAACTTGTAAAGAGATGTGCAGAAATCAAAGACAATGATTGGCTCTTGCAATAGAAAAACAATTTTTCCTCAATGCATTCAATTGCTAAACTGGTCCATTTAAAGATCACCCCATCTCCATTCTTCATCTAAAAATAGGGGCGATTTCAAGAAGTTGGGCGCTTTTAGAGCACACTACCTTTGTTCTCTCAGTTAAAGCATGGGAGAGCGTCTCTAACCTTAATTTTGAGTAGTCTTTGAGAGTGAAGCATTTGCATGAGATTAATTGATTCACCTTTGGACTGATTGTAGAGCTATTTAGAGGGGATTTAGGAAGAATATATATATAATTCAAACTTCGGGTGACCTTACAAATAACTCTAGAAAATAAAAAAAAACGAGTTTTTTTTGTGAAGGGCCGTCAGCTCATTCTCAGATTCTCACTTGCCACTTCTCATCTAATTTGTTGCACAATCATGGCGGCATCAACACATGGCAGCATTGCTGAAGAAGGGAGGAAGAAAGGGCACAACTAGACTTGCAGCGGTCATAGCCAACCTAAGTATAAGAGTGGGATCCATTGGCAACAATGGGACATGAAGTTGGTATGCATATCGTGCATCAAAAACAACACTCAATCAACGTAAGTGTGCTATCCAAAAATCCTCATACTTACCTTCTTAGATCCAAACTTTTCTTAGTCAAAGTGTTGTTTCCAAAACATTCTAGAACTAGTACCAGGCAGCTCTCCATCCAGAAATCTTTGAGGAGAGATATACCTAAATTAGCTTTGAAGCAAGCGGCCTTCAAAGGAAGAAACAAATGGTCATCAATGAAAGAACATAATTATTGAAGAGTCTTCTTACGCAACCAGCATTGGTTCTAGAATGTTTAGAGTTTAGGACTTGTGAAGATTTTTTTACCTTTTAATGGTAGCCGTGCAGTGACCACGACAGCGTAGGTGGAGTTTGCACGGAAGAGGGACCCCCATTGTGAGCATCTTGCTGCATCCAGGCACAATAGACACAAACTTGTCGAAGCCTTTCCAACGCAATGTGCCAGCTCTTCACAAGAGAGTATTCCATGGAGAAGCTGCTGGGCATCACCAACGGCGTTGACGCCAAGGACAATGGCAAGTTCTTTGCTTGGGATGGGCACAGATAGTTTGGTAATTATTGTAAAATAGATGGTGTTTGTGAGAATCTTCAATTCAATTCAAATGATGCAAGCTCTTCTAAATTCGAATTCTGTGCAAGGCATATATAAGTTGAAATATATTCTTTACAATAGTATATATCATAATTCCTCTACAATAACGTATATCATAATGTAAGCTCAATTCAAATGATGCAAACTCTTCTAAATTCGAATTATGTACAAGGCATATATAAGTTGAGATAACTCCTTTACAATAGTGTATATCATAATTCCTCTACAATAACGTATATCATAATGTAGATCAATCAATCTTCAAGTGGAGCAGTGAAGCAGCCGATCTGATCAATCAGCGTACCACTCTTCCCGAAGAAACCTACAATTCTACCAGCCTCACTTTTGAACTTGGTCCCACTCTCCATCCCAAAGGGCCCATGCATTCTTTTTGTGGTGTGTATAGTTAATGATGTCAACCCCAAAATCATTTGCCCGTGAAACGTTATTGGTAGCACGTCATGTGATCCTTCAATCTGTGTGAGGTACTCATTTGGCTCATCGATCTCGATCTGTACAGAACCACATACTTTAATCAGAGACTAAAACAGTAACAATCAACCTACAATGTCTCACTAAATGCTGGTCAATGATTGATATGGTTTTCAGCAAAGTCATTGATACTGACAATACTGTCCATGTCTAGACAATACAAGCTCCTACATGCAGACAATACTGTCGAGGAATTTTCTGAGTTCGATTCCAACCTTGATTTCACTGGCGACATGATGGGAATGGCTACCATGCTCACTAGTGAAGAGTTTTCCAGCAACGACGTACGTCGTCTCAATATACCCGATGCACGGATTGGGATTCGTGTCGTACTTCAGCTTTATCTGTTTTATGGACGTCAAGACTCCATCACAAAAGTTTCCTCCACCATTGCCGCCCCACGGCCCTTGTACCTGTTGAAATCAATTTTTGGGATTCACACAATCCGAATCAGCTGCAGAGAATCACAGCACTAGCAAAGAATCGATCCCCTACTCCGGCTTCCCAACTGATGCTGCTTTTAAGTGTGTACTACTCAAACATTTGCAAGTTTCGGCAATCAAGTGGAATATCTCAATCTTACCTTGATTTCAGGTTTCAAGTCGACTGCCACGCTTTTGCCTACCAAAAAACACGTTTTTGAAGAAGACTTATTGATTTCAGGTTTCAAGTCGACTGCCACGCTTTTGCCTACCAAAAAACACGTTTTTGAAGAAGACTTTTTAGATAATAAAGAAGATGATAAAGACAGTGTTTGATATTTACTTACAGGAATTGATTCCTTCAAAATGTGGGGAAAAAAGATTACCTTGCAAGAGAAGGCCCTTGATGTATCGGAGCTCGGTACAGATAGTAGAGAAGTCGGGGCGTTTCCGGGAATCCTTATCCCAACAACACTGGATGATCATGCCCAGCCTTGTAGGAGTAACATCAGCCGGCAGCTCCGGCCGCAACCCGCTTTTCACAAGCTTCTTGAACTCCGCGGTTGGAGCATCGACGTTGTCGAACGGCATCTTCCCTGTCAGAATTTCGTAGCACAGCATCCCAAAACTGTACACATCCATTTTGAAGGGGCGGAACCGCGGTGAGGGCTCCAGCAACTCATTCTCCTCGTACCCGAACAGCTCTGGCGGTATCCATTTCAAGGTCCCAATGTATGTGTTCCTCGCGGTACTCGCATTCTTTATCGCCGACATACCAAAATCGGCAATCTTCGCAACCAAAGGACTGTCAGGGTCAGCAAATTGTACTAGAATGTTGTCCGATTTCAGGTCACGGTGAGCCAAGTTTTTGCTGTGAAGGTACTTGATGCCCTCGCCGATCTGCAGCATCAAGTCGACAGATTGGCGGATTGGGAATAGAGTGGTTGTGCCACTAGGGTGGCGCCTCTGCTTTTGGAGGAGGTCATTCAAGCTACCGTGCATGAGTTCCAAGACGATACCTATGTTGAAGTCGTCTTCTAAGCAGCAGACGACGCGGACGAGGTGAGGGTGGTCCAGTCCCACCATTGCCGCAATCTCTCTCCGGAAGAGTTCGTTCCATTCTGTGCCGTGCTGGAAGAGTTTCAGTGCGTACGACCGCCCCAGCCATGTCACCATCCTCACTTCAGCAAATGAGCCCTTTCCGATCTTTCTCACTTGTTCAAGATCGTCCCAAGGTACCCAGAGAAACAAAGGCGACTGGCTCGAGATGGCACCCGTATTCATCTCCACTTCAGCAACTAGTTTCTGAATGGGCTTCTCAGTTTCTGAATGAGCTTCTTCAGCATCCAGTTTCTGAAGGAACTTCGCAGCTATACTGAATTGCTTGGTTTTCTCAAGATCGGTGCCTTCTAGATGCTCATGGAGAGACGCTTTTAGACGCTCATGGAGAGACTCTCGGTCTTGGTTCGCTGCCTGCAACAGCAGGAAATCTTCTGTAACTCCTAGCTTGCGCTCGCAAGCTGATCTGTCGAACACATCGCTTCTGTCGCTCCTCGTGGTCAGGAAGACACCACATAGCACCGATGTGTGCCACTCTATGTCGTACAAAAGCTTAGCAAACATTTCTGTCAAGTTGCCGCGAGTGATGGCTACTGTCAACCACTGCCCACCGCAGCAGCAGTCTCTGATGAGACTCTCCGCATCTTTCAGCACGCGGTGAAGCTCTTCTAAGGCGAGAGTGAGTTTCGAGCCATCTTCGATCACATTCCGTAACTCCTCGATGACATGCAGAACTCCGCAGGCTTTCTTCGCAAGAAGATCACATTGCCGAGAGTTGATCTGCACAGGATTTTTGACGTTTTCCGGGGAAGCTAGGTGCGCCACAGACTCTATGGTGTTGGAAAGACCAGAAAATATGGCTTCCATGGCGAACGTGGTTAGAAAAGCGGCTGCAGGTGGTTTCTAGGCAACAAAATATAGAGGTCGTCTTTCGTTATTACCTTCTCCCAATTGTAATCAAGCTTGAATGCTCCTGGTTGCAACGAAAGAGGCGATGATCTGAGTGAGAGATGGTGCAGAGGCTCTCCACAACGTCACCAAGAGCAAAAGCGTCTTCCGGCTCCCTCCTTCCCTTTGTACCCCCACCTTCCAGCTGAAGCCACTTACATTGCATCCCCTCACTCGCTCGCAAACCACAGGCAGCACTTCACCTGCACGATCCCTCAACTAAAATTCTCCTGCGCACCTCTCCTCCCGACAAGCTAAATTTACACCGAACAGGAATTCCACTCCGTCCCTTGCCGTGCCTCTCAAGTCCCGCCCATGGGAGTAGTGCTTTTTTATTCTGGCGAAAAGCTACCGTACAGTGCATTGCTGTCAAACATGGATCCGTCAAAAATTTGGAGGTAAGTTGGGTTAGAGAAAGTACATAACAATCGGTACCAGTCAGGGGGACTGCCTTCCCCCTGACGGAATGATGTGGAATATTCCACATCATTTCATCCCGGGGATGAAATGGTGTGGAATATTCCACACCACCATCAGTAACTTGGACGTCCGTGGCAGCTTTGTCAGGCCCTTTGTTCACAAGCAGGGAAGATGTGGTTGCTTCTGACAAACTAAAGAGTATTAAATAAAAAGTTACGGTACCCCAAAATGGCCTTTCAATTCTCACTGTGGTCAATCTGCATGGATTCTTTGAGCCAATAGAATGGAGCTTCAAGCCTTCAACTCATTCAGGCGGTCAGGCCGCTGAGTAATTTCAGGGAATTGTTTTACTTCTAAATGACGGAGCATGTAAATGGACTAGTCCGCCATTTTCACAGACTTCCTTGAACCAAAATATTTTTGGATCATTTTTCAGAGAAAGAAATATAGATGCGGAACCTATCACAATTGGGTTTGCATTTTTCCAAACATTTTTGAATTACTTATAAATTTTCAAAGATTCATAGCTTAGACACCTATTTGTGAACATAGGTCTTCCAAAATTCGTCCGCTTGCAACTTGTAAAAAGATGTGCAAAAATCAAAGACAACGATTGGCTCTTGTAGTAGAAAAAAAAAATTCCCAATGCATTTAATTGCTGAAATGGTTCATTTAACCCCTAAAGGCCTGTTTGACCCCTCGGGGAATAATTTGGGTCCAGGTAAGTTCCTATGATCTCAATTTTTAGTGAAAACTTTTGAATTTTTGTGAGGATTTGTGTTTTTGTGAGAGCATGGTGAATTTTTTGGGGGGTAAAATTCATTTAAAAATTGTCATTTCTATTACAAAGATTTTTTGTTCTCCAACTCTAGCAATAGGACCTTGTACTTAAATAGCAATAATGAATTGGAAAACAAATTTAGTCTTGACTACCTAAATTGCAAAATATTTATATTGAAAGTGAAGAAAATAACTTATTTGAACCTTGCATGATTAGATTATAAGACTTTGAATCTTCTTTGCTTAAATGTTTTACATTCTTGATTTGGAATTGAAAATAAAATCATGTTGAAGAATTTAGTTGAGATTTTTGAATCCCCCCTCAAAAAAACAATTTGAAATTTCTTCTTTAAAAATATATTAAATAGAAGTAGGTACAATATAGAAGGAATAAATAAAACATTAATAGCTTTAAGATGAAATTGAAACACAATAAATGTCAACCATGAGATTATTTTAGGAAGCAAATTCAACCTTGTAGAATATTTTTTAGAAAGTGTAGAAATTCAGTTACTTAGAAAACAAATTTAATACATTATTTTTTGAAGACGATACAATGGTTGCTGATAAAGAAGAAACTCCACTATTTTATAGCATTAATCCAAATGAAACAAACAAAAGTTTTTTATGTAGACAAAAATATAATCTATAGAAAGCAAATTTTCCTAAAAAGTATTTTAGTTCTTTTGTATTTTTTTTTGCCACTTGACAAAGTCCACTTTGAACTTATGGTGGTACAATTGTTTCTCCCAAGCAATAATTGAAAAAAAAATTATATTTCCAAAACTCCAGCATGTTCATTTCTTTTTAGAAAAAAATTCCCAAAACTGAGATCATATGAGCCTTCCAAAATTTGAACCATTTGTTCCTCAAAGGGATTTTGGGACTTTCAGGGTTAAAGTTGAGATTAATAACATATAGTGCCAAAATATCCTATGGAACAATCCATTTTCATTATTTATCTCACTAGTAACAACACAATTTAAGTGACCTAGGGATTGCTCATAAGAAGATTTTCAAATTATCTAATATGTAATGAAATTCATTCTTGTGGATCATTTGTTTGGTCTACAAAGACCATCTCTAAGCATATTAGCATGTCATGTAATTTTAATCTCTAATACACAAATCTTAGTGTTTTGAAGTCCGAAACTACTTCACAATACTTGTATCCAAAGCAAGGGTTGAAAATCTTCATCTATGTTCATTCTCTAACACATCTAAGAGTAGTAACCTCTATTAACTTATTCAAGTCAATTCTCCTAAAATTTTACAGAGAAAATCCCTACACTTTGCTAGATTGATGCCCTTGAACTTTCCAAAGTTGGCATTTCAGTCCCTTTTTTACAAAAAAGTTAGTCTGTCAGGTTTTTTCCAGAAATACATGTATATACTATAATTTGTATATTTTAGTCAATATGTTAGAAAATAGATTGTGAATACATGTAACTAAATTTAACCAAGAAATCTTTGTATTCATCTTAAATTCTTTTATTAAATGGAAATTCTAGTTGATAAAAAGAAAATCTAAATTGTTGATATTTTTTAGAGTAAATTGAGAATTGCCAATTTCAATTGTACAAATGTTTTACTAAGCAACATGCATCCCTTGTTTTCATATATATATATATATATATATATATATATATATATATATATATATATATATATATATTTATAATTTTTAATATTGAGTTTAGAAATTGATAGTATATGTGTTTCTTACCTTTGTTATTGACAAAATTAAAGTCCTCATAACATCATTTCATCATTCAATATATACAATCAAATAAAATTAATTACTTATTATTTTTTTTGTATACTTTTAGAAGTTCAATACTTTAATTTGGCATTGAAAATATTAAAATTACATTTACATTTTTTTGAGGCAATGGTAGAAGGGCACACTAATGTCTATACCTTATGTTAGTTTTAGTTTTAGTTGTCTTTAAAAAAAAATTGTTTTGTTTAATACGTTGAGATCTAACAAACTATGAAACATTCAATGGTGTTTTTACTACTATTAGAAAGCTCTAAGAAGGGAGGAGTACATTGAATTTGCTTTGGGACGTTTGGACCTATAGTATGCAAGTTGTTGAATTTCAAGGTTTTCATAAATTTAAAATTTACTTAAATTATTTTTTAATTTGGAGAAATCATAACTTTCACGCCGCATGTCCAAACGCCACAAAACAAAGCCCTTGGCCTTCTAAGTGCAAAAAACTTTCTATATCTACCAATTTTGTGACATTTGCAAATAATGGATTTTTTAAAACTAAAGAGTTCAATTCAATTATGTTTCCTTTGGAAAACCCATAACTTTGAAATTGCATGTATAAACGCTACAAATAAAAGCCCTTACACTCCTTGATGCATAAAGTTTTTTATTCTTAAAAAAAAAACGCAACGTTTCACACTATGATGTGGAAGTTATCGACTTCCAAAGTTTTAATGGATTAAAAAAATTAAAAAACTATATTTTTGGACCAATTTTAATATTTTTTTTTGGGAAAACCATAACTTTTACCTAACATGTCCAAAGGATACAAAACAAAACTCTTGCACTTCTTCCATGCACATAGTTTCTACAAAATAAAAAATAAAAAAGTCATTCTTACTTTTATTTTGGATGTGCCAACAACAAGGGACACACTATTTTATACCTTAAATTATGTTGATTTTCTAGGTTGTTTCTTTTGTTTGATAAATTGAGATATAACAAAATGCAAGTGTTGCAACAATTTTTTTTATACTATTGGAAAGCTCTTTGCAAAATGGGATGTTCCAATTTTGTTTTGTGGCTTCTAACATTTGTGTGAAAGTTACAAAATTTCAAAATTCTTTCTTTGAATTAAAAAATTAATTTACATGACTTTCAAATTTGCACAACCATAGCTTGAAGCTTTCATTTGGTATGTGAAGAATGCAACCTCTCACATCACAACAAATCCCTTGCATTGCTTTGTATACGTAACAACTATTGAATTTCAAAATTAGGACAAATGCAAAAGTAGAAAAAAAACATTTTGGATGTAGCAAGGGCACTAGCTACACTAGTCTGAAATAAAGAAAATTTGATTGTGACATTTCATGATAGATATCATTTGTTTGTCGCAATATTAGTTACATGTGAAAAAAATATAGTAGTTTATTATACAATGATGTGTGTAACGTTCACATATAGAATGTATGCATATTGTATCACGTTGTAAATGACAAGTTTAGGAAAAAATTGCAAACACATTTACATGATTACAAATAATGAACAACACATGAAATCATCAATAAATACAAGAAATAAAGAAGAGAAACAACATTTTAGCTATAATGAACATTGGGATCATGTGCTACTGCGTAACAAGCTGAGATAATCCTCTACGACAAGGACGGACTCTAGCGGAAGTGCCACCTGTGGTATGTGAAGGACTGCAGGCAATGCTTGGCGTCTGCATGCTATTATCCTCAATGGCATGAGTGTGAGCTCCCAATTTGTCACTTGAGGCTCGTAGAATTATTTTTTTGGAAATTTGCAATTTCAAGTTAAGAAAAGTATACAAAAAGCTATAAAAAGAGTGTAGAACTAAAATATGGTTGTGACATACCCATTATAGTATTTGGTCTAGATTTATGTTTAGACTTAGAATCCCACCAAATCTGGCCTAAAAATAGGTAAAAAGAACGAAACGGTTAAATTTGGAGGATTTGAGTCACATAGCCCCAAAAGGGCTAAATTCCACCATGCAGGTGGCAATTCATGGCTAAGTCGGTCCGAGGGATCCAGAACGAGGTCACTAGGTTGGGTCCTAGAGTTAGGTTTAGAATTCTCCAAATCTCGATTGTTAGCATGCAGGAGCCACTTACGCAAGACCAGGCCCGTGGAGGAATCTATAGCCCAAGAATGGTGTTCTAGGATAAATCCCATGCCAGAAGTCCAACAATGAAATCAATTCGCCAAGATTCCTCTATCTGCAAAAGATTCCCGCACCATCGCTAATTCAAGGAGATGGCCAGTTTTATCTCCACCGACCAATCGGACTAGGTACGGAAACGCACCTACACGTCTTCCACATGACTTCCTGAGAGGTCACGTGAAAAATCCCGTCATCTTCCGACTTGCAGAAGAACTTTTTCCGGGTGGTCAATCCTTTTAATCTCCAACGGGAATTTCATGGAAATTACCCAGGTTACAAGAAAATCTCACTAAAAATTAGACTAGCTTGTTTTATGTTAATAATGCGCTCCGTGAAGTTTCACAACATTCCGATAGCGGCAAGTACCCAAACCGGCGAGATTCCTCGGGAATTAACCACGTGGCGGGGTCCCTACTGCATTGACCGGCATCCCGGGACCATACGATGGCGAAACGAAGTCAACCAAGAGTCCTTTCTGACTCTCTTGCACCTACCAGAGACCCTAGGCTATTCACATCTCTCAAAATAAGAGACCCCCAAGATCTAGGATTTTACCACGATTTGGTTTTTAAACTAAATTAGCCTACGATGGGTTTTTGGCCTCGGTATGGGGGTTAGGGGGGCTTTGGACTAAACACGGTGATTTGGAGCCAACGGCGCAATCCGTTTGACAATTGGAGTTAATCTCCAAACCTAGGAGGTTGGTCCAACGTAAATGGTAGAAGTAATTTTTTAGGATTAGGATGAAAATCCAAGTTGATAAGGTTACCTTAGAACTCTAGAGGGAGGGGTGGGCCCTTGGAAACCTATTTAAGGTCCCCATTTTTCTCTCTAGAACACCCCCAATTCTTGTTTTGGGTCCGTGGGTCCAAGTTATTTTGGATATTTTGGTGTTTGAAGCCAAAAACCTCTACGGTGTTTTTGGAGCACTTTTTGCTCCCTTTGTTGTTGTTTTTCAAGCTTTGAAGGTCCTTGGGGGTCCTTCTATCTTGCCTTGTGTACTCCTTGGGTGTTTCTCTTGTATTTCGCATACACTCTTATGAACTAACCCTTGTGTTTTGAAGGTCTTTTGTGTTTGCTACTAATCCTAAAGCCACCCCCTCTAGTGCCTTGGCGTATCCCGCCATTGAGGGCCTTTAGAGTGTGAGTCATTTGCTTTACCTTGTTATACTAACTCACGTGTGTTCTCTTAAGTTGAGTGCTTTACCTTTGTCTAACCATCCCTCTCGTTGCGTGGACCCCTCGGTTGTCGGCGAAGCTTTGGCTTCTCCATGTGCATTCCCTACGTGTGTCTTTCTTTTTTTTCCTTTGTCTAACCCTTGCTTGGCTATGTATATCCTCCTCGGGAACGGCGAAGCTTTGACTGTAGAATCTAAAAAAGTTTGGCATTTTTTATGATTACCCTCAAAACGACAAAGTTTTGATTCTAGGGCCTAGAAAAGTTTGGCAGTTTTTACAAAATTTCAAACACCCTTCTACCTTAGTATCCAAATATCCACGTGGAGATATGATCGTTAGTGTCTAGATATCCAAGAGTTTCAAAAACAGTTGAATCAGTAAAACCATCTGTTAGTGAGAATACTAGAATCCCAAATACCTCCTAAACTAATCATAAGGATTTTGGTTTGTTTTTGTTTTTGGTTGTCCCGTTATTGTTATTTTTTTATGTGTCCTTAGCCTAACTATCCAGTTAAGTCTTTTAAATTCCAAACCAGAAAACCAGATCAGAATACAATATAGCCAGTCCAGCTAAGGGGGGTCAGAACCAGCCAGCCAAGGGGGTCGGGGCAGTCAGTCAAGGGAGTCGGGAACTAGTCCAAATTAAAGGGGGGTCGGGATAGTCAGTCAAGGGAGTCGGGAACCAGTCTAGATCAAAGGGGGGTCGGAGCAGTCAGTTAAGGGGATTCGGGAACCAGTCCAGAGCAAGGGGAGTCAGGAATTAGTCCAGGGGCTTTAGGAGAACTTGGGTCCAAGGGCTTTGGGAAAACTGGTTACCAAGTCCAAAAATCAGACTCTAAAAAAATCAAATACAAGACTACTTGAAGTTAGAGTTTGGGTGGGGAGTCGGGCTCGTTTCTGAAACAAAAAACTGGCAAGGTAACGATTGAGAGAAGAAAGGAAGAGAAAATGGGGTCCAGTCTTGGCTAAAGCTCCACGTAAGATAATCGTCTGTCCAAAAACCTGCAAAACCACTCAAAGATAGAAGGAGGAGGAAAGGAGGGGATGGCTATATGGGCAACTTAGGTGAGAGAGACGATAAATAGTGACCTAGGTTTAGCTAAGTAGGTGTTAGGAAGAAAATCTTGAGAATTCATAGTGACCATTAGAAGGCGGATTAGGATGACACAAAGATAGGGTAGGAAGGACATTAAAACCTCCTTGGGGTCTGAATCTATAGTTGTAAGACATCCATAAAAGTTTAGGTAGAATAGTGTTAGTGTAAAAGGAGAGAAAGGGAAAGAAAATGAGAGAGAAGGGAAGGAGAAGGAAGGAGGAAGGGAAAGAAGAGGTTTAGATCGCACGGGGTCCTAATTTTTGAAACATCAACGGTGAGCTTGGAAAAATTCAACCAAGACCAAAGACCAACATGGAGCATGAAGATGTGTACGTGGACGTGGATGAAATTATATCCGACATCAGCAGCGAAGAGGTGAGTTTTTTTTGAATTAGTCCTTGGTGTCTTTTTTCCTAATTAGCGTTGACTTCCTTAATTAGTCCCTTATGCGTGATTAAGCAAGCTGTGATTAGTACAAGTAGGTGTTAGATTCAAGAGTGCTAAATTAGGGATTAGGTTAGAAGGAGAATCTAGAATCTAAACTAGGAATTAATTTAGGAGTAAAATTCTAGAGTTAATCTAGGAGTCAAATTCTGAAGCAAATATCTTAGAGTTAGGTTAGAAAGTAAAGACTTAGAGTTAAACGTCAAAAGTTAGAATCAAAATTAGAGGTCAGTTTTTAGAGTCAATTGAGAAGCAAAAAGGTTAGAGTAAAAGTTAAGTTCTAGAATTAATTTAGGAGTAAAAACCCGAGGGTAAAAGTCAAAAGTTAGAATCAAAATTAGAGGTCAATTTTAGAGTCAATTGAGAAGAAAAAAAAAGGTTAGAGTAAAAATTAAATTCTAGAATTAAGTTAGGAGGAAACACCAGAGGATAAAAGTCAAAACATAGAGTCAAAATTGGAAGTTAAAAAATTAGA
The DNA here is from genome assembly GCA_951230915.1 of Antitrichia curtipendula. Classification (NCBI taxonomy): domain Eukaryota; kingdom Viridiplantae; phylum Streptophyta; class Bryopsida; order Hypnales; family Leucodontaceae; genus Antitrichia; species Antitrichia curtipendula. The sequence continues at coordinate 17,863,268 of OX579638.1, read as the reverse complement.
GTTATCACTCTAGAAGTAAAAATCTAGAGTTACATTTAGAGGTTGGAAAATTAGAGTAAAAACTAAGCTTAGGGTTAGTCCGTAGAGTTAGAACTTCCGAGAGAAGTGTCAAACCTCAAAAGATAGTCTTAGAGGTTCATGGAAGGAACGTGAGGGTTCCCTTGTCACGTAGTTAGGGACGTTAGAAATGATGCCAACTATCCAGCCAACCCTAGACATAGGATAGATAGTTAGGGATTTAGGATTTACTATCGCCCCTGGTCATTGCAGTTAGCCTGTTAGATACCCATGCATTTCTAATAGTTTTGCTGCCATCCACGACATTTAGGAGACTTTAGCAAAAAAGATCCATTGCTTGGAAGGCACAGTGGACCCCGCTCACAAACACCCCCATATAATCAAAAGGTGGATAAAGGCATAGAACCTGGTCGGTGTTTGCTTGATTACCAAGGGTGGGTAATCTTGCGCCCACAATGAGACATAATGTGCGTAGAATTTGTATTCTTCAAGGGTTGATGAACTGGACGCTTCTTCATTCTTCAAAATTTGTGCCTGGCTTCTTCAACTTCCAATGCTGTAGAAGTCTCGTCCCGTGTTCGACAGAAAGATCGAGGAAGCTGCATTATGACATAACTAATGATTAATGTGCAAAATATAGAAAAATGAATAATAATAAATTGCAATATACAAATTTTACATTTTATACTTCAAAATGAATGAATGCAATAATACTATACTAAAAACTATATGAAATGAGCGTACCGTGCGTGGTTGTGCATGGTCATGAACGTTGGTTTCCCATTGGGCCTTATAGGCCCAATTTCGAAAAAGTTGATGTACTTGAGAGGAACCTGGACTCTCAGGGCCCTACAACTGTTGTGCCAACTGCACAGCCTCTTCAGGAGATAGGATCCAAGAGCCTCGGTCAATAAAGATTTGCCAAAGGATTGCACGAGCAGAAGCAGCAACCCATTTCTTTTGCTTTATGCGCTGCCAAAGCACATGCATTATTAGTACTCTTGCATTTGTATTCATCACTCCTAGAATTACATGTCATTTCTAATAACAAATTACATATATAGGATTATGGATACATGTGTAAAGTTTTCTGTTTGTGCACCAATATGAAGATGTAGTAATGGTATTTTCATGTGTGCACTAACCTTGATCATAGTCTCTGAAGCCATCCGGATGTGAATGTATTGAGAGAACATCTCCTTGTCTAGGTCCATTCGATCCCACTCTAAAGTCTGTCAAGAAACAAAAACAACTTTTAGATTTCATACTTCAAATATATAAAGTCTACAGATGTCATTTCAACAATTATGTGTACTTACTGCATGGATCTCTATTGAGGGACCACCTCAACCAGCCCCTTGGGTTGTATGCAAGTTTTTGGCTTCTATGTGCTTCCGTTCCACCACCTCATTTTTTAGCCAATCCAATGTAAATCCTGTAGGCAACATTCTAGATATAGGGCCATCATGTGAAATCTGAATATGGAAATAGGGTGTAAAGTGCTCATAACATAAAGACGCATATCAAGCAAACTCCTTTGCCAAATACAACAAACTGAAAAAAAACACAAGCACACAACAAATATTAGTCCTATATGTGAATTGCCAAATTTAAATGACTCCAAAGATGGGCAATTTTGTTAAAATGGCGAAATTCCGTAACTTTGGCAGTTTTCACAGTTTAGAGCGGCCGCTCTAAAATGTTCAACTATCCTAGATTTCTGAAATCTAAACCACTTATAGATGTATGAAATCTACAATAGTCATAGATGTTGCTTTCAAAGTTCAGACCACGCGATTTGAAATGTACATTAGTGCTAGATTTCTGAAATCTATATAAGACAAAGATTTATGTAATCTATACCCCTCGTAGATGTCACTTTTGTAGTTCAAAGTGGCCGCTCTGAAAATGGCATACGGAATATGCCATTTTAACGAAATTGCCCATAAAGCCATTAAAACATTCATATTCTTAATTAATCATAGTCACATGTAGCATACCCCATAATAAAAAATTACTTGGCACCAACAGGAAATTTGTAACATGCTCTAAGAATCTTTGAAATTGCCCCTGGCTAATAATGTTTAGAAGCTCATTAAAAATAGAAAATAGATTGGCAAAGAGGACTCATAGTAATACTTGTCCTGTAGAGGTGGTTCATGTCCAAAAAGAGGAGCGCTGTATAGCTGCTGCATGTTGTTGAATTTCCGATAGGATACCCATACATTTCGCACTCTTTGCACCTGTTCTATTGAAGGAGCATCTTGAAAAACCTATAAAATGTTTAGAGCTAGTTAGTGCATATAATTGCATTACATTAAAATAAAAACAAATAAAATTTCAATTCTATATTATGAAATGGCACAACAAAGTATACGCACTGAGAAGAGCAAGTCCATATGTCAAAGAATGCGATCGGATATCGTGCCATCAAATTGACCATACGCTAGAGTCATGTAGCCACCAGTCTGATGATTAATGTGTTGTATATGCACTTGTACGCTCAATGGTGGTACCTACAATATGTGCATAGACATGAACAAATATTTTGGAAGTAAGTTTTTATAGAAATGATGAGTTGAAACACATTCAAAATTTTCATAATTTGAAATATAATACTCAAAGCTCTTAACAAGTAAGCAATACCACCTGAAGAATGTTGTACAACTATTGGAATCAAGAAGGTGCATCAGAATCTTGAGGCAACATCACATCACAATCTTGAACAACACACTCCAATGTTTGCATGAGCTTCACTACGGAATGTATTGCCGCATGTCGTGTGTAGTACACGAGGTTTGACATGCTTGGTGGAGTCAACTGCAAAACATTATGAATATATGTTAGTACATACCAATACTAGAATATTTTCAAAACAATAGATGAATACCATGATGTATAAGATATAATACCTTCCAATCATTTGGTCTGTCCATGTGCCAATCTCTGACCACTAAAACCGTGGATTCCACAAGGTCCATTCCACCACACACCAATGGAAAGTGAACATCCTCAGGAAAAAAAGGATTCATCTCCTGTAAATGTACAGAACACAATCACCACATAATGAATAGAACAATAATATTTTATAAAAATACTTAAAATATAATAAGTGAGCATAAAATTGAACTATACATATCATACAAACTCACTCATATGAGTGAATCAGACATATGCCAGTGCAATCCAATGGATTGAATAGTATCGCATGTGTGTAGAGGGATCTTTGTTGTCACTTGTGCTGACTCGGGCTTTGTAGTTTGACACCATGCGCAAAAATTGGTTCCCAATGTGCTTGCATCCCCTCGTATCACAACACTGTATGTGCAAGCCAAGTCATGACATTCAAAAAGTTGTATGGAGAGGTGCCGATCTCCAATATTGATACCGTCTTCCATGAATGCTTGTAGACGGTCCAGAAGGTAACCTCCTGTGGGAAAAACTTCCGCATTCCCAATGTGGGCCATAATCTCAGAGTTTGTGTCCTTGCCTTCAAACTTGGCAATAGAAACACAACTAAGGAGACCTCGATCATGTAGAAGCTCAAGGAAAACTTCACATACCTATTCAAAACAAGTACAATGTTAGAGCTTGTTTTGAAATTTAATTCACAAAAAATAATAACAGAAGAGAAAATTGATATGTAATCTTACCTGACCACTACGTGTCTAATGGCATCAAGAGTCAATAGCAAGTTTGAAATGAACCATGCCCCGTAGAGTGATGTTTGACCAATGTTCGTACAACATCACCATGGAGACAGTCCAACACGATATATCCAATACTTGGATCCCCAAAGTAGAGCCATCTGTCCTCTCCCAAGCAAGGCCGTCACGTACTGCATCCTCGTAGAATGTCTACAAATGAACAAAATTTTGTTTAGTGTTACAATAAGAATAGCATGTATGAATAATATACCATAAAATATGTATACTAATCATGAAATTCACTACAGAGATGGTCATTTTTTATATCAACACCACAAATTACATTAACATTTAGTACAATCACCAACACAAGAAAATAACATAAATTTCTTGCAACATCTTTACCTTCAAGTACTTGCAAACATTAACGCTATTTACATGTTTAAAGACTCCAAACTCGTCCACGTTCTTCAACATACGCAATGCTTTATGAGTAAGGCCTAAATCCACCATGAGTAAAGCATACAATTGTAATGAAAATAGCATACCTATTTTGGATAGAATTTGGTCGTGTACAACAACCTCAATTTCGGGCCACAAAGTCCAATCATGTAGAGCACGGTCCAAAGCAAGGCGAGAAGAACGGGTGGAAGCGGATCCTATGTCGCGAACTGCCTCAAGAAGGGCATCATCGTCAATGAGATGCAGAGGCACTCTAGTGGCAGTAGAGGCTGCATAGAATAGTCCTAACCAGAACTTGTACAGGCATTGATAGACAACGCCTCCCCCCACTTGCATTTCTCCCATCGGCAATCTTTGTGTCCAAATTGTAGGCAATGGAGCACCCTCGCAAACCTCACGTCCATAGTAGACTTGAAAAAACTCACTAAAGCCCTCTAGTACTTCATCCGCAGCATCATTGAAGGATATAGGTCGTGACTCCTGTGCAAGAATTCCATCATTGCGTATAGCTGTACTAAGAGAGTCATGCCCACTATTTATGTGTCTGGAAACATGGGTACGAGGGTAGTCATGAGTACTCTTCTGTGACTCTAGAATACGAATACTTTGAGATGAAGGAGTGATCATATGTGTGTTGCAATCTAATAAATGCTCTACTGGAGGGGTAGGCATCGCCTATACAACATCTTTGGAGATATGGTGTACATCCAATACTGGAAGTACGGGGTCATCATAAAAAACCAAGCGTAACGCAATTGTTGTATGACGTCACCGACCTCTAGAGCCTATACGACGAAACGAGGTGGGGCTTGCCCGAACAAATCGTGCAGTTGAACCAGGTATAGTAGGTAAAACCTCGTGGTCCATCAATCGAGCAGCAACGGCTAATCTGCAAAGAAGGCAATCATTGTGCCCAGTTGAAATGTGTGGAACATGTGGTACATGTAAATTAGGAGGAAAGTCGGACATAATGATTGTTGCACAATTTGTATAAAAAATATTTTCAAACATTATAAGTGTACAACATATGAATTGCAAAGAAAATAGTCTATCTCTTACAAAAATGGCCTACAATTGTTAACAATTTTGTGAAACATGTATATAATGAAGGAATTTAAAACAAATTTACATAGCCAGAACATAAAATATTGAAATGTTTATTGAAGGTAAAATGTATGGTGCATATGATATATATATTCACTCAAAGTTGATGAATGTTCGTTAGAATTTTCTCATTTCACTATCAACCCATCTTTTTTACTTTTGAGAAAGTGCCAAGATGGCGATTACATTAAATTTAGTGAAGCATTGTATTTCAACATTCATCCATCTTTTGCAGTGAAAGATTCTTTTCAATTAAATACATGCACTTTTTCATCCTAATTTGATGACTTCATCCACATTTTTAATAGAAATAAATTTATTTTGCCAAGAATAGATTATATGCCATATTTAACTACTTCTGGACTTTCAATAGTCCAGAATTAAAGAGATGGTGAAATCCCCCGATCTACCTCAATTTCTGCACTCATAAGTCTTTTGGAGAGTGCTTCTTCGTGTGCTTGGAAATGCTAGAAAATTTGGAAATTACTGTTCCGTAGTTGACTGTGCCAGAGTTCACGTGCCTGGATTGGGAGATCTGTGGACCAGGTTTCCATAATTTCAGCATCCCGTTTACAGCTCACGTCCCTGAACCTATTGAGAGATCCTACGATGACAACTAGTTCAAGCAAATACGGCTCCGAGCCCTATATTAATACCTCACTCAACGTTCTGTTTGAAACGAATGCATCGTGAGATCCCCTGACAAGGTTGTCGAATATGCGGCAGCTTCATTGACAATCTTCGTGTTGAAGCGGTACAGTTTGATTCATGTGCTGTAGACAGTGCAATTCATAGATACATTAATGAAGGAAAACTTGAAATTCACTGGAAGTCCCAAACATCACTTTAGAATTATCAAACAAGCACTTCCTCTCGGGAAGAAGGAGACCATTTTTATCTAAGCAGGAGATCCCCCGATGGAGTGCTAACACAAGAAACATTGTCATTTCACACTACATCCAGTGGAATGACAGGACTGTAGACAAGTGAGTCACAAGTGCTCAGACATTCAGCATACATCTGTAGACTGATGAATATCGGCTAATGTACTATTCCATCTGAGATATTTCAGTTTGTGTGGAGAAAATCGGGGTTCTATCACTACTGAAATACATCCAATCTCTGATGTCCACGTAATTGTGAACATGCAGAACCCAGTCGACTGGAATTCCAACACGGACTGAAACGGTAAAAAAATAAATGCGTATTCAGACTAATCTTTGTGCATGTATAATCCGAACACTGTATTTGTCATTGATAAAAATATGAACCACTTCCATTTCAGCAGAGGAAAGAAAAACAGCCCGCACTTCACATATCAGGTGACTGCCCGTGTTTCGCACGCATAATGAACACCATAAACGAATTCATATATTCCTAAAGATTTATGATGCTAATACATGTCACATAAAAACAACACTGAGAGGTTCATCGTCTAACAGTCGAACTCAAACAGGGTAGTGTACCTAGAAAACCTAACTTTCGACTAAGCTACCTCAATGTGGAAAGCCTCGTGGGATCTCACGATGTCCGCAGCGACCTGAACAATGCATCGTGAGATCACATGATGGCCACGACAACCCCTGCAATGCATCGCGAGATATCACGATAGGCGCGCTACTCCACCGTATATCAGGAGATCTCACGATGGATTACTGTTCTCGGACAAGGCGCTTGATCACGGGTCCAACACGTTTGCCCGATTCAAATTTGCCAAGGCAGCCTCCCTACTCTTCTTAGGAATGGTCCTTGATTTCGGATCCACTATTTTCGACCAATTCGCATACGCCACAGCAGCTGCGTCAACCCAGGTAGGGGCTGAATCTTCAACAACCCATTTACCGTACCAGCAATTCCAATACCTCAACTCCAGCGTACTTTCGCAGTTATCGGGTCACCAATACTGAATCAAAAACTTCCCGTAATTTGCGTCTCCTTCCAGTCTGCATACAGTAGACAATGCTCTTCCTTGCCAAACAACACATGTTTCCGGGACTTCCGGCCTAAGAAGTACCCATGAGCCCGGTCGTATGTCCAGCCACGGATTGAATCTTTCCATTGGCGCTTCATTTGCGGGGCCGCAATAAGGTTCGGGTTCCTCTTCTTCCTCCGGAATCACATCCATGGGATTTCCTTGGCGAGGGACTCCATTCTGCGCTACCCTCCAATCATATTGTGGCTAGAAGCCTTCCACCAACTCCGGAGGACACTCAGGTAGTGGCTCCTTCAGCTCATCCAGTACACACTTCCAGTATTCCACGTAAGGGCTGAATGCAGCTGCAAATCCCTCACATTTTGACATTCCTTTTTGCCAGTACTGAATGTACTTCTCGAGTCCCACCAAAATGAAACCCTTGTTCACGGTAGCTTTCCGCGCCATTTCCCTTGCCTTCTCTTGATTTCCACCCACGACGGGAACCTCGTTGCCCTACATGGGCTTAAATGGAACAGGCTTCGGACAACCGTGAGGGAGCATGGGGCGACCATTTTCATCTCTCCTCCAAATGCGTTGAGAAGGTTTATTAGACGGAAGCCACTTTGAATCAACCGCTGACTCCTTGTAATTCATGACGGGGACCCCATCAGTGTCCACGTAGAACTTGAACAGGTGCATCTTCCCCAATCCAATTAATCTTTCGGAGCCACCGGTCTGGTAACCCTCCACGAACGCCTTGAAATCCCCCACCTCCTGTATAAACTCCGGCAGAAATGACAATTCTTAGGGCTGCATGAAGGCTTTCATGAGGTCAGCGACAACAAAAGTGTTCTTGGTCTTGAGCGCCTTCGAAAGGTGGCTGAAATAGGCATCGATATCCTCGTGAGTATGTCCCACTAGTAGAAACTCGACCTGAATTTCCTTGAAGATACCTCGTGCAGACGGTGCAATGAGCAACGACAAGAACCCCATTAGATATTTGTTCTTGTTATCCTTAGCAGAGTTGTCGAGTTGAAGATATAACTTTTCAGGAAGGGGGGTCCTACCGACTCGAGCTTCTGGTTCAGTGAGAGTTAGGCTGTCCATACATCTCGACTTTCCTCTGAGCAGTGCCTCAAACATTGGATTCGCCGGAGGGTATGGAAAGAGGTCGCCTACCTCTCGAATCGGTGGACCCTCCAGTCGGCGCAACAACCTCGCCAAAGACGAAATGGTGAAGTTGGAGTCTGCCGGCCAACACGATGGAGCATAATGGGCGTACGCATCGTCACCATGACCATGAGCTACCATTCCTGTGACGCTCATGGGAAGCTGCCCCAAACCCACCGTGGCCTTTGTCGTCACCCGCATTCTAGGGAGAGCCGTCTTCGCCGTATCCATCTTGTCTTGAATTATACATAAAATTCTCCGTGGATCTCGTTTGGATTCCTCACGCCAAGACGCATACAAACGACGGCAAGATGCTTGGTGATTCAGATGATGAGCCCTCTGATTCATGAACTCCACGTATTGGGGGCTTCCCTTTGGGGACTTCAGGATGTACTGCTGTAGATTGTCGCACAGGGTACATTTTGCAAACGAACTCTCAACAGGCTTAATGTGGACGTTGTTGAAGTGGTCTTTCTTAATCTACTAATGGTCGACTGGCTAACGGGCGGTAGATTGTAGTCAGCATTCAACTGGAAAAACAGAACGACTAAGCTTCAGAAACAGTACGAGCAAAAAGAGCCAGCGAACGAAAATGACAAAACACTATTCCAGAGAAACGATCGTGACATCCCACGATCGTTGATCCAGTTGAGGGATCTCACGATCACTAACTGCATTACTCAGAATCAATGGATTTACCTCGTTAGCATCCGCTTGGACTCGTTTCCAGTTTCTGCCTGCAGGCAGATATTTAAGAGTGTCCACTTGGCCATTACCGATACTGCGCATTTGGTGGGGCATTTGATCAGCGTTCTCGTCAATAATGGCTTTCATAGTCCCTGTAATCTGAACAGTCCGAGTCCTTGGTCGCTTAATTCCTTTGTTTCCGTGCGTCCCCGAATTCACGCCGTCGTTGTACATCTCGATGTAAGTGTGGTAGGTCGACTTTGGGATTCCGTGAATTATGTACCACGCCGTACCACAAACTTCCACTCCTTGTAGTGTGATGAATTTTCGCTTCCGATCCCTATTCATTTCGTGGAGCTGCCCTCCCACTGCAATCCCATATTCGCGGTGGTCCTTGAACGACTTCAAGTAGTATTTCTGCCTAAGCAACAGCGTCAACTCCTGGTTAAAATGCTGACAATACAGATGTTTGCAGCACTTTTGCGAGCTCACTTTGCGGATCTCTTCGTCTGCCGTTTTCCGGTCTAACTGTGATTCCTTCAGCTTTATACTGGGTTTACGGACTACAAAGTGATATGGTGCTTTCATTCTACCTCTGAGATAAGCGAGAGGGTCGTCTGTATCTGGATTGGCGGCGAAATGATCTACGGTCTCCTTCAACGACCGACCGCTTGGAAACCAGCATTCCGACAATGGCCACCTCTCGTGCGACATTATGGCTTCCTCGTTACCCACAAAAACATTGAAGACTAATACACCCACGAAGCCCTCACCAAGTGTTTCATCCTGGAAATGATCCTCCGCCCTCCAGCAAATGATACGGCCCGATGAAACGTGGAGTCCCCATCCGTCTTTCCGATGAACATCAAGTACAAACCAGGCCCCTTGGCGAATATACGGACAGGGATCCATTGGGGGATCCCTCGACGCTCTTACAACGTCGGCGATTCTCCACAGCACGACACATCCCTGAACATCATACAATGTTCTATAACTCCTATGTTGGGGGTTAAATCTTATGTTTTGGAACTCTAACTTTATGGAATGAGGCTGCACCAACATATAAATCCAAGGCTCTACAGGTAGAGGCACACCCAGCCACTGGCCCTGAGGACGAACCTCCTTAACAATCCCGGATCCGACCTCACCGAATCCAGAAACAAACAGCTTAATCCAATCACCGATCAAGAACAATGGAGATTCATCGCTGGACTCCTGTGATCCACTTCCCACATGCTCACCGCGTACATATGGAACAATCGCATTAGTAGCGGACTCACTAAATGAATCCATTCTCGGTGATTTATGGCGAAGAGATCTCAAATATTTGTTGAACCTACAAAATCATGAACTATACCAGGAGTTAGTTCAGTTAAGAGATCGGCGTTCCCTTCGTAGCCAAGGAAGCTGACGACAATGTCTTCAGTTCCGGCTGACTACTAAGGAAACACTTGCAATACGATATAGAAGATACCTAGTCAATCATCAACAATAGTGTCAGGGAATCTGTGGATAGCAGGTCTTGGCAAATGAATAGAGTACCCCGACAAGGTACGCAAGAACATTTGATGTCCACAAGCGATCGTGAGATCACACGATGCCCGTGAAGGGAGCATTGAGCCAATACGTACATTGAGGAGTAGGCCACTGGAACCAAACAGAAAGGTCCACACACCAAGGATCAATGCGTCGTTGGAATCCACGACACACAGGTCGTTGGGTCACCCTTTTCAGAGATCGTGGCATTCCACGATCCTCCTACCGAATTACGCCTGGAGGGAGTGAAATGCTAATAAAAAAGTAAACGAACATAATCATGCAGGCAGATCCCAATCTCATATCTAATCGGTCGTGTGATCCCACGACCAAAACATTTTAGGATCCACGAAACAGAGATCCCAAGATCTGCTCATTAAAAAGAGAGACCGCTGGATCCCTTGATCGTCGAGAACCGACGATGACATAGTCCCGAGTTAACGAGACCCAGAACCAAATTTGGTGTTGTGAATCGTTGGATCCCACGAAACCAAGATCGTGAGATCCCACGATACTACGATCCTGTGATCCTCCGATTTCTGGGTCACTGATTTCCTCCATTCAGAGATCAGCGGGAGTCACTAAACTTCAGAATCACCGATCGTGGGATTTCACGATCCTGTCTGATACGTACGCATACTACTCTACCGTATATCACCGTATCTAGACTTTGTCCTCAGCATACGACGGCACCGTGGCTGTATTTACAGGCTCTGTCTTCTGCCGTCTCCAAGTGAACCTCCATGTCACCAGAGTGTGGTGATTGCTTCATTAGGTGAGCTTCACTAGGTGAGTTTATCGTAAGTAAATCTATTGCTCGGAGCAACCGCCCGCAGTCGGACTCTTTTGCACTCTGAATCTACGCGCGCTTGAAGAGTTTCACAAAATTGCAGTGGCATGCATTCGACTGATGAAACACTCAGGCTCGAAATTCCATTGTAGTTGATAGGAATGCATAGCTTATCTCGTGAATAATGGCCCGGTCAAAGCATTGTCCGCCTCCACTCCAATCTCGTCGCCTACACCGGTAGACACCGACTCCAATCCCCCGCAGCGTGCTCCACTTGTTCACGTGTGCAAGCAAAAAGGAGAAACTGAAGGTTCATTTCGGGTTATAAAACACCTGCACTGGAATTCAAGAGCTGTGGATTCCCGCCGTGAGTTTTCAAATTTTCAAGCGTTCCTTTTTTTCAAATGTTGGTTGGATGCGTTCTAGATTGCCGAGCCGCAATCAAGACGTGGAGTACGTGCGGTTTTACATTTTGGAAGTGGAATGAACTCTCGAATTCCGCGCTGCTCCGACCACAAGGAGGGAGGGCGTGGGGCTCTTGACTTTGTGAGTGGAAATTCGCAGCTCCAGTGTTCCCTGCATTCCGGATCTTCACTGACATTCTGAAATTCGCCGCATTCAAGGATGGTATCGCTGCACGGTTCCAGAGGAGTCAATGATGCTTCGAGCAAAGAGGATTCAGTCTTTCAGACTTTCATTTCCCCGGATTTCACACGCGTCCAGGTCAATACTTGGACGAGTAACTCTGTGTCCAGTGTCCCTCCACCTCAAGGCGATCTAATGACCTGAATACCAACATAACGGGTCTAGAATTGCTGTGCCCTGGTCTGTTCCGTGCATAATGTGCTCTGCAAGCAGGGGACTTTTTCGGTTGAATCTGTCAGTCGGAGAGTTGAGGAGCGAGGGTTTGTTTTCCTTAGCCCTAGACTGCCTGCGGTTTTAGGGTGTGTACCAGTGATCCCAGAACTGCTTTACTGAATTTAGTGAAACATGTTACCTAGGTTATTAGGATTTAGTGCAATATGCTACCTCCAAGACAAATGGGACTCAATTTTGGCTACCTTGAGGGTGAGTAGTATTAGAAAAAATAAAGAAAATAGGATTTTGCAAGTTTTAAAGAATCATTGGGAGTACTATAATACAAAACAACCAAAATAGCTGCTAATTTCAATATAGAGGAAGTTGCACATTGCCTACCAAATTCTATTGTTTGTTGCAATCTTGACTAAAATCTAATTTTTTCAAGGATTTTTTCGAATACACTTTTAGCTCCTGAAGTTTTTTAGTAGCAATGGAGCAAAATTTAGCCACTTCTATGATCATTAGGCTGTACTGGAACCCCTAAATGGCCAAGGCACTAGTTAGGCTTAGGTGGTTTCCGAAGAAGTGTTGAGGTGGCAACTTACAAGAAAATGCTCTAGCCAAATATTTTAGTATTCAGCTAAATTTTATATGGAGTTATGTTTTCATCCACATTTTTTGATGAGTGTCCTTAATACATGACATTTTCATTCAAAATTTTAAAAATTTAGAGCAATTTGGCATTGTCATCTAAATTTTCTTCAAATTTCTTCATATACTACTGTAGTAGGCTCGATGCAACCCATTTATTTTTGAGGGATGGAGCTACACAAGGCCAAAAAATAGGGTTTATGGATTAGGATTTTTAGGATTTTTAGGATTTTGGGGTTTAGGGTTTTAAGGGTTTAGGATTTAGGATGTAGGGTGCAAGGCCCCCGTAGGTGGTGTCTAAAAAACTTTTTTTGGAAAACTTTTTTAAGATGCAAATGAATTTCACTGAAAGTAAAACCGTACCAAATCCCTATTTTTAGTAGAAAATATTATTGGAAGATTCTTTTTTAAATCTAACCGTAAACCCAAAATCCAATTTTGGGGCATGAATAATTATGATTTTTCCTATTCAAAATTTGTGCAAAGGGTTCCATTGCAATCTTGACTTCTTGTATTGTTCAGGGGTCTCGGAAATTTGCCTCAAATACTCTATATTTTAATGAAAAAATCATTGACACTAGGAATTCTTTATAAAAATTGGTAGTGTAGATTTTGAGATGTCATAAAATTATTGGGCTTATATATTTGATTAGGCCCTTCAACCTCATATTTTTGGGGTCTCGAATGTTTTAGATTTGACATGCAGAAGGAGAATGATTGAACTCAAAGGTTTTCATAGTTTTAACACATTGATGATCAAACATTACAATCTTTCAATTGATACAAATTATGATGTAAGTTGTTGTGTTTCCTTTTCCTATGTGATATTTAACATGTGTAGTTTGAATTTGTATGGTTACAATACCCCAAAATTTGATTCAACTTATCAAAAGGTTGGCCTCTAGTTCAATATAGAGTAAATTCAAAGAGGCAAAAAACAGGCCTTCGGTATTTAGAGGTTAACGTTTCCAATGAAATTCTAGAGCATTGAAATCCAAAACAAAAACAAATTCTCCAAAAAAAGAGGTATTGAACCCCTCATTTTTTATTAAATGAGGGATTAATTTTCACCTGAATTTCCTCATTTGCAAAAAGAATTCACAATAATTTCAGGTTCACAGGTGTTCATACTTGATATTTTATATTTGAAGTCTTAAGGTCTGGGTTCCACGGTTATAAGGGCAATTGTCCGCGGTTTAAGGACGCAAAGTACATACTTGTACGGTTGAAGTTTAACATGTGAAGAGTCATGATTTTTGGGTTTAGGGTTTAGCATTCAGGAGGGCATTGTTCATGACTAATAATGCTTAGGCTTAGAACTAATTCATTTCAAGGTCATGGTTATTGGTTTGAACTGAAGGTGTATACTTCATGGTTTAGGGTGGTCAAATCTAGAGTCTTTGATTTTAGATAGATGATTTTCGGATTACCGGTTCCAGGACTTTTTGTTCAAGTTTTCGAAATTCATGCTTAATGGAATTCGGGGTTCTATCACTACTGATTTAGAAATTATCACTAACTTGTATTTAGACTACATCGTTCTTCTAGGTTACGTGGTCCATTTTGGGAAAAAGTTGCATGGATTGTTTCCGCTCATGAATCTTAACTTCATGAGCGGAGTATTTACAACTTCTACATTTTTTTTTTCATCCCAACGTGTACTATTTTGAATAGGACTTATGGAATGAGGTTTCTTTGAACCGCAGGACGCCGGGAGTAACATTATATTCATTAGTTTGGGAGATTGAGGACCTCCCAAAATAATCATGCTGATCTCGACTTAAATCAACAACTCGCATTTAAAATGAGAGTTTTGATGTAAATTGACATAAAACCTTTCAATATTAGGTCAAATCTTGAAAGATTTTCTATCCGTTTAACTCGAATCAAGTTAAATTGATATAAAACCTTTCAATATTAGGTCAAATCTCAAAGGCTTTCTATCAATTTAACTCGAATCGACTTAAATTGACAAGAAAACCTTTCAATTTTAGCTGAATTGATATAATACTTTTCTTTGAGTTTTTTTTAAATAACCTCTCATTTCAATGGAAAACTCCCATTTTAATGAATATGGTGTTGAGTCCCATTTTCTAGTTACGTGATCCATTTTGGGAAAAGGTGCATGGATTATTTCTGCTCATGAATCTTAACTTCATGAGCGGATTATTACAACTTCTACCTTTTTCTTAAAAACTTAAGTTAATTATCTATACAATTTGAAGATAGTGTTTTTGTGTGATTTGAACAGATTTTTAGAAGTTCAATATTGCCTTCCAATTTGGTGTTTCAGTGAAAATCCTACGTTGTCCCTCTGCCAATCCAATTTGAATGCAAGTGCTTTACTTTGCTAAAGCCTCATAATTGGAAGGCATCGGAAATTTATCATTGATTTAGGATGCAACTGAAGTTAGGCCACAATATCCCCAGAAAATGCAGGACCTAAATCCGGTAGCGAGAAAAATGAATTTGATCATGAAATCCGGGTCTTCGACATGCTTTGCTACTCATATTTCTAATTAATAGCAATAAATATATTGAGGAAGGTGATTGTCTCAAATTTTTTTGGCTTCCAATATAATGAAAGCATCTTGCAGTTTCAGTTATTTAATAATTTGCACTCCGTTCTCAAAGTCGCTCGCGGAGTTATAGTATTAAAACAAGGTCAACTTGTAGTGCTTTAAAAAAAAATTTCAATTTGGGGGCATAAAAAATGTTTGTTTGAAAGGTTCTATGATGGGAATAAGGACTTTGGACTTCATGTTTTCCTGGATCTAACATCGCTAAACCCTCTTATACTCTTATATTTTTAGTATCACCCTATGATTGAAGGTTTTATATATGATTTGAATCATTTCTCAAATTTTATTCTAATCGATTTCTATAAGAAAACACTTTATTTTTTCATTTGAGAGTTTGTTTAATTTTTGGGGCATTTAGACTTTCATATTTGAAGCCTATAACTTACTAATAGAGGAGTTTAAGACATGCAAGTAACTATGACTATGAGTATAAATGGAAAAGAGAGTAACTTAATTCTCATTTATGGTAAGTTCATGGTAACTTCATTTTCACTTATGGTATCCCATTTTCAATGATGATAACTTCCTTTTCACTTATGGTAAGTTAATATTCACTTATGACTTCGTTTAGGGTCATGAGTGACCCGAAACCGTAGACTTCTCAGTAATGATGAGGAGGTCTGACAGTGATTTCCTCCGCCGCCTCTCCCCTGACAGCGCCATGTCGACAGGGGGAGCTGGGTTTCCCTTCCCCAGTGCACATGATATCGAGTGCTCTCCCCCTTCACCCGATGTCGTGTGCAGCTGGAGGGTTCCCTTTCGTATTCCCTGCAGAGCTTGTGTTCCGCTGTGGAGTGTGCCCGAACTTGACCGATTCATGAGTGTTTGATACAGCGATTTCGATTGTGTTTGACTTTGCGAGTTTGATTGTACTTGACGCCGCGAGTTGGATTGTGTTTGACGCCGCAAGTGTCCAGGAGTTGTTGGCGGAGCGTTGAAGGCGGTCGCACGTAGGGCGTCGTCATTTACGGAGGGGAGGGAGGTGATCAAATTCCGTTTCCAGTCTGTAGGTGGGAGTTGTCGCTGGTGGAGACAAGCGCGTGAGATTCCTCGTTTGGCGACCCACCATTTGCTGGTGGAGACGAGCGCGCAAGGTGGTGGAAGTTGGCGGCCAAGCATTTGCCGAAGGAGACGTTTCGTGAGCTGCGCACCGGATTTGTTGTGGCAAAAGTGTGCGCGAACTTGACTCCAGAGGTGAGTTTCCTGCTGTGAGTGTTTTAATCTCCCCCCTTCAGAGGTAAAACGTGCACACGGATTCTAGCGGCATGAAAAGTAATTTCTAGGGGATGAAATTAAACGTAGTGTTCTTTGGCCTTCCAAGCAATGGACACTTTGTTATGTTGATTTTACCTAATTTAAATGCTTCAAAACACACTAATAGTTAAGAAATAAAGGTTGTTTAAGGGTTAATTAAATGCGATTAAACTTCTAACTAAACTAAAATTCTACCTATTCTAAATCAAAGAATACCATTTGCCCTTTCCGAAATGGTAAAGCAAGCTGGATTCTGATATTCCTAGCAAACGTTATGCATGGATGAAATCCGGCCCTAATTCTATCCTAAAAACTTCATCCGTCAACTAAAAATAGCAAAATAATGTGAAATAAATCTAAATTTCAGAGTTAAAAGGTTGATTAAGTTAACTAATGGAATTTTGAGAAAAACCTAATTTTAACCTATTTTCGGAATTTTCATCCAAATTTAGGTCAAATCTTCATTCACACTTTTATCTTTTCAAATTAAAGTAATTTTAAAAGTAAAAGGTGGATTTGGAATCTTCAAAAGATTCTCTAAAAGATTATGGTTTCCAAAGATCCCCTAGTTGTTCCTTGAGAATATTCCTAATTGTTCTTTAATTAAGCCTAATTCTAAGTTATTATTCTAAATTTAGTGATTTTCTATAGTTTTATGGTTTTTTATGGGTAAAGTGATAAATTACTTCTTATAATGGTAAAAAATAAGAATTTTGGACTTCTAGGTAAAAGCTAATGAATGAATGAAAATTCCCCTTAGTTGGATGGAATTCGGTTTCAAATAAGTTTTATGTAGAATTTAAGGGATAAATTAGGGTTTAATCTCCCCAATTATTCTAATATTTTCTAGATTCTTAAATTATGTTAGATTTCTTTTGAAATTCCTTTGGATGAAATTACTATTTCGGTTTTCAAATTCACTCAAAGTTAATCTAATTATTACTTTCACGATTATAGTTAAGTTTTTTAAGGTTTTCCAATGATTTTAAATTTTAACTAGCTATCGGATTCCTAATTTTGTTAATTTTAGTTTTCTAATCTAATTTTTAAAGAATGAAAGCAAAAGAGAAAACAAAAGAAAAGTTTGGAAATTCATACCTCAGTATCGAGAATGTCGATCGTCCCATCATCGCAAAACACCATCATAATCGTCTCCTCGAAATTCTCCATTGCCTTTCATGTATTTGGAAGAAATCTTAGTATTATTGTTTCTAAACCTATCTAAAAAGTCCAAGTTTGTTAGTTTTGGCAATTTAAAACTAATCCTTTGATTTTAGGAAATTAATAATAAATTTAATTCATTTTTCCCAAGTTTTCAATGAATAGTAGTTTATTCGATTGCCAATTGTTTAATAGTTATTTTGTTAAATATTCCAAGATATTAGTTGGTGTTTGTTTGTATCTATTTGGCTTATTAGGCCTAATAAAACAAAACTCAAACAACAAAACAACAACTAATTTGTCTTTGGAATCCTAATTAATAACTAAAATCAACCGAATGAATAGTAATCTAATAAAATAAGCTAAAATAATCAAAACAAATCTATCGATGAATAGTAAAAGAAATTTTGCAATCCAAACAATCTAACATCAATAATAAGATGCTAACGAAAAGAATAGAATAATCAAATCAATCCAAAATTCAATAGTAAGATTCTAACGAAAAGAATAGAATAATCAAAACAATCCAAATTTCAATAGTAAAATACTAACGAAAAGAATAGAATAATCAAAACAATTCCAAAATTCAATAGTAAGATACCCACCTTAATTCCTTTATTCTTCGTCCTTCCTTGTTAACCTTCTTATGATCTCGCTTTCTTCCACTTCTTATGATGTTGTTGTTGTTTGAATTCTTGGCGATGGCGGAGAGAGAATTTGAGAGGTTCAAGAACCGAGAGCGTTAGTTCAAATTCTCGGTGTTCAATTTTCCCCAAAAGAATCAAAATGTTTGAGCGTGGCAACAACCGCCTATGCTTTTGAATTTTGAACTTTGCAAGATTTTTGCAAGTAGTTTTAGCTTACCAAATTTTGGTATGAATGATGAGTACTCAAAGTCAGTTTCTCAAAGGAGTCCCCGGACAAGTTCAAATTCGTTCTGGAAATGTTCTAGTGATGCGACCTGATGAACCCAAACCCAGTACAGCACTTTCTGGCCTCCGAAACCCTGGTTCAACCTTCATAAGCCTGCCACGTGGCAGAAGGCTATTGGCCGAGCCTTGACAGGCCGAACCAACCCCCCAGCACTGTCGGAACTGAACCTCTTGGACAACCCTCGAGACCTCACTGGATCTCGGGACCTCGGTTTCGGGACTTTGGACCTTGTGTTCGGCCCTTCAGGTTGCTGTACTTTTTGCTTTGTCCCCGATGGTTGCTCTGTCCGTCCACCTTGTTGGTCTGTCGCCTCTTGGTTCGAGATTTTGATTTTTTGGAAACTGAAACTGACTTCTAAAAGGAAAAAACAACAAACAAACAACTAAATTGATCTGTTAAGGAGCTACTTTAATTTTTATGATGATTTTGAAATAAAAATTAACTAACTAAGGAAGCAATTATTATCACTAATCTAACTAATTTTTATGGGTTTGGGGGGAATAATGACTAAAGCAAGCAATTCTATGGGATCTAACTAATGATTTGAGGTTTTTGGATGTTTTTTTTCTAAGCAACTAGCAAGCAAATTCTAACTAAGGGATTTTGGGGTTATGTGAGCTCCCAATTTGTCACTTGGGACTCGTAGAATTATTTTTTTGGAAATTTGCAATTTAAAGTTAAGAAAAATATACAAAAAGCCATAAAAAGAGTGTAGAACCAAAATAGGATTGTAACATACCCATTATAGTATTTGGTCTAGATTTGTGTTTAGACTTAGAATCCCACCAAACCGGGCCCAAAAATAGGTAGAAAGAACGAAACGGGTGGATTTGTAGGGTTCAAGTCACATAGGCCCAAAAGGGCTGAATCCCACCATGAATGTGGCAATTCATGGCTAAGTCGGTCCGAGGGATCCACAACAAGGCCACTAGGTCGGGTCCTAGAGTTAGGTTTAGAAATACACCAAAAACCCGATTGTTAGTATGCAGGAGCCACTAACGCAAGACCGGGCCCGTGGAGGAATCCACAGCCCAAGGATGGTGTCCTAGGGTAAATCCCATGCCAGGAGTCCAACGACGAAATCGATTCGCCAAGATTCCCCTATCTGCAAAAGATTCCCGCACCATCGATAAACTCAAGGAGATGACCAATTCATCTCCACTGACCAATTGTGCCAGGTACGGAAACGCACCTGCACATCTTTCATGTGACCCCATGAGAGGTCTTGTGGAAAATCCCGTCATCTTCCGACTTGCAGAAGAACCTTTTGCGGGTGGTCAACCCTGGTAACCTCCAACGGGAATTTCATGGAAATTACCCAGGTTGCCAGAAAATCTCACTAAAAATTAGACTAGCTTGTTTTATGTTAATAATGCGCTCCGTGAAGTTTCGCGACATTCCGATAGCGGCAAGTACCCGAACCGGCGAGATTCCTCGAGAATTAATCACGTGGCGGGGTCCCCGCCACGTTGACCGGCATTCCGGGACCATACAACGGCGGAACAAAGTCAACCAAGAGTCTTTTCCGACTCCCTCACACCTACCGGAGACCCTAAGCTATTTACATTTCTCAAAAGAGGAGACCCCCAATATCTAGGATTTTACCACGGTTTAGTTTTTTAAACTAAATTAGCCTATGATGGTTTTTTGTCCTCAGTACGGGGGGTAGGGGGCTTTTGGACTAAACACGGCAATCTGGAGCCAATGGCGCAATCCGTTTGACAATTGGAGTAATTCTCCAAAAGTTAGGAGGTTGGTCCAGCGTAGATAGGTAAAAGTAGTTTTTTAGGGATTAGGATGAAAATCTTTGAAGATGAGGATGAAAATCCAAGTTGATAAGGTTACTTTAGAACTCTTGAGGGGAAGGTGGGGCCTTGAAAACCTATTTAAGGTCCCCATTTTTCTCTCTTGAACACCCCCAAATCTTGTTTTGGGTCCGTGGGTCCAACTTATGTTGGGATCTTTGGCATTTTAGCCAAGAAACCTCTACGGTGTTTTTGGAGCACTTTTGGCTCCCTTTGTTGCTCTATTTCAAGCTCTCTTTGAAGGTCCTTTGGGTCCTTCTACCTTACCTTGCCTTGCATCCTTGTTGTGAGTTGAGCGGGTCTCCCCTATACTTGTGTGACTTCTTATGCCTTGTACTAATCCTAAAGTCACCCCCCACCGTACCTTGGCGATGCCGCTTTGGGGGGCCTTTAGTGTATGAGAGTTTTCCCGTGATCATTGACCTTGTGTGCATGTGTGCCCCCGTATTGAGTCCTAACCAAAGTTGTCCTTTTTGTTGTTGGTTGTAAGTGGGCCCCCCCCCCCCGGGGAACGGCGAAGCTTTGAACCTGTGACCAGTCCCAGTCCTAAAGTATGTGGTAAACACGTGCATGTGTGCCCCTGTATTGAGTCCTAACCAAAGTTGTCCTTTTTGTTGTTGGTTGTAAGTGGGCCCACCCCCCGGGGAACGGCGAAGCTTTGAACCTGTGACCAGCCTTAGTCCTAAAGTGCGTGTTAAAAAACAAGCCTTAGACGGCGGAGCTTTGAACACAAGGGTATCATAAGTCCTAAAGTTGGTGTTAAAATCAATTCTACGGCGGAGCTTTGAACCCTTATGTACTCTCGTTCCAAAGTCTAGAGTCCGAGACGTTCTCGGAAAAGTCCAAGGTTTAGCGTCCGAGATTAAGTCTAAGTTAAGAGTCCCCCCACCCCTTGTGAGCCGGCGTCCGTAAAACAGGAAACCACACCAAAAATCGGGGAAAATTAACCAAAAATCCGATTTAGATTTGCTTAGGTGGGTTCCCTTAAGGAACCCAAAAAAGTCGGGTTGAGTCAAGGGGTCTGGTCCAGTGCTGGGGAGTCGGGGTGAGTCGTTGGGGTGGTCTGGCAGGTCGCTGGGTGGTTTAGCAGGTCGCTGGGAGGTTTAGCAGGTCGCTGGGGTGGTTTAGCAGGTCGCTAGGGGTGGTTTAGCAGGTCGCTGGGTGGTCTGGGCAGGTCGCTGGGGTGGTCCAGGGAGTCCAGGGAGAGAGAGAGAGGAAAAAGAAAACAAAGAGAAAGGTTGGGATTAGTGGGAGAAAGGTTGGGATTAGTGGGGGTTAGGAGAAGACTAACGGGGTTGAAATCAAGGGAAAGAAAACAACCACAAAAGGGAGGAGAATAGGGGAAGTAGAAAGAAGGAATAAGTCGCACCTCCATACCTGCATCAAACAACTCTCAACTCTCACCAAAATCACAACTATACGCAATGGAGGGAGGTTAGTGAGTCATAGAATTAAATAGGAGAAGGGGGAGAGAGACGATAAATAGTGCCCTAGGCTTAGCTAAATAGGTGTTAGAAAGGAAATCTCAAGGATTCATAGTGACCATTAGGAAGTAGGATTAGGATGACACGAAGACGAGGTTGTGTAAGAGGTTAGGAGGGACATTAAAACTTCTCGGGGTTTGAATCTATAGTTGTAAGACACCCCATCAAAGCTTAGGTAGAATAGTGTTAGTGTAGAAAGAGAGAAAGGGAAAGAAAAGAAGAGAGAAAGGGAAAGAAAAGAAGAGAGAAGAAAGGAGGAGGGAAAGAAAGAGGTTAGATTGCACGGGTCCTAATTTTTGAAACATAAGTGGTGAAATTGGGAAAAAGGTCCTACCACCCAAGGGCCACCATGGAGTATGGGAATGTACGCACGAATGCGGTCGAGCGTATTTCCGACAGCGGAAGTGACGAGGTGAGTTCTTGAATCCATACTCAGTGTTGTGTTTTTTTTCCTCTTTAGCATTGATCTCCTTAATTAGCCCTTTCCACGTGAAAGGTACACCGTGACAAGAAAAGATAAAAATTAGAAATAGAAGATAGAGTTTAGAGTAAAAAATTAGGAGTAAAAATTTAGAGTAAAAAATTAGGAGTAAAAATTTAGAGTAAAAAATTAGGAGTAAAAATTTAGAATTAAAAATTAGGAGTAAAGATTTCGAGTTAAAATTAGGAGTAAACATTTAGAGCTAAATCTAGGAGTAAACAATTAGGAGTTAAAATTAGGAGCAAACATTTAGAATTAAATCTAGGAGTAAAAATTAGGAGTTAAAATTAGGAGTAACCATTTAGAGCTAAATTTAGGAATAAAAATTTAGAGTTATATTTAGAAGCCAGGAATTAAAGGAAAACAAACTTAAGCTTAGGGTTAGCCGTAAGGTTGAAACTTCCGGGAGAAGTGTCAACCCTCCAAAAATTAGTATTCAACACTTATGGAAGGAACATAAGGTTCCCCGCTCACATAGTTAGGGACGTTAGAAATGACGCCAACTACCCAGCCAACCCTATACATAGGATAGGCAGTTGAAGAGGTAGGAATTACCAATCACCTTTGCTCATCACAGTCAGCTTGCGAGTTATACATGCAATTCTAGTAGTATTCGCTGCCATCCACGACACTCAGAGAACATTAGCACAAAAGATCCATTGCTTGGAAGGCACAGTGGACCGCGCTCACAACACCCCCTTATATTTAAAAAGGTAGATAAAGGCATAGAACCTGGTCGGTGTTCGCCCGATTACCAAGGGTGGATAATCTTGCGCCTTTAGGTTAATAACTAGCAAAGCGACTAAACTAAAAGCTAAACAATTAAATAAAATCCATAACTTTGGCAAGGAAAGCAGAAAGCAAATGAGCAAATTCTAGCGGAAGAAAGGGAGCCACTTGATGAAGGTTTTTGGCTTAAATAGCCAGCACACCAAGGATTTTTCCCAAGTATTCTTTCAAGTTTCAAGGTAAACTTTCGTTAAAGTCAAAGCTTCGCCGTGCAGGGTCAACCCTAGGACAAACGGAGCTTCTTCAGCCAATTTAAGTATTTCAAAAGTTAGATTCTAAAGGAGGTACACATGACAGTGTTTAAACGAACATTAGAAACGAATCTTCCAAAATTTCAAGTCAAAGTCAATCAATTAACTGCTAAAGGAGGTACACATGAAAGTGTTTAACCGAACATTAGCAATTAAACCTCAAATTCCGTTATACAACGAACTTTGAGTAGGAAATTAGTCTAAAATACTTTTGGCAAGGTCAAGCCTTACCGCTTTAAGTATTTTAGTACCAAATGCGTTCACGCGTTACAATGGATTAGTATTCAAGTAATTTAGGCAAAGAATCAAGTTTTGGGGTTTTCGACCTCCAAATTCAAACAAGAAAACAATAGGTTTTGAGGGGACCCTCTAGTCCTTCAAAACACAAGAGAATTAGCGGAAAATGCAAAGAAATAGAAGGAATTAGCCAATTTTTGGCTTAAAGTGCTCCAACAACGTGTTGGTAGCACAACAGAACAACAATAAGGAAATGAAAATAAGGTTTGGTCTGACAACGTGTCAGTACCAAGAAATGAGAGTGAGGGTATAAGAATGAGGGTTACCGACAACCTCGAGGGGAGGCCTTTTATACTCGAGCCAAGCCCTCCCCGGTAAGTTGTCGGTTAAAAAACGTTTAACTAACTACCTAACTAAATTCTAAACTACTATGAGATATTTTGTATTTAATCTTTGTTTAATAGGAAGGAAGGTCCTCAAGCAAGTTCCTTGAAGGCTTTAATTAGCCTTGAAATCTTGCCTAAATCAAATCCTTGATTGTCCCCAAAGATTTTATGAAAATAACCCTAACTAACCTAGATATTTTGCAATTTAATCCTAGGTCAAATCCAAATATTCTTAGTTTATTCTAAATTGGCTTTTAAAGGAAAGATTTGACATCTTAACTAAATCCAATCTTCGATTTTTACCAAGATATTTTGTTAATTAACCTCGAATTACTACAAATTACTCTAAAAAAGTCAAACTAAGAGCTGACCCTATCTATCTTTTAGGGAAAAACTCCAATTTGAAAACCGATTGTGCCATCGCGTTCAGAAGACCCCAATTAGTCTAAGGGACCCCCTACCTCCTTCTTCTAGGCTGTAAATATTTGTAAAAACCACTAACGGTAATTCTAGAGAAAAGTCAAAATCCCAACTAATGGAATTTGAGTTTCCCGAGAAAACTAATTGGCTAGGATTGCTTGGAAGGTTCGTGATAGTAAGAAAACATTCCTTGTTTGCGACATTCGGACACCGCTAGCTCCTGGCTCGATGGTCAACTCGCCGTCGTGTTGTAAATTCTTGTTAAATTTGATGTTGTTGCCGATTCGGGTACTTCTGACTATCAGAAAGTCTTCAAACTTGACAGGTCGCTTATCTAATACATAAAACTCTAATCTAATTTTTAGTGAGATTTTACCGCACTATGGGTAACTTCTAAGAAATTACCATCAGTTTCAAAGGCGGTTGACTTCCCATGGAGTCATCGTGGAGTTTTGTAAAATCCCGAAACTTTTGGGCAATCTTTTGGGAAGTGTCCAAAGGCCAAGGGCAAAACCAAACCTCCAATAAGGATGCTAATTTTAGCAATTCCTTAATAATTTCCGCCCGGGGGGAAATTATTCTGGTACCGGGGTTGTTGTGGATGATTAGCACCGCTGTTGATCTCTCTTGGCATGCTTTTACCCTAAAAGCACCTTTCTGTAAGCTCCAATCACCTCGCCCTTCTTCTACTTTGCATTCTGATTCATATTCTTCAACATTTATAGGTCTTCATGTAACTAATCCATATTCTACATGAATTGGATCGAGATACTTCTAAACCTTGATATAGACTCTTGCACTTTAGTTAGGATGTCACATGTATTCACATGTCAAGTGTTACATGGACAAGACACTAGAACTGGCTAACTCTCACTTCATCACATCTCTCTAATACGTTAATATGGACTCTAAGACACTGAACTTAAGACATAAACATAGAAAAGCATAGTATTTTGTGCTTTCCATAAATTTAGGAAGGTTCCTTACTAATCTGGTAGGGACTTCTACCAAACTCCTCTCAACTACTAATTCATGCTATTTTGCGTGAATTAACACTAAAAACTAACAATAAATTGCGAAAAATAAATCCAGAGCTTCAAGTGCTAACTTGAGGGCTTACACCTGCACATTCTTCCGCCGACGTTCATTGTTTGAGTTTTTTATTTCTATTTGCACAGACTGGCTTCAATTCTAGAGGGAGAGAACTACCGATTGAAGTGCGCGGCGTTAGATAGTCTTCATAATTATACTCGAGCTCCTAATTATCCTTTCCACTTTCCAGCTCGCATCCCTTTCCGACTGAAATCCCCCATTTACATTATTATTTTGAATGTTCTCAGTTCTCGAATGATGCATGTAGTAAGAAAGTCATGGCATTGCTTGTTTTGAAATTGATACTAGGCATGTTCTGCATTACTTTCCTAGTATCGTGACTTTTCGGTTTCAATTGGCCTGAATGTGTCATCGTTCAAGGTTGCAATTTCTAGTTTTGTGCTGAATGTGATCAGGCTTGAATGGCAGTAAGATAGTCCAATGCATCTGGGAAATATTGTTTTGCTGTCGAAACTAGTCTTCACATTCTGTTGTACTGATTGGATCGTATGACTTTTTTTTGGCATCCGTCGATTTTTGTACAATTGTATTGCATTCCGGACTC
Organism: Antitrichia curtipendula; assembly: GCA_951230915.1. Lineage (NCBI taxonomy): Eukaryota > Viridiplantae > Streptophyta > Bryopsida > Hypnales > Leucodontaceae > Antitrichia > Antitrichia curtipendula. Next base: position 17,837,047 of record OX579638.1, on the reverse strand, counting down.
GGACAAGCTGTCAGTACAATGGCAGGGACTTCAGCTCTGCGTACAGGAGGTCAAGTAGATTGGAACGCCCCGTAAGTTTCTAAATGCAACCCTCATTTCCTTTTCGTGCATGCAATGCGAAGCTTTAGAACAGTGCAATTAAAACTAGGGTGAAGGCTGTTGTTGTTGTCCTGTGATTTAGGTTACTCTGCACTCTTTTTACTCTTTGTTACAAACCCTGTCGAGAGTTACGGTAGTGCAAATCAGTAGAACAATACATGGTAATAAGTATCCCACCTTATTACCGTGCTTTGAACCCCTAAACCCGTGCATCGTGGGATCCTACGATGCGCCATTTCTTAGTCAGTTGGCACTGAAAATCATCGTGAGATATCACGATAGGTTACAATTTCAAGATATTAGAGGACTGTCCATCGTGGGATCCCCCGATTAAGGCTCATGGAAGAGCCTAATTAAGGTAAACCAACCCATTGTGGTCAAATGACCCATAGTGGACACCTACCTCATGACCCCATCATGGTTTTTTCAGTTTTTTCAGATTTTGCCTTCAATGCATGTTTTACATGACAGTAATGAAGTAGTTAGTGACTTCATTAGGAACTTCTAATTTTTCAGTGAGAATTCATTGTGAGAATTGACTTTTAAGGCTTTCCATGTTAGAAAAGATTTTGACTGCTTTAGGTGAGCCAAATGAGCATGATGGATTCAGATTTTGTTGGATAAAAGATAGTCTACAGACTCTTATGGGCAAAAATGCATTGAACACTTCAAAAATTCATAGCAAATTCACATTTTGTCAGAAGAAGATAATTTCAATTGCTCTCATTGTTTCTTGCACTTGTACTATTGTGGAAAAAAAATTAAAAAATTTCAGTAACCACATGATGTCAAGCTCCTTATTTTGACCACTATGGGCTGGTTTACCTTATGTCCCGAGGACCGCTCTCGTAGGAGTAGAACACACCACATCATGGGATCCCCCGATGAAATGTCGTAGAGACTCTAAGGAAATGCGAACCAAACCTCAAGTGCAAATGAGGAAGGAACAGAATCCGACATCGTGGGACATCACGATGCATCATTGTGTGCCGCCTCGGTGAACACAGACGAACAGGTGAATAGGCCTCAAAGATTACTCATCGTGGGATCTCATGATCGATGTAGACAATACCCTGTGAAAATCATTAATAGAAGGCGGCTGTAAACTATCCCGAAAGCATGACTGACATACTTCAGAGGTCATTGTGATTTCCTACGATGTCTATGCCATCATGATATCCTACGATCTAGAAGCTGTCGTGACAGTCCTACACTCCACCGTCCAGTTAGTTAGGCGGTATCCCGTTCTATTTTGTCCCAAAACAAGGAGTAGGCGTCATAACGACTGCTAAGTAGAATGAATCACAGATGTCTGACGTCTCGAGGAAATGTCATAAAATCAACAATCGTGATATCCTACGATCGTGCCTGTAATACAAGCATATAGAGAGAATTAGAATTGCAAGACTATTGATTTTCCATCTCCCTCACTAACATCACTATCTACAATGCTGCAGAGAACATCAATTCGATGACGGGCCGGAAGAGTGTTCACCGAGGAAGCTTAGTCACTTTGTCGACTCCTGGATCCGCGACTTCAAGTACAAGGGTCCACATAAACCTAGAGCTATATTCCGATGCGACCAAAGCGTTACGGAATGGGGCCTGGTCTGGAAGGTTGAGAGTGACGGATCAGCTTTGATTCTTCCCTCTATCCTGAACAACGGCATGGGACATGGAACAGGCAGTCTCAAGGTCGTGGAAGTGCAAGGACTTGACGACAAAACAACGCTTCTTGTCATAGAAGAGAAGGTACCCTTATCTACTGAGTCCATTACCTACGGCTTCATCCTGAACTACAAGACGATGAACATGGGACTCTGTGAGACCATGACAGCGAATGCGCATTTGATGTGCAAGGACCCCGTGAAGCCTTCGTGGAAGCCTCAAGAAATGAAGAACCAATGGGATATCATTCAGGAAGATTTGGCTGAATCGAGTGCTGTCTCCAAGGTAGTCGAAGAGGATGCTCCCACACCATCACCGGCCAAGAAGACCAAGAAGAGGAAGTCAGTGGTTGGTGCTCCAGGCGATGACGATGATGTCGGACAGGGTTCAGCCGGAAAGAGGAAGAAAGCTGAGACCCCACTTTTGCTGCACGAGGCTGTCGCTCTAGGAGAAGCAAAGATCAAGAAGATGCGACCGGAGCAAATGCTGGCGATGAAGACATTGTACGAGAATTCCTTCAGTGGCTTCTACAAATGGAGAAGGAAAGCCCTTCGTGACAAAAATGGGGAGCTGATCCACGTCAACATGAAGTGCCTGCACGAGGCATCGAAAGTACTGCTCGTATACAGGGCCATCAATCCTGAACGGCTGGACAGAAACACGAGGAAGGCACGCATCACGCCAGAGTATGACTCAGAGAGCAGAGTGATTATAGTCCTCCCACTTAAAGTTGGCCCATACGGCCCAAATGGCATGGTGACGCACTATGAGAAGACACCAACGAAACCAGAAATCTTTGAAGATCTGAAGACGCAATACTTCATTATTGGGGGACAACACACTGTCAAGGCCTTCAAGAACCTGATTGATGCTAAGGAAATTCCCGAGGCCGACAAAAAGCTCGCGTCTACGTTCTACATCATTCCAGTCTGGACACCTAAGGTCAACCACGGAGACCTACTGCATTTCTCGCGGGCACTGAACCAGAATCTCGCTGGTGAACAGAAGGAGATGAATTTCACCAAGCAGCTCTTGTACGCAAGAACGAAATGGCGCAGTATGGGAAGTCCGCAGCCCGCCATAATGGGGAGAACTCACACATAAGAGTATAATGTAAGATTCCTATTCCTATTTATGTTGACTCTGCATATCAATGGAACACTTAGCAGTCATCGTGGGATCCCTTGATCAATTTGTACTTAAAGACATAAGCAGAGGACATTGTAATGAAATCATCGTGGGTTCCACCATTTCTCCGGCAACGCATTCTCAAATCCTCTGTGGACATAACTAAGGTCTGTGTGATTTGGTTTTTGGCTTCATTTCTAGGAATTGTATTATGGATTCCTGTTCTTGACTTTTCGGATTAACTATCGGAATATCAATCGTGTGATCCCACGATGTCCATGTTTGTGTTCTACATCCATTTCCTTCACAATGCCGTCATTGTAATATCCTCTGATGGTTTTCTAGTCTATCCCACACAATTGACGCTATGCCGATTTGTTTTATTGTAACTATCGAAGATCGTGGGATCTCACGACTTCAAATCCCCTTCATGGTAGAGACCTGATCATTGGGTACTCACTTTGACTCTGTTGTGCAGGCATTTCATCCGTGCTTGGTGACAATCTTTACGGGTGTCAAGACTGTAGATATGTCGGAACTGCGAATACCCCTGCTCTTCTTGGAAGACGACGCCGACGTAAAGAGGTGGATTGACATTGAGGAGAAGTTTATGAAAGGATATCTTCCCGATGCAACGGGCCTGGTCGATGTATGCGGGAAGCAGGAGCGAAAACCCCTAACGCAGAACAACTTCAAGACGCTCTATGGACTTCGATCGGAGGACATAAACTACCTTGCCGATCAAATGGAAGCCAACCTCCTGTGTGTAAAGAGTTCGAGGATGACAGGTCAGAAGATTGGCCGACAGAATTTCAAAATCATCCCTCTCAATACCGCTGGTGCAAGATTGAGGCTGGTAAAGGCCATGAAGAACGAGTTCTTGGCACACTATACAAATCAACTGCTGCCCATGAGGAAGATGGAGTATGTACCATATCCGGAATCCACTTGGGAGAACTTCGCGACCGAGAAGGACATCAGAAGCGACGAATTAGATTTGTGGGTGAACAAGGCCATGGAAGTCCCTGCTGAGAAGAAGTGGCTGGAAGGCAGGACAAAGGGATTGAACAAGACGTTCGACCCAAAGGACCTCCCCGAATTCGTCATTAATATGTGGGAGTCGTTCTTCAAGTCCGCTATGGAAGATGAAGTGACACAGGCGCATGTACAGGATTTCTCAAAGCACTATCTGTGCAAAATGATGGACGAGAGAACCTGGGATATCAGCAAAACTTTGTCGGCCCCAGACGTCAAGGCATGTCGGGGAAAGAAGAAGCGTCACCTTTACATCTGGTTCATGTTTGAGGAGGCACCCTATGGATCCCATGCAAAGATGCTGGAGTTTGGAAAACTGAATAGACTCTTCAATGCTCTGGAGTTCTACGACCCTAAGGACAAGATTGTCTCACCGCAGGCTGGCGCCGTCCTCATCACAGATGCCAAAGGATTCCACACTATTGCAGGTTATCTCGAGAAAAGAGATGAGCAGATGAGAGCAAGGTTGTGGGACTGGCACGTTGTGACTTACATGGCTGGGCCGGACGACTTCTTCCCTATGTCACCGGCCGGGGAGGGGTTCAACGTGTTTCTCGTCTTCATCTTCGAGCACATCCCTCACGGAACCAAGCATGATTCCTTCAAAGCCTACTTCCCTGGATTAACTGATCCGAAGCAGACTTACAGATCGCAAGACATGAAGGATGTCCACCCGTATTGGCGACGACCGCATGTGCCTTACCTGAAGATCAAGACGGTGTGAGCTCCCAATTTGTCACTTAGGACTCGTAGAATTATTTTTTTGGAAATTTGCAATTTAAAGTTAAGAAAAATATACAAAAAGTCATAAAAAGAGTGTAGAACCAAAATAGGATTGTAACATACCCATTATAGTATTTGGTCTAGATTTGTGTTTAGACTTAGAATCCCACCAAACCAGGCCCAAAAATAGGTAGAAAGAACGAAACGGGTGGATTTGTAGGGTTCAAGTCACATAGGCCCAAAAGGGCTGAATCCCACCATGAATGTGGCAATTCATGGCTAAGTCGGTCCGAGGGATCCACAACAAGGCCACTAGGTCGGGTCCTAGAGTTAGGTTTAGAAATACACCAAAAACCCGATTGTTAGTATGCAGGAGCCACTAACGCAAGACCGGGCCCGTGGAGGAATCCACAGCCCAAGGATGGTGTCCTAGGGTAAATCCCATGCCAGGAGTCCAACGACGAAATCGATTCGCCAAGATTCCCCTATCTGCAAAAGATTCCCGCACCATCGATAAACTCAAGGAGATGACCAATTCATCTCCACTGACCAATTGTGCCAGGTACGGAAACGCACCTGCACATCTTTCATGTGACCCCATGAGAGGTCTTGTGGAAAATCCCGTCATCTTCCAACTTGCAGAAGAACCTTTTGCGGGTGGTCAACCCTGGTAACCTCCAACGGGAATTTCATGGAAATTACCCAGGTTGCCAGAAAATCTCACTAAAAATTAGACTAGCTTGTTTTATGTTAATAATGCGCTCCGTGAAGTTTTGCAACATTCCGATAGCGGCAAGTACCCGAACCGGCGAGATTCCTCGAGAATTAATCACGTGGCGGGGTCCCCGCCACGTTGACCGGCATTCCGGGACCATACAACGGCGGAACAAAGTCAACCAAGAGTCTTTTCCGACTCCCTCACACCTACCGGAGACCCTAAGCTATTTACATTTCTCAAAAGAGGAGACCCCCAATATCTAGGATTTTACCACGGTTTAGTTTTTTAAACTAAATTAGCCTATGATGGTTTTTTGTCCTCAGTACGGGGGGTAGGGGGCTTTTGGACTAAACACGGCAATCTGGAGCCAATGGCGCAATCCGTTTGACAATTGGAGTAATTCTCCAAAAGTTAGGAGGTTGGTCCAGCGTAGATAGGTAAAAGTAGTTTTTTAGGGATTAGGATGAAAATCTTTGAAGATGAGGATGAAAATCCAAGTTGATAAGGTTACTTTAGAACTCTTGAGGGGAAGGTGGGGCCTTGAAAACCTATTTAAGGTCCCCATTTTTCTCTCTTGAACACCCCCAAATCTTGTTTTGGGTCCGTGGGTCCAACTTATGTTGGGATCTTTGGCATTTTAGCCAAGAAACCTCTACGGTGTTTTTGGAGCACTTTTGGCTCCCTTTGTTGCTCTATTTCAAGCTCTCTTTGAAGGTCCTTTGGGTCCTTCTACCTTACCTTGCCTTGCATCCTTGTTGTGAGTTGAGCGGGTCTCCCCTATACTTGTGTGACTTCTTATGCCTTGTACTAATCCTAAAGTCACCCCCCACCGTACCTTGGCGATGCCGCTTTGGGGGGCCTTTAGTGTATGAGAGTTTTCCCGTGATCATTGACCTTGTGTGCATGTGTGCCCCCGTATTGAGTCCTAACCAAAGTTGTCCTTTTTGTTGTTGGTTGTAAGTGGGCCCCCCCCCCCCCGGGGAACGGCGAAGCTTTGAACCTGTGACCAGCCCTAGTCCTAAAGTACGTGTTAAAAATAAGCCTTAGACGGCGGAGCTTTGAACGCAGGGGTATCATAAGTCCTAAAGTTGGTGTTAAAGCCAATTCTACGGCGAAGCTTTGAACTCCTATGTACTTTCATTCCAAAGTCTAGAGTCCGAGACGTTCTCGGAAAAGTCCAAGGTTTAGCGTCCGAGATTAAGTCTAAGTTAAGAGTCACCCCACCCATTGTGAGCCGGCGTCCGTAAAACAAGAAACCACACCAAAAACCGGGGAAAGTTTACCAAAAGTCCGATTTAGATTTGCTTGGGTGGGTTCCCTTAAGGAACCCAAAAAAGTGGATTCAAATGTAAGGGGGTCTGGTCCAATTGCAAGGGGGTCGGGCCAGTTGCTGGGGAGTCGGGTGAGTCCCTGGGGGGTTTGGTCCAGTTGCAAGGGAGTTGGGCCAGTCGCTGGGGAGTCGGGGTGAGTCGCTAGGGATTGGGCCAGTCGCCGGGGGTTGGGCCAGTCGCTGGGGAGTCGGGAAGGTCGCTGGGAAGTCGGGAAGGTTGCTGGGAAGTCTGGACAGGTCGCTGGGGGTGGTCTGGGCAGGTCGCTGGGGGTCTGGGCAGGTCGCTGGTCACAGCCGAGTTGGTCCAGGGAGTCCAGGGCTTGGATAAGAGAGAAAAAGAAAACAAAAAAAACAAAGAGAAAGGTTGGAATTAGTGGGGGTTAGGGGAAGGTTAAAGGGGTTGAAGTCAAGGGCAAGAAAACAAACACAAAAGGGAGGAGAATAGGGGAAGTAGAAAGAAGGGATAAATCGCACCTCCATACGTGCATCAAACAACTCTCAACTCTCACCAAAATCACAACTACACACAATGGAGGGAGGTTAGTGAGTCATAGAATTAAATAGGAGAAGGGGGAGAGAGACGATAAATAGTGCCCTAGGCTTAGCTAAATAGGTGTTAGAAAGGAAATCTCGTGGATTCTTAATGACCATTAGGAAGTAGGATTAGGATGACACGAAGACAAGGTTGTGTAAGAGGTTAGGAGGGACATTAAAACTTCTTGGGGTTTGAATCTATAATTGTAAGACCCCATCAAAGCTTAGGTAGAATAGTATTAGTATAGAAAGAGAGAAAGGGAAAAAAGGAGGAAAGAAAAGAAAGAGGTTAGATCACACGGTATCCACAAATTTTTATAACATAAGCGGTAAACTTGGGGAAAACTTCCCACGACCCAAGGACCACCATAGAATATGGAAATGGGCGCGCGGATGCGGACGAACGCATCTCCAATACTTGTAGTGACGAGGTAAGTTCTTGAATCAAACTTGGTGCTTCTCCTTATTAGCATTGATTTTTTTCCCTTAGTTAGCCGTTCAAGTGAATAGTGACCCAGGATAAATTAGGAGTAAAAATTTAGAGTTAAAAAATTTAGGAGTAAACATTTAGAGTTAAAAATTTAGGAGTAAAAATTTAGAGTTAAAATTAGGAGTAAAAATCCAGAGTTAAGTTTAGGAGTAAAAATTTAGAGTTAAAATTAGGAGTAAAAATCTAGAGTTATATTTAGAAGTCAGGAATTAGAGGAAAGGCTTAAGCTTAGGGTTAGCCGTAGGGTTGAAACTTCCGAGAGAAGTGTCAACCTTCCAAAAAAATAGTCTTCAACACTCATGGAAGGAATGTAAAGGTTCCCCGTTCACGTAGTTAGGGACGTTAGAAATGACGCCAACTACCCAGCCAACCCTATACATAGGATAGACAGTTAGGGAGGTAGGAATTACCAATCACCTTTGCTCATCACAGTCAGCTTGTGAGTTATCCATGCAATTCTAGTAGTATTTGCTGCCATCTACGACACTCAGAAAACGTTAGCACAAAAGATCCATTGCTTGGAAGGCACAATGGACCGCGCTCACAACACCCCCTTATATTTAAAAATGTGGATAAAGGCATAGAACCTGGTCGGTGTTCGCCCGATTACCAAAGGTGGGTAATCTGGCGCCCACAGATGGCGGAGGAGATATTTAAAGGACTCGCATGCACCGACCTTATCCTCGTGAATGTCAACGGCGGTTCCGAGTTCACCTACCTGAGATTGGTAAGGTCTTGGGCTCCACAATCTTCCTTTCATTTCGAGCAACGCAATGTTTTGGTCCTGCCAATTTCAGGCACACTAACAACTGATTGGCGTATTTTAGAATTTAGGAGGTGTTCAGGTGCTGGAGGTAGTGCATTCCGTTGAAGCTGTGACGGCAAATGAGGTCGTCGCCAAACAGATTTGGGACGACAAGGAAGCACCCGCGGCAGCTCCTCCAGTTCCAGAAGGCACCAGCGAGGCCGAGGATCAACCGGACATGGAGGCTGATAATGACGAAATCATCCCATCCAATCCTTTAGATTCCCATGACGAGCATGAGGACAATATAGTGAATGAGGTCATCGACGAAGTTGATAAGGTTACTTTAGAGCTCTTGAGGGGGGGGTGGGGCCTTGGAAACCTATTTAAGGTCCCCATTTTTCTCTCTTGAACACCCCCAATTCTTGTTTTGGGTCCGTGGGTCCAACTTATGTTGGGATTTTTTGGCGTTTTAGCCAAAAAACCTCTACGGTGTTTTTGGAGCACTTTTGGCTCCGGTTGTTGTTATATTTCAAGCTTTGAAGGTCCTTGGGGGTCCTTCTACCTTGCCTTGTACACACTTCGTGTGTGTTTGTGTATACTCTTGTTGTTATTTGGAAGTCTTTCTATCTTTGGTGTATCCTTGTGAACTAACTTGTTTGTTGAGAGTCTTTTGTCATTGTACTAACCCTAGAGCTATTCCCCACCGTACCTTGGCGATGCCGCTTTGGGGGGCCTTTAGTCTTTGAGTGTTGCCTTATTACTAACTCCCTTGTAATTACTTGAGTTCTATACGTATTGTGGGTACTATTTAGAAACTAACCTTGTCATTCTTTTATCAGCATTGTAGTGGTCCCCCTCCGGGACGGCGAAGCTTTGACTTTGTGAGGTGTATTTCCTAAGTGTTTTGCCCCACCTTCTTCTAACTTCTTTCGTGTTGGGTGGACCCCCCTCGGAACGGCAAAGCTTCGAACTAATAACAAGCGTAGGTCCTATAGTTTGTGTTAAAACGGTCCGGACGGCAAAGCTTCGAACCCCGGAGTGATACAAGTCCTAGAGTTGGTGTTAAATCCAACTCCACGGCAAAGCGTTGAACCTCCTCATGCCTTAGTTCCAAAGTCTAGTTTCCAAGACCTTTTTGGAAATGTCCAAAGTTTAGCTTCCAAGATATTTAGTGTTGTCAAGTTCCGAATTACCCAGTGTTTTCAATCTTTTTCCTAGTGTAGTAAAAATCCAAGCCCCTTAGTGAGCAAAAATTCCGTTTCCTTAGTTAGCAAAAAATCCATTTCCATTAGTCTAGCAATAGTCAGTTCCTTAGTTAGCCCCAGAAAAAAATCCAGTCTTTAGAAACCAAAAACCCAGAACCAGACCCCATTCAGTCAAGGGGTTGGGGTTCAGTCAGTCACCGGGGTTGGGGTTCAGTCGGTCACCGAGGTTGGGGTTCAGTCGGTCACCGAGGTTGGGGGCTCAGTCACCGGGGTTTGGGGGCTCAGTCACCGGGGTTAGGGTGCTCAGTCACGGGGTTGGGGTGCTCAGTCATCGGGCGGGGCTCCGAGCTGGTCAGGGAGCGGTCCGAGTTGGTCAGAGAGCGGTCTGAGTTGGTCCAGGGAGTGGTTCCGAGCTGGTCCAGGGAGTAGTTCCGAGCTGGGTAGGGAGCTGGGGAGTCGGGGTCCTTGTGTGATCTCTTAATTTGGTCTAGGTAAAGAAGTCTAAAAACTAGGGGTCAAGCTTAATTGGAAAGAAACTTGATTGCGAGAAAAAAACAAGGGGAGGGGGGAGAAGAGAAGCCGCACGTCCCGGAATATAAAAAAAAGAACTGCATACAAAAATACTCACATACTATCTCTCTCTCCACACCAATTCGAACTAGCAAGAATAGAGGAGGATTAGGGGGAAATGGAATGAAATAGGAGAGGTGGTGAGAGATGATAAATAGTAACCTAGGGTTAGCTAAGTAGGTGTTAGGAGGAAAATCTTGAGAATTCGTAGTGACCATTAGGAGGCGGATTAGTATGACACAAAGACGAGGGAGTGTAAGAGGGTAGAGAGACATTAAAACCTCCTTGGGGTTTGAATCTATAGTTGTAAGACATCTATAAAGTTTAGGTAGAATAGTGCTAGTATAGAAAGATAGGAGGGGAAAGAAAAAGAAAGGAAAAAAAAAGAAGGAAGGAGGAAGGGAAAGAGGAGGTTTAGATCACACGGAATCCACATTTTTTTATAACATAAGCGGTGAACTTGGGGAAAAATTCCCACGACCCAAGGACCACCATGGAGTATGGAAATGGGCGCGCGGATGCGGACGAGCGCATTTCCGACACCGGCAGTGACGAAGTAAGTCCTTGAATCAACACCTGGTGTTTTCCCCTTATTAACGTTGATTTTTTTCCTCAATTAGTTTTTTTTCTTTAAGTGAATAAGTGACCCATGATAGTTCAGGTTAAAAATTAGAAATAGAAGCTAACGATTTAGAGTTAAATTTAGGAGTAAAATTTGGAGTAAAATATTAAATTCTAGAGTTAAATATTAGGAGTAAATTTGAGAGTTAGCTTAGGAGTAAAGTTTAGAGTTAAATTTAGGAGTTAAATTTAGAGTTAAATTTAGGAATAAATGTTAGAGTTAAATTAGGAGTAAAAATCTAGAGTTAAATTTAGGAGTAAAAAGCTAGAGTTAAATTTAGGAGTCAAATCCAAGAGTAAAAATCCATAGTTACATTTAGAGGTTAGAGATTCGAGTAAAAACCAAGCTTAGGATTAGCTTGTAGAATTGGGACTTCTGAAAGAGGTAGTCTTAGAGGTTCGTAGAAGGAACGCAGGGGTTCCTTTCACATAGTTAGGGACGTTAGAAATGACGCCAACTACCCAACCAACCCTAGACAGAGGGTAGTTAGTTAAAGTTAGGATTTTCTATCACCCTTGGTCATTGCAGTTAACTTGTTGGTTATCCATGCATTTCTAATAGTATTCGCTGCCATCCACAATACTTAGAAAACGTTAAGCACAAAAAGATCCATTGCTTGGAAGGCACAGTGGACCGCGCTCACAAACATCCCCATATATTCAAAAGGTGGATAAAGGCATAGAACCTGGTCGGTGTTCGCCCGATTACCGAGGGTGGATAATCTAGCGCCCACAGGTGCGTTTCCATAAACCTATGAAAGAATGCGGTTTGCGAGATGCAAAAGAATTATGAGAAACAGTACTCGATATTGAAACATTTTGTACTTGTGATACATTTTGTACAATAATTAGTATAATGCGTACCTAAACTGTTGTAATGAACGTATTGCAGAGCAATCGAGTCGTACCTGACTTTCCAGTAAGTAGTGGGTGCAATGCTTGTCATATGTATTCGAACTCGTCCATTTTTGTACGATTTCCTTTCTGTTGGGGCTGACACGCGTCTCCTCTGTCCACCACTTTGTAACGAGGTCCTTGGTCTCCGCAGGCAGCCCCGGCCTCTTTTTTTGTTTTGCAAGTGCAAAAAGTTTTGCGAGCAAACGCACAGTACTGTGGCGGGTTATGGCCACCCTCAAATTAGCTGGATGAACTTTTAGAACCCGTGATAAAGCTTTGATGCTTGTCACACTAGCAGAAGTAGCGGCGTCTAAGAGTACAGCCTTTCTAGGAAGCATGTCTGCTGATTGAACCCCCTTCACAGCATCCAACTCCAACTGATAATTTCTGAGGAATTCAAATTGAGCTTTTGTATCCTCTCCACAAGGATAATATTCAGGAAGAAATGGATAAATACGTTCATCCTCCAAAAAACGTTCCATGATTTTCAGCCTAGAAGATACCTCCGGACAACTTTGCATCGTTAATGTGAAGAAATCCACAATTTCGACCAAAATAAGCGATTGCTCCCGTGGAGACATCTCCTTTTGTACCCCCAATTCCAACGACGCTAGAATGCGAGCGGTGAGTAGTGAGCAGTGAGCAATGAGCAGTGAGCAGTGAGGTCAAAGTTGATCTAAAATATTCTAATTTTGAAAAATTTATAAAAAAAGGATTTTGATTTTACTAAAAAAGGAATTTTTGTAACCCAATACCGTGGTTTAGAAATGTATTCCATGATTTTTCAGTTGCTAATGGGCGATGAAATTCCCTCACCTAAAAGAAAATGTTGAATTTTGAAAACGTCTGTACTCCAACTTCAAAATGGAACTAACTACTGAATGTCACCGAGTGGATGAACATTTTTAGATGATGTATTTTGTGGATGTACAAATTTTTTGGATGTACGAGGTCTTGGGTATGGAGTAAGAATTTCATCCATTGTTGCAAAAATAACTCAATGAACCACATGAACTTGAGTGGGTACAAAAAGGGAGCCTTGGGTTGAGGTAACCCAATAGATATTACATTGAAAAATCTAGATTTTGTTGCAGAAGATTAATCAGTGAACTACAAGATTTCAAAGAATGGATATAACTGTCTTTTGTACCAAAGAGCCTACTAGACCCATTTTTGGAGGGGAACATTTATACTTTTCATTCATTTTTTTTTGTCCCAAGAATGGGAAAAGTAGGGTCCTCTGTCAAAAGATACATTATTTATGCCCTAATAAAATTTTACCATAAACAAAAATATCCACTGAACTTCACAAGGTCATTGTGAAAGCCCAAAGGCCTCCTCGGTACCGAGGAGGCCTTTGGGCCCTCCAAATTCTTGTGTAATTTCAGACATAAACAATAAAAAGGGGCAATAACTTGCCAAGACTATTATGACCAAGAAAAAAACAACTTAGAGATTACTATGGTGGAGTAGGGTTTGTACTTCATTGAAGCTAAGACTTGGTGCATGAATGTACTTGTCGTCCTCAGAGTTTGCTTTGCACAGGAATCGGTAGACATAATACAAGTGTTTGCAGTTCACCCACGCTTTTCTTTTGCCCAATGCTCCAGTGCTCATTGTAACAAAATCTTCACATGTGCAAGACAGAAAGTCACATAGAGCAACAATATATATCTTTTGTTTGGGATGGATACCTGTATCCATGGTGATGATTCTTCCATAACCGGGATATGGAATTGGCGTCACGTTCTTCACAGTAGCCTTAACATTTCGGGCTATTTCCCACTTGTTGCGGTGGTCTACAGTAGGGGCACCTTCATACCGCTTGATGGTCCTGCCATATCGCTTGGTAGGATGGGAAGCACCGTCTGACGGACTTGGACTTACAATGTCAGCAACAACTGATGCAAGTGAGTTATGGAAGAGGCGTCGAGGAGACATGTCGAAGTCCTTCATTTGCAATTGGAAGCCTCCCTCTTCTAAAACGAGGATCTCACCCTTCGTCAGATTGGTGCCATGGGCAACAAGCCAAATCGTTGGAAGAATGGGCCAGTCATACACCCACCTGAGTTTAGATCCATGAACGCAACGCAAGATATCATCAGGACAAAACCAGAAATCAAAAATGATGATTGCCCGACTTCCATTCTCAGTCATGCAACCATTATAAGTTGGTGCAGGAGTACCATTCTTCCTATCTTTGCAGACAAAAGCATCACACTTTTTCTTCTGCCCCACTTGAACGCTGTGACATTTCTTCCCGACCTTCTTGCAACGTGCAATGTGCCATTGCAATGGATTGCACTCTGTCTCAAGAATAGAAGTGGCATGTAGAAGATAGGACGGTGGAGATTCGGTTAGAGTGGCGATGACGTTAGAAGTCCCAGCGTTAGTTTGGGCTCGCGTTGAACGGGTATGAATACGGGGGTGGGAGAAGTTAACTTTGTCATGGCGGTGGGAGTCCTCTTCTGATCCGGGCGGAAGATCTAGCTTTCGTTTGGTTGATCCAAAGACCTCTTCACCTTCCAAATGGGGAACCCTAGTGGTGAATCTATCTGCCCCAGGAAGCATGCTAATTGCGGCAGCAATCTTTATCGGGTCGCTCGACCGTCTGGCAGCCCGAAGACGAAGCTCGTTGAGGTGGGGCCCAGTGTCGGATGCGTGACCCTGAAGAAACGCCCAATAATTGGTGGATTACATCATAGCGCGCATCATGTCGTCCATCGTAGCTACATAGAAGCAAGTCCCCCTGTTGCTTGACATTTGCAACCACTTGTTGTGCACTGTCTCCGCGAGGTTGCAGGATGGCATTTCCGCCAATTGTTCAATGTCCAACCTCTGTAATGCACGGCATACATCCTAGGCTTTAATACGATAGTGGCTGAAATGAAAAAAAATGAGTAGTTTAGAGTTAGGGTTAACAAGCGAAACAACAACAACGAAATCAGGGTTAGAAATTAGAGTTAAAGATTCTAGGGTTGTACCATGTCCATGAAGCCTCCCCACTGACGATAACGGAAGTGCCAAAAACCCAACCAATCGTTCAATTCACGCACTACATCTTCAGACGCCGCACGCGATGAGAGCCACCAACCTTTGATGCCGAGGTAAAGTTCTTCCGCCTCTTCAGATGTCTTGGCGTCTTTGTATTGTCTGCAGAGGCGGACATGTTGTTCGCGAAACTCATGTTTGATAAGCTTATTGGTGTATCTGTTTAGGGATGTCACCCAATGAAGGAGACATGATCTTTCTTTGTCCACCATCTTCACGGTTGGGTCGCCATTCTCGTAGATGACACGAACGGCATTCCAATTTGCTTAGGCGCTGTCTGCCATGAAGCCCTTGAAGTTAGTATTCGGGATTCCATGGCGTTCCATCAACTTGTTCAACGACTGCCACATCAACTTCTGAGATTTGACATCCTCGCTTTGCATATTACAGACGGCGATGCTCATCACACGACAATACTTGGAGTCATAGACATGGGCGGCCATTGTAGTCCAGCCCCTTACTCGTTTGACGTGGTCAAACATGATCCAAGAGTTTTGGAGGTCTCCACCAGGTTGCATACGTTTGACGAGGTCGACACCGCTGTCCGAGCCTTCTTCCGACATCTTGAACAGGTACACCTTCTCTTTACCTTGCCCTGGAAAGACACTGTCTTGGATATATGCGTAGGGACTCTTAAACTTGAGTTTGATAATACTATCGAGTAGCCCCCCATTAGTAGTGGGTCGAAAGGAAGAGATAGCGTTTCTGATGTTCGGAGAACTAAGAATCCGAAACCTCTCCATAACCCTGACCAGGGAGTCTCCACGAAGCGTTTCGGGTGTGCCCTCCCGGTCAAGTGCAAAGATCTCATTTGACAGGAACTCCTTACTAGCAGCTAGAGCAATGGCGGAGTTTTTTGCAGTAGGGGTTTTGGAGACTTCATTAGTTACAAGCTCAATGACTCTCTCAACGGATTCGCGGCAAGTGCCTTTAGCAATAGGATGTCGGTGTGTACCTATATGGATGCAAGCCCTACCAATACCAGTTTTGTTGACGACGTAATACATCCTAGACAGACATGATTCAAGGCAAGATGGAGGAGACTTACAGACCCGACAAACTAGGGTCGAGGTCGGGGGAGGGATGTCTCCAAGGGGAAAGACGTGCGGCGAAAGGCCCTCCCACTCTGTTTTGTTATGTGAGCCGCTACGTTGCAACCTTGGGTAGGCGTTGTTTTTACACTGCAGGTGACTAACACAGCTAGAAGATCGAAAGGTGAGACCAAAATCATTTACAATATTAGTCGTGTAAGTTCTGGTCCATGCATGTCCATCGAATTGTTTATCCATGCCTTCCATTTGGCGAGCTATAGATGTAGAAGCAGAAGAAAGAAGAGGAGGGAGCTCAAAAAGCACATTTCTATTAAATTCCGGTGGAAGGTACTTGACCTTTCCGCAACGTAGAGTATCTAGATCTAGAAACTTCAGGTCATTCTTCCCATGTGGTCTACTTTGCAACTGCCTAAGGCACTCAAGAACGGAAAACATTTCCTTAGAACGAGGTAAAGGTGGTCGGCAATTTGGCAAGGGCAAGCTCAAGAAGGACTGCGATCCGCTCTCTCCATGTTCTAGAACGGTTTCATTGATTGGAGAGAGAAAAGAATACTGTGGGACTCTTTTTCTAGGAAGGACATCGTCATCAGATGACTCACTCAAAAGAACGGTGTCATTATCGAAGCCTTCAAGCTTGACAGAAGCTGGAAAAGATGTGTGGATTGTAGGCATCCTAGACTCTAGAGTAAGAATCGAAGAACCGTCCATTGGATATCCAAGTACTCTGAATTTTCCAGGCGGGAGTCTCCAGGTTAGCTCTGTATCCTTAACTCTTTTTTTCTGCAATATTGTTGAAACTACTTCTACACCTTGAGCATCATAAACTTCCTGCTCTAACCACATGGACGTTCTAAGTAATCTGAAGCGTTTGGAGAGCATTGCCTCGGAGATCCATACGACACCATCATCATCCACAGGAAGTGACAAAGGAACAGAGCCGTCCTGACCGTGAATGGAGGCCATGGCCATAATGATTGAGTACAGAGTATTGGATTGCAACGATGTCGTGTTTTGTTGGGAGGACTTGTCTTGTAGAGAATGTAGCATACTCATGATTTGTAGAATTGTTTAGAAGGTCGAATTCTATGGAGCGGTTAAAAAGAAATAAATGACAGTACTAAGAAAGAAGGTACAGGGCGATTTAGGATGATTCCGTATCTTGGTGAATTTTGATTTTAATAGAAGCGCAATAAGGACATTTAAATCATGGATGTCCTGTGGGCTGCTGTCAGAGGCGTACAAAGAATGTCGTTACAAAAATATAGTTTTTATTGATAACATCTCAAATATCAAACTAGTGAGATGGCAAGGACATTCAAAATACAGTCAGGCATTGATGTATTAAGTTTGAAAAAAAGTGTTTTGGCGGCGTACCAGTTCAATTAGTGAGAATAAGTTGGTCACAGTGGTCAGTAAGAAGTCAATTACATGGAAATATATAACGTAAAAGTGAAAGATCAAGAATTAGCAGATGATGTAAGTAGTTATGTGGGACAATGGTAGTAGCCATATAGGTAGGAAGTAATGCGAGAAGGGCCAAAGAGAAGGACACGCAGGAGAGGTCTGAGGTTTTCCAGTAGAAAACAACTTAAGAGGTCTAGAATGGCCAGACGATATCAAACCAGGTTTGGAGAAGCGAGGGGAACATCTTTGATTGCTACGTTCAATAGGCTTGGTAGTGGGTCTACAGTGGACGGGGGCAATCTTGAGTGTAGTAGGCCCAATGTGAATTCAAAGAATGGTTTGTTAGAATCACAGTTTGACTCTTCAATTCCCTCTGAGAATGGAGGAGGGCAACCCAATGGTGCTGAAGAAGAGGAGTTCGAATCATTGACTCAATTACCTGGGTGGCAAAGAAGTGCATCTGACCAATATCCAAAGGTGAGTTGTAATTTCCATAGCTTTCTTTTATGTCTTGGTTATTGATGATATTAGTGAAAAGAATTGTTTGGACATCTTTAGTTGGCAGCCTATTATTTCGGTAAATCTCCCTTTCTCTATAGATATTATGGATTAAACGGCTATTGCAAGAGTGATACCCCTTTCACAGTGAAATCCCTTTACGGCTGCGTGAGTTCCTCTTCTTGTTGTATGGAGACGCTATGAAAATAATAATGTCTTGTAAATGAGTGGACGCCAAGTGGTGGTGATCTTAAAATAAAGTGATTGCATACCTCCACCTAACCCCTAAAGGACTGAACAACAATTGCACGTAGATGTACGCTGTTGTATGATTGGCATTTGCCACCAACGAAAAGTCTTAATTTGGGATCTTGTTTAGCTCATTAGAACCGCATTTGTCTAAAACATGGCTGTGTAGTCCACAAAAATGGTTGTGTAGTCAAGTTAAAGAGTTTGTGTATCGAGCAAAAGTAGTTGTGATTGTCAAATTAACCTTTGAAGACCTTAGCCATGTGAGAGGAATCTTTTCAGCAGAATTGAAAACTTATTAAAAATCTTAAGGTAGGATTTCCTTTTAAACTTATTTGAGATGATGTAGTTTGAATGCCGTGAATATGGACCATATCAACTGATTGCTAATTTCAGAAATAGGATACATTATTATACTCTATAGATACACTTAGGATTAAGTGTTGAACCTCTAAAGAACCATTGCCCCTTTGGGGGACAATAGTTATTTCTTGGACAGGTACCAATGTCCTAAAATTTATTAGTGATATTTATAAACAATTTTTTTGGGGATTCATTTTTTTGAGGATTCATTTCTCAGTGGAATTTTACGAATTAATCATTTGTTTTTGGATGGTTTAGTTTAGTTTTATTTCTACCACAATCTCACAATTAAGACTTTTGCAATAGAATTCCATCGAGAAATTGTTAATATTTTAGATTTTCCTAATATCTTGTACTTTTTATTTATTAATTATTACTATAAGATAAATAGGTAAGTATACATTTTTTTCCCAAAAATGTAACCTAAAATGTCCACTTTATGAATTTAAAGCTTTGAACATGAAGTGGAAAAAATTCAAGTAGAAAATAAATATATTCACAAAATCAAGTCGAGCTCTGTGTTGCAGAACTTGTTGGATTTGGTGTTACTAGAATATATGCGTTTCTAAAGCTACAAATGTGGAAGTATGTCAAGTGGTCAATTATCATTGACATTAGCTGAAGACTAGATGTCCAAAAATGAGGTCGATGATGTAAAGGTCACATAAACTTCAATAAATCACCATATGAAGATAACCTCATTTTAAATCCATTCTAACAAGATATACTCAAAAAAATTGAGGATCTAACATTACCGATAGGATTTAAAAATCAAAATCTATAGCTTTCATTTGAATACCAATTCCAAAATATTGGGTACCCGAATTGTAGTTCATACTGGATTTGCTTAAATCGTCAAATCTGGAGATGAATCCAGATGTTGAGGGGATAATGAAATTTGTTTCACATTTGAACAAGTAAGGGAACATGGAAATCGATGACCCCGGATAGGTTTTGGTCTGGTTTAAGGGGCCGAACCCAATCGAGGTAAATGTGCATAATTGGGATGGACGGATAATTTCATCCTTGAGGGTTTAGGGTGAAGGAGTTCCGCCTTGAGTTCCCTGTGGCTTCTTTGAGAGGGATCATTATTTCTGCCTTTAGCTTGATTGTCGAGGGGAGCGATTCCATCTTCAAGCTACTCATTCATGCCACAGCAAACGACCACATTTGCGATTTGAAGTATGATCACTGTCTTTACTGATTTTAGGTTTGATCAAACTTGTATTGAGAATTTAGGGTTTAGTGCCTGTGAACGATTTTATATTTTTTTGGTTGATTGAATGTTTGTGTGTTTTGGTGCTTGTAGTCGGTCGGTGAGGGTCTCCCTTGAACTTGATGAGGGAGACAGAGCATTCCTGCAGCACATTAACCTTGATATCTTTTGCTCAGCTCTCCTCGGTACCGGAGGTGCCACTCGGGGCTAGTTAAATTAGATTCTGGACAGGGGTAGTGTTGGCACTCCAGAATTTGGGGAGGGGGACAGTGCGTCCCCGGTAGGCCTTAGTTCTTGAAATTCTTTCGCTCAGCGCTCCTCGATACCGAAACTGCCACTCCGGGCTTGTGAAATTTGTTTCTCGACATAGTTGTGTGGGCACTCCAAAATTTGGGGAGGGGGACATTGCGTCTTTGGTGGGCGTTTGTTCTTGAGCTTTTTCATTCAGCGCTCCCCGATTCCGAAACTGCCACTCAGGGCTTGTGAAATTTGTTTGTCGACAGGATTGTGTGGACACTCTAGATTTTAGAGACGGGGACATTGCTTAACGGTGCGTGTTAGTTTTCGGCTTCTTGTGTTCAGCTCTCCACGATACCTAAACTGCCATTTGGGGCTCTTGAAATTTGTTTCTCGGCAAAGGTTGTGCGGTCACTCTCGATAAATTGCACTTGGGGTAAGTGCGTCCCTGGTGCGCGTTAAATTTTGGCCTCGTTTGCTCAGCGCTCCTCGGTACCGAAACTGGCATCTAGGGCTCTCGAAATTTGAATCTAGGCAGAGTTTGTGTGGACAGTAAAGATTTTGCACTTGGGGATAGAGCGTCCCTGGTGTTCGTTAGATTTTGGCTACTTGTGCTTAGCGCTCCTCGGTACCGAAACTGCCGTCTGGAGCTCTTTAAAATTTATTTCGCGGCAGAGGTTGTGCGTTCACTCTCGATAATTTGCACTTGGGGTCAGTGCGTCCCCGGTGCGCGTTAAATTTTGGCCTCAATTGCTCAGCGCTCCTCGGTACCGAAACTGGCATCTGGGGCTCTCGAAATTTGAATCTAGGCAGAGCTTGTGTGGATAGTAAAGATTTTGCACTAGGAGACAGAGCGTCCCCGGTGTTCGTTAGATTTTGGCTTCATGTGCTCAGCACTCCTCGGTACCGAAACTGCCGTCTGGGGCTCCTGAAATTTGTTTCGCGACAGAGGTTGTGTGGACAGTACAGATTTTGCACTTGGGGACAGAGCGTGCCCGGAGCGTGTCAGATTTTGGCTACTTGTGCTTAGTGTCCTCAGTACCAAAACTGCCGTCAGGGGCTCTTGGAAATTTGTTTCGCGACAGGCTGGTGTGGACACTCTCGATAATTTGTACTTGGGGTCAATGCGTCCCCGGTGTGTGTTAGACTTTGGCTTCATGTGCTCAGCGCTCCTCGGTACCGAAAAGGCCATCTGGGCTCTTGAAATTTGATTCTCGGCAGAGGTTGTGCGGTCACGACAGATTTTGCACTTGGGGTCAGTGCATCCCCGGTGCGTGTCAGATTTTGGCTTCATTACCTCAGCGCTCCTCGGTACCGAAACAATCGTCAGAGGCTCTTTGAAATTTGTTTCGCGACAGGGCTGGTGTGGATACTCTCGATAATTTGCACTTGGAGTCAGTGTGTGTCTGTGCGCGTTAGACTTTGGCTTCATGTGCTCAGCGCTCCTCGGTACCGAAACGGCGGTCTAGGGCTCTTGAAATTTGATTCTCGGCAGAGGTTGTACGATCACGACAGATTTTGCACTTAGTGACAGAGCGTCCCTAGTGCGCATTAAATTTGGCTTCATTTGCTCAGCACTCCTCGGTACCGAAACGGCCGTCAAGGGTTCTTGGAAATTTGTTTCGTGACAGGCTGGTGTGGACACTCTCGATAATTTGCACTTGGGGTCAATGCGTCCCCGGTGCGCGTTAGACTGTGGCTTCATGTGCTCAACGCTCCTTGGTACCGAAAAGGCCATCTGGGCTCTTGAAATTTGATTCTCGGCAGAGGTTGTGTGGTCACGACAGATTTTGCACTTGGGGTCAGTGCATTCCCGGTGTGCGTCAGATTTTGGCTTCATTACCTCAGCGCTCCTCGGTACCGAAACAGCCATCAGGGGCACTTTGAAATTTGTTTCGCGACAGGGTTGGTGTGGACACTCTCGATAATTTGCACTTGGAGTCAGTGTGTGTCTGTGCGCGTTAGACTTTGGCTTCATGTGCTCAGCGCTCCTCGGTACCGAAACGGCGGTCTGGGGCTCTTGAAATTTGAATCTAGGCAGAGGTCGTGTGCACAGTACAGATTTTGCACTTGGTGACAGAGCGTCTTCGATGCTCGTTAGATTTTGGCTACTTGTGCTTAGCGCTCCTCGGTACCGAAAGTGTCGCTTGGGGCTTCTGAAGTTTGTTTCTGATACTTGTGCTGATACTTTTGCTTTCAGAATTTAACTTTTAATGTTAACATTTGGATAATTCTGTAGATGGGAGATGATGAAGTTGGTGCATGCGAGTCTCTTTCTTTGGGCGATAAATTTGAGGTAAGCTTTTGCTCTAAATGTTTCAGATTGGATTACAGGGGACTTGGTGTAGTATCTGTGTTTTAAATGGTTGCTTTGATTCATTTGGCAGATGGATGTCGAGAACATGGAGTCCGAGATTGTTCCTTTGCAGAATGTCGGAGATGTAGGTTCTCCGCAGTTTGAGACAATGCAAAGTGCCGGAGACGAGAATGTTGGAGTTAAAGGCGATGGCACGTCCGAGGAACTCCGGAAGGACGGTGTAGTTGAATCTCAAAGCTTGTTACCTGTGGAGGATGAGACTACAACAATCCATGAGGAGAGTTTGACAACTGACATGATGGTTGGACTCAGCATTGATGAGGCAGAGAATGCCTTCAGAGTGAAGGAGAAGCTTGATTCCATATCAATAATACAAGAGTTGCGGTTCAAGCCAATCGATTCTTCTCGCTTGAGAATTCCACTTTGTCGGATGATTCCTTTGCCACTAGTCCGACCACTTCTAAACTCCGATGTTAGGCGTTTAGAGGCAGAGTTTGTACATGGATATCGCGAAGGTGACCGAGTGTTCTATGTATCCATATCGGATGATGCTGGGAAATCTCAGCTTGTCACGGACGAAATTATGGAGAGTTGGGATTTTCACTGGCTAAAAGAGAACGATGCATTTGAAAAGCAATTATCTTCTAATGTGCACTTGTCTTCTCTTTTCGGCCATATGTTCTTCATCTGGGATGGGAACCATAGGTTCTAAGCTTGGAGTAAGTATATTTCACGTTTGCATTCAGATGAGGCGGAATGGCATTTTTCGGTGGATACTATACTCCTCACATCAAAGGACAGTACTGGCATTCTTCTGAATGCAATGAACGATGTAAACAGGTATGTGTATATGATTTATCTTCTCCGTTGATTTTGTGTAATCAGCTTTGAGTGAACCTCTATCTAATTTTCATGATTTCCCAGGTCCACGGAGAATGCGCATGTTAAAACAAACCTTGTACACAAACTGCATCGCATAAGTTCATATGGGGTATTAAAGTTACCTGATTTTAAAGAGTTACTCACAGCGGATGAGTACAAAGCCTGTGAGACTCGACCAAAGCTGTATCTATGGTATCCGTTAACATCAGATGTCTTTATCAAATTTGTGAATCGGGTAAGACTTGTTTTCACACCAATTTGTTATTTTGAAGTATTTTCCATTCTTCATGGAGTGGAGTCTAATTTCTGACGTCATATATGCAGCAAGATGTCTCCGCCGCTGCGGATGAAGCCACTAGATTGTACATGGAGAAGACCGCAAAGGCAGACCGTACTGCTCGTGGCATACACGATGCAATGGAAACTACCTCACAAACCAAAGTGAAGTCCTACCGAACAGAGTTTGACAAGATGATAGGCGTGGTAAATCCCAAGCATGGCCCCAAGTTCCTGGAAGCGGTAAGCAAACCACTTTGTCCTCACCTTCCCTCAATTTATTGTCAAATTTTTATCATGGTGAATGTGCACTCTACGCACTTGCAATATCCTTCAGGGAAGTGTGAGTTTCTTCTCTACACCAAGAATTGAGTAAATAATGGGTGTTGTTTTAGTATATTTCTTTGTCTATATTTGATTCATGAAATTGAAATTGATTGGACTTGACTGAAAATGATTTAATTTTGAAAATGAAGACAAGTTTCCATTTAAGCTATTAACAAATGAATCCTTCATATTTGAATTCTAGATATATTACCATTGGAGCCAGTTCGAGAAGCCTGAGATGTCACTTGAGAAACTCCAGAAGATTTCATCGACAATTGGTGAACCCCAGTTCAAGGTCAAGTGGTGGAATTGGTGGAATTCCGGAGATTTGAACCGTGTAACGTTGCGGTTTCCAGCAGCTGGTATCACTAACGAGAAACTAGAAGCGTGGTTAACGAAGGCTGCTTTCTGGGCTCAGGTGAGATATTTGAATTGAGATGTTTCCTTGACATAGCCATCCGATCTATGTCACTCAAAAGTATGTGAAGCTACTTGTACTTGTATTGTAACTAATTCGTTTATTATACACGCTTGTAGTTGGAGTTTGTTACGGTTCAAGCTGTGAACAAGACAATGAAGTCAGAGGAAATTATGGTGGACTGGAGAGCAAGAGATGATGTGGACGAAATTGAAGAGTACATTGAAAAATACCGCATTATTTTGTGGGATCACGCATTTTATTTCTATTTCCGCAAGTCAGTGGAATACTCTCGATCCAAGCCGTTTCTGTCACAAGACGGAGCTAAGAGAGCAATGTAGCGTCTACAGTACCGGTAAAATCTTCAATTACCTTCCCAAGTTAACTTTCTTGCGATCCAATGTGGTTCAAATGTTAGATTTTGTTGCTTTGAAGTGACCAAGGCTCCGGTACTTATTGCTATTTAGATAATACAATATGTCTACTCTGTCAAACATGTCACGAACGGTCCGCCGGAAGCTTTTGTGGTGAGTTTTAAAATGCTTGGGTAGACGCTCACAGACGCTGGCACGGAAGCTAGATATGAAATGACCTTCTCGGTAACGAGGAGGCTATTCTGGTGACTCATGTAACTCTTTGCATTGTTTTTTTGATCACGGGGTTTCTTTCTAAATTGAGATTTTGGTAATATTAATTGCTTTGAAGTTATTTATGTATACAATTGTTGGTAGTCTATGGCTATGTTTTGTTGGACTGGTTTTCTAACTTCATTCAGTTTTCGAACCTGACCTTCATGTTTTGATCTTAGTGGGTTGGTTTTGAAACTTCAATAATGGACGACATAGTAACTAGATTGTATTGTGCTCTAACCTTTTTAATGGCTTACATGAAACTTCAAGCCCTTAAATTTTGAAACAATTGTATGTCACATATTCTTCTCTAACATTGCATTTCTCTTTGTTGAAGGTACTTCAAAAGAGAGCTCCTTGGGAAGAAAGCAATTGACAAGAAGTCTTTTCCAAAATTATTTGGGGGTTGGTTGGAGAAAACTTTGAAGGATGCATACATATTTACACCTGGGCAGGTACGTGGGTTTAACTCTATCGAGCACACAGCATGTCCATGATATTTGGAATGCCCGAAGAAATTTGTCCCAAGAGAAAAAAAAGCTGAGAAGGCTCTTCAGTCATCCTCAATCCAAGTGCCTGCAGAGGATTCCGATGCAGATATGAGTGATGACCCCCAGTCCGAGATAGAGATGAAGAAAACTAGCAAGACAAGAAGAAAGGTAACTAAGGAATCTGTGGGGACCAAGAAGACAATTGAGACCAAGGAGACAAAGGGTAGTACTTCAAAAGGCAAGGGTGAGGGAGAAGCAGTTGTTGTTGTGAGTGCTTCAGAGACTATTTCTGTGGACCCCATTAACCCTAGCAGGTTTATTAGTCCAAGACATTGTCCCCCGGAATTGCTTTCAATGTCCACGGAGATTTTTGCACCATCTCAACTTTATGAGAAGACTGCTAAACGCATTGGCACACATGGTGTAAATGCCAAAGTCCTTCTTTTGAAGACTTCGGTTCACTCTATCATGCAATTCATGGTCCTCAATAAGCAACCCTCTCCTGAGTTCACGCAGATCTTGACATTTGCTCAAAAGGTTTGGCCCTAATACTCTTTTGTATTTCTTTCGTCTCTTTGTTATATTCTATTTCATGTGCTAGTACATGTTCTAAAGATCTTGTTCTTGTTCTTGGTACTTGCATAGATGGGTCGTAGTCGTCAACAACTCCTTGGTGGTGTGCTCAAGAGAGAGGCTTGCCTTGATCTTATCGCGGCAGATGTGCCAGATGGTCTTCCAATCCCAAATATGGGAGCTTCGGTCCCCACATGGAATACACTAGCAGAGGATTGGCCGGAATCCATTTTTGAGGTGGCTCGTAACACACTCCAAGATGATGGAGCGGTTATGCTTTTCCACCCTGATATTCCAGAGGTCCGACAAGCAACGGATGGTCTTGCAGAAGCTTACGGTTTCACAACGTTGTATGATTGGTGGGGCGTCAACGATATACTACTCACATCTTTCAGAAACCACAGTTGCACGGTAATAATTTCAAGCCTTTCCATTCCATGGGTTTCTCCTTTTATCCTTTGCATTCTGTATCTTTACTTCATATGGATGTTAATGATTTATCTCCTCCTGATTTTGTATTTTTCTTTTCCAGACTAAGCGGTTTTGGATTATCCTCTACGTGAAGGAGTCATACTTTGACAATCCAGTTCAGTCCCAATTCTCCATTGAAGTCAATCGAGACCTCAGTAATTTGGGCACTGATATTGTTGGGCAATGTGCCCTTTACAACTACACTAGTTTGACTACGGCCTTAAAGAACGGGGACAAAATGTGGAGAGGAGCTCGAGAAAAAGACCCTGTTCTTGTGCAACTTCTTATTGAGAACTTTTCCAAACCTGGGGATGTGGTATTGGATTGCAATGCATCAACTAGTACAATCTTCACTCTTCATTTGTTTTCAACTGATGATTATATCTACCCTTCAGCAATTTGCTTTGATTTTTATGCGATGTATTTGTATTTTTTAGGCTCCAGCGTTCATGCTTGCCGTCGAAGTGGGCGTCACTTCATTGCACTCGAGTCCGATGAGGAAATCTTTGAGGCTATTCTAGTTCCACTCTCTACTGCAGTTTCCTCCGAGGGCTCCATGGGCAAAAAACGAAAGGAACCACCAACCCCAAAAGGCACCGCAAAGGAAAGACCTACAAAGAAGATTGCGAAGAATCGCATGTGTACGTAAGTCCTACCCTTTTTTCATTTGCCTCCATTTTAACTTTATTTCCTTCATAAGTAATAATTAATTTCATGTCATTGTTTTCCATCTCTGCAGGTTGGTAGACCTTTTTCCCAGTCCTCCAAGTCTGTTGTCTTTACCATGTTACATTGAGGCAATGGCCATCGACCTTGCGAATGTGGATAGTCCTACGGAAGTCCCAATTTTACCTTGGTATGATCTGAATGTGCGTAGATATATTGACTATGAGGCAGAGGAGGTTATTGTTGTTACTTCCAGTGGCAGCACTGAGAGCGGTTCTAGTACCACTTCTAGTGAGGCATCTTCTATGTGTGGTAGCAGTTCAGACTGTGTTTCCAAATCTTGACTTTTTTCATTGTACGCTTTGTTTAATTCCATGTAGTGAGACTAAAAGGGCCACTATACTTTATTTTGATACTTCATATTCTCTAATTGTCTTACATTGTTTTCATGTCTTTGGAACTTCATTGATATTGGCCTCTTTCAATGGGCTTGATATCATTCGCCACTTCTCTCATATACCATCGTCATAATGCCTTTTTTGTGTTTTTAGAAATTTATACATTACATTTAATCATATCTCTTTCTATCTACAGACTTTGTTCATATTGTTTATTCGAATCATTTTAGAGAAAATTACGCACCTGAAGAGAACCTCAACACAACCAAAAAATAGTGATTTGTGTTGAGGTAGGGTTGAGGTAGAGCTCAATTCACGTGAACTCAACAAAAAAATTTTAACTTGTTTTGAGAATACATTTTGCATGCCCCTTTTAAAATTGTAGCGTTAACAAACAATACGTTGAACTTCCGAAAAAAATTTGGAGTGCCAAAAGGGTTCTTCGGTACCAAGGAACCCTACTGGCCTCCAAAAAAATATGGAGAGCCAAAAGGCCTCTTCGGTATCGAAGAGGCCTTTTGGCTCTCCATATTTTTTTGGAGGCCAGTAGGGTTCCTTGGTACCGAAGAACCCTTTTGGCACTCCAAATTTCTGTGTGAATTCTGACCAAAATATTAAAAAGGGGCAACAATCATGTCCCACTCATAATTTAATTTTTTAAAATTTTTTTCAAAAATATTTCATTCATCCTTGTTTAGAGAACATTCATCTTTATCAATCTATCATCCATTCATTTTTATTCGAGTACTTTGAAAGATTGATTTCTACGATTTAGAATCCCACTTTTGCCAGCAATTTTTTTTTTCCACGGATTTGGGCGCCACACTCAGTCAAATTTCACATCTTTATACACCCAAATTCCGTGGTCATAGGGTACCACACATAAGTAAAAAAAATTCTTCACTGCTCACTGCTCACACTGCACTGCTCATTGCTCACTGCTCACATTCTAGCATTCTTGCCCCCAATTCTTCATCTTGGACAACAAGCAAACAAGCTGCTTCTTCTCTCTCCCTCACCAACTAACAACGTCGACGTTGCCTCTCAACTTCCCCGTCTCTCAGACCCTCCCTCATGGCATTATAATCCTCCACCCTCCCACGGGGTCCCTTCCTCTTGAATCCGGCACTTCGTTCTTGAAGCCTTCTATTCGCCATCCCCGCATCCCCGAGAACTGAAGTCAACTCGCAAGGGCGTGCCACTGGGCGTACAGTTTGTATAGAACCATACAAACGATCCTTGAATTTCCTCTAGCGGATCTCACGGATCCGTTTGTGCAAAGGCGAAGGAATCCGTGAGCTAGGAATGGAAGGTTTCATCGCCGCTAGAGGAAATTCAAGAAGCTTGAGAACACAAACACCCTAAACGAGACACAGGAAGACCCGTACAAAGCAAGCACCAAGACCAAGCACACTTCTTGAAGCACCATTGCAAATGAGTTGCATTGGAGAAGGCAACGGTGACCTCACAACATTCGGTGAATAGGACCATACTATTAAACAGACAATCATAATACCGTTATTGCGCCTTCCAAGATCATTCGCAGATTACATCCGGTCATCGGAGAGTACGTTGGGTCACCTCATTGTATGCAGAAAAACAATCGAGTACAAATTTGTATGCGAAGTACGGAAAATTGTACAGAAAATTTCTATTAGTACTTACAAGAAGTAAATTCTCCACAGTTTCTAGACTGTACACAGCAAAATTCAGTGCAAAATTCAGTGTAGTTTTTGCTCACTGCAGGAGTCCCTACATTGTAATCTAACACTGTTTTCATTTGCACGTCCTAATTTACGTAGCGGATTAGCTAAATGGATGTTCTATGGCTTCTATGTTGTCTACCTCATGAAGCACCACGACGGTTATCCCGATCCTGGAGCTATATCCTCACACACAATAAAAAAAAAGTATATTACTGAGCCACCAAAGCATTCGCGGCTCCGGATGCCCCCAAATTCACGGTCATTTGTCAAACCGACCAGTAAAGCCGCCGGGATGTGCGGCGTACCAAAGTTGTACAGTTTGTACTGATCGCATTTGATCGCACATCGGGCCAGGGGGGCGACTGTAGCATGCGATCACCCAATTGTAAGACGTCCATAAAAGATTAGGTAGAATAGTACTAGTTTAAAAGAGAGGAAGGGAAAGAAAAAGAAAGAGGAAGGGAAAGAAGAAGTTAAATCACACGGGTGTACTAATTGTCCAAAGAATAAGCGGTGAGCTTGGGAGAGATTCAAACAACCCAAGGGCCACCATGGAGCATGGAGATGTGCACACGGATGTGGACGAGCATATTTCCGACACCGTCAGTGAAGAGGTGAGTTCTTGAATTAATCCTTGGTATCTTTTTCCTAACTAGCATTGATTTCCTTAATTAGCCCTTTACGCGTGATTAGCAAGCCGTAATTAGTGCAAGTAGGTGTTAGATTCAAAAGTTGCTAGATTAGGGATAGAAGGTCCCGAAAACATATCACGCTTAGGATTTGGCTTCAAACCGACTATGTTAGGATAAGTTAAGTAGTAGGGGGTAGACGGAGGAGTTGAATTAAAATTTCATCCAAAAAGGAACCATGGACGGAGATTAGGGATTTATGTTAGAAGGAGGATTTAGGAGTGACAATCTAGAGTTAAAAGTAGGAGTAAAAATCCAGAGTTAAAATTAGGAGTAAAAATTTAGACTTAATTTAGGAGTAAAAACCTAGAGTTAAAATTAGGAATAAAAATTTAGAGTTAATCTAGGAGTAAAAATCTTAGAGTTAGGTTAGAAAGTAAAAACTCAGAGTTGAAAGTCAAAAGTTAGAGTTTAAATTAGAGGTTAATTTTTAGAGTCAATTGAGAGGCAAAAGGTTAGAGTAAAAGTTAAATTGTAGAGTTAATTCTCGAAGTAGAAACCAGGGTTAAAAGTCAAAATATAGAGTCAAAGTTGGAAGTAAAAATTAGAGTTAGCACTCGGGAGTAAAAATCCAGAGTTACAATTAGAGGTTAGAAATTAGAGTAAAAGCTAAGCTTAGGATTAGTCTGTAGAATTGGAACTTCCAAGAAAAGTGTCAAAACCCAAAAGATAGTAGTAGGGATTCATGGGAAGGGACGTAAGGGTTTCCCTTTCGCGTAGTTAGGGACGTTAGAAATGATGCCAACTACCCAGCCAACCTTAGGCATAGGATAGAGAGTTAGGTAGTTAGGATTTACTATCAACCCTAGTCATTGCAATTAGCTTGTTAGTTACCCATGTATTTCTAGTTAGTTTCACTGCCATCCACAACACTTAGGAGACGTTAGCAAAAAAGATCCATTGCTTGGAAGGCACAGTGGACCGCGTTCACGACACCCCCATATATTAGAAAGGTGGATAAAGGCATAGAACCTGGTCGGTGTTTGCCTAATTACCAAGGGTGGGTAATCCTACGCCCACAGACAAGCATATAAAGTTTGTTGCCCATATATTCATTACAATTTTGTGTTTACTCGCAGATGGCAGCAACCAACACTATGCATCCACCGTTCAATAGTCGGCCTTCACTTGTCACTGTAGCCGTATTGAAGGATGTAGATGGAGCTCGCCAAATTTCCCTTGCTTCTATATCAGGTTTCAATTCCATTCTTCAAGGTTGTCTATTGTTGTGCACATTGGACAATACCTATGATCCAACCGTTTACTATGAAGGGCGTACATATTTTGATTATCCACGTCTTTTATTGGTACATACATATATGGAGTATACTAATGACACAGGAGGTTTGCGCTTGGCATCCCTTTCATGGGAAGAGTTGTTATTCATGCCCATTCTTGTTGTGCATGGACATTTGGACGTACTAGGAGATGCACGGAGGACATACGTAGGTGGCATTTATGATATTTACCCTCCGCTACATAGGGACTTTGGATACAATATTTGGTATTTAGGTCTTCGATACTTCTCTATGTCTTCACATGTACATCATGTACATGGTACACGTGTGGAATTCTGGTCAGGGTCATATGTAGCATATCATTCTTTTGGTGAAAGTACTCGTATAGCCAAGGTGCTACACTGCATGGTTGATTCTTGAGATGGACATCCAGTTGCTGTTTGTCGTCAATTTCTCACAGTAGAGGATATTAGACGGGCAAATGTATACATTCCAGACTTCATCCATTCTACCACTATTGGACGTAGAGATTTGCAACAGGAGGTGTTCTACACAACGGACAGTTTTCTTTATCATCTCCATTGCATTATTGGTGAGCTATCATTTTATAAAATATTTGCGCAGAGAAGAACATAGATGTATGTTTATGGCAAAATGTGATGATAATTTCATACTTTAGAAGTCAATTTCATGTCAACTGCATGTATGATTTTTTTTTACTATTTATGCATGTCTTCTAGAATTCTGCAATGCTATTAGATGTATTTTAGAGGCATTTGAGCTTATTCATCTTGAAAATGTCGTGGCAGCTGTAGTCAATTGTTTTTTCACGACACAATCATATCGTCATTGGTTTGGATGAGTACCATTGCAGATGGCATTCTTTTGCGAGTACATGGTTCACATCAATAGTTCCTCTACATTTTGGCAAAAAATGTGTACACGTGGCCACAATGATGCAGTGCTGCAACGACTTGGTAGTAGTAGAGCATTTTCAATTCATGATGTTTTTCCAACTTCAGCACCTGTACCGCAACGACATGTACATGTTGTGGTCTTTTTACTTGTTCTAGTACACACAGTGTATGATAGACTTCTTAGTGCACAACACTCATTTGTTTCATTAGAGTCTTCACATATCGACATTGTATGTGATAGCGATATGTGGTGCATAGTTTTTGCCCCTATACTTCAACATTCTGTTGTTCAGCACTATTCTCATTACATACGTCTCGAGATCACTGGGTATGAACTCCTTAAGCGTCATATTTTCTATGGTTGGACAGATTTTCCATTTAGGTATTTAGCTGAGGCCACTAATGTCCACCCCCATCCTCCATTAGTGAGGGTAGAGCCCACCATGACCTTTATGTTCTATGGAATGTCAGAGCGTGCACCACACCTTCGAGTGGGATTTACATGTGCCAAATATGTATGGCAGTATGTACTACATCGTTATGAGAGCCTAGGTGTTGTGGATCGACACTTTACAGTGTAGGTATCTCATTATGTATTTTACATATGAAATGTATGTGCATGTAGGGATTTTCCGGTGTTCTAGCGGTTGATTTCATGGAGTTCATAATTATTGCTCAGTTTGTTGGGTGGTTGTAAGAAAGACCAAACAATTTTGATAGTGTTTTGTACCATACTCATGATTGTTTTAAGAATCATTTTAAAAAATTTTAAAATTACTGTATAGACCTTTAAAGAAAACATACATTAGGAAGGAAAAGTGTAGGAAAAATTTCTAAATAAAAGAACTAGAGAAATGCAAAATAGAAAATAGGCACTTTGACGTTTTAATTTGTACAAAATAGGTTAAAAAAAAAAATTTAACAAAAGATTGTCCATTTTAGAAAACTTTATGATGAATAAATTTCACCAAAAAGAATGATTTCAAAACCATCTTCAATGTTTGAAAGTGCATGCACAAGGGAGCCCAATTAGCACACATGTGGAGGACATAGAAAAATGTTTTTCTAAGTTTCCATTATTAGACACATGCACGCCTAGTATTAGAATGTACCACAAAAATTTCAATTCTACATCATTATTTTTGGATAGTCTAGAGCATTAAAAAATCCAAAACCAAATTGACTTCATTTTCCAAAAATAATGGTTGATGACAACTTTGTCACTCCCACTGTGACACAAAGTAGGAACGGTCTTTTTTGCAATCACCGTATTTCATGAGCTTTTTTTTTTTTTCAGCTAGAAAGCACGTAAAGGAACAATGCCAACTAGCTGAAGCAAACAAATATAATTTTCTAGGATATATTCATTTGAAAACCACAATGTGAACACTGATGAATGTATATGAAATTTTATTTTTCAATTTCTCTACAACAAAAAGAATACTTTAGAAAATTCAGAACTAATTTGTACAACTTGTAAATCAATTCTCTTAAAATGTGTAGAAGCCTTTTTCTATTGCAAAAACAAAGGTCTATAACATGCCCAAATGACAAGAAAAATAGGATTTTCATTTTCTGGTTTCAATCAACTTTGAAATTTAATATGTTGTATACACAACGGAATGCAAAACTTTGTTGAAGTGTGAAAGCTTCCATTCTTGATGCACATAGCAAGCTCTATGTACAAATTAGATGAAGCTACCACTAACCCAAAGTAAGGAAAAAATGTAAGTATTATTTTTTTAAACGCTTAGAGAATCCATAACTTTCACCATAGATATGACCAGCATGAAACAAAGTGCAAGCAGTCTTCCTTGCAAAGCCCTTTCTAAATTGCTATTAGCCTTTACAAGTAATTGATAAATATAAATCCCAATGATGAGAATTTTTTGTAAGCAACATACATCCTATTTTAGTTTTAACACATTTAAAAATTGAATTCAAAAAGAACTATACATGTTTATTAAATCGTTGTTATCTTTTATAAGAAATTGAGAATTATAATTTCAATGATGAGAATATTTTGGTCAGCAACAAACATCGAATTTTGTTTTATTACATTTTAAAATTTTAAAAATTGAATTTAATAAATAAGTTCACTTTTTTTTTCCTAGATTCACTACCTCTAATTATATGTTTTTGTATCTCTCATTATATAGTTGAAGAAAGTGTTAGTTAAATGTATTTGTAATCTTCTTTATTTTTGTTGAGCCATAATTTGTTTGATTAACCCCTAAAATTCCAAGGTCTATTTCCTATCAAAAACCACTAAGAATTGTCATTCTATAGCAAAGAGCAAAAAACAAATTAATTAATTTTTTTACAAATTAAACCGTACAATGTTGTACTAGACCAATATAAAATACATGAAGAAAATTCACAAACTTTGACCATGTAGATTGCACGATATTTGCATTTAAAGTGAAGGAAACAATTATTTTTACACCTCAAGTCAACTACATTTTATGGCTTTGAATTTTCAGAACTTAAGGTTTTTGTTCTATTAATTTCAAATCTCTAATATTATATGCTAAATTATAGAGTTTATAGATTA
This sequence comes from Antitrichia curtipendula, assembly GCA_951230915.1. Classification (NCBI taxonomy): domain Eukaryota; kingdom Viridiplantae; phylum Streptophyta; class Bryopsida; order Hypnales; family Leucodontaceae; genus Antitrichia; species Antitrichia curtipendula. The sequence continues at coordinate 17,802,659 of OX579638.1, read as the reverse complement.
GGATAAAAAATTCATAAAAAACACATTTAATTTTCAATTTTTAATTGTTATCACTCATCAAAAAATTTGTTAAGTAGAAGTAGGTTCAACATTTAAGGAAAATTGAAATTGTCAATAGCTCAAAAATAGAATTGAAATACACTAATATCAACAGTGAGAGTGTTCTAGCAAGCAATCTAAGTCTTGAAAAAAAATTATTTTTGGAAAATTAAGAAAGTTGAGGTTAGAATAAATCCAATAAGTCATCATTCCAAAAATATGCTCTGATTGTCTAGAAAACAAGATTGTTCATAACTTTTGCATAACAAATTGAAATGGAGTAAATGAAAACTCGCTGCATACATAAAAATGTAATCCTTACAAAACAAATTAAATTTGTTTTTTACTTTAAGTTGTTTTGAAGGTTTTATTTTGCCTTCCAAACTTAAAAGAAGGCTTTTTGTGCGATAACTTCTGCTCTACAACTCTAAGTAAATGAAAATTATATTTTTCAGAAAGTAAATGTGTTTTTCTATCTTTAAAAACAAATTCAAAAAATCACGAAAAGTATTGAGAGCATGGAAGCCTCCCGCAATCCATTTTGTTTCCCAAGTGGACACTGGAACTTTAGTGATTAAGATTATACAATTATAATTCAATATAAGTTGTCAAAATTTATTCTCATTGCTTTGTATACAATAATCTTGAAGAAGTTTAGAGAAGGCCTTGCACATTTAGAAGTTCATCTCATTGCAATGGATTCTCTTCTACAATGTTAAAAAACCTAGTACTATTACTAATATATTCTTTGATCTAAACCCCTTACAACTCTGACCTCCATATTTTAAATGATGAACAAAGATGTCCCATGGACTTTTGTGACCATGTTACCTTTCATTCATCCAAATCAACGCTTCACTTTTCTAGAAAAATGGTTTTCATATGATGAATTTGAGGTATATGAACTATATTCACAAAGATATAGGAAAAAAAATATTAAAATGTAGAAACAATTGGACATGACAAGATTCATTAGATTTTTTTTGCTTAATATTTAGTAACTTTAAATCCAAAAAAATATGAGTTACTTTTTTTTTCCAATGAATCATTTAAAGTGCTACCAAATACCGTACATTGGGGTCAAATTCATTAGACTCCACATGAAATCATTTATTTTTGGATTTAATTTCCTTTCAATCGCTTGATTTAAAAATTTGGGGATTTCATTTCACTACAATTGGAATATTTGGTGACCTTAAGCAAGGTTCTCATAGCTTTATCACAATACTAAAGGTTCCATCAAATCTTTTGCGACCTTCAACGTTTGGATCCTCCTAGCTAAGTAAGTTAATATAAAGACAAGCTTCAATTCCTTTGAATGAAAATAGTCCCTCTTTGAATGGGAAAAACAACTAAGCCATAAGTAAGCTAATGGATTTGATGGATTTCTTACCTTCATAAAACAATGAGATTGATATGTAAATCTTGTTTCCTTTTCCATTTCTCATCAAATTTTGTTTAGTATAAAAATTACTTTTATGAATATTCTCTACACTGATCAATTTCCCCCCAAAGGACCAAGTGTCTATGTAACATACACAAAGAATCTTGATGAAAAAACTACTTTTGTTTTCAATTAGGTTCTCGTATCAAAAGTAATGTTGCCCTACATTTAGGAATCATTTTAAATTTTTTTGTTGAAAACCTAATGAACTTTCAAAATTTGGCATTTATGTACCTCAGAAAAAAGGGCATACAATTGTCCTAAAAAGACCATTTTACTCTTTAAATTACATTCTAAGAGGAGTCAAACTTTGTTACTTATGTTGGGGCAATTTCAAGGAAAATAATTTCTTCTAAATCTAAGTTCTATTATCTTGCAAACGATGAAGTCCAAAAATTTTGAAACAGTATCCAAATTCAAATTTCAAATGTTTGTCTCAAACATTTCAATGTTTTGATTTTTAATAAATAAAAATTGCATTGTCTCAAAGAATAAGTTATTAAAAAATGACTACTTCATTTACCCAACCTCCCCCCAAAGTACGAATTTGCGCAATCTTTCAAAATTTTAGAAATCGGCGATGAAGGCCGGATCAGGCTCCTAAGTGCTTCCTTCCGAATTCCAATTTCGATGTAAATCTGGAGAAGTTCTTTCAATGTCTGATCGTCTCACCTTGTTCATGAACCTGCTCCGATCGATGGGACAGTACTTAGGATAGCTTGGCTTGAATCTCAGCTGCAGTAGGAAGTTGAATTGCTCTTCCTTTTGCCGATCAAAATGTTTGTGTCTCCGATTGTCAATTTGATTGGGCCAATTGCCAATCCTTCTTGGATGGTTGATTGTGCTTCGAATTTCTCAATATTTCATGAATTGCTCACCGACCGATCCCCCGAATGCACACCAACCTCCAATCTCTCCTCACCTCCGATCAGGCTTCAAGCTTCGTCAGTTCATTCATGAGCTTTTTAATTTGTTTTCTTCTTTCTTAATAATTTACTCAGAATTCTCCTTCCACTCTCACAGTTACAAATTAATCACAAATTAATCACAAATTCTCACAATAATTCACAATTCACAATGCAAACAAATATAATCATATAACACAATACAAAGAATATTATATTACATTTAGAAACAAAATTTGAGTCTTAAAATGCCATAGTTTTGTTTTTTTAAGTCTACTTATAGCTTGGAAAATGAGTGGACACAACTCTCATGAAAAGGTGTGACTGAGGTCATACCCCATTCATCCAAATTATTTTTATCTTTCATTCATTCTATGCAAATATTCCCATTTACACTATTATGTGTATTTTAACTTTATTTCTAACTTCATTTATATTTTTTCCTAATAAGGGGCCATTATAAGGCTCCTTTTCCTAAAACTACAAATCCTTTCTAAAAAATTGTCTACAACTACCTCAACTTTGTAGAATTTTGTGTTAAATTTTTTTTGTTAGCCATGACTTTAAGGAATGATTTATATGATCTAATTCTAAAAATATCCATAATCCTTTGTCAAATCAACTCTAAAGTTTTTAACTTCAAAAAGTCATCAAAAGCATAATTTTAATTTGGTATGATAGGCTAAAACTATGAAGTTATCAAACTAATATAGTAGTAGACACTTGAAAATTTTTTGTTGCAAGTAATTTGACCTATTGTCCAAAGTGAGATTTTAACCAATTGAAGGTAAAATTTGGCCTCTTGGTTGACTTTTTTTTTCTTCCAAAAATCATAATTAATATTTATAAGAAACTATCAATATATTATTATAAATAACTTTCTTGTGCATCAAAAATGTTAGTCAACACCTTCTTCAAAGCTTTTAATTACTCTAGATGAATTTGAAGAGAATGAATGTTTCATATTGTATGCAGCTTATGGCCTTGAAGAGTTGAACATTCCTAGATTTGGTTGGGTTTTATTGGCAATTAAAAGAAGGTTTCAAATTCTCTAAGCATATGTTTTTGGAGAACTCCATATGACCAATGAATGAATTTCAAAGCACAAAGTACAAGTGCATCAAAAGTCAATCCCAAGCTCTTTTTTTTTAAATAAATATTTTAGAGAAAATGTAGATTGTTTGATTATGCAACAAGGTTGCAATAAGGTTTCTTCTTTTAGTTATCTATGTACAACTCAATTAGAAGCATCATTTGTTTTTTTTCCAAATTTTTCCTTTTTGGTTCTATATGAGTCGGACTACAAACTAGTTGAATGATTGGAGAAAATATTTTGCTTGCATGAACTTCAGCCAAATGGTCAAAAAGGAATATTTGGGCTAATTTCCTTATAGGAGCTTTTGTAGCTATCAAACCATGTTCTTTCAAAGTTCCTACAAGGAAATTAGCCCAAAGCTCCGAAAGGATCAAGTAGCATTTTTTGGCAACATAGCAATTTGGATCATTCATTTACCGCGTCATTTTACAAACAAAATTGTCATTTTTTTTACTTCAATCTTTTATACAGCGTATGGTTGGGAGTAACTTTAAGATGAAACAATTTACAAAGCTTTTGCTTACACTATTAAAAAGTTATTGTATGATACATAGTTTCTTTTTCAACACAAGCAGTCTAAGTAGTTCAAAAAACATTCTCATTTCTAAAAAATACAAATTTCAGCTTCTTTTTTTAAAAGTGAAAATTCCGTTTGTAAAAAAAGAATCCATACACACACACATACACACATACACACAAATATATATATATATATATATATATATATATATATATATATATATATATATATATATATGAGGAAATTGTTGAATCATTCCATTTTGATTAATGAGATGCAAGTTATGAGGAGTTTTGGTTTGTGGACAACTATAGAATATGTATTCTAAATCAAAATTTAAAATCCTTTACTTAGCTCAATTTTTAATATTTTTGAAAAAAATAAAATCATAGAATGTAGATTTCTTGTTATAACATTGTAATCATTGGGATTGGAATTTTTCAATTCTATAATTTAGTTCTTAAATTTTTTGTATTGAAAACCATACTCTACTTCTTCCTACTTCTTATTTTTTCGAGCATGAATATGAAATATTTTTGTTCAAATTTTTTATATGTATTCTAATTTATTTCTTCAACATATTAAGGAGAACTGCGGGATCTTCTCCTTTTGGAATTAAAAGTTTGAAAGGTAAAACCTAACCATTTTGGAGGAATTGCAAATACTTCTTTTTAAAATCTAAGCATCATGGGCTTGCAATTGGTAAAGTTTTTGCTTATATTGAAATTTTAGGAGGATATATTCTAATATGCTAACTAAAAGATCCTACGGTGGGATTTGTTAATGAATAAATATAGATGAAGATTTGTAGATTGGGGCCTAAAAACATCAAATTTCTCTAGGAATTAGCTAAGCATGAACCAAATATAATGTATAAATTATTATAAATTTATAAAAGTTAGAGTTATCAAATAATTGGAATATCTAATATATAATATCTATCAAAATTTTAAAAATATTTTAATTCTTCTATTTTTATAAAAACATACCAAAATTGCTAACAAAAGACATTTGTTGAACCTTTGTCCAATGAAATTAAATCCCTAAAGTTTCAAATGTTTCATGAGGGGATTCTTGAAGGTTTGGCAAGTACTTATGATTTCAAATTTTTTGCAAGACTTTTTAGAACTTTTTTTCAAGATAAGAAAGTTGATTAGATTTTTGGTAATATAATAGTTATTTCAATAGGTGCATGGGAGCAAAATTTATGCTACATTAAGTCCCAAATAGGTGAGGGTGGGCAACACAAAAAACAATACAAAAGCTTGAAATAAATTTAATTCTTAATTTTTTTTATAGATTACACTTTTGTTTATATAGAATAAAACCTCTTGTTTTCTAGGCAATCTTAAAATCTTAAGAAAAAAATAGATTGGATCCATTTATGAATTCAATTTTATCAATTTTTCAAATTTTTTGCTCGTGGTTAAGTTATCTATCTATAACAATCTCACTATTGAAATTGGTGCATTCCTCATCTTTAGTTAGAGTTATATCAATACTTCAACCTAATTCAATAATTCAATTCTTCCTTCTATCTCATACCTAATTTGACTTACTGATGTTTTAAAGTATAAAAATTACAGGGAGGGTTTTGAATTTTTTTCATGAACTCTCAATTCTTTACCATAAATCCGTAGTAAAATTTCACAATCTCTACTAAAAAAATTTAAGTTAAGAGGATTCAAAGCCTTATGATCTAGTCAAACTAGGAACAATAAAACTCGTTTTCTTCATTTTAATCCCTAATGATCCAATTGACCATATTTGGTTGCTGCCATCTTTTTTGAGCTGCCCATTCTCAAATTTTGAGTTTTTTTTCTATAAAAATCATTTCTAGAAAATAAACTACGTTATAAATCCCATGGAAGTAGTTTCATCAAATTCCAAGTTAAACACCGCCTTGTGGAATTTCTTAAAGTTGAGTGGTGTAGAGTAGTTCACAGCTCATGTTTTTTGGTTCAATTTGGGCATGGAAAGAAAAGTCAGTCCACCAATTCAATTTTTGCCCACCTCAAAAAAGGTAGATTCAAGGAGCTAAAAAAAAAGACAAGAGTGCCCATTCTTTTTTTTCTTACAAACACTACTCTCATTTAAGTGATTACTGTGCATTGCAAGCTTGATCCAAAATTGCAAAATGACCATAATGTTGTGAAATTTTACATGATTGTTTTTCTTTTATTTTTCACTAAGCACAATAAGGTCATCATTTCAAAATATTCTCACTAAGATATGCTCCTTCAAATTGCAATGCCTTACTTTCTATTGATCCAAATAAAACTTAAAGCTTAAAAATCTATTAAAGTGCGAAGTCAAATAAGCTACACAAATTTGAGGTCCTTTCTCTCAGTGTGAACTACAAGATTCTATGGTTGTTTGCTATCCAATCTCAAGAAAAAATAAAAAAATAAAATTGTTCAAGTTCTTGACATTTTTGACCCATTTTGAAAGTACCCCCCTTTGGATCATTAGGGGTTAAACGCTTATATCTTGAGATTGATATAGTCAATTTTTTTAAGTTTCTTCAAAAATACTCATACCAATCTAATGGAAGATCCTGCAGTTAGATATGTAAAATTAAAAAATGTTTAAATTTTTGTTGTTTGCATTGAAATGGTGGTTTTGAGTGTTCTTCCACATAGAAATGATATTAAAGTTGACAAATTTTTGCTAGTTTTTCACTTGACTTTCCTATTTGGTTCTTTAGCACTAAAAATAAAGGAAGACAAAAAGGAAGAAATTACCCAAACCATCTACACAACCATCTGCAAAAGTTGTGTGGTGTATTACCAAGTTTTTAGTGAAGCATTGTAGTTACAACAATATATATTCTATACCTTAACCCCTGAAGGACCAAGTGTTTGTTTAATGTATGCAAAAAATCTCAGGTAGGTTCCTTCAAAATCAATTTTGATCAAATTTTCACAATTTTTTTGATGCAAAGTGTAATCATGTATCCCCTCAATGTAAATCTATTTTTAATTATTTATTGGGTGCCTAAATCATAAATTATGTTGCTTTGAATTGTTTGAGCAGTCCAAGCAACATGTACAAAATTCTTCTTCTAATTTTGAAATTTGGCAAGCATACAAATTACATGATACATTGAATTTTTTAACACTTAAAGAACAAACTAGTGATTGTAGAAATCATCCCTATAGACACCGTACAAATCATTGGCTTAAAAAGAAAATGTAGAAGCACTCATTGGAAGTCAAACTACTGTAGAAGACCTCTCCTTTTTTGCAATAAAAATTCAAGGACAAATAGTTGCATTTTTGTCCTACAGAGAAGGATGGCAATGGCAATGGCATAAGCACACTCACTAGTTAACCCCTAAATGCCCAAGGCACCCAAATTTGGTGTTTGCAAAACTTTGAAGTTATATAAAACCTAACCAAGTTGCTATTTTTAGTATTTTATATTTTTGGAAAGTTCTTCTTGAAGTCTAGTTTTAGCATCAAAAATCTAATCTTGAAAATAAATTATAGTGATTTTTCTATTTAAGATTTTGTGCAAGGGTACCCATTGCAATCTTGACTTCTCATAGTGTTGAGAGCTCTTGGAAATGAGCCTCAAATACACTAGATCTTGGAGAAAAAATCACATTCAAAATTCATTCAAAAAAATTGTAAAAGAGATTTTAAGAAGCCATAAATTGAATGGGTTATACATGTTAGGCCCTTTAACCTCATATTTTTTTGGTCACCAACTTTTTAGATTTGACTTGTGAAAAGAGGATTGAAAGACTTCACATCACTTTTGCAGTTTTAACACCCCCATGGTCAAACATTATAATCTTTCACTCCATATGTGATATTGTTGTATTTTCTTTTCCTATGAGATCTCTAACATGTCTAGTTTGAATTTGTATGATTACAATCCAAAAAAAATATTTGATACAATTTATCAAAAAGTTGGCATTTTGTTCAATTTAGAGCAAATTTCAAGATGCTCAAAACAGGCCTTGGGCATTTAGGGGTTAAGGTTTGTTCTAAAGCACTTGTGCTCTAAAGCAATTATGACATAGAGGCACATTTTCTTTCTTCAATGTACCGACAATGTACATTTTAGGAGGTGTTTGTTTTTATTGACCACTGCATTATAACTAATTCCACAAAAGTTATGGGCTATCATATAATTTGTTTTTTTAACTTGGACAGTCTGGGCAGCTTTGATAAAATCACTTTTTTCAAAAACAAAAATTTGAAATTAGTTTTATAGATTTATATTTACATAGAAAGTTTTGATTCATTTCATTTTGATTAATAAATCAAAAGTTACAAGGTGTTTTAGTTTGCGGACAGTTATAGAATCTTTACTCTAAAATAAAGTTTGAAGTCCATTATTTTACTCAATTTTTAATATTTTTGGAAAACAAAACAAAACATTAGGTGTTTATTACAACACTACAACCATTGGATTGACATTTTTCAATTCCATAAATAAATTGTTAACAATTTAGTATATTGAATCATTCTCTACAGCTTTCTACTTACTATTTTTTTCCTATATGTTGTACAATTCCAAATGATCTGAAAATTTTCAAGTATATAACCAACTTGCCTTAAAGAATAAATCCAAAGAAGCACCACCATTTTGAACATTTTTTCATACAAATGTGACCTTATGAAGTGCAGCTCCTTGTTTTTTCCCAGGGCCCAAAATAAGATTTTTGTCACTTCAAATGCTAATATCTTGCAATCTACAAGGCAAAAATTTCTGAAATTTTTTCCACGTCTTCTCAAACTAGTGTACTACAAGATCCTATAGTTACATGTGTCCAAAAAATGATGTTTTCCAAAAATTTAGTACTTATATTAAAAATGGCAGTTTTTGAGCGTTTTTGGTGATAACATAGTCAAAGAACTTTAGGGGTTAAAAAAATAAAAAAACAACTTAAATTAGATACCAATTTCACTTTTCCTCCTACAAAATCTTACTGAAAATTGTTTGAAATGGTCGCTGTAAGAGCAGCCCCCCTTAGATGAAAATATAGATGTGGTGCATGCATGAACAAAAGTGCTACGTTACAGTACAAAAGTGGATGATTTTTTCGAACATGCCTACACTCCAGGATGCGTTGTCGCGCTACCAATGGAAACAACAAGACAGACTTCTCCAGCCAGACTCCGATTGGAAACAGGGCTCACGACTGCACTAGGTGGCCCCCAAATTAGGGTTGCTATGACCTAAATTCACGACTACAGTAGCAGAGCAATTTTAGCGAATTCACCGGCCAAGTCGACGATACCTTACCTTACCAGACCGACGGACTGCAGTTACTGCTCGGGAGAGCGAAATCCCGCCGTGGGATGAGGCGCCAGCTGCTGCGGAGCTTCAGTTTGGTGTTCGTCGACTGAGGACTGAGCTCACTTGGCTGATCTGGCTGGTTGGAACAATTCAGCCTTCTCGAGTGCTGCTAGCGACTGATGAGCGAGACCGCATCTCGTCTCGCTCGCTGTCCCGTTCGCGACTCTGCTTAGGGTTTTCTGCGGAGCTCCTTGCGTATCGTGCGCGGTCCCTGCCTCGATCGATTCGAAGGTCGCGCCTGTTATTTTAGGGTTGTTCTCGGTCGGTGGGGTGGGGGATTCTTTTCTGCGGGGCGGAGGCTGTGGAGGTGAAATTCAATTTTGTAAGTGGTGGCCTGACTTGGGATATTTGCTGATTTGACTACTGATCGTGAATCTAGAGACACGTGAGAGCTTAGGGAGTGTCGGTATGTGGAAATTTTGAGGCTAGCTGTGACTTTCGGTTCCGGAAAGAAGCGACGAGGAACGATCTCGGCTCAAGCCAGTTGTTGTGATCATTCTATGCGTGGAGAGGGAAACACGGAATCAATTTTTGATTTCTTTTGTCGTTCCCTGCATCTCGGGTATTCTTCATGCACGGATTTGACGATCTGTGTGATTGCACCACGGAATTAGTGGATGCGCGTGTTGTGACGGGAGTAGAGGTTGTAACTCGCCTTTAGCTGTAGTGGTAGAGAGTTTGTGATATATGCTAGTTGTTTGTTCATCGTTTTCGAGCGGGCATGTTTTCTGAGAGTAAATATTTGAGGCAAGGTGAGTTCTTGTGATAGAAATTGCTGGAAAATGTCAGGTTGTGGACTGTTACTGGCTGGAATAGTTTCTGGATGCCCTAGGGGGTTTAACTGCACGGAGGGACTTTGCGCCATGTTGGGGACAACTGTTCTGCCAGTCATGACTTGTGAGTTCTCTGAAAGCAAAGAACAAGGATTAATGGAGAAGATGTTTCCTCTAGGGTGTAGTGTTGGTGTTCCAGCAATCTGTTGCGACGGTGGATCTTCTGATGTTTGCTACGATTTCTCATGGTTGCTTGGCTTTATGTCAGCAGGAAGAATCCTACTGCAGGGAGGTACTGGGGAAGTGCACTTGATGGATGGACGAGTAGTTGTGCATCGCTTTTGTGGGAAGCTTTGGATAATATCTGATCTTCTCCAGGTCTGGATTCCCGGTTCCTTTTTGGCGGAATAAATTCGTGCTAGGTCAATTTATTCTGCACTCGTGGCCATATTATGAGGTCCTTCCTGACATAGAATGATGAAAGGAACTGTTCTTATGTTTAACATGTTAAAATAATGGTGGAAGGTATCAGAGCAGGCACACTTGAACGTTTTTTTCCGTCTATTTTGGATTGTAGGGTTGTAATTTATTTTCCTTGACAGAGAACATGTTTGGTGTTTTTCAGGCTTGACTTGGGAGGGCATAGCGAGTGAGCTCGACTGTGAGCAATAATGGAGAAGATAGTTATCGCTTGCTTAAGTTGAAAAGTTGAGAAGCGGAAGTTTGGAGGTGGGGTCGGAGCCGTTGAGGTTTTTTTCTGTTCAATGGCTGGTTTTGAGGGGTATTGGGGCCCGATCACAGCGAGCACTGAGTGGTGTGAGAAGAACTATGAAGTCACGCCTATGGTGGCGGAGTTTTACAACACCATATCGAACATCCCGGGGATCCTTCTTGCATTGATAGGCCTGTATTACTCCATCAGTCAAAGATTTGAGCGGCGGTTTAGTGTTCTTCACTTGTCCACGATCGCGTTGGGATTCGGCAGCATCCTCTTCCATGCTACTCTGAAACATGCGTAAGCGTTCATATTCGTCCTCGTAGAATGCGTTGATAGGTTGCCTTTTTTCCTGGTGTGATGCAAGGTCTGTCGGCTCGACTCAAGACTCTCCTGCTGCTGTGACGTGATATTCCATCCGTCTTTCTCTTAAGCGCTCATTTTAGTTTTGTGCTGCGTTATGTGGAAGCATCGAAACCATGTCATTCTCGGGTTTCGACAGCCTTGTGTGATGCGAGTGCAATTTGAGATATTATGAAGTTTATTCCACGCAGTGGTTGTGCTGGAGCGGAGAATGAATCAAATTGATGATTTGCTGACTAGTGGTTATCGTGCTTGCATCAGTCAACAGCAGAGTGACGAGACTCCCATGGTGTGGGTGATGCTCCTGTTCATCTACGTGCTGTATTCCCCAGATTGGCATTATCGGAGTACGATGCCGACTGTACTGTTTCTGTATGGAACTATCTTCGCTATTCTGCACTCGCAGTTCAGATTCGTGGTGGGGTTCCAGCTGCATTACGTGTTTCTGGCGGTGCTGTGTCTTCCAAGGATGTACAAGTATTACATCCACACAACAGATCCACTGGTGAGGAAACTGGTTCATCGGTACGTTTTGTTCCTGGTTGTGGGTGCGATATTCTGGCTGGCAGACCGGCACTTATGCAACCAGATGTCGAAGCTTCCGGTAAACCCTCAAGGGCATGCTTTGTGGCATGTGTTGATGGGTTTCAATTCGTATTTCGGGAACACATTCTTACTGTATTGCCGAGCTCAGCAGCGCGACTGGAACCCGAGGGTAGAGTACTTGCTGGGAGTTCTGCCCTTCGTGAAGGTTCAGAAGAGCGATCCTGGACGAAAGGAGCAATAGCAAGACGACATACCGACTGATAGGTGCTTTGTGTGGTGTCTTGTAGGCGCCCGGTTTCCGACCAGCTACAGTTATTAGAAATTTAATGTGAGAGTCAACGAATGTAATGTAATGTAACCTTTTTTTTTTTTTTGGTATCATTGCCACGGGCAACATTAATAGCTTGGAGCCATTTGGTTCTCATTCTGTAATTTAGTGTCTTTTGGTGGATTTATAGCACCAAGAGTTGTCTGGTCCGCTGAGGTTTAGGTGCAGGCCGATCGCCAAAGCGTGTGCATGTGCGTGTAGCTGTTCGAACGTCAACTTCTCTCTGGAGGGCAGCGTGCTAACTCGAGAGTTGACGAACATGAAAGTTGGAGGGCTCATTTTCAGATTAATGAAAATAAGGTTATCAGTGGATGTGGGCATCACATTTGCAAGTGTGTTTTCCATGAGGTGGAAGTAAACGATTCTCTTATACCTGCGTTTACCCTGGAACGCCCACGGTGGCACTTGGATGATTTCAGATGAGGAGTGTGATGAAAAACATTGTTTTTTCATCTAATTTTTGTGAGAGCTGTTTGAATGCGTGTATGGGGGTGTTGGAGGAAATAATGTAATGAATTGGAGGTAACAAATTGGAGTTGATGGAGTTGATGAGTGTGAGCTTGCAATTTGTCATTTGGGATTTATAATTTATTTTATTTGATTGAATTTTTTGATTTTATATCTTATTGTTATGTTTATTAAGTCAAAATTCCTAAATAGAGTGTTAAACCATAAGAAAAGAAGTATCTATGACATGTTTAAACACATACTTTGGAGTTGACCTTTAACATGGTCCCATCATCCATTATTTGAATTTAAAATGTTTGGGGTGGTCTTTTGCTTTATCTTATTGATTTTTGATGTTTTTATATGTTCATTGTTTAATTTGAAATTTTTGTTATAATTTTAGGAGCAAGTCTTGTTTCTAAAGTCTAATTTCCTTCTTTTTTCTAACCTATAAATTCCACTCCTCTCTTCTATCCCAATTCTAGTTTCATTGACTTTTATTTCTTTTCATTTCTTTCTATACTCTTCTTTCCAATTTTTATTTTTTTTCTAATTTTCAATTACTGCATGGTCAACCCATTGAATTGACTAAAGAGACCACTACCTCCTAAGACAAATACCCAAATTCTTATTGATTCTTTGTTCCCTACTTTAGGAACTAAAATCAAATACTATTCTAATCTCTAGTTTGTATGGTGATGATTTTTTGAAATCCTAAGCCTTATCTTATCACGAACTATCTTCCTCACCTCCCAAATTCAAATGATATGGAACTCAAATCTTGTTTTTGCTTCACAATTTGTTGACTTCTCTCCCTTTTTTTAATCCAAACAATACTAGTTGTTTGACTTCAATTCCAAACTTTGAGCTCTAGTTGTATTGCTTCCTGTCTCTCCTACTTAGACTTGGCCGGCTAAGCAGTTCATTCTTGTTTTATTTTATTTATTTATTTTAATTCTTGTCCCCCTACTGCTCCATTTGCTAGAATTATATTATCTTGGGAAGGTCAGGCTAAGCTCTTAGACCTCTTAATTTTATTTTTTCATATTTGATGTTCTTCAACTAAAATTGACTTTCCAAAGGAGGTCTTATTAGCCCTCAGGTCTCTAAATCTCTCTTTTTTCAATCTGATTTTTCTTGAACTAAAACTAGTTTGGCTTGGGCAGGCAAAGCTACCCCCCTAGGACTCTAAATCTTTTTTTTTCAATCTAATTCTTTCTTGAACTATTTGTTTGGTTTGGAAATAGTGGAAGACTAAGCTAATTCTAATCCCTCTAAAAACACTCTTTTGACTTTGGAAATCTAAACTACCCTATAAGACCTCTAAATTCCTTCTTTTTCCAATTTGATGTTTAAAAACTTAATTGACTTGGAATTGATTGGACAAAGCTTTGCCGTACGGCATCTTGCCTATATGAAGGATGGCAAAGAGATGGGTTGGGTACAAGGAAGCAACCAATTCAAGCATTGAATCCCAATACAAGTTAGCACATAATAAATAGCCTCCTCAAACCACAACTTCAAATACTATGCTTCTAAGGGAACTTTTGAAGGATGGAATTCCCACTTAAGAATTTATGTGAAATTTGACAAACAAAATGCAAGTAAGCTAAAATATCTCTACTAACAGCATCTCCAAAGATTTTGTGGAAATAATCTTTAGGATTAGTACTAAAAAATTTAAACAATTAGATAAACAATTAGAACAAGGCAAAAAGAGAAAATTTCAAAGGGGCCCCAATGTCCTTTGAAACAAGATCCCATAACACCAACAAAATAAGCACAATGCTTTAAAAGCATCAAATTAGCAAAGTTGGCTAAATTGGCCAAAATCCACTAAAATGAATTCAAAACACAAATAAGACATGGTTTAGGGAGACAAGGGGTGGCCTTTTATTAATTTCCTAAAGGACTTTACTTCTCATTTAGCTTCAATATTTTTCTAGAACTGACCGCTAGTTACTAAAATAAGTCAAATTTATTATTGGACTTATTTCTAACTTTTAAAAAAAAATCTCCAAATGACAATTGGATTGTGCTATTGGTTTCAAAAGGTTCAAAATAGCATATATGATTTCCTCATCCTTACTCTAAGGTCATTCAAACTTGTAAAATCACAAATTGCCAAAGTAAAGAGTTGTAAAAATTACGGATGATGGAATTTGCACTTTTTAAAGATATAGACTTGTTTGGAATATCTAGAGGGATTCTGGGAATTTAAAAAAAACCTCTTCTTTGACTTCATTTGGATGTCTTATACTCTTAGGGTTCCTGTCAATGCTATGAATTTGTGTAAAATTAGTTGTAAATAATTGGTGTTGCCTATTCAGGTACTTATTAATGTTGGAATACCTTGAAAGTTGTTGGGGCACATCATTATCACAAAATATGCTATTCTAATTTTTATTGAAACTTTACATCAACCTAGGTATTTTTTAAGAATTTACCAAGGCTGATTTAATTGATTGATCTTCTGAAATTCAAGCTTTTGATATTTAGAAAAAATCCCAAACTTCAGGGTTGATTTCTATAGGGTCCTATACACAAAGTGCAGGCTCATATTATTACTTTGCACTTGTTTTAGAAAAGCTTATAATTTTTTACCTTCTACAAAATTAGGCAGTTTGAATTTTTATTTTTTGTAATAGAATCTTAGTGATACAACTACACCATTGAACTTCTAATGTGTTTCTACTCTCAAAACCAAGCTCAAAAACACCTCTTGTAGTCCTTGGATGTTCTTCTCTTTGTGGCACTTGAATTCTTTGCTTGTAGGATTAATAATTTGATTTTTATTTGGTTTTCAAAATGACTAGTAACTTTGTTTTTTTGTCCCTCTTAGGTATATTTAAATGTAAAGGGAATTTATACCTATAAAATTCTAGTTTAGCCAAGATTCGTCACATACACTTGTAGGTTGGAATGTTGGTCATAGTCATAGTTTAGGTTACAATGGAATCTATTAACTTAGACTTTTTGCTAATTTAGAGCATCTGACCTATCTACAAGCAAGATATATTACATTGATAGGTACTTCTCCTATTATGGTTTAGTGTTCATTTAAGGAATTTTGACCTAATAAATCTAATAATTAGATGTAAAATCCAAAAACAAGAAACTCTGAGTCTTAAGTGACAAATTAGAGGCTCACACAGTAGGCACAGATAAGATATTTATCATTTGATATTAGGTGAGTGATAGTAAGTTACATTGCCTACAATTCTAAAGTGATTGACATTTGGCTTGATTCTTGAAAATACTTCTTTTAGGGTTTTTAGTTTCAATGCTTTTGTAAGACATCTATTTTGAATGTAATAGATTGTTTTGGCTATTTTTTTCCAAAGAGATTTGGAAATTTTGGTACTTGTAACTATGCTTTGAATATCTTCTAGAAGGGTCATATTTTTTCTTTATGCTCCGCTATTTTTGGTGAAGAGAATATCTTCTAAAGTTCTATTGTCCTCTAGGGGGACAAAATGGATTTTGGGCAGGCTCCTATGGTCTCAATATTTGTTGTGATTTTCTGAATTTTTTGTGAAGACAGAAAAACATGTTAGCTTTTCGAAAATATGATTTTAAAAATTTAATCGGAGTGTGGAAACTAAAGTTATGGCACAAATGCCCTTTTTCTTAGTTTAGCGGGCAGAAAAATCCTTCAAAAAAACTCTAAACAAAAAATTTTAAACTTTTTTTTGTACATATTATAGTTTTATGTATATGGGAAGCTTTAATTTATTCCATTTGGATTTGTTATGTGAAAGTCATGGACAATCTTGTTTGGGGGGCAATTAGAACATCTTCTTAAAAAAATAATATGTAAGATTCATTTTTGACCTCAATTTTCACAATTTTTCAAAAATAAAAGTTTCACAAAGTTAAAATCTCTTGCTAGAACAATCTCACCATTGAAATTAGTGTAATTCAATTCTATTTTAGAGCTATTAACAAGTTAGATATTCTTTCAATCTTGAACCTACTTCTAATTAACAATTTTTTAATAAGTGACAATTAAATGTGAGTTGTTTAATTATTTTTCCTAGGCTTTCAATTCTATTCTCTATCATATAAAATTAGAAGTTAGAAATCAATAAAAAAAAAAAATTATAAGTTATGAAGGTTCAAAGACAAAAAATGTACTTGAGCAAGGTGCAAAAGAAACTTGTTTATTTTGCTTCAAATGCAACCAACTTGCAATCTACATGGCTAGAGTCTATGAAATTTCTTCCACACATTTTTAGTCTAGTATAAGATCCTATGATTAGATATGCAATTTTTTTTTTTTTGCACTTTGATATAGAAATGACAATTTTGAGTGTTTTTTTGATGGAAAAGAGGCCTTGGGACTTTAGGAGTTAACCTTGTGGATTTTGCATTATTTAATGAAAGGTTTTGACTTATATTTCCCTTTTTTTTTTCTATTAAGGCTCTAGATTTTTCTATGGCTAGTTTTCAATAGTATCTTGAACTATTTGAAGGTTTATAGAGTTTGAGACTTGTTGGTAAAATCATCAATGATGATAAGGTTATATTTGCTTCCACTTCTGAAGATGATAGACATAGGATCGCATAAGTTGTTGTGAAGTAGCTAGAAGGGACGTTTAGTTATCATGGTGGTCCATTTCTTGGGAATGTGATCTTGTCACATCTTGCCTAGTATGTATGATGAATAAGTATGCTTTGCTAGAGGAATCTTGGGGGTAATAAAATAAGCTATACCTATCACTATTATATATAGTCTAGTAAGTACAATCTAGACAATATAACCTAGACTACATAAAAAACTAGAGTTTTTTTATGTTTAAGTTGATGGATTTCAAATGATGAAAAATAGTGCACTGAGAATGAAGAACTTAATTACCATAATTGATTATTTCTTGAATATTGCCCAATTGATGTTGTATACATCAAATCTAATGTTTTTCATAAGAATCACAACTTATAGCTACCCAGATCCAAAAAAGAAGCTTAAGCAGCCCTAAAATAAATGAATTCAAATTCTTGGATTACATTTTTTTATTGGTCAGCAAAGATTTGTTCTAGTGTTTTATTACTGTAATTGTGAGGTTTATACTTCCATCTATTGGTTCCAGCAATACTACTACTAATTTCACTATAATTCTAGTACAATCAAGCACACTAAACATGTAGTTGCAATTTGTAAATAATATACAACTCACCTTGCATTGTCATTCTTCATAAATCAAAACGAGAAACCTAATATCCCTAAGCTATTGTCCAAAATGTCAGTTTGAATTTTGCACACTTTTGATCCAGGCTACCTAAACTAAGTATGTTCATAACCTAAGGCTAGAATTGATGAACATCTCTCACTTTTCTTTCACTATTTGTATCAGCTAGCATTTTGAGCTTTTCTTTGTTAGATGTATCCTTCATTTCCTTCTTGTACACATGTCTAACCAAATCATTGTGCCAACTCCTCTAGTAATGAGAAACACAATTGACAATGCTTACACACAAACAGAATATTGATGGATCCTAAGCTCTATTGTATCTTAACATTAAACTCATTTTTCAATCTTTATGTTTTGGGCATAGGGATATTAGGTTTCTTATTTTTATTGAGTTCTCAATTTTTAAAACAAAACTAGTAAAGCTCCACATGTATCTCTAAAATTAATTTATATAGCTTATCAAATATGACCATAGTGGATGGTACTCTTATGTTTTTAGGATTCAATTAATTCATTGTCTCTAGACTCAACTTATACCAAGATTAAATATAAAAGAGAGCAACCAACAAACATGAAAGAATTCCATTGGTAAGTTTCCTAATTTTAAAAATTACCAAATTTTAGATGTATAAGGACCAACATCTAATTATAGATTCTAAGCAAAATCTGTATTTCAAACAACCCATAATTTACAAGGTTCAAAGTGTCCAAATTGTAAAATTGTTGGTTTTTGAATGGATTTTTTGGTACTTGTAGCTATTTTGATCTCACTCTATCATGTCCTTGGCAGTGTCAAAAGCGATAATCATGGACTTCAAGAATGAAGTGATTTACATCCATAGAAATGTACGAAACTTGTCATGTATAGATGAAATTCTATTTATTCATCCAAAATAATGTACATTCATCCAAAATAGAGCAATATAGTCATATGACTTGTGTACAAACAAATGATTTCATGCACTAAATTTTTTTTATTTCATTCAAGATTCTTTGTAGAAAAAATTATTTTGTAGAGAAAAAATACTCAAAAAATATATGTTAGGAAATATAAAGATTGCAAATTATTCCTAATTTGGGGAGCCAAAAAGTACTCATGATCAATTGTTAATCTCTAGACTCTTTCAATTCCAATCATCCAAAAGTTGCTTCCCTACTTACTACTTATTACTTTCTTATATACTACTTTAGGACATATGGCATAACCTTAGTAGTCCCAACCTTATAAAAAAAACATCCAAAGCTTTTTAGCCTTGGTTGGAAATAGAGCACCCAACAAGTTGGGTATAGGTTGTGGTTGACAATGGATGCCTCTACCTTGTATGCTCCAAACTACGTGCTCAATTTTTTAAAAATAATTCTTACTTGTGGCATGCTTGGCCATTATCCGCATCACATACTCCTAATTGACAACATAGTTAACAAACTTCCGTCATTTTATTGTCACTCAAGATACAAGATTTCTTGTAGTGAGGGCACAAAATTTATGTCATGAGAGTTTATATTACTTCTATGATCCAATCGAAATGGACATTATATGCATGCATTTCAAGTACCATATGACAACTTTGGCATCGATGCAAATATTGGGAAAAATTTACCTTTATACTATATTTGTATAAAGCAAATTGATATTTGTAATGTGTCTTTGTATAAGTACAATATGATACAAACTATTTACTACTAAGTCTATGTACTAGAAATTATTAATTTTAGATGCTCTTTTAATAATTAGCCATCAAATTTTGTGGTTGTTCCTACTATAAATTCAAATCCATCTTTATTCATTGAGTTTTAAGTACTATAACATAAAAGATGACTAAAGCTTATAAAGAGCAACATTATAGAAAGCAACTATTAGCAAATTATCTCTCAAAGTACCATAATTTGCACCAATATGACATTTATTTAAAATACTTAAGAAAAATGACGATGCCAAAATGACAATCAAATGGCTTTTGAAATGGTCCAAAAAATATGTGAACATCAAATTGGTGTGAAAAATGACATTGAATTATTATTACAAACCATGTCTTCTAAGGTGGCATTGAAATCATGCATATGGAAATTGTAGCGCAATGGCACCAAATAGGCACTGAAGAAGGGGATGTCAAATTTTTGCCCACACAAAGTTAGAATATTATTGTCATGATGCAAAAATAGCATGACATTTACCTAAGATACAAAATTAGTTCACATTAGAAAGGTGTCAAAAAGGCATTCAATTAAATTGGGATGAACATGGCATTGAAAATGTGCATGTCAACAATGCTCTAATAAAACAAGACAATGGGGTGCAAATGGTAAAAGAATGGTGCCTATATAAAGTTGCATTAAAGTAATATGAAACTAACATTGAAAAAATATATTGTAAATTGATATGATTGAAAGCAAAAGTCAAATAGTTCAATCACTTTGGTATGGAAATCGTAACAAAAGTGCATTGAAGTGTCATATCCATGACATTACATTATTCCATACTCTGTTAATGCTATAATAATATTAGAATAGTTCATGTGAAATTGGCATCTAAATAAGACAAAAAAGTGATGTCCGATTTAGCATCTTTTTGACCACCAAACTAATGTTAAGTTGATATTGAATTAATGTACACCCAAATGATGCTAAATTGGCTCTACTATGATGTTAGGATGACAATGTTGACTCTGAATTGAATTAATATTAACCTCTAAAGGTCAAAACTGCCTTTTTTGGCAACATAGTAATTTTGGGCAACTCACTACAAATGGTATTTTTATTTATTTTTATTGTATTTTCACACAATATATGCCCAACGAGTAGCTTTGAGGCCCAATAATTTTCATAACTTTTAACTACATGTAGTAAAAAGTTATTGCATAATATATAAATTTCAATGTTCAACATGTAGCCCAAAAATTTCCTAAGAAATTTATTTTTTTCAAAAATACAAATTTGAAATTGGTTCTCTAGATTTATATATACGTGGAAAGCTTTGAATCATTCTATTTTGATTTACAAGATGAAAGTTATGACGGTTCTAGTTTGTGGGTAGTTTTGGATTCCCTACTTGAAAATAAACTTTGGAGTCTTTTATTTAACTAAATTTAAATTTTTTTTGAGAAACAAACAAACACATGATGTAGATTGTTTATCACTACATTAAGACCTTTGGGATTGGAAATTTTTCAATTTTATAACTAAATTCTTAACAATTTAGTGTTTTGAATCACTTTATACTTCTTTCTTACTTACTATTTTTTTCCTATATGTTGTGCAATTCTAAATTTTTTCACGCATGTAGCTAACTTGCCTTAAAGAATGAATCCAAAGTGTAACCACCATTTTGGACATTTTTTCATACGAATGTGACCTTGTGAAGTGCAGCTGCCCATATTTTCACAGGGCCCGAAAATGATTTTCATCACTTCATACAGTAATATCTTGCAATCTACACGGTGGAAAATTCTGAAATTTTTTCCACATCTTTTCAAATTATTTTACTACAAGATCCAATGGTTACATGTGTCCAAAAATGTTTTTCATCTAAAATTTGGTGCTTGTATCAGAAATGGCAGTTTTGGAGCATTTTTGGTGAAAAATGGAATTGGCATCTAATCCAAGTCGTTTCATATTTTTTGAACCTTCATGGAATTAGTTACAAAATTTTGAAGTTGAAAACGCAATAGTTTCTAATAGCAACCCCTCCTGAAATGTACAGTCGGGTACAGAAACCCATTACAAAAAATATGAGGCCTCCGGAAGGCTGTTAAGCCTGGACCCCCGTAGTGATACTACGGAGTTTTTTTCCAAAAAAAAAAATTCAGAAACTTAAATTCTGACATGGTCGAAGTTCCACGCCAGCGCTGACGTCAGCGCCACATCAGCGTGACGTCACTTTTTAATTTTTTTTTCGGGGGGGGAAAAAAAAAAAAAAATTATTTTTTTTCAAAAAAAAAAAGTTATTTTTTTTCAAAAAAAAAAAGATTTTTTTTTTTTTTTTTTTTTCCGTAATATCACCCGCGGGTCCCGAAAATCAGCACTCACGGCCTTGTTGAGGCCTCAAAAAATTCGTAAGTTACGAATTTTTTGCATTCCCAGTGAAAGAAGTTCCACTGCTGCCAACTTTGACGCCCTCCCGAGGGTTGAAAATTTGTTTTTTTGCCTTGAATGTTTTTTTACAAGTTCATCTCTATGTTAATAACGTATGTGCAAAATTTCATGGCCAAAAGATTTACAAAAAAAAAGATATTCAAAGTCTACCAACATGTGTAGTTGCGAGAAAAATTTCACTACTACCAACTTTGCCACCCTCCCAAGGATTGAGAATTTTTTTTTTGCCATGAATTTTTTTACATGATATCATGTCTATGTTGATAATATGTGTACCAAATTTCAAAACCAAAAGATTTATACAAAAAGAGGAATTCAAAATCTACCAACATGTAGTTGTAAGGGACAATTTCACTACTGCCAACTTTGCCACCCTCCCAAGGATTGAAAAAAACTTTTTTTGGCATGAAATTTATTGTCATGGAAGCGTCTCCATGTTGATAATATGTGTGCCAAATCTCAAATTCAAAAGACTCACACAAAAAAAGATATTTGAAATCTACCAACATAGGGAGTTGGAAGAGTGATTTTTTCAGCCCTTGTTATAGTGTCATATATGCATACCGTATTTCGTATGTACATCTGATGGCTATTGATTTTTCTTGGGGGGGGTTGGGGATTTTTTTTTAAATGAATCGGACGGCTCCTGATTTTTGTGGTTTGTGAGTGTGGTGAGGGACACACACAACTGTGTTGCCTCTTTTCATTGGATTGTATTGCGATTCCAATCCATTTAGTTGATCTTGTCCCAATTGAAGGTGGCTTGGAGAAGTTATGAAACGGTGAACAACAAACACTCCTTGCTATAGTCCCAAAGGATTGAGGTGGATTGACCCCCTTGCTCGGCCTTACTAGGGGTGCATGTAAAAAAAAAGCCCCCTATTTTGGGCTGTTCCAGGGTATATTCTTGACTTCACTCAACAAATTTGGGGTCTCTGATCACAAATATGAATTCAAAATTTGCAAATAAAAATCATGTGCAAAAAGCAGGGTTTGCCCGCAGGGCCAAGGGAGGGGGTCAATCCACCCCGGCCTCTCAAAGGGACTGTGCTATCGAATTTTCAGCTGAAAGTGTGTTTTAAGTATCAGTGCCAACACTGCCTTTGGTGCACAAACTGAATTCAAAGAAATTTTCAGGTTATGTGACCCAAAAGAAATTGTGTAAGAGGATCGAAAATTGTCCCTACTCTACGTCAAATTAAAATGTCAAGAAACTGAGAGAAATGGAGGGAGTATGTATAATTAAGGGTAAACAAAATTGAATCCGATCAACATGTTCGGCCAGTTCTTCGCTCGGTGATGTACTTCCAAGGGCTTCCTTCAAACAGGCCAATCAGACTTTTAGCTAAGGTAGGAGGCATTAAGAACAGACCCTACAAATGGCTGTGAAATGGACATGAGGTGGTTCTGTAATTAACATGTATAGTATAGTCATTGAATGAATCAAAGAAAAAAGCATTATCGATTCCAAGAGCCAATCATTCGCTTTGCTTTCCCCATCTTTCTTCATAATTGCAAGTGAACCGTTTACAGAAGACCTAGGGTCATAAATAAAAACCTATGACCCCAACTCGTTTGAAAATTCATAAGTAATTCAAAAATGCTTGGAAAAATACAAAACCACTTGGGTTAGATTCCTCATCTATTTCTCTTTGTCTGAAAAATGAGCTAAAGTTATTCCCGTCCAATGAAATACACGAAAAAGGCGGACCAGCCCTTAGATGTGCCATTTCAGAGCCTCCTACCTTAGACATTCTTCCTGCTCCTCCCGTCCATCCCGCCTCCGTCTTGCTCAGCGCCTTCCTAGAGTTGGGGAATACCGTCTTCTAGGGCTTCACCAACTGGTGTATTTTGAAAACACATTCTGTCGTGAACGAAGTGCTCAGGTTAAAGCCTAGAGTTCTAGAGTTATCATAGTTGTTGACTCCACTCAAAATCCAGTGGGGCATGAACAAAGTCTCGGATCGGAGAGCTAGCTACTGTAGTCGGAGGATGGAGGCGCGCAACTCTCCAGTGAATTTACGGGGAGGTTCCAAAATTAAAACTCCAGTGGCACTTGCGCTGTGTCCTTGAACTAATAACACGGCTCAGCGCTCAACTCCATCCCGAGCTTTCGGATCTCCCGCCTCCCGTTCCAAATTGATCTCCCATCTCGGGCTCTTCCTGGTCTCCGTCGCTCAGCTCCGTCCCGAGCTTTCAGATCTCCTGCCTCAACACCAACAACAACAACAACAACAACAACAACAACAACAACAACAACAAAAAAGTTCATTTCAAGAGATTATCGGCTGTGCAATCTCACCAAGCTTGTCACGCTTTGACCTCAGCTTGATTATAGAATCGGTTGCGGCAGGGAAACGACGGAGTCACGGAATCGGGAAGAGACGAGAAACCACGGTCGAAGGCAGCTTTCAGATCTCCCGCCTCCCGCTCCAAATCGACCTCCCGTCTCTGAGCTCACCTCTCATCCTTCAGCTTGCCGGTCGACCAGTCAGCTTGCCTCTGGTCCTTGCCAGGGGAGCAAGGAGGTCTTTGACCTTGGTTTAGAAACCCTGGAGGTTGGAATTGCTTGATTTCATTGACGAAAGGGATCTACCGTGCCATGTCTAGCATGTGTTCAACCACACCACCAGTGTTGATGCAAGAAACGAAGATTTTTTTTTCGCTTTGAGGCCAGAGGAAAAGGAAGTGAAGAAGATCAGCCTTGCAACCCACCTAGCTTGAACACTTCAGTGAGGTACTAAAGCAACTTCATTTTGTTTTGCTTTTAGTCGATCAAATGAAACAATTCCACTGCAAAGAAGAATCCTGGATTGCAACACTGCAATGTAAAGTCTTTAGCCATTTTTCACTTCCTTCAAAGAGTCATGTTCAGGTACTCCATTGCTCCATTGTGAGGCTTGCCTTGCCATGGAGCATTGTGCAATATGTTAAGATACCTGTTAAGATACCTGTTAAGATTATTGTGTTCAGATACGTTGTAGGGTTGCTATCAGGCATATGGCCCATCGTTCGATTGGGCTTCCGGAAATTGGGTGAATAAGTTAAGTTAGCAGCCTGCAGGGCTTGCTCAACTTAAGTCGACTGATCGGGTATAATAACTAATGTCGAACCTCTGCCTTGCATTAATTAGTGAGCGAACCAGTGAGATCCTGAATGACGATTGTCAATTTCATGAATTATTATTTAGACTTGCTTAAATATGCCGACATGATTAGTCCTCATCCTGCCAAAGATCAACAATAACAGAATATTACACAGCTAAGACTGACGACTCTTCAACCCGCTGATCGCTCAAATGTATATGCAGGCATACTGGATCTGGGATCAACACGTACAATATGACCGCCCCGCCCAGCTGCGTTCCATCTCGACCGAGACAAATCGACAAGTCCACTTCATTGGAGCATCTCAGGCAAGCTCAGACATGCATTCAAGTGGGAATTAATTGCTTTCAAAAGTGCAAATGTACAGAACTCCGAATCCTTTTGTGTGCTCATTTAACACCGTATTGCCCTTCTCCAGTTAACTCATAACTTGTAATCAAGCAAATCAATAAAAACAAAACGGAAATAACCTCACCCACGGATGGTTTCGGACTCTTGCGCTGTAATACTCTACTGGGGATCTTAGCAATGTTTGATCTCAATTGTGGCTAGGTTCAGGTAAAAACTAAAAACTCAGTACAATTTCCATCCAGGAAAGTTTACTGTCGGGAGTATCTGTCACTGGGTATCTCTCTGTATCTAAGTGATGATTGAGCTTAACCCCTTACCGCCCAAGGGGACCAAAAGTGTCCTCACACAGTCTAGCAGTCAACTTCAAAGTGCTGTAACTTTTGCATCCAATGTCCAAATTCAATAAAACTTGTTGTAAAGTTGCGCATATTAGTCTATTTTTTGTGGTAAAATTTTCAGCTCTATCCAAGATTCACTGAGTTTTTGAAAGTCATTTGAAGTTTTCAGGTTCAATTTGAGTTCACCACACTGCATTTGAGATGACTGCAACTTTGGGGGCTTGTACCTTTTTCAATAAATGTTATTTTTCAATAAAACTTGTTGGGTTTGCTCCCCATAAAGTCTAACTATTGTGTTAAATTTTTTATGTCAAACCAAGTTGTTTTGAATGCTTGGGAGCAATTCGAAGTTCAAAATTCAGAATGTTTTGCATTACAGTGAACTTCGGTGGCTTATAACTTCTTCAAAGAGGGGTTTTTTTCAATAATTTCTATTGGAAAAGTTGCGCATGTTAGTCTAGTTCTTGTGGTAAAAATTTCATATCAATCCAAGAAGTTATGATTGACTGAGAAGCATTTTAGTAGAGGTAGGCTCCACCATAGATGTGTTTTTTTGCTACTTTTTTCACTGTTTTTTGACATTTTAAAACAATTTTGCAAACGCAATGAGTCAATTGAATGATTTTTTCTTCCACCAAAGTGTTTGTCTTTTGGTTTTGAATCACTTTGTAGTTTAAAGTTTTTTCGTTTGAGTAGGTTAAGAAATTGAATTTCACCTCCAAATGTATTTTTAGGAAAATTTCAGCATCTTTTTTCAACAGTAGAACATTATAATCTTTCAATCTATATGGTCAAATGACCCCAAATTTTATTTACACCATCTACAACATGCACACTATAAGATTGTATGGTTGAGATTTTCATATCTTACTCACATTTAGACTCATAACACTTGAAAAGCAAGGTTGTTTTTTGACATGGTTAGGCCTTGGGTGGTGAGGGATTAAGGTTAAGTGGTGTTAGTGAGGGTTTTGCAAATGGAGATGTATTTTGGTGATTAATTGGGACTAGGTTCACTATGGGTAGAATGCTCTTCAACACTAAGTGGGAATCCATACTCCATATATATGATTCTTAGCATTGATTACTATAGTAACTTGATATTTTTAAAGTATATAAGGGTATGTGTTTGTTAATTTTTTTAATTATGCAAATTCTGTTTTTAATTATTTTTTTGGTTTGTTTTTATTGGTGTAGTAATCACAAGAACTTGATTCTACAAACGGCTGATAGCAGAAGTTCTAGGTAAGTAGACAAATCCTTTATATTATATTATTATGAATAGAAT
The DNA here is from genome assembly GCA_951230915.1 of Antitrichia curtipendula. Lineage (NCBI taxonomy): Eukaryota > Viridiplantae > Streptophyta > Bryopsida > Hypnales > Leucodontaceae > Antitrichia > Antitrichia curtipendula. The sequence continues at coordinate 17,775,802 of OX579638.1, read as the reverse complement.
AGATTGTAGGTATTATGTTTGTGTTGAAATGGATGTGTTGACATTAAGGCAATTGGTCTTTAAGTCTCTTTTATCCTTGTTATGTTTGTATTGAAATGGATGAGTTGACATTAAGGCAATTGGTCTTTAAGTCTCTTTTATCCCTGTTATGTTTGTATTGAAATGGATGAGTTGACATTAAGGCAATTGGTCTTTAAGTCTCTTTTATCCCTGTTATGTTTGTGTTGAAATGGATGAATTGACATTAAGGCAATTGGTCCTTAAGTCTCTTTTATCCTTGTTATTAAGTTGTTATGTTTGTGTTGAAATGGATGAGTTGACATTAAGGCAATTGGTCTTTAAGTCTCTTTTATCTTCATTATGTTTGTGTTGAAATGAATGAGTTGACATTAAGGCAATTGGTCTTTAAGTCTCTTTTATCCTTATTATGTTTGTGTTGAAATGGATGAGTTGATATTAAGGCAATTGGTCTTTAAGTCTCTTTTATCCCTGTTATGTTTCTGTCAAAATTTGATGAGTTGACATTAAGGCAATTGGTCTTTAAGTTTCTTTTATCCTTGTTATGTTTATGTCAAAATGGATGAGTTGATATTAGGCAATTAGGTCAAACATTGAATTTTTATTTTTTACAGACATTGATCATAAAATGACCACGTATATGCAGAACAGAAAAAGGACTTGCAAAAAGAAAGAAGCAGCAACAATATATACAAGCTTCAAAGAAAGCAAAACGGACCAAAGACTTTGAAGGTGTAAAAGCAGATATTAAAGGTAATTTTGTAAAAATATTTAGTAGGATTTGCTTTATGCTTTTTTCTTTTTTACTTTAAGATTCTTTATACGTGGATGTTATTTTTTTTTCTTTTGTAATTTATGTTTTTCCAAGTATATTGTTATTTTCATCTAAAATGATGTAAAATTAAAATAATTTTGAAGTCTCTTTCCTAAAACTATATATTAATAAGTGGACACGTGAAATGCAGATTCATATATTGTGCACAGAAGCAGGAGTTGCGAGAATTTGGATGAACTATATATACATTATGTTCCAGAAAAGTATTTCCATATTAACCATGGAATAGTAGTAGTACAAGATAAGGCTTCAAAAGAACTTATACTTGTTGTAAGATGTGTACCTTTTGAGGGAATGAGTGCAGATGAGTATAAAGATTATGAAAAAATAACTTCTACTCTTACAAGTATGGAAAAGGGTGCAAGCATTATAAGAAACAATGCATCTCTAAGAACAGGTCAAATGTTTGCTATTGGATGGAGAGGAGGTAAGTTTCAAATTCAAAATGTTATTTCACGGTATTTGTAAATTTTTTGATGTTATTTGTATTTTTTTTAACTTCATGAAATTGAAAACTTCTAATATATTTTCTACTTTTGTGCAATGCAGGTTTAGACTGAAATTTAACATTAGGTCGTTATGTACCTAGTAGACAGGTTCAGCAAGATGCTTCAAAGCTTGAGAAATGGAAGCATGAGCAAGAATTGATGTTTGAAATTGCTACCATTTATGGTAGAAATTTTTGCAAATTGGCCCCGACTTTATATGAGCAGACAAAAAAGGAAGTGATTCAAACCAAAGTACCAAGTTTAGTAGAAACAGAGTTCAATATATTACATGCGAAGGATGATGCTTTTTGTAGCAACTTAACATACACAACTAAAGATTTTAGTAGTTGCTTTCATAAAGATGGGGATTTCAACTCCTATTCATTTGGCATGTGGGCGCCAACTTGTTCTAAAACAGGTAATCTAGTAAGTAGAAAAAATGGTTTTGTTAGTATGGGAGGTCAATTTCTAATAGGTCCTTATAAAGTATGTATTGATTTTAATGCATGTGATGGGATTGTTGAAGTCATTTGGAGAGGGAAATCAGATTTTCATTGTACTCTTCCATCCAAAACTAGTCCGCAGTTCAGAAGAATGGGGTCATCTTTACAAATTAGTGATAGTTTAGTGAATCGAATGAAGATAATTAGTGATATGCAAGTGAAGGGCGAAGACATTAGTAAGAAGGTGCGAGGCGTCCAAAAAATAATGGAAGACAAAATGGAGAAATTGAAGTAAAGCATGGAATCAGGTATTTCTAGTATATAATGTTTTTTGAGTTCTAATGTAACCCATTTGGATTGTAAAGTGTTTGTTTTTTTAATACAATTTTTTTGCAATCACTGTAATAATTTTTTCTTTTTCTAACAACCAAAATATTAATATTTGATGCAAATGGAAGACAAGTATTAGAAGATGACAACTTGAATGATTTTGGTCTTCTCTAGTGTTCTGCCTGATTGGACACATCCTTCATTGTTCAATACATAGTTGATCCACCATCAACAATAGGTTAATGTATAGCTATTCTTTATTTTGGGCATGTTCTTTTTGTGATAACCTTCTTGTATTTATGAATCAGTAAAGATGATTTACTAACTTCTTGTAGTTGATGATTTTACCGTGCATTTGAGATGTTAACTTTTGGATTGTGCAGTCTTTTTCCTTAGTTATTTTATTGATGCACCTTCTGCTAGACTTTGTTAGCACTTTTCAGGTATCTATATTAAAAAAGCTAATTTCTATGATTATAATGTTATTTTAATATAGATACCTATCTTATAGTTTTTTATATTAGATATAAACACCTTCAATGGTTGTAATATACATACTTATATACATACATATTATAGCACATGCGCATATTACATATTAGATTTTTGGAGAGCACAACTGAACTAAGCAAGTAAGTACTAGAAATTGGATTTGTAGTTTAGGATTTAATGGACTTTCTCAATCCTTTACTTCAAATGAAAGGGTGTCAATTGGTATATGTAATCTAGCTTTGAATATCATGTTCTATTACTTGTAGACTATCCAAAGTCTCCAAATATTGTTTATACCTAAAATTATAGGTTGAAATTAAATTTTAGTTTTTGGCTTGAAGGTCCCACTACTACAATTAGTCTAAGTACAAAATTGGAGAGATGAGAGGAAAGAAGGAATGGAAGTGAAATAGAAGGAACCCATATGATATTCAAATAAATTTAGAGAAATGGAGCTAAATACCAATCCATTCTCAACCAAAAAAATAGCTTAGAATAAAATTTAGTTAAACCATATGAATACAAAGTAAATAGTTAGCTTCTTCTCCGGTTCCCCAAATCTTAATGTATTGTCTAAAAATAAAATTGTGTTAAAAAAATATAGAAGTTAGCCTAAAGCCTTACATGAATTGAAAATTAAAAAAAGAAAATTAAAAGATAAAGTCCACTTGGATGAAATGAAGGGAGTCTAACATACTAGAGGGAAGCCTAGGGGTATCTTCAAAGATGAATTGAATGTTGCCAAGGAGAATTATCGAAATAGGGGAACAATATTTGGATGAACTTATTAGTTCTAAATTCAAGATATATATGTCAAGCCACACTAGGAATCTGAATGATGAACTACATATTTCTTATTGAAGGTGTATAAGTTAGATATAAATACATGTAAAAAAAATACTGGAAGAGCTTTAGATACCATTAGAAGATGTATAGAAAACATTTGGAGTTTTACAAATAATATAAAAAAAATCTATGATTATCCTTCAAAATGAAGAGAGATCTCTATATTAAGCATTCCAAGTGAACATAGTCCATATCAGACAACTACATATTGTATAAAACTCATTTATCTCATTTTGGACACTTCTATACTGTGTAATTGATCTTGTATATGTTAGTAGAGGATTTATATATTAAATATACAATCCAAATGTGGACTTCTAATTTTACAAAATGGATTAGAAATCTATCATTGTTTGGAGTCAAGAAAGAAGGCCTCAAAATTTCTTTTGAGGTGTGGGTTACCATATAATACATTCAAATTCATGATGCTCCTTGATAGAAATTATATTCAATATAGTAACATTTGAATTCCATGTTTATTGAATTTTTTTTCGTATAGTCTAATTTTACCTATTCTATACATTTTAATACATCTAGGCTGGAACTTAAGGAATAATATCATTTTAGAGAGGTTCATATTTATTAGTTTATTTTTTTGGAATACTTCTATTATTAGTATAGTTCTATGATTATTATTTAGTTATATTATTAGTTCTACTATTAGTATATTTTTTGGTATATTTATATTATTCTTATTTAGTTTTTTTATTAGTTTATATTTTGATATTTTTTTTTTTTATTATTTAGTTTTTATTTAGTATATTTTTTTGATAATTTGTAAAGAAGTTCACAAAATAAACTTTCTCCAATTATTCAATTTAAGTCTCTGAATTAATTATGTAGTGTCTAGAAGTTACCAATAGTAAAGTTTATATTGGATGTCCATGTTTTAAAGAATACTTAGGCTTCCATTCAAAATAACAATTATATTCATTATAATAATCATGTGAAATAATCTTCATACTAAATAATATTATAGATCCACAATGTATAGCAAAACACTAGAAGTTTATGTATTTCACCTCTAATTACCTAATTATTGAGATGGTTCCATAGTCAGGCATTGACCATCACTCAAAAAATATGGAATCTAAAATATAATTGATATTTCATTATTTATTACAAATAAGAATAGTGCAATTTAAGATATAATCAACATAAAATGAAAATTTGCCCAATAAACTAAATCCAAAATCCAAAATTACTTTATGCACCTAATGTATACATAATTGCCTAAATTTTGAAAAAATTGGAACTCTAAACACTGATAAACCTTGGCCCTTCAAAATTTGAATCCAAGACTCTGCTATTGTAAATCCCAAACACAATAACTCCAACTCCAAAATTCAAACAACATACCGGTTTCTAAGACATTCAAATTGTAAACCTTAAATCTTTATACCATAAACTTTAAAACCTACTCCGTCAACCCTCAACCAACACCCTAATACCCCAAACCCTAAAAATTGTGGATAAGGTGAAAACACCCATTCCCGTCCCTGTACCTTGCCATGGACCCTAGACTCACCCAATTATGTCCCTAGACTTTAGTTAATCCGTTAGCCAAATGCTTGGCTTTAATTGGCTGACATATTTGAAGGACACTTACCAATATCTGACTGGCTTAAGAGCTGATTTCCGCAGGGTTCAGTTTTGGGTGCACCTACATGATGGTTCCAGTGATCTAGAGACCAACAACTTTGAAAAATCATAGAAATTACATATGACATCCGAAAAATCTAATTTTTTTTTGGAAAATTCATGATTTTCTCTCACTAACATCAGAATTTTTTTATTTTTTTGAAATGATGCCTCCAAGTATGCTGAATTCCTTAAAGTGACGGTTTTGGGTGCTTCCACCTTAATATTGAATCTAATCAACATGATTATCTCCAAACTTATAAATATTCATCAAAAAATCTCAGAAAACAATAGATCAGTTGTGTCAAAATCGAAACAAAGAAAAAACAAAACCCACAATGTAGGATAATCTGAAACCATGTCTATTGATTAAGAAACGTTAAAGGGAGCATCAGGGTATTTAATTTTTTATTTGCTAGCCATGCACCAATTTTTAGTAACAAACTAACAATCAACTAATGGCTGAAGATACCTTCATTCAATACTCCATTGAATATGAAGAATCTTGTACAGAATCAAAAGAAAAGGCCATTTGCACCCACTTCAACTTGTCAGTGCAACAGAAACTTTACAAATATAATCAACATTAGAAATGAAAGGCCACATGCACCTAATTGAACTTGTTAGAGCATCTCCAGCGGTTCACGCTACAGTGACCCGGCAAAGCATGTGGCGCGGCCGGAAGGAGAAAATCGACCCAACAGTTGCAGCCGGAAGCATTTTTCAACGCAGGCCCCACTAAAAATTTGTCCCCACACGGAAAGTTGCAGGGGCTCGCACGATTGACTTCGTGCCACGCTACTGGCAAAGGCAATTAGTTTTAGGTGTTGTTTTCAATGGCGCCCAGAGGTGGAGGATGTTCGGGCAGGAGGAGAGAAAACTTGCAACCTCCGTCGCAGGCAGGAGCTTTTGAACCACCGTTCCGCAATTTTGGAGAGCAGGCTGGTGCGATTCGGCAAGAATTTGGTGAATTCGGTAATTTTTTATTTATTTGGAACTTTTTTTTCTATTCGTTCTTTTCTATAAAAATTCAAGGTGACAAACTCTTTAAATGAGCTAAATATTCCTATAGTGAACATCCTCCATCATCTACAAAACAACCCACGTATTGAATACAAAGTGAAAATAATTTGATATCCTATATGTAAGACATCTATTATGAGAGCCACACAACTTTGATCCTAAATTCTTAATTTTTGGCCCCCAAAATAAGGAAGTTAGGACTCCAAGTTTTTTTAATCAAGGCCACAAACATTATGAAATTTTTAATTCCAATCGTAAACAACTTCAATCAAATTCAATAAATTTGTATACCAAGGATTTTCTATTTCAACTCCCAAATTCAAAAAAATTGGGCCCAAACTAGAGAGGCTTCGGCCTTTGGCCCCAAACTCAAAAAGTTTGGGCCCAAATTGGAGAGGCTTTGGCTCCAAACTCAAAAAAATTGGGCCCAAACTGGAGAGGCTTCGGCCTTTGGCCTCAAACTCAAAAAGTTTGGGCCCAAACTGGAGAGGCTTTGGCTCCAAACTCAAAAAAATTGGGCCCAAACTGGAGAGGCTTCGGCCCCAAACTTAAAAAGTTTGGGCCCAAACTGGAGAGGCTTTGGCTCCAAACTCAAAAAGTTTGGGTCCAAAATAGAGAACTTCAGATCTCTGACATTTAGTTTCTGTATAAAGATCATAAACTTGTAGTTTAAAATCTTTTTCTTTTAAAATTAGAAATGAGCTATTTTTACTAAAAATGATTTTTATATTTAGAATTAAACTATTAGTATCAGTTTAATTTTAAATATAAAAATCATTTTTAATAAAAATAGCTCATTTTTGTATATAGAATTAAACTATTAGTATAAAACTATTAATATAAAACTATTAGTATAAAACTATTAGTATCAATAATTATCATTAGTATCAAACTATTAGTATCAATAATTAAATTATTAGTATCAACAATGATTTCTATATTTAGAATTAAATTAGAAAACCACAGACTTAATATTTTTATAAATAAATTGTTATTATTACAAGTGAAATTCAAATGATAAACTAGTTTTTTGAGAAATGACTTTGGGACATAAATTAATTGATTGTTTAACCTTGAAAGGACCATTGTCCCTTCAAGGAACTAAATACAGTTCAAGTAGGCTTCTATGGTCTCAATTTCTAGTGAAACTTTTTGAAACTTGCACATAATATAGGAAAATTGATTAGCTTTGTAGAAATACAATTTTTATTTGAATTGGTGATGGAAAGCTTGAAAGAGCTCCCTGTTTTCTCTCTCCGGAACTCAATGCGCTCAGTTTTTTCCCTTGTTGCCCAATAAGTGCCCGCCTCTCAAACGGACAGTTGACGGATAGACTGAACTTGACAGTGCTTTTACTTTTCCCGAAACCCAAAGTTGCAGTTCCTCGGGAAGCAGGTTGCAGTGGCTGTATCCAAGTCACCGTTGGCCGGTCGGGAAACTAGAGGCCCAGTCTGTCACGCTACAGAACATGTAGCGAGTGACTTTTCTTGGTCACCGCTGGAGATGCTCTTAGTGCTGCAAAAAAAATTTGGAATGTAGTCAACATTCTACATGAAGGACCACAGGTTTGTGTTACAAGTTGTGTTGTAATTAACCCCTACAGGATCAAACTGCGTTTATTGGCAACATAGCAATTTTGGGCAGCTCACTACGGATGGAGTTTTTCTTTTATTTCTTTGAAATTTTCACACAACATGTGCCCAAGGAGTAGCTTTAAGGCCCAACAATTTTTGTAACTTTTGACTATATGGTTAAAAAGTTATTGCATGATATGTGATTTTCTTTGAACTTTGGGCAGCCCGGGCAGCTCAGAAAATTTCTTTAAAAATGACTTTTAAGAAAAATAAAAATTTGAAATTGGTTTATTAGATTTTTATCTAAGTGGGAAGCTTTGGATCATCCCATTTTGATCAATGAGTCAAAAGTTATGAGGAGTTTTAGTTTGGAGTAGTTTGCCACTAGTTATAAAATCTATACATTACAAAAAAAGTTTGAAGTCCTTTATTTAATTCAGTTTTTAATATTTTTGAAAAAAACAAAATATTAGTTGTAGATTGTTTATTAAAACATTTTTACCATTGGGATTGGAATTTTTCAATTCCATAAATAAATTGTTTACAATTTAGTATTTTGGCTCATTTTCTACTTCTTTCTACTTACTATTTTTTTTGTACATGTTGTACAATTCCAAATGATTTGAAAATTTTCAAGCATGTAGCCAACTTGAATTGAAGAATGAATCCAAAGAGTTAAACCATTTGGACTTTGTTTCATACAAATATTGCCTTCTGAAGTGCAGCTGCCCGGATTTTTGCAATGGTAAAAAAAGGATTTTTGTAACTTCAAACACTAATATCTTGCAATCTACATGGCGGAAGTTTTGGAAATTTTTTCCACATCTTTTCAAATCAATTTACTAAAAGATCCCACGGTTAAATTTGTCCTAAATTTTTTTTCTTCTAAAATTTGGTGGTTGTCTTAAAAATGACAGTTTTAGAGTGGTTTTGGTGAAAACATAGTCAAAAACCTTTAGGGGTTAATAGAATTTTAACACAACCATTTCAAACCATAGATAGGATTTTTTTAGCTTGAAAGAACTTATTCACATTTGCTTTTCTTGATGTCTATTTCTAATCAAGATTCCAAATATCATAATGTAGATACAATGACAAGGGATGAGTTGGTGGTTGTCAACATGAAAATTTATAGTAAGTTATTGTGACCTCAAACCTTGAATTCATCACTTAACCCCTCAAGACCAAGGGCCTTTTGGGATTTAAAAACATCATTGCTTTTGAAGTGCTATAGTTCGAAAAATCACTAAGGTATAGAAATCTCAACCATACAATCTTATAGTGTATGTGTGTATAGATGATATAAATCATATTTGGAGTCATTTAGCTACGTAGATTGCAAGATTAGAATGTTTTAGTGTAGAAAAAGAGTGCTGAAATTTTCCTAGCAACTCATTTGGAGGTGAAATTTGATTTCTAAACCTACTCAAATGAAAATAATTAAAGCTATAATGTGATTCATAAGCAGTATACAAACACATTAGTGAAAGATAATATTATTGAATTGACTCCTTATGTCTACAAAATGGCTTTGAAATGTCAAAAAATAGCAAGAAAAGTTGCAAAAAACACATCTAGGGTTGAACTTCCTTCTACTAAAATGCTCTCTACAACTCTACAAGTGAATCCTCTTTGTTTATTTTCCCTTCAAAAATAGGGGTCGATTTTTAGGAGTAGTCTATTTTAGGTGTAGTTACCTTAAAGCATAGAGTGAATTACAACATAAGAGAAGTTGAGAGGAAATTTACAAGCAAAGACTATCTACATAGATTCAACTTTGGAGGCATCTCTAGAGAGCACTCAAAATCATCAATGCTTGATTTTTCAACCATAACATCTTGGACACTTCACATGTCATAATAGACCAAGATGCACCCTAATCAAATTTTGTAAAAACATTGACATGAAATTGTACAAAAATATATAAAATTACAAGAAACATATTAAAATATTGGTTTGAAAAGCAGTCGGAGGATTCTGATGGAATCAACAGCACACGGTCTTATTGACTAAGTGAATGCATATAACCAACCAAAAAACTATAAGAGGAAAGTTTTAATACATAATTTTTTCCAGCCCAAGTTTAGTTTATAGTCATAGTAACCCTTAGTAATCTTGATTCAGAGGTCAAAGTTCCATAAAATTCAGGCCCACAATAGATATGCATCACAGATACCTCCCAAATTATTTTCATAGAGTACTGCCAAATTTTGAAGTGGGACAGAGCTGCGCAAAATCAGCTCCAACCATAATTTGGATTCTTGAAAACTTAGGGGTTAACCTCATTATGCATTATGCAAAAGAAGTGGAGCCCTTGGGTATCCAGACGTTAAGTTTTTCTCCTCAGTAAAGACTCTAAACTCAACAAAGAATCTTGAAGCCTAGTAGATGGAGATGATTCTGCAGTCCAGAGAATGATCAACAGGTTTTTGTGCAATCAAGACAACATAAACTAATGATCAACAAACTCCATGCACATCAAACACAGATTACGATTAATCTCTTTTACAAAATATAACGGACATTTACATTGCTTGCATTGCAGCAAGTACCTCTTTCCATGAACCTTTGATAACTACGATCAAGAGAAAAAAGACCAAATAACTTACTGTAGTGCCCATTGCTGGCTCAACCCCACGGATCGTCCCAGCCTTTCGGTCCACCCTTCTTGACGAAATTTATCATAGCACGGACAGCTTCTTCCACACGGTTGGATAAGCTGTGATTACCCCATGGAATAGCCATTTTCTCCGCTCCTCCCATGGCATCACAAAGCCTGTAGGATGCACCGTACCCAATAAAGTAGAGGATACTATTAGCGTCACTTTAAGCATATCAACATATAAGCATAGAAGGATACTATAAGCCAATCAACATATGTAGGAGAGATCTTTGGGAGATTGCTATAGAGCTGTGGAGAGACCACTTTGGGAAAAAGTGTCAACTCCGTTGAGATCAAAAAAGTCTTATCACTACGTTCGAATTTCCGATGCAAATCACAATGTGGAGGTTGTAAACCACTATTAAGTGACAGTAAACAACCCCATTTCCATTCAAAGATCAGTAGTCATGTATCCAAGTCATGCGTATACCGCTCGCTAATAAGTCCAACCAGTAAGAACAGATGAGTAGTAGTTGGAAACATAGGTTGGTGTAGGAGACAGGATTAAGCCTCTCACGGTTTAGGGTTTAGGGTCTGCAGTTTCCAATGCATTCTTGACTTCTGAGGCCAAATGTGTAGGGTAACTTCATTTACACTTAGCAAAAATGATTGAAATGAGAAATTGAGATCTGCATCTGAACTCCTCGCTGCCAGAATTTGACACTGAATTTCCTCTTGCAAGAGTTTTTCACAAGATACTATCCCTCCTCAAGATTGTTGGGATGTATTCAGATATTACACATTATAGTTGACAAAACCAGGAATGTATTTCAAGATTACAATTGCAGATTCCAATCGAGAGCTTACCGTTTGATTAGTTTGACTTTGTCCACAGATTCCGGCACATACTCGTCTGACATTGAGAATAATACCTAGAAATCACAACACCAGAAGTCGCTAACGTCAATGAACTTGATGGTCTGAAGAACTTTAACCCCAGAGAAAACGTATTCCACACTCCAATTGGACTGTTTCAAACAAATATGCTGAAGTGCTAACACTACCTGACAAGGAACTCGTGACATGTGCCCCAGTCGCGCTTTCAGCTGCGTGTCAGAAAAATCTGAACTGAACAAGTCGTCATCACCCGAGTACGCAGTTAATGATCGGTACCTGCAAGCAAGTGAAAAGTTTGAGAATCGAATAAGGTCATTGCCATTTAAGCTGGAGGATATTGAAACTGTCAGGAATCCGATCCTGTCTCCAATTCTGACCCCTGTAACAAGAAGCAACTCATCTATTTACACTAGTCTGGAAATTCAATTAGAAAGAAGTGTAAGCATGACATGGTTACATGATTATGGCTGCTAACGTTTGAACGGAAATGGGGTTGTCTACTGCCATCTGAATCGGTCTACAACCTCCACTTCGAATGATTCCATAAGAAATTCACATACGGTAATAAAAAATTGATCTCAACAGATTTGGCTCTAGTACCCAATGTGATCTCTCCACGGTCCTAAAGTGGTGTCCCAAAACTCACATCCCTACATACTCGTTAAAATGCTTAGAAAGAGGAAAATAGTATCCTCTACGTTACTACTAAGACCAGAATAAACAAACTTCACCCCTTAGCAAGAGAGAACATTGGGTGCAGTTCTGAAAGCAAAAGAGTCATGATAGCATGAGAACGTGAGCATACAGCACAACTGGCTCCCCATACATTTTTGATGCAATAATAATGTTTTCATTTTAGCAGCTACTGGTACCTATTGGCGGTTATTGGTGCTTCTGGGCTGGCGTCTCGGGGCATTAGCTCCTCGCCTTTACCCTCCTTGATCATTTTCTCCGCCAATTCAAGCATGGCCTGCGTCTCAGGCAAAGTAGCTCGGAACTCTCTGTCGCTGACTGGTGCCTGACAAAATCAACCGTCATGAACTTCATGGAATATTGAGCGGACTTGTTCCCCAGAAAACCAAACAGACCCCTTCACTGCAGCCATTGATGCAAACACAATGGAATTGCGGGGAGAATTGTACTTGTAGAATGGCCCCCCTCACTGCACGTGTGCAATGACCACCAGTTCGCAGATAATGGACAATATCCTAGTGCATCATACAATTGAATCAGATACTCACAGACAGACAGACATCGAGTCAATGTAAAATGTGTTTTTCAATATACAAAACCTACAGTATGCTGGGTTTTCTCCTCCAGATCCTCTGTAGTACAAACTAGTCTGCAAACCTTAGAGATTATCTAAAGAACTTAATCCATTGATGTAAAAATATCACTCTGAGCAACGCCAAACATCACATACAGGTATGTATTCAAGAGAACATACCTGGCAACCTGTGCTATGGCCAACAAGAATAAACCCCTCGGAATCTTCCTGGTCAATTAAGTAATTGAGAAGCTGCTCGATCTCTATCGCATCCTGCACATCACAGGAACCCGACAAGGGCATCAATTTTCAACATCTTCCCGCAACTAAATTGTAAGAAGCTGCAAAAGCAACAACAGGCAAGCCCAATCAAAATGAGAGGAGTCCGAAAAAGATCGTTACCTCCTTCAGACTTGAGGTACCAAACCCGGTGTAAGAAGACGAAAAAAGTGGCTGCACCAATGACCATTTCTCCGCTTCCAGTGCTTTGGCAAGCGGTTCCACGTAACTGCAATTCACGGGCACAAACTCGTCAAGAAAACCTAACTTAGTTTGACTCTCATAGTATCGAATGTCATTGATTCTTTTCCAAATAGAGTGCAGTAGTCAACTACCGCAACCCGAGACACGATGATGTTGTGACTTGCGGCACAGGCAAGGTAGTAGAGACAATTCGAGATTATTAAGACCATTAATCACAACCCTTGCTTGTTTCTACTCGTAAACAGGAGAAAGACACAATCCTCACCGTGGTGAAAACATAATCAACGTCAGATAACCACTATGAAACAGAGCTCAAGTACACTCCATCACCAACAAGATCAACCTAAACCGAAGACAGATTGCCAACAATTCAATGGGAAAACAGTGCGCACTCTGTCGCAAGGAATCCATCCGTCAAACCTCCGATGAAAACCACTTGCTGCTTATAATTCCCCGTTTTGAACGCAACCTTCAAAACCATTCAATCTTCAACGAGTTAGCCAAATCTCATCTCTACAACCCCAACTAGCACATGAAGATCACATCAAGATTGACAGCAAGCACAATACACCACATTAGGGTTTCTCAAAGTGCAAAATTCCCATACCACTCCCTCCAGACCTAATTCACAAAAAAAAATAACGATTGACCAAAATTCGATCAACACACAGATCGATAATGCAAGTGCTCCACGAATTCACGCATGCGCAACCTGGATCGACTTGCTGCCGTACTTGAACAGAGAGCCTTGCAGCTTCGGCAATTTCCCTCTCATGGCCATGGCGTCTTCTTCTTCTTCGTTGCAGCTGCAAGTTTTGGATTGTCCTAGTGAGCTCACCAACACTCCAAAACCACTACCATCACAGCTACGGACCCCGTGGCAATTGATGCGAGGACCAAGTGATGTGTTGGAGCTCTTGATGAAGTGGAGTTGGAGGACTGTCCGCAGGGTCCCACCAAAACATGGACTGGGTCTTGTGGTCAAAGTGGGGCTCCAGAAACTGATCATCTCTTATGAAAACTGATCAATCTGGCAGAGCTCATCAGACTTCTGACGACGTCGGAAGCGCAAGCAGATTGAGTTGTCTGGGTCGTCGTCGTCGTCGTCTCCGTCTCCAATGGCGCCATCGCTGTGGCGTCTTTGCATTGTCAGTGGAAAGCAGAGCAACAATGTGAAAGCCCCGCATTTTAGAACTGGAGTGAATGCAAGAGAGCCGTCCAGGGCCTGGCTGGCAGTAACTTACACAAATCTGTCCTAATAGTGCGAGTGACACTAATTACAAAGGTCACTCTATTTTGCATTTACAATACCCAATGGTAAGGGTTGGCATTCTCTACGGAATAATTCAAATGTAGTTTAGCAAGTACCTAAAGAAATTAAAAATCATTCTTTTCCCTCACAATTTAAAAATAAAAAATAAAAAATTCCAACAATTCCATCAATCTATTTCTAGAAATATTATTTGCCAACTCTAACCACTGGATATAGTTGTGCAAATTGGAATATTATTGTACAGTACCAAATTCCACAAAAATAAAATTTGGTGATGAATTTAATTTTTGAGGTGATGCTAATTTTCCTCCCTCCCTAATAGAAGAAATCCATGTAGCTGATTGAGTATTTTTTTTTTTTTTTTTTTTTAAAACTTGTATTTTTTAAAACTGTATTTTAAAAACTTATTTTTTATAAGATATAAAGTAACTATACATGATTGTATGACAATGAGCAATTGAACATGAATGAATCCTATTATTAGATTGCATAATTTTTTGTTGGATTTTATTGGAAGTAATAGAATATTTGAATTTATTATTAATATTATTATTTTTTGGACCAAATGAATTCCAAATTTGCACTTAATTGCAAGAGAGCATCAAATACCTAGTTGTCAGTAGTGGTAGCTGCTGAAGTGATTTTTTTAATATTTTTTTAAAAATTTAGTTTCTATAAAAATAAAAATAAAAAGGTGCCATTCCCCTTAGTAACACTTACTTCTTTCAATTCTCCAACATGTCTTCACTTCTAGTAACACCAAGGGTCATGAATGCCTAATACTACACATGTCACCCATTAGCAAGCATTAGAATCTAATACTAATTACAGGTTTTCCTATTACTCCCATTACCTAACACCCACATGACACTAGGCATGTTATTTGATAACATGGGACAAAATTTTCATTGATGTTCAAGCACTTAGTGGAGGCACTAATTATCACTAGTGCTAATTACTCTTGAACAATATCTAACTTCCCACTATGCTCCAAGGAAACTCACTTTGAGACTTTCTATTAGGGATTCAACGTCATAGCCTAGGATGGAGCGGGACATCATTCAACCAATGTCATGCCCAAAAATACTCTACCGTGTCTTGAAGGCGGCAATGAGACTTTGGCTTATCACAATCCCATTGAAGATGAAGGAGATTACCCCTCTCTATAGTCCTATGGATCACTAATACATCCAAGACACACTTCTTCCTTGAAAAAATACTAAATTCCATGCCTTAGCATCAAAACCAAACTTTAAAGGACTTCTAATCCTCCATCAAAAAAACACTTTTAGCTCCAGATTTGAAATCCACAGTGCAAGTGTATTTTCACAATTTTTTTTTTTTTAGATTATCATGGACTACTCACTTTCTCAAATGCAACAAGTATTAATCAAGTTATAGCCCTCCAAACTAGATCTCTAAGACTCTACTTCTTTTTATTTGTCCATAACTTCTAGCTCATAGCTAAGCTCTTCATGAGCTATATTAGCATATAGAATCTTTATCTCCATAGATTTCAATTACAACAATATGTGGTATGCCCTATTGGATGAGGGATTATATCTGAAATCTTCACTTCCACATTCCATATCTTGGTTTTGTGACTGGGACACTGCCAATTTTAATCCCTAAAAGACCAAACTGCGTTTTTTGGCTGTATAGAAATTTTGGGCAAGTACAAGATATGCATATTTTAGGCTGAAATTTTAATAAAACATGGGAACAAGGAATATGTTTCATATGCACTAAATTTCATGACATTTGGAAATATGAATCAAAAGTTATGGCCTAATATGTTATTTGTTTTCGTAACCAGGCAGTTCGAGCAAATTTTTAAAAATCATTTTTCTTAGAAATAAGAATTAGAAATTGTTTTTTTAGAGTTAAATATACATGGAAAGCTTTGAATCATTCCATTTCAATCAATGAGTCAAAAGTTATAAGGAGTTTTAGTTTGTGGGTAGTTATGAATAATCTACTCTAAAATAAACTTTGAAGTTGTTTATTGAACTCAATTTTCAATATTTGGGGAAATAAAATAAAATTATAGGATGTAGATTGTTTATTACAACATTACCACCATTGGGATTGACATTTTTTATTCCATAATTTTATTTCTTAACAATTTAGTATTTTGAATCATTCTTATTTCTTTTTGCTTACTATTTTTTTCCTGTATGTTGTAAAATTCCAAATGATGTGAAAATTTTCAAGCATATAGCCAACTTGTTTAGAAAACTGGATTAAAAGAACCATCACCATTTTCGACATTTTTTAATTGAAAAGTGAGCTTGTGAAGTGCAGCTGCCCGTTTTTTCGCAGAGTTGAAAAATTGGTTTTGGTGAATTTGAATGCTTATATCTTACGATCCACATGGTGGAATTTTCTGAAATTTTTAGCACATGTTCTCAAGTCATCATACTACAAGATCATACGGTTATATGTGTCAAAAATTGTTTTTTTTTCCAAAAATTTGGTGTTTTACTATAAATAACAGTTTTGGAGCGTTTTTGGTGAATACATAGTCATGGAACTTTAGGGGTTAAAGAGCTATATCTTTTGACTAACAACTCAGATTCGAATGTTTATTAAAATTCATCAATTCATTATTTTACTAGCTTTCCAATGTCACCTGATTTTTCCCAAATAGAGTGCTATGATGCCTTGTCTACTCAAGACTCCTCATTTCTACCCACCTAGTCTCTTGCAAAGCTTGGGAAATTAATCCTCCATAGGCCCCCCTTGCTCACCTATGTATCACATGCACACCTTGTAGTGAGGGTCATGATATAAGGCAACTAAGTTAAACCTAATTGTGTTTGAATAAGCAAATGAGGATGGGATTTGTTATTAAATTGCATAATTTTTTGTTGGATCTTGTTAGAAGTAAATAGAGTATTCTATGTTCTTTTTTCATACATTCCTTGGACACTATATGAGTAAAATATGAATTTTAAAAGTAGGTATATTTCCTTAGGCCCTCATGAATACATGTATTACATTTTAGGCAAAAATTTGTAGGAGTTAATTTTAGAAAGGGATCACAATTAGATGTTGTTACCTTATAGTTTATAACATTCTTGTGATGAGTTCCTTAGAAGTTCGGAATTAAAAATTGTATGTCTAGCATTATAGAGATTATTGTAGTCTTAGAATACACTTGGTAAAAATAATTCTAAAAATAGATGCCAAGAGTTTTGGAATTTTTTTCAAATAAACAATTTTGTAAGGAAAAATCCATAATTTTATAGAATTTTTTTATTTTTAGAATATCTTGAGAATTGAAGAAAGATATGCCCAACCTACCTTTCACTTACAATGTGAGAGATTTTGGATTTTGCACATAGAAGATGTAAATATTGCTATATGAAAGATGCCAATGACAATATACTTCATTTTAGTATTGTGCATCAAGCATATTTTATTTTAGCACCATACAATAATGAGAGAAGATGTGAAAATGTTCCTCCTAACTCTTCTCTTAAATTTTTCCTATAGACAAAAGCCAAATGGCTCTATACCTTTGAAATGGTCGGTCATCTTCTCCCATGAATAGATAATTGTGTGGCATAAAGCTTGTTTACAAAAGGAGTCTACTTTCATGTGGTCAATATGGCACAACACAATGACAATCAACTCATAAAAAGAACACATTATTCCATTTGTTTTGTTTCAAGTGCATAAGAAACGCCTATGTACAGTTTTTTCCTTTGTTCCCAAGCATAGAAGGTTTGGGACTATGCCCAATCTATCATCTATAACATTTGAAGTGCCCCTCCAATCTTAGGACCCTATATAAGGTTTGATCATACTTAATGTATCTTTGGCACTAATCTACTTGGATTAATTTATGACCAAAGAACCTTATGGAACATTCTTATAGGAGCTTCATTATAGCTCATATGGATCTCATAAAATAACTATTTTTGTGCATAACCATAGGACTACAGTTGACCTTCAGAGAACCCTATAGGACGCCCTCACTGATTTGGATCTAACAACAATGTTCAAGGCTTGGAATGCAGCTTGTGGTAGGCCCTAGAATGCAAGTAGAATTTGCTTTAATGTTATTTGTACTCAACCCCTTGTACTCAATACTATGATAGAGATTGTCATTACCTTAATTGAAGGTTAGATTTGACAAAATTTAAGTCATTTTTGTAAAAAGTGACATATGTCATCTTGTGAATTGTTTGAGGTGACGTAGACCCTTGAGAATTTGATGTGGGTACTTAATTTCAGCACTCAAATGCCAAATTAGACCTTCATGTACAGTAGCTAGAATAGGCAAGGATAATCTATTCCATATTTATTCATATAGATTTGTTTTTTTCCTTCTATACAACTTTTTGGCTTGATTTTTGTGTTTTTGTGGCTTTGCAATGGATTTTCATTTGTTTCAAAATAAATAATTAAATATGCTTTCCCCATAACCTTTAATTGGAAGAATGAAATTACAAATGGATTTGTGTAGGTAAATATTAACGCCAAATTTCCCACATTTTTGTAGTTGAACAAATTTTGTAAGAAAATTAACTTTTGATGTTTAAATGAGGTTTGGATTTTTGTTGTGCTAACGTTAATTACTATATTTTTACTATGATTAGTGTAGCTCAAATTATCCCATATCCTTTGAAAATTGATGAGGGACAATGAACTTCAACATGAGAACCTCTTCATCCAAACCTCTTACATCTTATGAATTAAGAACCTCCTTCATTTCACCATACAAAATATTCTTGATATTAGAAGGTGCATGTGATACTTGACACAAAATTATTAAATTTTCGACTTTATTTTACTTTACTTTAACTTGATTTCAACTAAGTAACATAGGGTGCTCTAAAGGCAACCACTAACACATCAATACATTTTGCTTCCTCCAATGTACCAATAGTGTACATTTTCAGGAGGTGGTTGCTTTTATCAATCACTACGTTTCAGCTTAAAAAATACGTAACTAATTCCATAAAGGTACAACTTGAGTTAGATGCCAATTCCATTTTCTTACTACGAAAATTTTCTCAAATGAGTTTCAAGGAGTTCAGCTTTCTCCCAAATGCAATCACCTCTTAAAAGGTCACTTTAAGAGCAGACTACCTTATATTCAGGCACCCCGAGATGTCTCTAACCAGGACATCTCGCAGCGGAGGTTCCCGGTTCTACATCTGCCCCCATCAGGTTATGACCTCAGGTCATTGACATGCTTCAGTTACCCCTTGTGTCTTCAAACCTAACAAGATTAAGCTTAACCCTGTAACGCCGGGATAGCCATTTTGTGGCTTTTGGATGATTGTGCAGTCATCTGTACATTGCTTGGAAACTTTTTTCATCCATTTCATTTTTGTTCACCCTCCATGGTGGATTACAAATTGTATAGTTGAATTTGTAGTCATGCAAGTGTCTATCTTCACATAAATGAGAAGTTATTAAAAAAATGGATCACAAAATATGCTATTTTAGTGTATTTTGGGAAGTTGTTGTTCCTTGCTCTAAATCTGAAATTTCTCCACAAACATGATATTTTTTGAATTTGATCCCAACTAACAAAATGAAGGTCATCTAATCTAGTTTCTTCTCCAATTTGAATTTTGAAAAAATTCTTAACATTGCATATTTTATTGCAATTTGAACTTTGGGTGTATTTTCAATGTCTATTATTTCTAATTATAGAATGAGACGGAAATTGAGTTTATACCATGATGTTTGTCATTGTAAGGTAGTAGGCTCTAAAAGCGACCCTTTAAGGGCTGATTCGCCTTTTTCATAGGTTTGTATGATTAAAAATATTTTTAGCTCATTTTTCAGAGAAAGTCAAATAGATGCCGAATGTAACACAAGTGGTTTCATATTTTTTGAAGCATTTTTGAATTAGTTATGAATTTTCAAAGATTTTTGTTGTAGGTACCTATTTGTGACCCTAGGTCTCCCAAAATCTGTCCCCTTGCAACTTCTAAAGTGATTTGAGGAAATCAAGATCAATGATTGGCTCTTGCAATAGAAAAACAATTTTTCCTTGATGCATTCAATAGCTAAAGTGGTCCATTCAAGGATCACCTGCAATCCATTCTACAACTAATTATAGGGTCGGTTTGAAGGAGAGGGTCGCAATTACAGCACACTACCTTAGTATACACACATAGTGAAATTTTCAGTTTTTTTGAAATAATATTCTATTTGATGTGATTTTTCTTCTCTTTTTCTTCAAAAATTCTCAAAAAAATCAATTTTTCACAAAAAAATCTAAATCTTTTGTGAAGTAAAGAAGACATGTAATTTCATCTCTGAAAAATAAATTAAATTTTTTTCATACATATCTAGTTGCAAAATGGCAGCAAATTGAGTGATAGGCACTGAGGCCTGAAATCAGTGGTTATAGGTCCGTCATTTAGGGGTTAACGAATTCCTCGGACCGCAAACGGACCGTTTCCGTTGCAGTCCACCTTGCCCTTCAAAATGGACTCCAGTCACTCCACCGTACGTCTATAAGCACAAACACGCGCTCCCATGGACCGCCAGCCCTGGCTAGATCATCAATGACAAATATACAATTGCATGATTCAAGTAGTGGATCACTGGAGATTTGTTGCATGGTACCAACATCGAATTACAGGTCCATATCACCAAACTCACATTCAAAGATTTAAAATCAAAGTGAAACTAGGTCAGGATTCAAATCAAATGGTCGGATGTCCGCATTAATTGTCGCCATCCTTCCAAAAGAAAATTGAGGTAAGACATCATCATTCTGAACACGAGATTATAAGTGATCATGAGATTATAAGTAATTATAAGTGATTATAAAAGAGCAGATCATCTATTGCGATGCAAAGCCATTCAAAGTTTCGTCAAATGAATACATAAATAATTCAAAGACACAACGAGGTTCAGTTAGGACATTCAGTTCGCAATCAACACACTAGGTAATCCGGTAGGAGTCCTGCTGGACAACACGCAGATCGTGCTATGAAAAATAGAGAATCCCCAAAGTGGTTGGCCTACTATCCACATTTGCATACTCATGAAATTTGCAAAGCCTGGTGTTGGAGTGGCATCTACACTTGCATGGGCACTTCTGAGAAAGGCTGCCTAATGTGCCTATCATCTTCTAAGACAGAATTTGGAAACCACCACTATTTCGTCTCTGTGTTCCTGCACTTTGCCTGCAATAAGATAGTAGAAGAGGACCATCAAACTTCGAGCATGCATTAAGCTGAAAATATGTTAAATATGACTGATGATACTCCTCAAAAATCACAGGAGGTCTGTTGCAAGACACCTTAGGACGGCACGACACTCGCCATTAGCAATAAAATTAGTCCGTTTCAAGAACTTTGAGACAGCATCATAAAGAGAATATTACCCATTATTCACGAGCAGGTCTCCCTATGGTCACAGATCATAAGGACTACAGAGGCCTGCCTACGTATCGTGGAGAGGCCTCCGTATGATCAATGAGACCATAGGGAGACCTCCATGAATAATGGGAAGATTCTCTTCATGATGTTAGCTAAACGTTCGTGAAACAGTCAAGTCTTACTAAAAGCACAGTTTACTATAATACTGTTATCCGATTACAAATCCTACACAAAATAGAAAAAAGCTATCTACATGATAAACAACCAATTAAGAAGCAGTTCAAGTTGCCCTATGCAGAAAGACACGCAACGTTTAATGAAACACAAAAATGTCGCAGGAACCCAAATAACTGAGACACTGATTGATGCCCAACTGACTTTGTTAGCAGGCAACCGAGTCAGAATAACACACACCAGTTGTCCGAGCCTCGTGGAATTGAATCTGCAGGAGCCTCGTCCCGAGTCTGTGAGCAACGTTTCCATGTCCCGTGTCACGTTGAGCACCGACTCACGCAGAAACGCACCATTGATAGAAAAACCCGGTGCTGAAGGAGATCATCAAGTGTATGAACAACCCACCGTACTACAAAACCCAGCATTTGGCGGAAGGCGACAGTTTCATCACGCAAAAAAGTCCGCAAAGCCTGGACTCCAGTGGACCAAGTGGCAGGGTGCGTGCGATTCCTGTTTCTAGTTATCAGAAACTCCAAATCCATGGCCGCTAGATTTTTCACTTCGAGATTATAAGAATCGCAACTAAGCCCTGTATTCACAACAAGAAACATATTAAATAATACGATTCATCTACAGCAATCTTACTGTACCTCGTGTGAATGATGAATTCTCTTTTCAACACATCCATCTCAAGCAATAACACAGCATTGTACCCCAGAGGAAATCACTCAAGCGCAGGTTATGTCGTCCTCTAATATCAAATAGCAAGAAAGAGAGAAATAAAGAAGCGATAAGGCACTAATACTTAGGGTTTTGATACAGGACATTCAAGAATGGTCAGCTACTAAGGTCTCGAGTATTGAAGCAGATTGACACAACTCGTTCAGAGAATTCAAACTCATTTCAAAGTATTGAAATACCAAACACTTGGACGATTCTCTACATAAACTCTCAAACCCTAACCATACGTGATGACACCAAATGACGAACGCAACTGGCAATTTTGGCGTCGAGATTTCAAGATGGCAATCAACATCGACTTCTGAGGACAACGAGAGAATCCTCAACTTGCACACAATATTCTGGGTTTTATCGAGAATTAAGCGTTCCCATTCAGAAATATTCATTTCGAGTATCAAAAAATCAGACGACTGTAGACGTAAACTCTCAAACCCTAAACATACGGGAATACTCAAAATAATCACCAAACCGAACATAACCATCAATGTCGGCGTCAGGATTGAAGAATTGAAAGCTGGAATAACGAAAACACGACCTATAGTCGAAATCGTCACATGAGCAGAGGAATCCTCACCTCGTACACAAATGTACTCGATTTATGGATTACTGCGAGAATTGGAGGGGGAACGACGACTGCGCATGATTCGAGGAAGAAGGAGATGACGATGCAAAGCAAGCAGTTTTGAAAGCGGCGACGTGTTCCCTGCACTTGGCTCCGTCGTCCTTGTGCTGTTCCAAACATTTCTTCAAGGCCGCCATATCGCACGGCGTCATCGTTGTTGCCGCGGAAGCAACAAAAATAGCAGAAGAGTCGCCTCAGCAGAAATAGCAGAAGCTTCAGAGCTTGAAAAACAACAACATCAAGCAGCAGCCACCCTTCTACCGGCACTGTCCCTGTAGCACGAGCTCGAGTTTTCAAACGAAGGTCCTACTCAAACTTCCTCAAATTTCTTCATATACGTTAGCCCTAATCCACATTTTTTTTAACCCTTAAAAATGGTTTGGGAAGCTTACTTTTGGATGCAACATCTTTGTGTACTTGACATAGAAGGTGTATGAATACAAACTTTTGTCTGTATTCTACGTGACCTTGTATTCATGAATGATGATGCATCTTTTGCAAAAAGTTTGTAGATGTCATGTGGCACTTTTTTACAAAAATGTCTTCATAAATGTTAAATTTGACCCTCACGTAAGGTACTAAAGGGTTGTTTTACACCTAAAGGCTAGGCCAATTTCCCTTGAAGATGATTGCACCAAATTTTAGCCCCTTTTGGACTAGAGGCTAGCCTAATCTACTCATTATAATAAGATTATAACAAGGGCCAATTCTGCCATATGTAAAGGCCTTGGGGCCAAGAAGCCGGGCTGATTCCATAGATCTAGTAAATTTCAACCCCTACTTCTCTCTTTTCATTGCATTTGTACAAGATAGATGAACAAAGAGAAAAGGTCTAAGTGGCTCTTGTGTTCTTCAAGGCCGTGTGACATGCTATGGTGGTTGTTGCAATTTCGCAAAAACTTGTTTTGCATCAATATTATGCTACCATGGCAATGGTTTTTGTTGTGATGGTTAATGAGGGTGGTGCTTCTAGGAGGACACAATGCACTTGGATGTATAATTGGAGTACTCTTTTTGCGGACAAAAAGTTATTTGGATGTTATTCAATTAAGTTACTCAAGCAACGTACAAAATTACTTTTCAAAACTTTTGAATATTAGTGTGGTGTCTTATCTCCATCATTAAAGCATTTGGATACAAAATTCATAGCATCTATTCCTCTTAGAATTTGGATTATTCTTTCTTTGAATAGATTTAGTATTGATAATTCATTACATAATTGTTTGGAAACTTATAGAATTCACAAAAGAATTGCATCTATCATTGTTAGGGAATTTTGTGCAATAATTGAAAAGCATTTATTACCATTAGAGATTGAGAAACAATCTATAGCTACTTTCAGGAGAATTGAAACCGAGTTTAACCCCTAAAGGACCATTGTCCCTTTGGGGGACAAATGGGATTTCGGGCAGGTACCTGGGGGCTGAATTTTTGTTGTGATTTTTTGAATTTTTTTTTAAGATAGAAAAATTGATTAGCTTTCTGGGAATATAATTCTTTTCACAATCGGTGCCCGGGAACAAAAGTTATGACCAAATAAGCTCAAAACAGGGATCGGGGGGCAGCTAAAAAATTTTTGCAACTTTTATTTTTATTTTCTAATTTATTTTTTCTTATAGATTATATTTTTGTCTATCTGGAAAGCTTTGATTCATTTCATTTGGATTTGTTATGAGAAAGCTATGGACAATCTTGTTTTTCGGGCACTTAGAGCATCTTCTTGAAAAAATAACTTGTAGGATTCATTTTTGAATGCAATTTTTATAATTTTTCAAAAAAAAAATTTCCACAAGGTTTTGTTTTTTTGCTAGAACAATCTCACTATTGGAATTAGTGCTTTTAATTCCATATAAAAGATATTAATATTTTAGATTTTCTTTCTATCTTGTACCTACTTCTACTTTAAAAAAATTTAATAATGAAAATTAAGTTTTTTTGGATTTTTTTTTCCCCCTAGACTCTCAACTAAATTCTCCACTATAAAGGTTAAAAGCTCAAAACTCTGTAGTGCTGAACATTTAAGTTAAAAATGTTCAAAGTCATAAAATCTAGTCCCGCAATGTGCTGAAAAACTTGTTTTTTTCACTTTAAACACAGATATCTTGCAATCTGTGCGGTCAAAAATTCTGAAATTTTTTCCACACATTTTTATACTAGTTAGGTATCCTACGGTTAGATGTGAAAAAAAAACAATCTCAATTTTTTTTACTCTTTGCTATAGAAATGGCAGTTTTGAGTGTTTTTTGGTAGAAAAATGGCCTTGGTCCTTTAGGGGTTAAAGAGCTTCAAAGGAAATTACCTTATGTAATTTGAGCAATTGATGGAAGTCATATACCTATCATTGCTCCTCCTATAGATCCTACTTCATATTATTATAGAATTTTTTTTTATTTAGCTCTACTTCAAGGTGTAGTGGATACCAAATGTAGGTTATGGAATTGCAATTTTGGATAGGCCAGGCGTTGTCATGATTGGACTTTGTTTTGAAATTCAGATATTGGAAAGAGAATGATGAAAGGCGATCTATTACTTTACAAACATATGGGTGACATTGCTTATTCAATGAAACCATGGTTCCATTCTCCTTCAAAGGTGAAAAAGATGGATTACCTAGGGCAAAGGCACACTAAAATTTTATTTAGTCTGTGACAAAAATGGTTGTAGAAAGAGCATTTGGTATATTAAAAGGGGGTGGAGGATTATGTTGAAGAGAATTGATATGCTTCTTTGACATGTACCAAATCTAATAACAACTTGCATTTTTCTTCACAACTTGTGTATAATGCACCAAGACAAGTTTGATGATGAATGGGCAAATGAAGGAGAGAAAATTATGCATGTGGAAAGTACAATTAAACTAGAACAGTTAGAGAATGCAGATATTTTTATGATAGCTACACAAGTTGCAAAAGAGATGAGAAGATACCTTAAAATGGATAAGGTTGAAGCACAAAGTGTACAAATTGAAGACATTGAAGAGACCATGGTAAATGACATAGAAGGTCTAGAGGAAGTTAAAGATGAAGGTTCAAGTGCAAAGGCTATTGAAACAAGAAAGGATAAGAAGACTACGATGAAGAACATGCTTGTGTAAGCTACACAAGCACATGAAATACTAGCTTAGTTTTTTTGGGAAGCACATTTGAGAATGGAGGAAAAATTCTCATTCCTTGTGACCATGATGCATTGGATTTTACAAAAGACTAAATCTAGAGTTTGTCTACAAGCCTATCCATTTGTTCATCTACCTTCTCCAATAAAGTATTGGTTTTCTCAAAATTCTTTACCATGAGTGAATTGTTTTTGGCCATTTGTATAAAAACTCCATAGCATTGCTCTTGAAAATTCTCTTTATCCACCTTACTAGTTGGAGTTGGAATTGAAGTTGAAGTGTCATTTGAGTTTTGATCCTTCTCAATGTCCATGGTGCTATCTTCAACACTAACAAAATCATTAGTCAATGTTGTCACATGTTTAATTACAATATGAGTTTGAGGCCACCATTTAGTAAAACAATAGTAGAACTTACATGTGTGGCGGTCTGATCTTGAAATTTCATTTGCCAACTTCTCTTCTTTGTATAATTTGTAAACACTATTGGATTTCTTTTGCAATCTTCAGTGGTTCGGTTTAGTCCAGGGATTATTACAATCAAATAGGCATGCAACTTCAACAAAATATCCACATGTACACAATACATGTATAGGTTGGAAACATAGTAGAAAGATGCCTTGGATTTGATTAGGCCTCTAAAAAGTGAATAACATGAAAATCCTAGCAATAAGAACATCATCTTAGTTGAAATGCAAACCAAGGGGGAAGGAAGGTAGACTTGGAGCTCTCTTTAAGAAATTGCTCCGCGAGGGGGAAGGAACAAACCTTAGCACTAACACAAATTTCCCTCCCAACGGCCGCATTAAAGCCCGTTGAAGGGAAAGAGGGCTCAAGGCGAGTGGCTAAACACCAAGGCCAAATTGGCCAAATTTGAAATTAATTAGTTAGTTTTCTTTTTCCTTAAGAAATTCACATATGTAGAAATCATACCTTGTTTCTTTACATTCTTCAAAAATTTGGGTTCCATCTCACTGCACAAGGAATTAAAAGTCTCCAAATCGTTATCCTTCCAATTCTTTGAGCTAGACTCTTCATCTTCTTCCTTATCTTTCTTTATGTTCTTCTTGGAGGCTTCTTTGCAACCATGATTCATTTCTTCTTCAA